>OY998143.1:10724638-11324638 GCA_963921925.1 Sphagnum tenellum | reverse complement strand
AGTTTGCTAAATTGACCATTGTTGAAGTCATTGGCAACATACAAGATAAAAAAACAATTTTTATGCAGTTATTTTTATGAAATTGAAACTTTGGAAAATAAATTAACAAGGGCATTTGAATGATATTTTACACATTTGTGCTAAAGATTTCTTCATTAAAGACACTTCCCATTTCAATGTGTTATTGCAAATTGCAATGATGGAGGCAAGGTTAATAACATAAAAGTTCATGCATAATTGTTGGAGATTCAAGTTACAAATCAACTTGGGTCATGTAACATTATTTGTTATGTTTCTCACAATTATATTATATTTATTTGTTATTGTACACATTTTCTTGGTTGAAATAGTAACTTTGTGTTACAATGGGTAAGGTCTTTGTGACTAAGGTTGAAAAACCTTGTGATAAAACTTTAAAATTTACTTGCAAATGCCATATGTTGTTTAATTACAAAATATAGTTATATATTAAATGCTTAAAAAATGAAACACCTTTACATACAATGTGGAGCATGGTTTTGTACACAAAGATGTGTTGGTAGGAGGTAGAATTTACTTTAGAAATATTCAAAACTCTTTACCCAATTTGCATTTCTGTAGTTGCATTTTTAACAACATATATCTCATTAAGAATTTCACTTCATATATGTCAAAGGTAATGCCAAATGAACATTGCCTTTGAAATACCTCCTTGACCTTCATGTTTAAAAATGAAAATATTGAGACAAACCATGTTTGCAATTTGAAGATGGTGGATATTTTGTAGTCGATGGCCAAACAATTGATCCCCTTGCCCCCCACACCTTTTGTAAAGTACTAATGAATGAATAAATGATTTTGGGAAGACGGGGTGGCCGAATAAAATTAACTTATTTTGAGAAAAGATAATAAATGAATTGTTCATGAATAGAAAACTAGTTCATGTGAAGTTGCTTGATCTAGATTTGGAAAAAAAAACTAATTTTGGTTTGGGATCTATTATTTTTCCACCCCAACTTGGATTATAACAAATTAATGGTCAAATATGTTAGTTTTTCCTTGATGTTTTTTAGATTACTTAATTCTAAATTTATGGTAAGTAAAAACGATCATGATGCATATTTTTCATCAATGAAGTTCATTGTCAGTAATTTTGAGTGCATTCATTTACATGATCAAATTAGATCCTTTGTTTCTTTTCATGAAGGATGTGTTGATAAGACTCGATTGTTAAGTTTGAACTAAGATTAAATTTATCCAATTTGTGAAAACAAAGTTGCAAATTGGGAACAAATTGCCAAAACTCAGAGATAAATTTTGTCCAATATAGACAAGTTGCACATACATTGGAATCTAATGTGAAGAAAAGCAAAAAGTTACTTCCACGTTGTAAAAATATTGCACCACACATAATCCTCTTAATTAATGTCCCTACCATTAGCATAGGCCAAAATAGGCGTTCAAAACAATTGGGAATAATAATTTTGTTCAACCAAGGAAAAATTGCCTCACCATTGTTGGATTTTGTGCTTTTGTTTCTTCCCAATGTTCTTACAATATATTCCCAACATGTTCTAACCCAAGTTCCCATTGTGTTCCTCAACATGTTCCTAACATCACCTTATTTTGTTCCTTTGTAGGTGGTTGGAAATTTTGGAATGTTTTGATATTCGGAGTGAACATTTTTATAAGAGGGAGTCTCCAAAGTTTCAAAACTTTTTGGTGATGGGCCAATCAAAGAGGTTCATTGTAAAAAAAAAGAAAAAAAAAACTTGGAAGGCTTGAATTCAACTAATTAATATGTATCACATAATTATAGTACCTTTTTATGTTTGGTGGCAATTATATTATCTTTAAATGAAAAAAATTCTTACCCTTATTTGCCCAAAACATCAAAAGTTTTAAAAATTACATGTTTGTTCACATTAAAATTTTGATAACTTGGTGTAATTATGTAAGTTGTATTTAAGGTCTCTTGTTTTCTTTGTTTCTAGAACTCAATACTTAACATGTATGTGATTTACAAGCCATTTATCTACCTATGTCTAGCAACAATGGGACAACAACTCCAATGTCTACTATGATTCACTTAAACTATTAGATATAGTGGAATCCATGTTGTTTACAACCAAGAACTATGATGAGGAAAAGAAATTGTGTGCTAATTCCTTTTCAATGAAATGTTTTCATTTTGACATTAAAATAAAATGATTAGCTATCATCATCAAATATTTTTATTTTGACATAATATCAATTGAAAATTTTCATAAATTAAATCATTTTTATTGCCAACCTTGATTTTTGAAAAATAAAAATTTATCAATACTTGAATGTGAAACCAGATAATCTATTATGGTATATCATTATAGTAAATAACATAAATACATTTCTTGATGTCAATTTTCAACCTGTATGCAAAAAATATAATTTTAAATATCATATTGTAACATTTTTTTCTAGCATGCAACATTCAATCAAACATCAACACCCAATTCCATCATTTGATTATCGTGGTTAACTTGCAAAAATCAGACACTTCAATGAAAACAACCCAATGGAGATTGATTAACATTCAAACCAACATAATCAAATAATGCCATCAATAGAAATTAATGAACTTGGTCTCTCTATTATTTTAGTATCAAAGGAATCATCAAACAACATTATCTTCCACATTATTTTGTCAAAGAATTGCAAACCTTATCATAGCGAATGATTATGCAGGTATGATTTCTCACATATGAATTGCACATCAAATTGACAAGCTCAAATGCTAATCTATTTTATTAGAAGGAATGTGTGTGTGTGCATTGTTGGGAGATTATTGTTGCCATATAAAGCTAAATGGTGATGCAACTAGATAGCTTATAAAGATAAACTCTAAGAACATTGTGCTTCCTTCACACTTGTGTTAGGATTTCTAGTGGTAGGGGTCTTAATACTTAAGTAATCATTAACAAAATGCCATGTGATGTTTATATGTTATCATCCTACATTAGTGCTAGCTAGCATGGAAGATGCATTTTTGCAATAGCCTAGTGTTAGGGTTTCCCACCTCAAAAATAAAAAGTTTCCTTCTTGTAACAATCATGATTCACATGTGAAATAGGAATGTAACTAAAAAGTCTTTTTTGTCATATAGTCCATCCTATATGGTGGAAATGACTTTTTTTGGGGGTTGATTTTTCATGTTTATTTAGTCAAAAAAGGAAAAGGAAAAATTCATTAGATGATTTAGTGTTGATTGGACTCTTTTGCAAAAAGAAAAAAGGAGAAAACAAAGAAGGTACCATAGTTCCTTCCCAACTTGGACACATGTTTGCCAAATAATTAAATAATTTTGATGATTTCATTTCAACTATTGATGAATTCTGAATATTGTTTCAAATTCTTTTTCTTCCTTTAGAAAAAAAATATTTCTGAAGTTATTTTTGAAAATTTTCTGGAAATAGTGTAATTAGAGTTTACTATTGGACCACATGAGAAAAATCATGTTAGTCCAATGTACATATGGGGTGAGATTCTTTGTAGGGGGATGACTTGGACATGAGGAGATTCTATTTGGAGGGGGATACAAAGCATTAAACTAAAGGACCTTTTCAAAGGCTACTATGAAAGTTTTGATGTTTTAAACTCAAAATTTATGATTTTTGAAGATTTGGTGGTAGCCTACCATTAGAATAACATTAGCTTCCCACCAAGATAACACTTAGTGCTACATGAAATGACACTTAGGGTTTGATGTTATGTAGCACTCTTGAACTGAATTAGTGACCAAACTTGTAATTCTAAACAACTTCTTGTGAAAATTTGCTTATTGTCACAACCATTGGGTTAACTTTTTAAGAAACCAAGTTGACATGCAAAATAATCTGCCCTAACAAAATACACCAGAGCTTTCACCTGAGGTTGTTACTACCATGTGATTAGAAACCCACCCTAAATTTTTTAAATTAATTTTTTAATAAAAAAAGAAATAAAATAAAATAAAGGGTAAGAAATCCTGGGAATCTATAGTTTGTTATCATTCTACAAGTGGAATGTTTTATAATAGAAAATGTAAGCAAGCATATTCAGTGGATGTCACATACGGCAAGATAAGTCTTGTACTTGAGGTACATTGAACCTGGCTCCTCCCCTTTTGCTTCCGAGTTTTCCTCTTCCCAGTCATGAAATTGATGAATTGTTTGAAAATAAAAATAAAAATAATAAAATAATAAAATAAAATAAAATAAAATTTGATCCTCCAGTTACATAATATTGGGTTGGTTTCCAAATTTTGTATTGATTCCCTTAAGAATTTGAGGGTTGAAGCCAAAAAATTTCCCAAAACTATTATTATTATTATTGCCTAATAATATGCATAGATAGATCAAATGTTGGTCTCTCCATGTTTTTTTGTTTTGTTTTTGGGGGCTCACATTAATAATTTATTAACTTAGGTTTTCAAGGATTGCAACCAAATTTGCATGGAAAATTTTCAGGCAATAATACTATTGTGAACTCTTACTTAAAAGGATCTCATCTCTTTAGTGAACTCAGAAAAAACAACCCAATTCAACCAAATTGTGTATATATCTATTTATGTGTGTGCATGTGTGTGTGTGTGTGTGTGTGTGGGTGTGTGTGTGTGTTTTTTCTCAGCTCTCTCTCTCTCCCTCTCTCATTCATGTGATTGATTTCAAGCAAATTATGTCTAGAGTAAGGATCTGATCTCTCAGTAAAGTTTCTGAAGAACCCAATTCCAGTTCCAAGTTGTGGTGTTCTCTCTCTCTCTCTCTCTCTCTCTCTCTCTTTCTCAAAATTGTCATTTTGATTTTGGCATAAATTGGGTTTGGGACATTTTTTGTGTTCAAGAGTTGAGGAGAATTGACAACAGAATTATTGAAGCAAGTCTTCTTTGATTTGTTGCAGGTGCAACAAATTTGTAGACTGCTGAGAAGAATTTCATTGACATTGACAACAAAGACTTGTGTGTCCAGAAATTGGGAAAGGGACTCCAGTTCTAATGGAAAGGAAGATGGTGAGGAGTCCTGGTGGTGGCTTCTTTGTGGAGACCACAGTGCCTGAGCAAAGAGAGCAAGCAAATGGTGTGTTGTTCCCCAGGTTGCTTCAGCCTGGAGGAGGAGGAGGAGGAGGAGGTGCAGCAGCTTCTGATCTGAATTCTCTGGTGGGAGCTATCAAGAAGCACAAGAGTTGGCTTGAGCAGCAGCTCAAGCTCAGTGGTGCAGTGCTGCTGCGTGGCTTTGGAGTGCACACTGCTGAAGATTTCAATGCTGTGGTGGAAGCTTTTGATTACCCTGAGCTTCCTTACATCGGAGGTGCTGCTCCTAGATACAAAGTGGTGGGAAGGATTTACACCACCAATGACTCTCCCCCGGATCAGACTGTCACCTTCCACCATGAAATGGCTCAGGTTGGTCCAGCTGCTATACATACATACATACAGAAAAGAATTGTCTTCTACAAGTCTTCTTCTTTGCAACTGCTGCAAGTTTGAGAGTCTGAGCTGATCTCGCTGGTGATGTTGTTATTGGGTGGATGGGTGTGTGGGTTTGGCCGTTTTTCTTTTTTTCTTTTTTTGGTGATCAGGTGCCAGAGTATCCAGGGAAGTTGTTTTTCTTCTGTGAAACAGAAGCTGCAGAAGGTGGGGAGACGCCCATAGTTCTGAGCCATGTTGTGTATGAGAGAATGCTGAAGGAGTGGCCAGAGTTTGTGGCACAGTTGCAAGACAAAGGCTTGCTTTACACTCGTAATCTCACAGACGGCGACGACCTCACCTCCGCGATTGGCCGTGGCTGGCAATCCACTTTCTTGACGGAGGATCGTGTCGAAGCCGAGAAAAGGTTTTGTCAAAACAAACAAACAAAAAGCTCCCCGGACCCATCTCTCTCTCTCTCTTTCTCTCTAGTGTCTGTGACAGTGTCTTTTCCTCTTTGAAGAAACATTGAAACATCCCTCAACTCTCTCTCTCTCACTCTCACTCTCACTCCCCTCCATACAGACAGACAGACACCCACACGGAGGATTTGTCTGAGGAAGAAACAGACTTGAGCATTTGATGATGAGACTTTGACGAGAACTTACGACGTCTTTCCATTAGGCTGTTGTGATCACAGGAGCTTTCCATTATGTTTTTTCAAGTAACTGTGCTCACAGTCAAATCACAGCTCTACTCGTCAAGGTCTGTCCCTGCAGCAAGAAAACAAGGCCCTGTGTCAGTGGCTTTCCATTAGAATGCATGTGTAACTGTGATCACATCAACCTAGTGGAAAGAAACCCTTAGAATTTGTAGGACTTGGGTGGCGGGTTTGTTTTTTCTTTCCTCCCTTCCTGTATCCGGATGATGATCTTGTTGTTTGCTTCAGGGCGGCGAAGCTGGGAGCGCAATTGGAGTGGTTAGCAGATGGGGGAGTGAAGATGATTACAGGACCCATGCCAGCAATCAAGGAGGATGAGCTGCGACAACAACCTGTCTGGTTCAACAGCATGGTTTCAGCTTACACTGCATGGAAGGATTCCCGCAATGACCCTGAGAAAGCATGTTCTTTCGGAGATGGAACTCCACTGCCCAGGAATGCTGTTCTAGCTTGCCTCCAAATACTTCACCAGGAGAAAGCTGCCATCCCATGGCGCCATGGCGATGTTCTTCTGGTTGATAACACTGCAGTTCAACATTCCCGCAACACTTTTGTACCTCCACGTCGTGTGCTTGCTTCTTTGGTCAAGTAAACTGGTCACACAACAAAAACCCACAACATCAAATCTAACAAAGTTCCCCCAAAGAAAAAACAAATTTTGCTGTGACATTCATGATGAGAGATCACAAAGTTTACTCTCATGTGTTTGTTTTTTTTTTTTTGTTGCAGCTCTGTCAAATGTGTTTTGTTTGTTTCCACATGAAGAAGCTTTGAAGCTCAATGTCAATCAAGCTCATGTGTTTGTTGCAGCTCTGAATTTGTTTGTTTGTTTGTTTGTTTGTTTGTTTCCACATGAAGAAGCTAAGTTCATGTTGAGCTCAATGTGTGAATTTCACGGATTTGCATGTTTGTTACAGCTAATCTCATGAATGTGTTTCCATAGTAATGATCTAGTAAACACACACTAATGTCATCTGAATCTCTTGCTTGCAATGGAGCTTAGATCCATGTTGGTCTGGTATCAACTTTTGAACATACCAGCCTAGTCATGACTCCTGGTATCGGGGTTTTTGTTTTGTTTGGAAGCCAAAAACAAATTACCAGGTGTGTACTGGTTATTGGGTACTTTTTTTTCTCAAAAACTTTCATACTCAGTCTGGTCATGGTACAAAACTGATTGCATACGAGACTGATTTTTGGCTGCTATGAGGCAGTGTATACATATATATACATATACATGGTTTTGAGAAAACCCTAAACCCTAAACCAGGTTTGTACAAATCTGGTACAAGGTTGGTATTACTTCAAGTCCCTACCAGACTAGTACCTACTTGTATAAGCTGAGTATTGCCCTCAGCTCATACCAGACCGCTAGGGTCCTTGTAACCAATGTTGATACTGTTGTTGTTGATATGCGGCGCTGGACTATTGAATTGTATGAGGCTGTTTGCTCCCTTCCTGACTGACTGTCTTCTTCTTTGTTAGAGGAATGGGAATGCTTGGATCAACCAACAAGTAGATTGGGTGGTGCATGGATTCTGCACAAGGTATTATTACACATGCAGGTTTTATAAAAAAATTCACCTTGTGTATGACCAAACTCAGGGTTCTGGTGCTGTGTTTTTTCTCACTTTGCAGATTACTCTATTATGTGTTGTAGCTTCTTGATCAACCCGAAATCCTAACCTGCTTCAGGTTCAGGAATCAAACCTAAAAATATTCACTTAATGGCAAATTGTGAACTTACCTCGTGCCAAGTTGTTGTAGAGGTAACCTAGTATGTTGTGTTCAAATTCTTGCTGATGATGTTTTTGTTTGGGATGCTCAAATTCTTACTGCAAATTTGACTTGAAGATATATATGTTAGTGCTAAACTATATTGGTTGATTTCAATGGAGTCTGTGTTGCAATAAAAATAGTTGTTGAACATGTCAAGGAGATTTGTAGAAAGTGTTGTATGATGCCCCAAAACTTCAAACTTTTGATTTCTTTGGCATCTTGAAAAAACTTGTTTCAGGATTTTGGCAACTCTCCAAAAACTAGCTAGTGAATAATAAGCTTTCTCCCTAAAATGTATACCAAACAGAATTTTGGATTGGTTTAAAATTTGTGCAATCTTGCAATTGCCCAAAACTTGTAAACAAAGTTCATTGTCCTAACATGGTTATTTATAAACTAGGTTAAGGCCTATGAACTAGGTTAAGACCCCAGGAGAAAGGCCTTCTGGAAATGAGGGCAAATTTTTTTCCAACTTTCGACCTGAAAAATATGATTTCAACCGACTTTGCAAAAGGATTTTTCACTAAAAAAATATGACCCCAAGTGCACAAGATTTTGAAGAATTTTTTTTTTTTCAAATTGTCAAATTTTTATGATAAGTTCCAGTACAGTAGTCTCCCGCTTAAGTATGCACTCGTTTAAGTACGCATCCCAGTTAAGTATGCATTTTTTGGCAAAAAATTTAGGGTTCAAGATTTATTAGTTGAATACTAGTCTGTAGACCCATTTTGCAAGCAAAATGATCAGAAGAAAAAGGATTGTGTGCAACCTCCTAATTGAATAAATAATAAATACCCCCAGTTTATAATGGGGTATTAGTCAAGGTTGAAAACGGTGCCAAAAAGTTTTAGGAATAGAAGTTTCATGCAGCCAATGGGAAGGCTCAGCCTGCACTCAAGGTGTCTTGTTTTTTTAAAAAAAGTTTTGGGGGGGGGAGGGGGGAAGACGAAGATATTTTTCATTTTTCTTTTGTTCCAACAGGTTCGCAATGTGTTCCCCATGGGTGTTCCCAATCGCACCTTGCTTTAATCCCATATGTTTTGCTCAAAGTCCTCCCCTTCTCACATATATGGGTGGGCCAAAGGGGGAGGCACTCCATCTGTCCATAGAATCTTCAATTTTTGTGAGCCTTCATAGTTTCAATTTTTTTTGCCGGGGCCAATCAAATTCAATAAAAAAAAGTTGAACTTGTGAGGGGTAAAGTTCAGGCCAAAATGGTGATAAACTTTTTTGGGAGGAGAAATTTCATGCAGCCAATGGGAAGGCCCAAGCACACATTGAATGTGCCTTGCATTTCTTCCTTTTAAGTTTGGGGGGCGGGGGATTTAGAGGAGGATATTTTTCAGTTTTCCCCGGTTCCCACCATGTTGACCATCCCACAATCCGCTCACTTTGGCTGGGGCCCTCAAGGGAAAAGGGGGGGGGGGAGCTCCAGCCAATCCTGAATTACTGCATCAAGCACGTGGACATCATTTCTTTATATAAGTAAGATGTCATGAATCTAAAGTACGCACCTACCGGCTAAGCACGCACAAACCGCACAGGTTCAACTTGCGTACTTAAGCGGGAGACTACTGTAGATAGCCAAGAATATAGAAGAAGTAAATTATTCATGAACTCTTTGTAATGTTCTTATTACTTGTCATCGTTTTGTTTTGATCATTGTCATTGTGTTTTTATAAGTTGTTTTAGAGGTTGTGTCTTAGTTTCAAAGTGTTTGTTTTCTTAAGTAAGTGCTTTTCTTCTTGCCTTGAACATTGTTTTTCTAAAAATGTTATTGTTCATCATCCTCTTCTTTTGGTTGTTTATGTGACTCAAAAAACATTTATGGGATTGCAAGTGTGAAATGCTAATATTCGAGTCGAAGAAAATCACTCACAAACACATACGTGAGAAATATCATTTTGTTTTGTCACCTATGTGAGTTGAAAAAAAACCACTCTCCAATATTTCATCTAATGTGCAATATGATAATTTTCCTTCATCTATGTGAATAAATAAAAACCATTTGCGAGCTCACAAATGTGTAATATTGTTTTTTTTTCTTTTCACATGTGAATTAAAAAAATCACTTGTAAGCTCACAAATGTGCAATATCATATGTTTTCTTCACCCATGTGAATAGAAGAACCCACTTATGGGCTCACAAATATGCAATATCATTTTTTTTGTCCAATGTGTGAATCAAAAAAACCATTTGCAAGCTCTCAAGTGTGTAATCCTTTAGAAAATATTTAGAATAAAATGACCATGGTCTTGACTAAATGATTACAATCAAACCATGGAACTAAATGGAACTAATCTTTTGTTAAATCTAGAATGAAAATCAAAACTATCAAAAAAACATTGGATTTAGGTTTTTTTAAGTAAGTTGATTTTTTAAGAAAAATTAACAAGTTGATTAAATATAATTAAATAATATATTTTCATTAGTTATTTAGTGTTGTTGTTTGGTTCTTTTCATTGTGTTGGTTGGTTTTTTTTTTTTCTTTTTGTTCAACTTCTCGTATTGATGCTTGTCAATTTGGTATTATCCCCCACCTACTTTGTGCAAGTTTGGGAATGAAAACTTGCATCCACCATATGGTTGTTTTTTTAGGTATGACTTTGACAGTACGCTTGTAATTTTATTTTATTTTTGAGTATTAATGCTTATCTTTTCATTTATTGTCATGAAACATTTAAAAATGTTCCAAGTTCAATCTTTGTTTGTTATAAAACTTGGCAACATTCTAACATTAAGAAATATATTTGTTGTTTACAAGATTCATACATTTCTTTTGTATTGCATTACACTTCATTTTATATATTCATTTTTTACATGGTGAAAAGAAGGTTTAGTGAATTTATAAGACCACTGAACCAATAGCCTAGTTATTGCCATGAGAAAAGGGCTATTAGGTAGAAACTAAATAAAAATTGATGAAATAACATTTTTGAAAATGCATTTCCTTCATAAATCAAACTAGAAATGGAGGGCTAGAAACTTTAGATAATGTTTTTGTCACACATCAATTTGTTACCTTCATCCTTTGTAGTTGTCACCTTCCTATTGGTTACTTTCTTGCAACAATTACCTTCCTATTATAATTATCTTCATGTTGCAATTACCATTTAGTGACCAATTTCTAGCAACCATTCTAAAAAATGAAAGTTAAAAAAAGCCTTAATTAAATTAAGAACTATTTTATTTTATATCAAACAAATGTTAAATATTTATTTTTGCATCCAAGAAATCAAGGCAAAACACAAAAGAAAATATGTCACACAACCTTAACCAAAATCTATTGTGTTTTTTTTCTACACACAAGTATAACTTCACACACCAATCTTCCTACAATTACACACATAGAATTATAGAATGAAAAGGAATAGGAATGAGAACAATTGGAAAAACACATAAAAATAAAGATAAAAAACCAAAAGTGGTTCCCCACCATACAAGGGTTTCCTTATTTTCCTAGATTTTCTCACCTTAATATCTTAATTTCCTTCACAAATCTTAATTAATGTTAAACTACCTTATCTTCTGAAAATTAATTATTTTAATGACTTCATCCTATAGTAATAAGGGATGATAAATATGGACCTACCACTAGTAACTAAATAATTAATAGGAGACATTCTAATTTAATTAGACTAAGAGATTTACCCACTAACAAATATTCTTTTATTAAAATTTTACTTGTGAATTAACTTCTACTTTTTTTTCCTTAAAAACAATTCATTGACAGTATTATCATCAAGTAACATTACCATTTAAAATTATCCTTTGATTTTTTTTTCTTCTTGTGATAATTATCGTCAATTAAGAGAGTTATTTTGACCTTGTAAATGTTGGTACATGTTTGATTTTACATGATTAAATCAATTTTCAAATAAAAGATTAAAACCACTTTTTGATAAAACAATATTTTTTTTTGGTTCCACAATTTTTGCTGAGTAACATTCTTGAAAAATTGTTGAAAAATGGAACAATTAAATGAAAATGAAAACATAATTTTAATTAAAAATGCAACATGTGAAGTTTTTTTCAATGATATTCCTATGGAATAAATGTTTGAAGATTATTCTAGTTTAAAGCAATAAAGTT
Organism: Sphagnum tenellum; assembly: GCA_963921925.1. NCBI lineage: Eukaryota > Viridiplantae > Streptophyta > Sphagnopsida > Sphagnales > Sphagnaceae > Sphagnum > Sphagnum tenellum. The sequence goes on along the minus strand of OY998143.1, from coordinate 11,312,647 downwards.
CCTAAAAATGAAACAAAACTTTCAAAAATCTTAAAACATTAAATGGAGACATCATGACATAATTGGATTTTGATGTGGTTTTTGCTATGTTAACAGTAACAAAGAAGTTGATTGCAACAATCCTCAAATCATGCATTTTATGTTTTGTTACAATAGTTTTATCAATGCATCTAATTTCAAAACCCAAACAAGAAAAAACTTAATTTCATATTACAAAATAAATGGTATAATTTTTTTCAACAAACATGTGAATGAAACCATGCCATTGTTGCAAAAACATTTGAAGTTGAGATCAATAGTTCATTAAGAAAAGTTATTTAAAAAAGACCGACAAAGAAAAGGCCTAATTCATTTGGCAAAAAAATTTCAATTCTTTTTTGTTACAAAAAATCCTTTTAAAAATGATGGTGTGTAGCAAAAACATTTTACAAAACTTATGCCTTTTGATTGTCAAAAATCACTCGCCAATGTAGTTTGTGGAAAGTATTTGGGTGAAATGTGTAGCCTTGTATTTATGTATTTGAATGATCTTTTTATCAAGAAAATAATTTTCTTGAGAAATGATTAAATTAGTGAAAAAAAAAAAATTTGCCAAAATTTATCAAAATGTTATATTGCAACAAGTTCTGATTTATGGTTGTTTTGAAGTGCGCATGACATTTTACTCTTGTGATAAATTTTAAGGGTTAATTGGTAGCCAAAGCATGCCACTATTGGTTTGTTCAAAACAACAAAAGTTATTAGTCAAGCTTTAAGAAGACATTTGATACAAATGTTGAATGAATATGAATTAGAACAAGAAAATTCTTGTTTCAGTAAAATATGAAAGGTCAAATCTAAATGTTATGAAAACTATTTAAAAGTTTATTATGAGTTGTGAATGTTTGGGTTAGGAAGAAAGCTTTTAAAGAACTTGTTTGGCTATGTTTTTTTCTAAAGTTTGCCAATATGTGACAATAGATGAAAAGATGTATTGAAAGCTTAATTACATTGTTTTTATTATGTTTGTTCAATCAAATTTACAAAAATGTTTAATTTAGCTTTTAAATTCTAAAAAATAAAATAAGAATGGAATAAGGCTTGCAAGAATTTTAATATTCATCCAAGAAAACTAAACATTCTAGTTCATGCAAGGTAATTTTTTTCACTTAAAATCATTTTAGATTTTTTATTTGAACATTGATCATTTAGATTTCAAATTCTAGATTTAAAAAATAAATTGAATATAAATTAAAAATATTACCATTGAAAGTTAGACTTTGTTTACGTGTTTTCCTCCAAAATGATAATGTTCCAAAAAACTTGACAATTTTGGAATGTTATCAATTTTTGTTACAATGATATACTTTAATTAGAATCAATGGATCAATGCTAAACCCTCCATGTACATGGCACATTTAAAAATAATTGTTGAATCTTTTCTCCGATTGTGCTTGTGTTTTAAAACCATCACAATGCCACATGTTAAATGATGCATTGCAATCTACAATAACAATGTCTTTGAAATTGAAGGAAGAAATTACAATCCCACCAACATTAGTCAATTTGATTGATGATGATTGGGTTAGAATTATTTTTGAGTTGTCTTTGTTGGCTCTAACATGAAAGAGCAAATTTTGGGGGTGTTGGAATTTTTCCTCTCCGTTTGGAAGAAATATGATGCCAATAAAACCCATAACATGTTGTCTTTGATGCTAGACCCTAGGTTTGAAAGCCTTTGCTTAGTAATGTTGTATTATATTGATCATGAAGGTGTGCTTATTGTCGAGGAATACGACAAAAGATCCTGATATCCCATGATTATCAAAAGCCGTAATCATTTCAATCATGTGTTAACAACTAAAGTTGGTTGGGCAAATGAAATAGTTGAAGAATATTGCAATTTAGATATTTTTGAATAAAATTGCCAACACCAAGAACTAGTGAAAGAACTTATGAACAAAAGTTGCAAATTTTTAAAAGATAGCATGTGGGCATCAAAGATATAAAATGCCTTTTTCAATCCTTGGAGAAGCACAAAGTCCATATTTCCCATTGTACACCAAATATTAAGCATTTTTGAATCTCAAATTGAAACAAAGACAATTTTTTCTTTTATTAACATACTAACAAATCTAAAAAGATGTCATTTACAAATGATTAATTTGAAAATAATAATATTTGTGATTAAGAATTGGCCTAATAATCTAAGAGTTGGTTGCAAATCACTTTTTAATTTGGTATAGTTAATTAAATAGGATTTAAATTAATTAATAAATAAAAATAATATTTTGAACATGATAAAGTTGTGAACATATCAAATTATGGAAGCAAAAAAAATTTCTTATAATTTTTTCATAATTTTTAAAAAATTTACCATTTTTGGGTTTCTTTTTTTAAATAAAATCATTTTGTTGGAAATAATTAAGTTTTGACTGATTTATGAACAATACCTTTGAGAATTGATCAATTTTAAATTTGTGAGAACCAACATTTTAAAAACTAATTGAACATTTTTTTTCAAAAGTATGATACCCCAATTGATTTTTTTTTTATGGAGATTTTTTTTTAAAAACCAATTTAGTTCTTAAAATGTTATGTGAAAGCCAAAACTAATAGTTCTCACAAAAAGCAAAAACTGCCCAACATTAGTAGAATCCTAATTATGTTGGTACTTCATAATATTGTTATATGTTCCTTTTGTGATTTCCGATTTATACAACAATTGGAAGGTGGAAAGAAATTGAAACAATATGAAAAAAATAATGATCTTCTTTTCCATTTTGATACAAGAGGCAAAACTCTAAACACTAACATGTGACCAAATGTTTTCCCCAATTTAGGAGAACATAATTGTTTTTCAATTTGTAAGGGTATTGCTCCATTTATAGCCCATAGTATATGTAATTTCAAAATTTCACAAATTTAGCTTCTTAATGATTATAGAACATATATAAATTGTTATAGAGTTTTCATAATGACCATCGTAAAACTAATAACCAAACCAATACAAAGATAAAAGCACAATCATTCATTCATATGTGCACAACAAAAATATATAGCTACATTTTTAGCCAAGTCAAAAGGATGGATGAATGTATAATGGAAAAAAGACCTATGTACGTAATTTTTAAATGGTTTCTTTCTATTATCCAAGGAATAAGCATTTGTTTGTATGTAGCCAAATTACCAATGTTGAGAGGAATTCAGTTGTAAGACTTTCAACTTGACTAAAGTCTTTTTTGTTTACCCACAATTTTGTTTTCCGCACAAAAATAGGGAATTAAATATACATGAATTTCTGGACTCATTTTTTTTCTAGTGTAAATTCAACTAATTTTGCTATTTTTTTGGGGGGAGGTTTCGCCAATTTTTAAGTCACAAAAGTGGGAAATAAAAGAAATAAAAACCCTTGAACGTAACCTTAATATCTAAACAAAAAATCCACATAATCAGTCGTTCATATATACATCAAAAATGCTATTTGGCCAAAGTCAAACGGATGTATGAATGGACAATGAAGAAATACATATGTACGTAATTTTTAATTGGTTTTTTTTTAACTAGGTGTTTAGAAAAGGAAATGGTCCAAGAAATATTGACATTCTTGGATATTTGGAAATTTGCAATAATTATTTGCTTTCTCTATTGAAATCCACAAACCACTTTGTTAAGCACAATTGTAAAACTTATAACCAACATTAACATACAAAAATATAGGCATACTAACAATCCAATTATGTGAAATGTCTTTTTTTCTTGGGTAAGGTTGTGCCATGGATGAAAACTTACAAACGTTGCATAATGAATGAAAAATGACATGATGGATGAAAAGTTGGAAAAAATTGCACCATTGATGAAAATTTAGAGAAAATGGCTACACAATGGATGAAAATTAAACATGAATGATGAAAATATGAAAAAGATCAGGTGACATATTAATTTATTGAACAACTTCTCAAAAATTTAAGGCCTTACAACTTCCTTGAATGTGTAATGGAGATCCTTAGAAAAATGTGATCCCTAATTTCTTTCCTCCCTTGAAAACTCGGCTCCATTAATTTTCTCCTTTTTTTTTGAAATTCTATTGATAACTTGATTGGGGAAGTGGTGCCAAGTTGCACAAAGGAAGCATCCCAAAAGCCATTAAAAAAGTGTTAATTGGAGAAAGAAGATTCAACCAAGTTACTTTAACAATGATTTCTAACTATTGCATCACACTTTCATTTTGAAACAACTAGTGTAATTCATGCCGTTAATTCAAGTGTGAACATGATTATGTGATTGCTCCAAGTGCAAACATGACTCTAATAATAGAGATTAATTGTGAAATAATACTAATTAAAAAAATAATTTCTAGTGACAAAATGTATTCAAAATTCAATATTTCTTTCAAATTAGGTTCACACTTTATGAAATTTCCTCCAAGATATCCACTTGTCAAAGATTTTTTTAGTGCTATCAAGAGCACAATAAGGGTCACCATGGTTTGGGAGATCTCAACATGACAAACAAAACAAACAAATGGGTAATTGCAAGATGGCTCTATGCTAGTGGATGAAATCATGATGAAATTATTTATTAAAAAAAAAATACGAGGAACACACAATCCAAATTGAAAAACATCCAAATGAAAAAAAAATCTAATCTCAACTTTGAAAAATCCATAATCTTTCCATGTACATAACATAGTTTGTGAATATGTTAAAACTAAGTAGATGAGTGGAAATAATATGATATGGTATTATTCAAAAAAGACAATTGACATCATCAATACTTGACATGTACATCCATCAAAACATCATCCACCTTCAACTAAAACAATCCAAAACATTAGGCCTCCTCATCATGCATCCTTGAACTTGGGGACATGAGTCAATTTCTCATCCACCTCTTACAATTCTGTCTATTGGGTTTTCATCCAGTTTTTTTGATATCCATTCTTTGACATCCACATTCATCACAAGCCCAAGGCTGATTGCTCACATGCTAATGTTGTCTGGCTTCATTGCACCCCTAGTAACATTAACCAACCTATTTGGTCCCTTGTTTCTAATGTTTGCCAAGGGGGAAGAAAAAACAAACTAGGTGAGGCAAAATTGTGTCATCCTCAGGCACCCAGGGTTAGCTCCTAAAGGAGTTAGTTTATGTAGATTAATTGGCAATCATCCCTAGGAAGATTTAGCCAAATTTGATAAACCAGATATTAATTACAATTTTTTAAAAATCAATATTTTATGTTTTTTGGCTATTTGATGAGATTTTTTATTAAATTTTTTTTGGCAATTTCAACTTTTTTTTTCCCACACTTTTGGTGATTGAAACCCTTCAAAATCACTTCATTTTTCAAACTTGTTCTTTCAATTCTTCACAAAATTTTATAAAGAAAAAAAGGCTAGTGGGGTGCCTTCATGAAACTCCTTGGAGTAAAGCTTACCGATTATGGACTCTAGTAGGCAACTTAACAATGGGGCTTCAATTTCAGGAAGCTAGCTAGCCTGTTGTTGTTGTTGCGTAGTTTAACAATTCCATTTTTCTCTTTCACAAGAAGAAGAAAAGACAAAAAAAAAAGCTCCTATTATTATCTATCTATGAAGGAACGTAGTTTGTTTTGTAGTTAAGAGACCCATTGAAACCCGCCATGCTTTACATCATGTTCTTGGTGTTGTTGGAAAGCTCTGGATGAGAAGGGGTGGATGTTTTACATCATGTTCTTGATGTCGTTGGAAAGGTCTGGATGAAGAGGGGTGGATGTGCTTGGTTTCATGACGTTTGGACTTGCAGTGCAAAAGTTCTTGAATATTGAATGAATTTTTTCACTGAAAATTAAATTGAATCATAGCTGAAAACTCGGGAGAGGAATTGGAATGTATGTGCCTTTGGTGGTGTTGTTGGAAAGATCTTGATGATGAGCAGGATTTGATGGAATTTATTCGGTAAGATTTGGATTCAGAATGTGGGAGATATTGATTTTTAAAATTTGATTTTTGCTGCTGAAAATTCAAATAAATTCCTCAAAAAACCAGGCTTTGGAAGGAAAAATCAGTTGAGGACATGGTAACAACACTTGGGCCAACGGCACATGCCACATTATTATTATTATTACAAAAGTTAAAGGAGTTCGCTTTTCTCTTTCGAGAAGAATAAAACACAAACAAAGGGCTAAGCACCTTTGCACTAAGGCTTGTGCTCTAAGGAAAAAAACAAGCCAAGCAAAAGACCAACTTAACTTACACGTGAAGCATGTGAGGAGATGTGTGGAAATGAATAATGGGTTTGGAATGGTTCCTTCAAAATCCTCATTCCTCACTTGAATACACACCTACACACATTGGAAAAAATTATTATTCTTCTTCTTATTATTATTATTATTATGTTGTGTGAACAAGAAGTGGGACCCAATTTTGTAACACCCTATCTACTCAACTCCCATAAGTTAGAGGGCATCATCTCCAATGCTAAATAGATATAGAATCCAAAACCCACTTTTTAATGGACCTGGAATTAAGACCTGGCCCATGTACAATGCTGGGTTGTGTGAGAGTGTTTTGTTTTTTTCCAATTCCCAGATAGAGTGAGAGTGGCAAGGATCCTTAGGCAGATTTCGACCTAATTGGCGACTTTTTTCCAGACAACTCATAATCGTCTAGCTAGCAGACATGAATGTGATGATGCACTCCCCCAACAAAATCAAATTTCTGTTGAAATTTGGCAAAATTTCTCACTTGAAAAAGAGAATTTGTTACGGTGTGTCGTGGTAGCCTAGCAGGAGCTGAATGGAAAAGCATAAGGCCTTGTTTCTTGTTGCAAGGACAGTTGAAGTCCCTCTTTTTATTGAAGAGTTGCAATTAGGTTGAAAATATGTAGTTAATATAATGTTAGGAAATTTTGGGAGTACATGCTTTTATAAAAAGTAGACAAATATCGTTTTATGATAAATCGTAGTTTGATTCACAATTTTCTCAGCTCTTACAATTAATCAATCAATGTTTGATCCATAGAGTTATCATAGATGATTGATGATTGAGCACAAGTACCTTAACAAAACCATACTTGAGAGACTTACTCATTTGATTAGAAGGGCCTGAAATAAGATCTGGCCCATTTGTTAGAGGGACCTAAATTAAGACCTGGCCATCTGAGGTTGGGACCTGAATTAAGACCTGGAGCCACCCCCCACGTCTTTTGTGTGCGCTCCAAAATTAGGGTTTGGTAGGGACGCGGAACAGAAGACGCTGGACTTTTTGGTTTGTTTGTTTGCGTGTATTTCGGGAGACGCTGGCGAGATGGAGGAGGAAGAAACAGGAGGGATCCAGCAGCAGCATCAGCAGGGCATTTGGGAAGAAATACACAGTCAAAGACGACGGGAAGAGCGTTCTCTATACCCAATTATCGGATTCCTTCAATACCTAACAACAGGATTCTTTGTTGAGTATGCGCAGCAACTAGAGTCTCTGAACACGGAAGAAGAAGAACAACAGCAGCAGCAACAGGAAGAGGAGGAGGAGGAGGAGGAGGAGGAGCTCTCCTTGCAAGAGAGAAGAAGAGAGAAGAAAAGAATATGCAATTGCGGAAGAACAACAACAACAACATTCCAAGGCGCGCAAGCTGCCGTAACGCAGTCTGCCGGTTACAGTCAGTCTCGAGGACCAGCTCGTCTTTCTTTGTGGGTAGTTGTTGTTCCCATTTCCAGGAGAAGCACAGGAAGATTAGTATCTTATATGACCATCTCCAGTTAAGGTACACGTCTCTGGTCGGTCTGGAGGCAGTGGAGAGAGACAGAGAAGAGCAGCCTGGGGATGACCTTGTTCTCAGTCCGTCTGCGTTGCCGCAGCATTTGCTGTTCTTTGGAGTGTGCTCAATTCATGAGCAAATCTAGCTTGAATCAATGGTGTCTCTGAAATGGAGAAGACGATAATATTCATCTTGCTTGCGTGTGGGGCAAACAATTACAATGTAAATTCAGATCTCCCAAGTGTGGGAATACACTGCTGTGCAGATTGAGAGATTGCATCTATCGAGCCTAGGAAAAAAAGGGAGGCAACCACAGACGGCTAAATAGCTGAGGGATCGATCTTGCAGTTGCAGAACAAAATGTATGTAATGACTGATAGGGTGGGAGCAATAGTGCTTATGGTACTCTCTCTCTGGTGCTTGGGATCATGGCCTGCGTTTTTCAATGTTCTGGAGCGGAGGGGACGAGTGCCTATGCACACCTACATGGACTACACCATTGCTACTTACTGTGTAGCCATAGGGTTTGCACTCACACTTGGAGAGATTGGACCCAGTAGTGCCGAGTATCCGAATTTCACCACCCAGCTCTTCCAGGTGCTGCAGTCATTCTTTTTGGCAAACCCATCTTTGACAATTATTTTAGTAAATATTTCAAGGTGTTGTGAGTCTTTTAGTGCTTTTTTTTGCTGGAACATGACAGAGTAGTGTCACGTGATCTGTGGGGCGTTTTTTTCATTTTTCTTTCAGTATGTGTGCATGTGCTTGTAGAAGAACACATTCATGATTGATGCTTGTTCTGCGATGTTAGGGGAAATCAGAAGAAGAAGAAGAAGAAGAAGAAGATGGGTAGTGTGGCAGTGGTTCCCCTATTTGATGATAGGGCTGTAGTTATGACAATGCAGGACAATGGACCATCAGTGGCATTTGCAATGGGAGGTGGATTGGCACTCTGCCTGGGCAACATTTCCATGCAGTATGCACTAGCATTTGTTGGCATCTCATTGACTGAGGTTGTGTCAGCTAGTTTGGCTGTTGTGGTTGGTGAGTATCTTTGTGTACTGTGTTTCCTTCTTTCCTTTCCAACATTTTTTTTCTGAACCTTGTCCATATAGTTGTGGATGAAATTCTTGGCATAGTATGCAGTGTGCAAGAATAAAGAGAGTGCTGCATCAATCTTGGCTGCAGGCAGCATATACCTTTTAGCTCTGACTGACTGTAGGTAGTTGATTGTGGGGGGGTTTGGCAGGAACAAGTGTCAACTATGTTCTAGATGGTGGTATGAATTGTGCTGTCATTTTATTTCCAGGAGTAGCATGTTTTTTGGTGGCAGTAGTGTTGGGCTCTTTCTGCCATGCTTCCAATGCAGCTGACATAACTTTGAAGCTCAACTCTAAGCAAATTGTTCCTTACAGGTGAGCTCTCTTGCTCTCTCTCCCCCTTTTCTCTTTTCCCTGAGTATTTTTTTTCTTTCCCTCTTTGCTTACATTGCATCACATACCCAGTGTTGTTTGTCCTTCTCCAAGTTCCCTGGTAACAACACATATCCTCCTTGGCAAAATCCCTGAAGTGTCCTTTGATTTATTCACTGAGCTTGGTGATGGATTTGTTGATTGATGTGCTAGTATCTTCGTTTGCACTGTAGATGACAGCATTTTGACACTATATTTTCTGCATGTGTGGAATACCAGGTCAGAGGATTTAGAAGAAACGACAATGAATGTAGACTTCACAGATTGTGTCAATGCTAAGCTGCTCAACAAGCAATGTTGTGAGTAGACATCTCTCCCCAGTCTCCCTCCTATTCTCAATGCTTTTTCATTCTCGCAAAGGCTTTTCAAATGGCATCCTGTCCAAGCATGAGTTATCAGAACCTTTTGATGTTTAAACAACCATGGGATCCCGACTGAAGAGTCCTGGCAGGATTGAGTTACTCTTTATATAAGAATGGTTTCATTGCACCGGACTGAGATATGTTCTTTGAGCCACACTCAACAGGTTCAGTAGCTTAGTTTTAGGCCTGGTTGGTTGTGTGGCGCAGTTACAGAGGGAAATGCTCAGGTTGAGGAGGGCAAGGGTTCATGCAGCGGTGAAGAATGGGGATTGGAGACAGCTGAGGCAGCTGTGGGAAGTGCTGAATTCTTGCAAAATCTAGAGGACCACAGGGCAATAAAGGTGTGTACCTATTGCAAGCTTTTGTTACGATGGTGGGTTCAGAACAAATGTGCAGTTTTGTAATCGATTTCAGTCTCATGGTGCAGATAAAAGGGAGAAGTGTGGGCTTTGGGCTGGGGATTGCGCTTTTCTCAGGTGGGTGCTATGCACTTTTCTCACCTTTGTTCAACCTCGCCACAAATGACCAGTTTCACCTTCTCAAGCCGAATGTGCCACACCTAGTGGTCTACACCACCTTCTTCTACTTCTCCACATCTTTCTTCATATGTGCCATGGTAATCAATATATATTTGCTCTACCACCCTCTTGTGGACATCCCAAAATCCTCTCTGCGAGGGTATTTGAGGGATTGGAAGGGTCGCGACCTTGCAGTTCTTGCAGGCCTCGTTTGTGGCTTTGGCAATGGCTTCCAGTTCATGGGAGGCCAAGCTGCTGGTTATGCTGCTGCTGATGCTGTGCAGGTTAGTTAGTGCCCTGGCCTTTTTTTCCCCTTCTTGTTGGAATTGTCACTTTTCAATTGTTGCCTTTCAGAGGCTACAAGAACTGAGGTGCCTTTGCCAATCTTCTGTCAGAATCAAAGAGTCTCCAACTTCCTGCAAACATGCTTATGATGCTCACAGTCAATCTTAGTCAAGAAATCACTTCCAGTGGAAGCTGTTGCGCAACATGGGTGGCCTGATAAAACCAATTCTGTGCAGGCACTTCCATTGGTTGGGACGCTGTGGGGGATTTTGCTATTTGGGGAGTATCATAAGTCATCTCGAAGGACTTATATGCTGCTGTCTGCCATGTTAATAATGTTTGGCATCGCCGTGACACTGCTCATTGCATCATCAAGACAGAGAGATTAAACATTGTATGAGTGGGTCTAGTCCAATGGACTTGGTTTTGCTCTTAAAGTCCTAAACTTAAAGTCATTGTTTTGTGGGTGGAGAATTCAAATCCTAGGTTGTGTGATTCTTTCAAAATTTGTGTACTTAGGCTGGGCATCTCAAAGATTGCTTGGACCACATTAGTGAAAAGGAGTTAGGAATTCAGAGGATGAGTAACGTCTCACTAGAAATGCCACAATGAGCACTCTATTTGTTTTAGAAAAGTTGTGGGTTCCACCATTGTTATGTGTTATCTGAGAAAAATAAAGCAGAAGGTGTAACACCTGTGCTACAACTCTCTGTGCACTGGTGTGTCAGTGATTATTGGCTAGATTTTGCACAGACGAATGCAAAATTCTAAACCCAACGCTCATTGTAATCAAACCATATTAGGTACTCACCCTGTATCCTGTCTCTCTGGATTTCCATCCCATCATGCTGCTTAGAGTCTTGCCTACTTCTTCAAGACATGTAACAGAAAAACACAGCATAGAATTGTGCAGAAAAGGGTTTTGCAAAGCTTTGAGCAGATAGATCACATTGTGAGGCATTTTCTAGTGTCGCTCCCAGCACACACCTTACGTTTTTGAGTTGATTGTTTATTGCTCTTTGCTGAACCTTACGCCTAGTATTTAGGAGTGGGAGGTACCTTATATGCTTACACAAGGCACCATGCACTTGAATGAGTAGTTGACCCTGAGAAATGTAGAACTATTCCTTGCGTAAGAGATGCAATGGAATGCCATTCATTTGGTAATAGCAATACTATGTACTAGGGTTCACATGAAGGGGGGTGGACTTTAGGTTATTGCTTCTACAAGTCAACAACAAAAATTATGAATCTCTAGGAATATCTCTTGGTATTGAAATGTGCTTGCAACTTTCAACCTCTCCCAAAGTCACAATACAAAACACGCTACACAATGCCATTTATTCGCATAGCTAGTAGCATAGTATACACTAAAGTTCAACGAATCCAACAAGTGAACTACTTTTAAGGGTAGAATTCCTTCGACAAGTTGAGAGAATCCCAAATCTTCGGGGAATATATCTCTAGTGTTATTGAAATTGTGATTCCAAGCTTTCAAGCTCTCTCTCTCTCTCAAGTCACATAACACAACACAATCTACAAAATGCCAATTTTATTTGCATGGCTAGTAGCATCCTCTATGCACAAAGGTTCAAAACAATTGAATAGATGAACTTTAGGGTATCGATTCAAGAAGCCAAACAAAATCACCACGCATCTTAAGGAGTATCTCCTATTATTGAAATGCAATGGAAACTCTCAAGCTCTCATAAGTGGGATGGACTATAGTCGTAGGTTGTACAAAAAAAGACAATTCCAAACTCTAAATTTAATAGAGGTTGATTTCAAACTGGAATTCTTCAAAAAAAAAAGAAAAACACATTTTACAAGTTGCAATGTTTCAATATGTTCTTATGGATCCGAAGATATCGAAAGAGAAAGAAATTTCTTTATTTTTTAAAATGTCTTTTGTAATTTTCCTTTCAAAAAAAAAAAAAAAAAATCTTTGTGTCTTTCCAATTTCATATAAATATAAATAGGTGTTATTTTATTTGAATAAATTGATATTATTTCAAGAAATTAACATGTTTTTTTTCTTTTTTGAAATTAAGCTTGTTTTTAATTAAAATTTTCTCCCTTAAATACTTAATTCAAAAATTTAATTCCACTTGCTTAACTGATTTAATGTTTATTCATCCTAATTGCTTCCAAAATTTTCCCAACAAACCGAGGTTTCAATTCCAGATCTCCTGCCTAATATTCAGGACCTCGTTAAGAACTCGCATTCTGATCTCGTGTTTGGCCTGTGGAATGGACATCTCGATCTACGAGGACGACCGACGCCCCCGCCACGGAAAGATGCTCAAGGCAGACAGACACACACAGAGTTGCGTTCTCCGGCTATGGCGCGATCCGCAGCTTCCATCTCCTCGTCGACAGTCACTGTGAATGCTTTTGTCTTTTCTATTTCGTTTTTTTCATAATGCTGTGGATTTTCTCTTCACAAAGAACTAAATTTCTTTCTCAGCCGATGCCTGTAGTCGTTTCTGTGGTATTCTTTGGGCTCCAACGGTCTGCGGCTGCGGTTCGGTATCCGGATATCTGCGTCTGCTTTGGCTGCGTCTTGCTCGACATTATTGTCTGGTAAGGATTTTTCCTCGTTTAAGTTTTAGTAGTTTGAGGGTGGATTTGCTTTGGAATGTTCTCGTTTCAGTTTCGTCTTGGCAAAATGTCACGTCTGTTTTGTTAGAAGAGTTTTTTTTTCTGGTTGAGAGCTGGAGAGCACTTTCTTTGTAGAGAAAATCGGTTGTAATGCGTGCACAATGCGGTGCAGGAGAGCAGAACAACGGTGTCAGAGTTGACGGTGGAGTGCCGTCGCGGTGAGTGTACATTGCGGATCTTCCGGGCTCCTCGACGACATGAACTCTCTGCCCGCCGTTGCACATACTGTCGTTGCCGGATCTGCAATACTTGAAATGTAGGAGGAACACAGTAGTAGGTGATATTGCGGTTTCGGATGGAGAGCCTCCTTTGAAGGAAGATAGGAACTTGGCGTAGTCTTCGAAGCTGCGGAGACTGACTGACAGACACGAAGAAGAAGAAGAAGAAACCGACACTATTACTTTCAGCACTAAAGGGCGATGATGCATGACCGTTTGCTGCATTCTTTCAACACCACAATTCGGATCGGATCCAAGAATCTTTGGTTTCCATCACCAGCACCCGCCCTGATCATATCCAGCATTAAGATATTCCTGTTCCTCGATTGAAACCAGGCGCATAAAGAGGTACGAGGCAGAGATCCAATCTCATCTCATCCTTCGAAATTATATGATCCTAGGTTCTTGTTTTTAGAGAGGCTCGTGGAAGCATCGATCAGGCGCTCGACGACCTCCTGTCCATCAACTTTCGATTCAGCATTATTGTGGCGGCCGTTCTCAATCTCGAGCTTTTAGACTTGTCGGTTTTATTTTTGTCCGTCCTGGAAAGAAGCCGAAGACGAGATCGCGGAGCGGCTATTATTCTCATTACAACACAACAGTATTCGAATCAAGGACAGGTTAAACGCAGCGAGACGCATTTTAAGAAGAGAAAAGAGGAGCAGTAGACAATCTGTTGAAGCAAGCGCCTCCTCGCAGGGGAAAATGGCTGATAGGGAGCGGAGTTCAAGCCCATTGATTTCCGGACAGAGGACAGCAGGAGGAGGAGGAGGAGGAGTCGTTATTCCCCCTTCACAACAGGTGTGTCCAAGGAGTTGTATGAGAGTTGCATTCGCAGATTTGAACTTGTGCTTTATATACTCAGATTCGGCCCTAGCAACAAGTCGACAGTTCCATTCAGCTCTCGGGCTCCTATTGAGTAATTTTTCTTGCTGTCACAGTTCTAATCAGTGTTACTTGTTCTTTGGACCTCATTTACCCCCAAAAAAAGGCTCGATCAGGTGCCCTCAATCCCCTCAAGAAAAGTCAAAACTATGCTGCTAAGGCAGCTGCAGCACGCCTGGCAAAAGTCATGCAGGCTAGCCGTGACTTGGCTGATGATGACGACGAAGATGATGACCACCACTTTCCACATTTTGGGTCAGATGCATCTAATGCAAGAGATCTGTCTCCCCAGGTTAGCCTCCAGATGTTCAGTGGTTTTTCCTAGTACTAAGCTATGTTCATCACCATTCTTCTAGACTTTGTAGTTGCTGCATTCTGTGAATCCCAGCATGCTGATGAGCCTTGTTCATATGTCAAGATGAAAACTGCCCTGCATGGCAGAATCTCCCATTTTTCCTACTCTACCCTTGCACAAGTGCTATTTGCCTGCTTCAGAAGGGTTGACTGTCGCATATTTCAATGTGAAAAGACCATCTGAGAGTGAGCTGGAGGAATGTATGCAACATAATGAAGTCTGATTGCTGGGCAAGTATCAATTGTCAGTGCACCCCTCACTTAAAACAGAGGTTTTGTATGTGAGTGAGAACTCTAGGTTTTTTTTGACAGCTTATGAGAGCTTACGACAGTAGCAATGGAGCCCTTGGGGCAGGACTGCGCTCAGCAACATTTGGCAGGAGCACACTGAAACCTACTCCTGTGCCTCCATTGGCACCAGTCACCCCAAGAGCACGGCCTGCTCTGGCTGTGGCCCCTTCTGTTCTGCGTGTCAAAGATCCAACTCCAGCTCCTGTTATTGATCGTACCAGAAGGTGAGCTTGCCTTGCTCACCTTTTGTCTTCTTTGAGGGACTGGTGTTTTGTTGGATTTAAATAGGGTTTGACTTTTGATTGAATAAGGCATGAGACTTTGCATATGAAATAAGTGCCTCTGCAATGCAAATAGTAACCTGACTGAAGGGGGCTGCTTGTGCAATCATGAGAATAATCATCAACCTGTCAACTTTAACATTCTTCCCAATGCTAAGATGCAAATGTATGGTAATTGTCAAAGTGTCTACCCACAACAATAGTGCACTTCAGTGGCTAGGTTGACTCTTTTCAAAGCCAGAGACTTAATGTACCTCTGCAGCTCAATGTATAAGATAAATTTCACAAGTTTATAAGCCTGTGGAAACAGTATCATCTCATCAGTTCAAGATTTTTCTTCTCCATTCCCTAGGCAATCTGCCTGAAAATCCAAAGATACTAACATTATTGTGGGAGTTGAAAATTTTCTGTTTTAGTACAGGCCCACTCAAGCTGAGCAAAGAGCCTGGTATTGAAATGAATGCAGATATCCTATAGATTTGGCACTTGAAGGTCGTGGGCAAGACTTGACAGGACCAATTTCAAGAAGAGAAACAGCAGCCTTGCGTGATGAGGTTTGTACTTTTGCCCCTGTTAGATGTTTCATGAATAATCAAATCAAGATGGTGTCTTTGAGACCCATCAGTGAAAACTTCTACTGCATATAGGACATGTCCACTTGGTAGTTCTACTATGTCATTTGTTCTATGTTAGTTCTGGTCGATCGTATCCTGAAAGGTGATGATGACACAACATGGCTATGGGTAACAGCTGTCATTGTTTAGTAATATTTGGTGGTATACTTGCTTTATCAAGCAAAGAAAGGCCTGAGTGGAATGGATGCTATGGTGATAAGCTGTGCTTTGACATGGTTTATAATAGTATTGCAGATTGATATTCTTCAGGAAGAGAATGAAGCACTTCTGGATAAGGTATGTGCTTGTTAGGATTCAGTGGAAAAGCTAGTTCATAAACTCAGTTCTCTTGAGTATGACTTTAGTTTTAATGTTAGTAGGGGTTGCACTCACCTTTTGCATATCAAAGTTGAATGTGGGTGTACCCAGTTATCTTACACCTGCTGAAATATCTCTTTGATCTCAAAAGTTACAGACACAAGGCTCATGTAAAAAGTATTTCCTCCTGCAGCTGCGGCTTGTGGAAGAGAAACTTGTGGAGAAGGAGACCCGGTCAAGGGAGCTTGAGAAGCAGGTGTGTTCCAGACATTGTGGATTTTTTTAATTCAGAATAAGTTACTTCTCTGATGCTGTAATTCCTCCTCTTTTGCTTTCACCAATAGGTGTTCACATGCTTTGTTTTGCCTGTCTTATTACTGGGTTGTACATCCACATGATTGAGAAAGAACTAAAGGTGTTCTACCCTGCATATAATTTTAGTTAATATCATTTGAAGGTTCATTTCTAGATAGATTACAGAAGAGGACTGGTCTTTTTAGTCTCATATCTTCTCATCTGAGTTTCTTGCCAACTATAGGACCAAAACATTGGTTCATATTCCCCTCACTTTAAACTAGTTTCCTCCTCATGAGTTAGGTCTTCAAGTCAGTCACACTTTACAGCTTATCAATGTGTTGGGTCTGCTCATTAATCCTTGGTGATATAATCTCAATCCCTCTAAATCTGAGTCTTTGTGTAAAGATCTCATTATTTCAGTTTTTGTTTCCTCTCACACAGATAAGAAAGGTCTCTTCCAGTCTGAATCTGCCTTCCATCATGTAGTGTCTTCCTTCAATCCCTAGTAGCTGACATGGAATTATGTTTTTTAACAAGGTTAGTCCCAGAACAAGGGTTGTGAGGGTTCTGGCCTTCTTAATTGTGAGGATGGAGATTCCTTGATTCTCATGAGAGATATATCCTCTTTGGTAGAGCAGCTTTGGTCCTCTCTATCTCTATTAGGTTTTGTAGAGCCAGCCTGCATCATGGCTGAGTTTTCCTAGCAGTGCTGGTCTTGTGACAGAAGCTCAGTACAGTGGTTGATGTTTGACATTAACCTCCACCCATCATCAGAATGGATGAAGTCGGTGGGGATGTTGTGGTAGGTGGTCAATATCAGTTTTGGGCAAGCACCAGGTTAGAACCCCCTAGCATGTTACTGTTGAAGGTCCTTGAACATGTGCATTATGACTGTTGATGTCACTCTAACTGCTCCTTAATTCTGTCTTGTGGTCTTTTTTTCTCTTTTCTTAATGTATGACATTTACTTCCACCTACTACTGGTAGCTGATGAAGTCAGTGGGTATCTTATTTTAGGTGTTCAATACCTTACATGTTGCTGTTGAAGTTCTCTGAACATGTGCATGACTGTCATTGTTGTCCCAACTGCTCCTCAGTTTTTGTTTTTCTATTCTTCTGTCTAACTGTTTAGTGTTGGGTTTCCTTAGATTTTGTCAGATCTGCCATCTTTATAGCCTTATTAGTGTGCTATATCCTAATCCTATCCGGGTTGACTTAAATTGTAAGTCTTTAGTGATTATGAAGCTGTTATTCAAAGGGTTTTGAGCTCTACCGCGATCTTCATATATTGACACTAATCTCCTCAGGACTAGGACAACTACTCAAGCCTGTCCACACTTCTTCTCTTAGATAAATCCAAAGAATTTGTAAACCGTGACCTAAACAACCCTCTGAGAGGATCTGGGCATATCCAAAGGAAAACTCAGCAGAAGAGTGCATTAGTTGCTTGCTATCGAAGCCTGACTCCTGCAGAGATTATGTGATTCTTAGCAGGTTGCATCTCTTGGGGAAGGGATTTCACTGGAGTCTCGGCTTCTAAACAGGTTTTATGTCCCTTCACAGAGATTGCTTCTTTTGTCTGTCTGAATGTGCTACAACTGTTTGTTTGCAATTGCTGGCCAATTGCAAGAAACAAATTCCCATATCAGCTTGTGACTATAGATTAATCATACTGTTGGTTGCTATGTATAGTCAAATGCAATAGTCAAAAGCTTGTGTTTAAGAGGGAATTTGTTGTGATTTACAACAAAGTGATTGGCAGTTGTGAGCCTGAGATATCCAGTCACAGCTTTGATACAAATTTAGCCTCTTTGTTCACCTGACTTGGCTGTTGGGGTGATTTCATTCTATGGGTGGTTCCATGTCTGTACAGGAAAGAACAGTTTTTGAAGCAGCGTGAGGTAAAAATTGACCTCTATTTGCATTATCCTTGCAATTACACATTTGTTTTGCTTCCTGACTGCGAGGATGTAAAGTTCTGCTCAAGGTGTGAGATATGACATGGTACTAGTGGGATGTTGGGTCAATGGTGTTTCAGGCAGCAATACGAGCTGCTAAAGAGCAGAGCAAGGATGTGAAGGATGAAGAAATTGCAAACTTGCGGCTTGAAGCAGAGGTTTCACATCCCACTTGAGTTTTTGTGGAAGTTATTTTTGGTGAGGAATGTTGTGTTCTTAATTAATAGTACGGTATGCAATTTATATTCCTCAATGTGAGAGCCTGCTCCTCTACATCAATGATTGATTGACTGAAGTGGGTTCCAATAATCCAATGCTTTATAAGTTGGGTGATGCTAGGCTGCAAGGGATGAGGCAATGGCAGCATCTGAGGCAGCTCGAGAAGTGGACCTTGAAGTGAAGGCCCTGCGGACCATGACTCACCGTATGATTCTCACTCAGGAGGAAATGGTATGTGATATTCAAATTCTATTTAGTAAGTATTTCAGGCAACCGAGGCTGAAGGAGGGTTTCATATTAATTTCTAAGGATTTTTATACCCTTGGTTAGCCATTGCTGTATGACTCTTGGTCATTTACCCTCAGTTTGGCTGGTTCTCCAGAATATGTAATCCCCCAAAGGTCAAATACTTCTGAAGTGTGTGGTGAACAAGAGTTGTCTTTGTAATAAGAGCAAGGGAAGATGCAGATAACTATACACTACACCCTCATTATTGAAATCACAAGAGGATTAGATTGGTCATCACATGCAATATATTAGCAGTTGTCTGTGTGAGGCATTGGTGCAGGAAGAGGTAGTGCTTAAGCGGTGCTGGCTGGCTCGCTATTGGGCATTGGCTGCCCGCCTTGGTATGTGATGATGTTGAAGAATTTAATGTTCTCACTTGGCATCCTGTATTGTTGTAGTATGTACATCCTTGTGATCAATTGAATCATTCCCAATCACAAAGAGAAATCCCTTTTTGTATGTATTCAGGTTGACTTTAATTGTAACTATGGAGAAGATCTCAGTGCTTATGAAGATTCATGCTTTTGATTTTATTACTCACTATTCACCAATGTACCATTGTGTCAACTCTGTTACAGATATACATCCAGAGACAGCAAATGGGAAGAAAGAATTTTGGTCATCATTAGCTCCACTCCCGCTTGAGGTTGTTTTATCAGCTGGTCAGAGGGCAAAAGAGCAGCCTTCCTCAAAATCCCAGAATGGCTTCTCTGGCAATGGTAAATTTATTTGCAGTTAAAGCATATAAGCTCATTCTAATACTGGTTGCATGTATTACTAAGTATGGCTGCAGCAGGTCCAAATGTCAGGCACAGTTTAAACTCCTGTGGTCGGATGTATAACTGTTCGCTGTTCTGCAGGTCATAAGAAACCAACTCGAGATGTGAATGACATTACTGGAGAAGGCAACATTGAGAGCATGCTGGCGGTGGAGAAAGGCCTAAGGGAGCTTGCCTCCTTGAAAGTGAGCCTAAGACTTTGTATTGTGGAATTATGCTAGCCAATTTTTCCTTGCAACCATTTTGAGTCAGGGAATTTCTTTTAGCTATCTGAATTATGACATGGGATCTGGAACCCTATAGATGGTGAGGGGAGATGATCCACTGTGAAGGTAGTGCTTGCTTCACTTTGTGACTCTGACATTGTGCTGTGTTATGGTGGGCCAACTGACTGGATACAGATTGAAGATGCTGTTATGTTAGCTCTGTCGCGACATCGGTATGCATCCTTTGGTCGGGGTGGTTAGTTTCTTCCACCCCCTCCTCTTTTGTGGACTACACTTTCACCCTGATATCTGCATACAAAACACTTACACTTTGTTTCTGTGTCTGTCTGTGTCTGTCTGGTTTTTCCAAATTGTTCACAGAATCTGCAGCCACAAGGTAATGATGATCACAGTCTTGAAAGGTTTTCCTTGTTTTCAACTCATGTCCAAGGTGCAACATTGTCATTTTCTTTGAAAATATGGGCTATGGGCTCTGGTTCTGTACAGCACTGCATCAATAGCCTTTGTGTTAACATTCTTTTGATTGGACCATACCCCCAGCCATCAGTGCAAGCTGAACAGAGGGCACTGATCTTGTGTCATTGCCCTCTATTACTCACAGCACATACTAACTTACATACTGCTCTTGCACTCTCTTCTTTTCTCACAATTACTATGAGGTGCTCCCCACTTTTATCCATCCTCCTGACTCTTTGAAGCCCTCATTGTGGATTCCTCTGTCTTCTCTTCGCTGCTTCTAGTTGAGGCAGTGTGATTCAGCTCTGCTAAGATTATCTATAGGTCCAAGTGTGACCAGATGTGGTTGACATGGTTACCATGCAGATACACAGGAAGATGGAAAGCCCATGCAAGCTGTTGGTGAGTAATGAGTGTTACTGTCTTCCACATCAAGTTGCTGCATTGTTATCCATCTTACATGTACCTGCTGACCTCCTTGGGACACACAATCTGCTTTTCCCATGCTTGGTTTACCTCACTAGATAATTTGGATCATACTTTTTGTGCAGAGTTAAGCCCCATGGAGGTTGAAGATGTGCAATTCAAGCAGGTAGTCAGCAGTGTAGACTCACCACTCTTGTGTTTTAAATTCCATTATGCTGTAATTTGATTCTGAAGAATGTCAGTACCAGTTTCAATTTACTAGCAATCTGAGAGGGGGCTATTGGATGGAGCTCAGGCATGGTTGATCTACTTTTGGCACCGTGCTAAAAACAATGGAGTGGAGGATGACATTGCTGATGAGCGCCTCCAGTTTTGGATCAGTCGAACCATGCAAAAACCAGCACCACATGATGAAGTGGATGGTATGCCCCTATGGATTCATTCTTTGGCTATTGACCAGATGGGCTGAAAATAAGATGCCTGAAACCACTTATTGTACCTGCTGTATCTGAGCATAATCAACCAAAGCAATCTTTGCAAAATAGTTTGTGGTGTAGATACAGTTTTCATAACTGCTTTCTCTTGCAAAATTCTAGTAACTCAATACAATCACAGTAACTCAATGCTTCCTCTATCAATACACTAACAGTAGTAGTAACTGAATTTGGTGGGGGCCAGTTGAACGGGGCTTGATGGAGCTAAAGAGGCTGGGGATAGAGGAGCAACTGTGGAATGTATCTCGCAGAGAGATTGCGCATGAAGCTGCCAACCAAAAGGTTGACGTCTTGGAGGTTTTGGCCCCTGCCAGTCTTCAGAGAACCATAAGCGCACCTAGTATACACAATGGTTAGTAAAAGCAGCAGTAAAGCATGCCTGGATGTGCAGCTGATTGAAATTCACATCCAGAGTATGATCGTGATTGTACTGATTTATGATCTGTTGTAGGGATTCTAACAGACTTACAGGATTCTTGTCCAAGAGTTTCCAGGATCCTTGTTACAAGAGCCTTCTGAAGAAAACTAGCTTGCAAGCAAAAAGTCTGTAAGGTTCTGGATTCCCACTATTTTTGGAAGACCACTTTCTTACCTTTCTGAGACACAATGACTCTCAACATGCAACCTGAACTTCCAACTCATGGGCAACCTTGCAATATCTCGTTGACAACTTGTCTCCAAACTATCAAGGTTCGATCCCCAACTCCCCAACAACCCCACAATCTCAACTCCTCCAACCTTGAACATCTTGTGCAATTCATGAACAGCCTCCCTACAACCAACCACCTTGCGGTTTGGTGTGCTCTAGAACTAGATCTTATTGAGTTCAATTGCCTGGCTCCAACAAAAAGGCAATAATTTTTTACTTTTCGATTACTTTTATTCTTTTTTGTTTTTTGTTTTACTTTTTTTTATAAAATTGTACATTGTTTTGTGTTAATTTTTGTTTTGCGCTCTTTTTGCCACTCCATGACAAGAGCTTGAATTGTTTATTGTCACAAACACATTATGAAGATCTAGTCAATAAAATTAATCTAATTTATGAATGTTCAAATAAGTTTTTTTATATAAATATATGAATTATTCATAAATTCGAACTCCATTCATTGTGTGATTTAACAAAACAAGGTAAGTAGGGTTGGGTACCTATGCAGGGTTGGGTACCTATGCCATAGGTGGGTAAGGTATGTAAATCATAGGTAAGTTGCTAGGGTAAGTATGTAGGTAAGGAAAAATAGGGTTAAGTAGGTCGTTAGGGTAAGTATGTAGGTAGGGTAGTAAAGGGTCAAGTAGGTAAGTAAGTTATTAGGATCGAATCTTGTTAGGGTATAGACCTATCTTGGCCCTCTGTAGGATTAAGTAGAACTTAGGTAGGCTTTAAGTTAACCTAGTTTACTTAGGCTTATATAGGTTAGAGTAAATTAGCCAGGGCAGATTGAATACGATATTTACATAAGATAGAAAGATTGTTTATTAAAATATTATGACAAATTATTTCACATTTAGTTTTTTTTACCAACTAAAAATTCATCGAAAGAATGAATTAAAATTTAAAGATTAAGAGATTTTGAAAATTTTCAATCACAAAAAATCAGGGAGAACTTTTTTTAAATCTCAAGATTTTTATATTTGGTTTTCATGATGTAACCGAAACATAAAACGATGGCAAAAGTTTTATATTTCATATTTGGTTTATAGCCATATTTGGCTAAATCTTTTTTGGATGATCACCACTTCTTTTACATCTTCCTGTGGATGATAGCCAATTTGGCTACAAAAAGAAATTTTCTAAGAAAATAAAATGTTTTATGTCAAAAAAAAAGTTGATGCAATGGTAAGAAGTTTGTTTCTTAAGGTGGAGATGAAAACATCAAACCTTAATTCTTGTAACCTAATCTAAATAGGTAGGCTAAGTTGCTTAGGGACCCATCTTTTTAACCTATGTGGCCAAGCCACCTAACCTGGCTTAGGGCCCTTAACCTAGGTTGGTAGGTTAGATCATTTAGCCTAGACTCCTAATTGCCTAGTCTAGGAATTAAGAAGTTAACATAATGAATTCATTATGCATGTAACAACTAATCGTTGATCAATATGGGATTGACTACTTTCAACATGATACATTTATCCAAGTTCATTCAAAATCTACTAATGAAATGCATAGTGAACTTGGCCACATATTGTAGCAATGAGTCCATGTCACCACCAAAAGTGTTCCTTTACACAAACTTCAAAAACTTGTTTGCCATGTTGCTTTGAGTCATAGTGACACCATTTGTAAATGAAATGTCACCAATTGAAGTATCACATCCAAAATGCAAAAGGGGATGAATCTCCAAGGGAAGGAGTTGAAAGGGCATCGATTGGACCTACTAGATCGTCCATTGGATGCCTATTGAGATTTAGTTGTGGATGAATTATTTGATGTTGGGTTTCACCTTAGAAATCTTACAAACAAAAAGTTGGCCTTATAATAGGTAGGTAGGGTAATAGGTGATTATCAAAGTGTCCTTATGGTTATCATCCTTTCCGTCAATCAAGTACCCTATTATTATTATATATAATCATGGTTTTCATTTTATTGATAAAGTCAAATAACAGCAATTCTTAAACATTAGATGTTAGGGTTATCAAAACTAGTGATTCTTAGGAAATCAAAGAACCATCCTCACACTAGTTTGGACCTGTAAAAAATGCTCAAAATACAATGCCCTCCAAGAAGGCCAATAAAAAGGAATGATTTTTTTATTGGCTAGTCATAATGATTGGCCTTGGTGAGGACATTTAAATAGTCTCTCCCTTTATATTTTATAAGCCCTATCTATACATTTATTCATGTTTAAAAGTGTGGGCCATGGAGATGGGGGAATAATTTATTGGCTAAAATAAATAATTTATTATTGGATACTTAGTCTCTAGGTTACAGCCAAAGCCAATAAAGTATTTTCATTATAATTTATTTTCCTTTTTTATTCAGGGTATTACAATACTTGATTGGTTTTGGCTGTAACCCAGAGACTAAGTATCCAACAATGTAATCTTCATTTGGTCACACAATTTGAGAAATATGAATAAAGTGTAACTGTGAAAAGTTTGTAAAACAAGCATCAGTACCAAATTTCTAGTGTATCTAGAGGGCACACCACCAAGTGGAACTTTTCCTTCTACCAAGGGCAATGTGTTTTGAAAAATGTTGGGTGATCCTTAGAAAGAGGGACATACCCTCTGATAATCCACCAGATATAGACCAAGTGTCAGGCAATTGTTAATTTTTTTCTTAGTCAACTATTCTTGTTCTCACATTTTTATTAAATCAATTCATACTTTGTTCGGTGCTTTATATTTTATTCTTTCTTATGCCCAACTAATTCTTTCACAACTGGTTCTTAACTCATTTATATTAATTAGTTATATTAAACTAGTTATTTAACTTCACTTTTAGATTTTAGGATGAAATTTTAAAAATATTTTTCAATTTTCATAAGGTGAAAAAGAAACTTAACAATCATTACAAAGCTCTAATATCTAAACAAAAATATGTGATCACATCTCAAAAATATATAGGACAAAAAATCTAAATTAGTTCTTTTTCAATTCATCTTGCTTAAATGAGCTTAAACTCATCTAACTCCTACTCTAAATCTAATTCAAAATCTATCAAAATTATTAGTAACCTTGCAACCCAACTTTATATCATTTGGCTAATATTTCATTCACAAAGATTCATTTACGAAGGTTATCTAATTGTAAACATCTTTTCAAATTGTTGAAAATTCTAGCAAGAGAATAAATTTTCTCAATTTCAATTTGAAAACCTCCAATTCTTGACATATGTCTAACTAAAAAGCCAAAAGTTGCAAACATGGTTTCATGTTTCCTCCACCATTTCAAATGGCATTCACTATCTTTTGCATGTCCACTTGATATGTATGGAATATCAACAATTCTCAATTAAGAAGCGCCTTTTGTAGGTTCACAAGTGTTGGCCATCATTTTTAAAACATTCAAGCTCCTTAAGAAATGGTGACAAATGGTGATAAGACTTCAAGAGCATAAGAAACTAGAATTTTCTATCATAATTTTCAACTATGGGCACCCCATGTTCATTACCAATAAAAGAAGAAATCAATTTCAAACTCTTGAATGTAGAATTTACCATCAACACCAGCATATTATGAGCTTTTCTTTCATCATATGGGCAATAAAAGAATGAAAGAATCAATAACCACAATGACCTTCTTAATGTTCTTTGTAAAAATTCCCTAACCTTATAGTTAAGCCAAAATCTTCATCCTCAATCAAAGCATTCAATAAAAGGAGATAGTTCATTTCTTCCTTTCGTTTCAAGCCCATGAATATGGTACATTCAAAACATCACTTAACAACCAAGTTACCCTTGTATTAGTTTAAGATGTAATCAATGACAACATGAAACAACATGTTCACTATAATTTATGATATATGTCATGTAAGTGGAAGGGGCACACAACCAATGATCTTAGGACTAGTCTTCATGTTATAATAAAAGGCAATGGCAACTCTAAATCGAAAGGTTTCTTGAAACATGATCACTTTGTTTGCAAACCTACACAATTCACATTTCTAATCAAAAACCAACATTTTGGAGTATAAAGATTCAAAACATAAAAAGGGAAAAAAATCAAAATGAAGTAACTTGCATTTTACCTTGTTTTGACTTGTGTGTTCAATTTTCTAGGCTTGAAACTTATAGTAATTCAATCCTTCATCCATTCTTGTCCTCCTTTCCCTAACTTTTTAGGTCATATAATACATTTCTACAAATATGTCTTGGTAGATTTAATGGAAACATATTTCAAGCCTTTAAAAACTTTTTCTTCAACAATCGCATATTGATAAACATTAGAAAAAACATGTTCAAAGCAAGTCCCCTTAAAGCTTTCCATCACATCCAAAGTTTCACAACTTATTGTTGATTTCAAAGCAATTTTCTTGGTATTTAAATTTGCACCTTCATCTTTAACATAAGCAAAGTTTTTTTTGGTGAAACCATATTATTTAAAAAGAGTTTTGCAAACTTCTTATCAATGTTTACCTTGATGTTTTAGATGCTTCAAATAAATCAATTGTAATGTGTTTAGGCATACAATTTTTTCCCAAGAAATTCCCAACCAATGCAAAAACACCATGTGCCATTTTAGACATGCACAAATCAAAATTTGCAATAGTAGAAACTCGTTTTACCAAGATTGGTAAAACATATGTTTATTTTTCTATTCAACCAAATTAAGTAATAGTTCTTGACTAAAGGCTTTTCTAGAAGGGAAAATAATGTGAAGTCATAATTGCATTACCAAATTTTTTAACCAAATATTCTCAACAAATGGAATGGGCAAATGGTTTTTGATAATTAACAAACCCAAATTTCTTTTAAAATCTTTCTAGTGCACATTATCCTTTTTGTAAAGATTTACGACCCAAAAAAATTAAAAGGTTGCACTTGCATTTAGTATAGGCCTTGTTTTGTAATTTTTTTTTCAAATGGACATTTTAGGTTATTCTTCATTTCTTCTCCAAATTTTTTAGCAATTAGTCCATGGTTTGCATCCACATGTTTTGTAAATGAGACATTTCCTCAACTTTGTTCTTTTTTCCAATATTGCATGACCTACTTGTCTATTGTAACAAAACATATAACACATGACTTGTGGCACTTTAACATCAACTAATGGTTCATTAGTGACACAACAAATGTTTAAATTGAAGAATTTCTATGATGAGGTCCCCATTTTTAACCTTCATGCAATTTTTTCATAATAGATTGCATTGTATCATCATCATTTTTTTATTAAAAACTTGGAATTTTTTTAAGCCTCTCATTTTTCAATTCTTTCCTCTAATCTTATTTCACTCTTGATGATGGAACACATCACAATGTCCTGTCATCTATAAAATTTGGTTCTATTTTGAGGATGTGTTAACAAACAAGGGCTAAAAAGAAAAAACTAAACAATTACATTATTTTCAGTTTTGTAGAATGGAGAATTCCTGAGAAGGATTTTCGAGGATGCTTGAAAATTTGTGGGCAGTTTGGGAATTTCATGCTGCCTGATCATTTTGGGCAGAATATAAAGGGTAGAAAAAATCTCAAAATATTACACTCTGGAAAATTCCTGATGCTGGAAAAATAATAA
Organism: Sphagnum tenellum; assembly: GCA_963921925.1. Taxonomy (NCBI): domain Eukaryota; kingdom Viridiplantae; phylum Streptophyta; class Sphagnopsida; order Sphagnales; family Sphagnaceae; genus Sphagnum; species Sphagnum tenellum. The sequence continues at coordinate 11,285,361 of OY998143.1, read as the reverse complement.
AATCAGGCAGTTCTGGGGGAAATTTGATTCGGTCTGATAATTTTGGGCAGATAATAAAAGGGCAGAAAAATTCATTCATGCCCAAACATTTTGGGCATTCTGGGAAAAAAACCCCAATGCTCAAAAGACTTGGGGAGCTTTGGAATTTTTTATGTTGCCCATAATAAACAACACCAAGAAGATAATGGATTGTGCTAATGGAAGATATTGATTAAATTAGTTTGATGGGTGTTGAGTGCAGATATTGAAGAGGAAGAAACTGGAGAAGAGGAGGGAGAAGAGGAGGCAGAACCTATTCTGGGGGTAAGTTTCCCTTGGGAAGGATCAGATTGTGACTACAAATACAAATGAGGTATGTGCTATGGAACTTGATTAACTTTCTTAGAGTATATCTGATTTGGGCTGACATTGGTAGGAGGACTGATGTTCTTATAACTCTAAGACTGGTTGTGCATTAAATTCATTTCCTCTCTTCTGCTTGAACTGTGGATTTGCAGTGCACACTCTTTTGTGTTACTTTGTATGAAAGGTCTTTGAGGGAATCTTGCGTCGTTGTGTTAGTAAGTTCCCAATCTCTTTTACTTCAGTTGCCTCCATTTTTATGAATTCTTCTGTTGAATTGAGATCTGACTGGGTGTCTTTAGTCCTTCTTTGAAGATGTAGGAACATGATGGAAACCCATTCAAAGTACTCATGAACTTGAACTTCTGTTCTTGTGTGGATGAGTATGTGATGTGCAATGGATGCAAGAGTCCTGATACCATCTTGACCAAAGAGAACCGTCTGTTCTTTCTCCGCTGTGAGCAGGTTTGTAACTCTGCTTCTGGTTCATTTATGTTTCCTTTGAAAACACATTATCTATTTTTATCTAAGCTGAATAATCCTGGTTTTAACACTTCATGGGAACAGAATGTTGTGTAGTCAAATTCTATTATAGATGCAAATGTGGGTGTTCGGAATTCTTCAAATTGAAGGGTTTTTCTTGTTTGGATTCCACATTATTGTGAGGTCACAGACAGTTTGCGAGTCTCAATTGACAATGCCTCCTGATTCTGACTGGTACAAGTGCATGGTTGCAATGTGGATGTTCACGGTCAGTGGCACCTATCGAGTCTGGGTTCATGGCCAGGTTGGCCGGTGAAAGACCACAACCTAGGGTTTTTAGGAGAGGTCTCAATACATTTTCCTTTGTTTCACCACACACCCAATATGCTTTTTGTTGCCAACATGCTGCAGTTTGGGTTGTGTTAGGACAGGACTTGTACTGGCCCCCTGAAAGTGAGAATATAGAGTTAGGTCACTGGCTGTAGATTCCAACTCAGGATTCTGAACATCAAGTAATGCTCCTGTGTTGAGTGGAGATTCTTTGTGTGCTTATCAAAGATGAAGAAGGCATTATCTCCTTATCAATTTTTTGGCTGTTGATCAATCACAATTGTGCATTATCATTTGCAAAGGACTAATACATGTGTGGTCGTTGTGTGAAATAAAAAGGAATTAGTGATTGATGAAGGCAATACTGATATTTCTTATGCAATACTTGCTTGCAATACAACACATTTAGAAAGTTTAGGAAAAAGACTAATCCAAACCATAGAAAGCCAACCAAAACTAGCTTGCTTTCATGTGTTGCCAATACACAATAAGACTTGCAAAATCCAATGTTTGAATTTTGGCATTCCTATTTTTCAACAGATTTCAAAGATTTATTGGAAAGAGATATCATGATCTAAACTTGCCATTCACTTGGGTCTATTTATTTCCATATACAATATCCCAATAATACATCATCTTGTGGTGAAATGTATGAATGTCATTCACCAAAACTTAATTAACAAATACCCTTTAAATACATTGATTGTTTATAAACCACATTTTTGTTTCACCTAAACCTTTGTAATTTCCAATATTTTACCATCATCTTCAAATCCTTTATACATGTTAAAATCGATGATAATTTACAACATCTTGGAATATATGGCTATTCATATAAAACCATGTCATATACAATAATAACCAAATTCATTGTACAAATCATAATTTGATAATATTTTACAACATGATGGAAACCATGTCCCATAATATAGAACCATGTTTTTTTTCATAAGAAATCTAGTCTCTTTGTAAAAGAAAAACCATGCATATGTTTGTTTACATGTCTTTCAATGCAAAATAAAAACTTAACATTTGCAACAACTATAAAATCCTAGAATCCCCAAATATTCCTATAATTATTGATATCAACAACTATTAGATTTTTCTTTGGACTTTACATACATGAGATTATTAACAAGTTATTCAAATTCAATCAATCAATTACACATTTTAACAATTTACTCCTAGTGTGTTGGAGTTATTTTTTCTTCTTTTCCTCATTTTATTTTGTCCCATTAGTGTATCAAACCATTTTTTAATTTTTTTTAAAATAGCTTTTATATTAATTTTGTCACTTTTTAAGTTGTCCAACACAAATTGTGTTATTGATAAATAATTTTCTTTCATCTTCTTCAAACCTCAAAATAACACCTCTTTTGAACCTTGAAGATCACCAACTTTGTTTTTCATGTTTATATTCATATAAATATGATTCATCTTTGGTTTAGTTTTTGGCTGTCCATTCATCTTTGGTCTGGATGTTTCAGTAATGGAAATCAACAACATCAACTCCTCATCACTTAAGGTATCACATTAACATTAAGAAAAAGTTCGTTAGCAAAGGAAGTTTTTGCTGCTTGTGCTTGAATGCATTATGACAAAATCAGCAAGAGAGCTTGAATGTAATTTCAGAATCAATGAATTGTAGGGATGAAATTACATTGAGCCACAATAAGAACAACAATTGCAAATTGCAATTGCTCTTTTGGCTAGAACTACTACTTCAAATCGTAAGCATGTAGGAGTTTGTTCATAGTAATTGAAGGAAAGGAGCAAAGGTGGAGTTTTGACAATTTGTGTGAAGGATGATGATGAACATATAAAGATAACAAGCTATGAAAGGAGAAGCAAGAACATTCCAACCAAGAAAATTGAAAGGCAATGTAGATGCACATTTGTAGAAAACATGGAGGCAAAGGTGGCATTGGTAGAGTGTGAAGGCTTGAAGCTATTGAGGTTTTTTTTTTTTTGAATTGGGTTTGAGTTACCTTTTTGTTTTGGGTTTTGTTTTGGGGGTTTGGGTCACCCATTTGTTAAGGGCTGTTTTTTTTCAAATGGCATCTATTTCCTCTCCCCTTTCTACTTGAATTTTCCTTTCTTTTAAAGGGGTTTTGCCCCTTCCTAACATCAAGTATTTTTTTCTTGTTCCTTTTATGGTTCTACCTTCAGCTTTAGGGTCTCCTCCTCCCTTCAGTCCTAGTGTGGTTCTTCATGTTCATTGCATGATTAGTTCTTCCTTGTCCCTTGCAAGCTAAGGTGGGGCCAACACAACATCCTTTGTTTTGGGTGTGGGTTGTTTTTTGTATAACAAGGCATGGTGCGTCACCAAAGGCACAATCAAGCTTTTCATGCTCATTTTGCAAGTGGTGCCCCTAGCTTTTTGGTTTTCCCTATGGGTTTTTTTCACCTTTGACTATAGGGGCTTGGGTTTTAATTGTGGACCCCTTGGCACCTTTCATTTAGGTCTTCCTTGACCTCGTTTGTATTTGCACATCCTTTTTGTTTTGCGACAAGAAATGCAATTAGATTTTGTTTCCCCTTCAATCACCTTGCCTAATATCCATTTGATGTGGCTATTCAATTTGTTTTCACAATGGTGTCTCACCCTTCCATGTACGGATGGATCAATTGACTATTGATAAACTAGGACACATCTTCAACAATTCCTTTCAAATGATTGGGAAAAACTTCAAGTGGAGCATCTTTTTAAGGCACAAGTGTTTATAGTGGCACTGTTTGCGAATTGGGCTCCTTTGGTGATCATGCCATCCTTTGATTATGTGCCTATCCTTCCCTTTGCTCGTTGGTTCAAATGAAATTTATAAGCCTTTTAGTGTGGAGGGGAATTTGCATTTGCTACCAAGGCTCTTACCCCCCTTGCCCCAACTTCAACCTCTTTTGAAATTGTTAATGTGTTGCGAACTTTGCATCCTTTAGGTTCAAATTCCCTTTGTTTGGATTCATTGATTGATTTTCAATCACATGCAGACCTCAAACTTTCTCTTGATTCCTTTTTTAGGTCAACATTCATGTGTTTGTTCCATTTGTCAATAAAAGGTCTTTTAGGCATGGTCTTTGAACATCTCCGAAGATCCTTTGCTTGGATCTAGGTGATGTTAGGCTTTGGCTTTGGCCAAAACTTTAGAAGGTGTTCCATTGATAGTATTGGGCAAGGCATTTTATTGCTTGGTAAATAGGGCACTGTGTCTTCAATTTCATGATGCATTTTCCTTGCACTTATCACCACATCAATTCAATGTGGTTATTAAGGGTGGGTGTGAGGTTGTGGTTCATGGTATCCGAATTGTTCTAAATGTCCATCTTGATTGGGTAGTGTTTCAAGTGGACATCACGAACACCTTCAACTCCATTTCACATAAAGCCATTTTCCAAGAACTTTGGGCGATAGGAGGCCAAATTTGTCCATTTCACATAAAGCCATTTTCCAAGAACTTTGGGCGATAGGAGGCCAAATTTGTAGTTTTCCCTTTTTGTTCGTGTTTTTTATGCCTTGGAGTTTCTTTTATTTTTTAATCATCATTCCCCATTAAGAAATTTATTTGTCCTCCTTTCTTTTATTGGCATGCGTTAAGCTGATTGGTTCATTGGGCCCCTTTTTGTTCTTGTTCATTTTCATACTTTACGTACATTGATCTTCTAAGGGTTTTCTCTTTTGTTTCTTCCCCTCTTTGTTTGATGACACCCACATATTAGGCCCAATTTCTATCATCTCTTTTGTTTTTTATCATTTCATCTTTCAGTTAACATCCGTGGGGCTAGCCATTTAGCCCCACAAAAATGCTTACTTTGGTCCCTTTTAGGGCTCCCTCTTGGGTTCTCCTTTCCTTTTAGTTTTTATTGTCTTTTCGATGACATCAAGGTCTTAAATGTACTTACAGTTTTGTTTATTTTTCTTCTTCCTTTTTGTAAGTCGTTTCAAACAAGTCCATGTTTAGAATGTCAAGGCATTCCCGGGGTTGGGGGATGTTTAGGTTCTTTTGGTATCGTTTCTCGATGTTTCACCCAAAGGTTGTCCTATTTGTTGTGTTCTTTTCCCCCCTTTTAGGTTTTTAGAATCAACTTGTGGTTTTAAATTCAGCTTTTACAGGGATTTTTGGGAGGCTTCCAGGCCCAAGTTCTTTAAACTACTCTCAAACTTTTTTAGTGTGTTGGTAGATCTTTCTTCCCATTTCTTCTTGAGGGGTTGGCCTCATTTCCTTTAAGTTTATTGCACTGACAACCTATCTTGGGAGCTGGGCTTTTGTTGCGCTTGTCATCGCATCAAAATTGTGGTAGATTTTCATTTGTTTTTATTAGAGGTGATGAGGGTGAACATTTAAGGTTCATTTTCATTTCAAGCTCACTTGAAGTTAACATGAGAACTTCTTCCTATAATGGTAGCATCATGCGTACCCCTTTTTGAATAGCTTGTAGAAAGGGGTGTAGATCAATTTCAAGATACTATTTTAGAGAGATTACATGACCATTTTTTTTTTAACATCCTTTTGAACTTGCCTTTGAATGTGCATCATGCACATTGAGGTCTTGTGTAGGGCCAAAATAGGAGCTTGATTGTTTGCCTACCCAATCATTTTTTTTTTTTGGTTTGGGTTTTAAAACATTTTCTCCTTCAAGATGCGCACCAAGTTGGGCCTCCCCCATTCGTTGGCCCTTAGGTTGTCACATTACATATGTGGCCAACCTTTAACTTCCATGGGGATTCACCTTTTTCGTTGCGTTCATGGCAAGGAAAAGGTGGCATCCCATGATGCCATGTGGGATGCCTTTGCATCTATTGTGAGAGATGTTGGTTTTCATGCTACATGTGAGTAGACCCACGTTTTCGCTAATTAAGGTTTTTCTAAGATAGGTGTTCTTTCTAAGTGTACATCCCCTTTCCTTTTTTGACATGCTTCTTGAAATGAGGGGCAAGTACTTGATTTTTTGCCACTCTTCTTTATTGCCCCCCTGGTTGGGAGTTTTTGTTTTTTGGTTTGATCGTGGGCCCTTTTCTTTTGTTCCTTGTTTTCCCCTTTGTTGGATGCTTCAGGTTTATGAAATTTGGGAAGGTTTCATCATTTTGGTGGGCATGAAATTTTGGTTCAAACTTGATCCAATTTATGAATGACATTCAAATTATTACATAAGCATATGACAGATGGGCATGTTCCATGGAATTGCATGCATCTAGATAAGAAGTTTTAAATCTAATATAATAATGTTTTAGGTTGAAGTATGAACATGCCATAAAAGGTAGAGTCATTATATGATGAGTTATTTGTTCAACTAATATACATTAAGTAGGGATGGCAATCTTTTGAATCATGACACAAATTTTCCTTGCTTAGGGGGGATGTGGGATAGGGGGATTTCATGGATCCATTTCTTATATGTAGTAGCACATATGCCACTAAGGCCACATTGTCTTCAATTCATCTTATGCTTCAATCTCACAACAATAACTCACTAATAGAAAGAATGCTATTAAGGGCATCTTCTTTAATGAATTAAAGATATTGCATGTGTGGATAAGCTACCATGCTACATCCTTGATGGGTGCAAAAATAGTCAAAGAAGCTTAAGGCCCCAATGTTAAAGTCATTTTTCAAAGATTGCATATGACATGTGATATTCATATAACGATTTATAATTCTAAATTTTATTTTTTTCATACCTAGTTCATATTTGAGTGTTTGATATAAATATTTTTTGATTAAATTTTGATCTTATATCATGTAGATTACACATTTGTGCTCTTACCAAAATGAACAATGTTTTGTAAAGCCACATTCTCAAAATTCATAATTTTCAAGGCCAGAAACATGGTTGAATCAAATGCAATGAACTATGTTATAATAATGAATTTCAATGATTTTGATTCCTCTTGCTCTTTTAATAACATCTTTTCCATTTTGTGCACATTTGATAAAGAAAAATGACATTAGAAAAAAAAAAGTTGTTCATTCCAAAAGTTATTCAACTTTAAATGTGCAAAAAGATTCTTGATTTGCATCAAATTTTAAACATTGAAACTTTACATATAATGAGACCTATTTCAAAAATAATATTAACAATCCAAATTATTATGTTTTCTTTGTCAATTTTAAAAAATATAAAAATATATTTAAAAATAATGTACACCTTTAGGTGGCTTCTTTGATTGTGTTTTCACCTTTCCAATTTTGTTAAAATTGTCATTGGAACTTAATAAAATAACTGAACTTTATTCAAAATTTAATTAAAACATGAATTGAAAGCCATTACCCCATTTAAAATAAGTTTAGGTTCTCTAAATAGATAATACACTATATATATATATTCAATTTCAATGACTTTAAATTCGATTCAACATATTTAAATCCAATTCAATTTCATAATTTGAATTGAATTGAATCAAATCTCAAAAAAAGTTAGTAACTAAAACTTTGGATGTGAAAAATATTGTTGCAAGGTCACATACTAGGCTTTGGTGGAGATGCTCTAAGACTTCATGTGTGAAAACGGTTTCATGACTAAAATTGCAAGCGAACAATCCATTGAAAACCCAATGGTGGGTTGTTCTTAGGGTTTGGTGACCGGCCCAGCAGGTTTCCTTTTAGGGTTTGGCGCTCTCGTCTCCTCCCACCCTTTTCACATGAAGAAGAAGAAGAAGAAGAAGAGGAGTGTTCCTCCTCTTCTCTTCGTCTGGGTGTTTATTTCTTCACATCGTTCGATTGATTGCTGGTGCACATGTTTCGTGGGGTTCTCGAAGTCCAATTTTTTTTGTTGCTGGATGATGATGACGATGATGTCTCTAGTTCGGAATCGGCCGCGTTGTGAACTGTGGAGAACGGTGTTGCTTCTGGTTTAGCCTTTCTTGCGGGGTTATGGGTCTTTCTATGTCTTTTGGCCTCGCATAAAGCTGGATGAGTTGGAGAGAGGCGCTTTCGCGAGAATTGGTGGAAGAATGTTCCAGTTTTGGAGGTTGCAAAACACGGCATGCAGGAACTGGATCTTCCTGCAATGTAGGAGGAGGAGGAGGAGGATGAGGGTGGAATAGCATACTTTACAGGGCTTTCAGCTTGAGGAGCATGCATTGATGACTGAAGAATTGTGGTCAAAGAATCTATGACATGAACCGACAGTTTGTAGGTGATTATTGCTGTTGGAATTCAGTGCACTGAACCAAAAAAAGTATTTTTTTTTAGGGTTTTCACTGTACTGTGGAGATGGGATCGGGGGAGACAATTGGAGCAGGCCGATACATCAAAGGTGTCACACTTGGTGAAGGGACATTTGGAGTGGTCTTTAAGGCCATCGATCGTGTTGTAATTATGTTAACTCTTGAAGCTTGAATTTGGTTTATGATGCAAATTCTTTCCTCAATTGAATGCCAATCTCTTCTCGATCTGAAACCCTAATTTTTTCAGCCTAGAGGGTTTGGATCTCCAGCTTCTGGCCTTGTTTTTATGAATCCTGTAGTCTCTTGAACTTTCACGTTGGTTGAACAGTATGGTTAATAAAGCTTGTGGTCTGACACTTGTCCTGGATATGTTTCTTAAATCTGTGTCCCCAGACAAATCGAACTGTAGCAGTGAAGAAAATCAGGCTTGGAAAGTACAAGGAGGGGGTGAATGTCACAGCTTTGAGGGAGATAAAGCTTCTCAAGGAGCTTCAGGACCCAAACATCATTGAACTCATCGATGTGTATCCCCACAAGCGGAATCTGCATCTTGTGTTTGAATACATGGAGAGTGACTTGGAAGCAGTAATACGAGACAGGAACATTGTTCTCTCGCCTGCTGACATAAAATCTTACATGCAAATGACACTTAAAGGGCTAGCAGTTTGCCATAAGAAATGGGTTCTTCATAGGTCTGTAATACAGTAACCCTGTTTCTTCTCTTACTTTTTCTTTTCCTTGTGATCAATAGACTGCCCTTTTTTTTGGACATATGTTTGGGTATTTCAGATGATGTTTTGGTGCTTGCACTTGACAATTGTAGAAGTCTGTAGGTCAAGAATTTATTCTATTTGAATGATGTTATTTTGATGCCAGGAAATGCTCTCCACCATTTGGGCACCCTTGGTCACTATCTGAAACACTCTAATGAGTTGCTACTCCTGCAGGGACATGAAGCCCAACAATCTTCTGCTTGGTAGTGATGGCCAGTTGAAGTTGGCTGATTTTGGTTTAGCTCGTATTTTTGGAAGTCCTGACCGGAAATTTACACACCAGGTAATTCTGCCTTGGCCTTCATGGTGTTTCTCAAAATTCGCTGTCTGAGGTTTTCCTACTCAAAGGAGTGGGTTAGGATTGGGATTTACTGCTTGGGTAACAAGGGAATGATAAAGGAAGTGGAACATCAGAAGGCCGATTAGGTTTTCATAGAGAGAGTACAGACACAATCATGAACTGTGAGGATATGGTGGGCCAGGTTTTTGCTCTTTGGTATCGTGCGCCCGAGCTTTTGTTTGGTTCCAAACTTTATGGGCCAGGTGTTGACATCTGGGCAGCCGGTTGCATCTTTGCAGAGCTCATACTTCGCCGTCCCTTTCTTCAGGTATTTATTTTGGTCCCTTCAAGTGAAAAATGGTGATTATCAAGAAGCTCATCAGTCATTTTTGTCCACAGTTAAACACAATCAAATACCCACTTTGGTAAGAATGTCAGGGCTCCAGTGACATTGATCAACTGGGCAAGATTTTTGGAGCTTTTGGAACTCCAAGGGAATCACAGTGGCCAGACATGACTTCTCTTCCTGACTATGTTGAGTACCAATACTCTCCACCCCAGCCCTTTCGCTCTCTGTTCCCCATGGCCAGTGAAGACTGCGTAGACCTTCTCCAAAGATTATTCACTTATGACCCTCGGTCTAGGATCTCAGCACAACAAGCCTTGGAGCACAGGTAAGGTGCCCCTGAATTACAATTCAAGTTTTGCTCTGAATGTCTAGAACCACAAGTATACTCCTTCAGAAATTTGGAAAGATATGTGTTTTTTTCTTTTAAGTGTTGCTTGTTCTTCTGGTTCATTTGTCATGAACTTGACTGCTTTAGATACCCAGGTGCTTGCATCTGGGAAGAGGTTCCTAGTTATGCTGGCTTCAGTCACTTTTGCATATAAAGTAGAAGCACCAGTGTAAAGTGACAGAGGGGGAATGACAATGTGTGTCCTGTTCTTTGGAGTGTTTCAATCCCATAAGATCTTACCAACAAGAGGGATAAAACCCCACATTTAATTCAGAGTTTTCTACAAAGCAAGTTGCAAAATTGCTGCAGGTACTTCCTTACTGAGCCAGTGCCAACTAAACCACATCTGCTTCGACGACCACCACCAAGGTCAGAGGGGCCTCCAGAGCTTCAATCCCCTGCTGAACCCTTTGTGTTCTCCCCACCCAACAAAGCACGTCGTGTGCAACTCTTTGGTGGGGATATTCGGACAGCTGGAGAAGCCAATCGGGAATCCAACCCCCAGGATTTTAGGGATCAGGGAACTCCAGCAGATACTATCATGGCCCCAATGTCATCAGACCCCAATACTGCTCATAGGCCAACCCTTAACAGGTACCAGCAAAACTGTCTTTGTGTTTCTATGCTGTGAAATTGGTCTGTAGTATATACATCTGTTGCAAGTGTGTTTTGAGGTTTAGGTCAGCATGATTGTGTGGGTGTACACTTGACATGTCTGTGAGAGTGGTATGCTAGTAACACGGAGCAGTTAACCCTAAACCCTGATGTCATCGGCTGCAGATATAGTTTGTTTTTTCTCACCCCTTTTGTTCATTGTTGCTGTTGGTGGGAACAGTACTGACAGAACACATCTGAAGAGGAAGCTGGATATGAATTTGGCTCTCCAACAAACTCCTCATGGTTAGATGAGAACTACCCACTGCTTGCTCCTGAACTGAAGGAGACAGCCACCACTACATATTATGGATGTTAAGAGTCTTTAGGAGGCTCTTGACAAGAATGGTAGAAACAAAGAGTTCCTACTATCAAATGTGGGGAAAGAAAAGCTCACTCGAGGGGTCAGTGGTATGAAAGGACTAGGCATCAGCAAAGTGTTCTCCAGGTGTTCAGAAATAGATGTTTCAAGGTCCTAAGGGGAGAAACCTTGGATAAAAAAAACACAATGGTGCTAGGTCAGTCTTGTCTTATAGTGCAAAGTTGTGAGTGTGACTACAAGAAGTAAATTCCCTGATACATATAGGAGTGCAGATGTGAAGAGGGTCTAAGCCAGTGGAAATAAGACTTACGCTCAGGTCAAATATTTGTTGAAAATAGGAGACAAGTGAAAGAAGTTGCCCCAGCATCTGCCGATTCATCTCAAACTGAAGCCCTAGCAGATCTTTTGAAAAATCAGCCTGCATTGCCTACATATAATGTATATAGTAACCGGGAGCACTTACGCACTTGGGAGTGTGGTCAACATGGGGCCCTCCAATATGTGCGTGCGTCCCTGCTCTTTTGTTTGAGGCAATTCCATTTGACCATCAGTCCCAGAACTAAAGAAAATTTCTAAACCCAAATTGATGTCTCCTATTGGTGCGACATTGATTGGCTTTGATGACATCTAAGGTAAAACTTCTAACAAGTAGTCTTTTTCTTTACCCTTGGGAGTTACTTTAACATTGGCATCACAGGTTGCAACTAGATGGGTTGAAAAACTGGGGTTCTGGGTTTTGTGCAAGTCTGTTTTTTCTCACCCACATGGTTGAAAATTTGCAGCATTTGTGAAAAGCTGGGAGTGCTGCAAAAAAGGGTTGACCCTGTCTTCCAAAGTACTTTTTGATTTGATGTTACCAAGGACCTGCATTGGCAGCAGTGTGTGTTCATCTACACAACTACAATTTTGTGTCTTTGTTAAGATCCATTGTTGGTGACAGATGATACCCCTCGTCAACGAGAGCTGTGATATCATCTAGATGAGTAGACACTACAGTGAACATTGATGTCATGAAAAGAGAGATCTCATAGGTTAGGTGTACAAGCAAAAACTTGGTCTCCCCAATTATCTGTACACATAATGTGCAGACTGAAATTTGATGTGTACTGATGGACAAATCTGTTTCCTGACAAATCTCAAACACCATCTGTATCAAACCTTAATATACATGTGGAAATATACTATGCTACTTGCTCCTTAAACCAGTGGATAGATTACTTGCCAATCAGGAACAGGGAGCAGCAGTCAGATCATATTTATTACACTCTTCTCTAGCAGGTGTTAGGCTTCACTGTGCTTTAAACCAGACCAGTAATCTGTGCAAAAATGCCGGGCCAAAACCATTTCAATGAGCCAAACTGGCATGTTTTGACTTTTCTTGATCCAATTTCAGTTTGCAGGGTCACATACTGAGAGCACTGATGGAGTTGCTGTAAGTCAAAGTTCATCATCTTTGTAACTAAGCCAATCAACGTTATGATTGTGTCAAGTACCATAGTACAAGGGCAGCTTCAACACTTGTTGGCCAAGCAATGAATTAAAATTTGAAGATACCATGTTGAAAAATTCCTGACTATACCAAAAGATTCTCAACTTTCCTTCACAAAATATTTTTCTTTGAACAGCTATTTCTTGAAATTTTCAGTTTTTTACAAGTGATATTAGCAGTGTGGAAGGTGCCAAGGTACTACAAGACATTGGATGCTGGATTAGCTGTACAAAAGGGCAATAAGGGCTGTTTTTGAAAGAATTTATTGATATATGTTTTCACAATCTCTCCAATGGGGTGTCCAAAATTTGAAGTATGAACCAATGTGCCAGAACTAATGTGCCAGACAGTGGTTGCACTAGGTTCTTAACAAAATTGGGCTATACTTTTGTGGTAAAAATTTGGTGCTATTTTACTTCTTTTCTGCTTGCAAGCCACTTCTCTTAATGGTCATCATGTAAGAGGCTTGAGTAGTCTACATCAACCTTGTGTTAAACCCTAAAACACATGGTGTAGTTAATGTTTTCTTCAAAGTCATCCCCTTGGCATCAATTGTGTTCATGCAGATGTCAACTCTTCCACATTGGATTGTGCCTTTGTCTCTCCAAATACCCTACAGAAAAAAAAAGTAGCCAAAAAAATTGCACAATAATTCAATGGATATGGCTAGTAAAGAATGAAATGCCCAAAAAATCTTGAGCTAAAAGCAGCAAGCAACAATCTGTTTGAGTGAATGAGTTCTTAAAGAGATACCCAACCTAAAACACATGTACCATATCTGAGCATGGGGTGGGATTTAAAGGTAATTTACTCTCAATGCTGCCACAAACTTTCAACATATGCTGTTGGTACTAAACATTTACCATAGTTACAAGCTGTATTGTTGATGATGAATTACCCAGCAGAACCCAAGATGTGCATATAAGAAGTGAAAGTTGAATGAGAATGCAACAATGGAATTGCATCAATGGTGCTTCAGTAACAAAAGAAAAACCTAATTTTGGCCCTCCATAGTCCTTCGTAGAATGGGTGGACAATAGGATAATCAGTGGGGAAAATTATTATGCTGGGCTGAAAGTGCATCATATTGTGCATCAAGCGTGTAAGCCACATACCTTGGGTTAGTTGAAAACAATTGATGTCTGAATTATGATGTCAGCTCAAGGACCATTCGATACGCATCCCTGTTTGGTGCATAATAGGAGTGCACAACAGTGTCTACATGGAAACCTATCTTTTCATATAGGGCAACTGCAGCCACTCGGGTTGGGTCTACATGAAGGTTCACACACTGAAGCCTCCGTGCCTGGATCTGTTGAATTGCTGATTGTAGCAATGCCTCTCCATAGCCTTGCCTGCGACAACTCTCACGAACTGCAACAGCATATAACAAACTTCAATACACAGGACAACCCTGGCAATACCACTGTCACATTGACCTAAATCATGATTGAGGCATATCACATTCACATTGTGATGTGCACAGTGATTGACATCATCACCTCTTGCAAGAAAGAAGTTAGAATGCTGACTTCAGCAGAACCTAGCCACAGAAGCAAGCAACAATCCACACCCCTACACCATTCCTTCCATCCATCCCTCAGAGAAGAATTCTGAAGTCTACCAATTCAGCCTTTTGCAAATTTCATATCTTCAAATACAGTGCTATAGTGGTGAAGCTTACAGAGTGACAGTTCCAGATATTTTGTTCTGCATCTGTGACTCCTGCAGCTTGTTCTTGAGCAAGACCCATCAACACATGATAAACTCGTTGCTTTTTCAAGTTGCAGTTATTCCAATATGTATACTACAGAGAATATCAAGGTGATTGCATAGAAACTCCACAAGTATTGTGTCAGCTCCAACCAAACACAACAAGAATGACTGCAAGTTTTGCATGTTTCAGATCTGACAATAACAGCAACCAATTAGCAGGCATGAAACAGAGGAAACCCAAACCCTAATGAAACAAGAAAACAAGACCAAAAACAAAACTCAGGAGTGGTTTGAACAACAGAGGGAGACAGTCATATACATGTGTTGTTCAGGGACTTTCAACATCAATAGTATGGTATTGACCAATGTTGTGCAGGTATCATCTTTTGAACATACCTGTTGGTACTGGTATTGGATCTTTTCTGAAATTTTCCTATCAGCCTGGTACTTGTATTGGGTCTTTTTTTTGAACTTTCATACCAGCCCACTCTTGGTATTAGGGTCCAAGGCTGATTTTTGGCTGGTATAAGGCAACTATGCACTGGCATTGAGACTGGCATAGCCCTGGTATGAAGCTGCTATTAGATGAGGTGCCTACCAGGCAAGTATTGGTACTAGGCTGGTATTGCCTCAGGTCATACCAGTCTGGTTGGTTCTTTAATACTGGGACCAATACCAGTCTATATGCCCAGGTTCCAACCTGCTACTCGCTCAACACTGATATTGACCACCTACCACAACATCCTCATTGACTTCATCGGATCTGGGCACAAAGTTTCTGACTTGATTAGGGTTGAAACTGAAGGAAGAGAGAGAGAGAGAAGGGAAGAAAACCTGCAAGCTTCGTGATGGATGCTGCTAGTGAGCTCCATGAGTACATGAGATAGCCTGCAATCAATGTTGGGTCCAATTTCTCCTCTTCATGTTCCTTCTGTTCAGTAACTACATCTCCTTGTATCACATATAGAAGTTTTTGATTCCTTTTCTTCACCTCCTGCTGTGTCAAAAGGCGACAAAACTTTTCAGGATCATGATTAAGGCTTACATTTATCTAGAGAGAGTTCAAATTCCCTTCAGCAAGTTTTCTCACTGGAAACTCAAGACCAGAAATTGGGAATGGATATTGGAAGAACAAAACACCCAAAAAAAAATCTTTTTTTTCTCCAAAACAAAAAAATTGTACCCCACCAGCATGTCCTCTCAACAGAAACTCTAGACCTCAATCAAACCTCCAATTCAAACCTAGTCACCAAGATCATATAGGTGCAAAGTACACCTTGTACCCTTGTACCGAGAACCATGAAAACCCTAAAAAGAAGGAAAGTATGGAAAGCATAGAATTCTCAACACATTTTCACAAGCTCTTCTAAAATCTGAGAGTAGAAAGAGGAGGGAGGGGTGCTGCACCTGTGAGAAATCTCCTGCAAGGGATTCATGCTTGGGGAATATCCGGCGCTCCAAGCGGGCAATCTCAGCCAACACTACTGCATAGTCATTCAATGTGGAATGGTTGCTTGTGAGGAGGCTCAGTGATCGGATTTTCCTAGCACCCATGTTGTCTTCCTCCTCCGCTTGCTGACAAGAATTGCTTATCTGATCAGCCCCCACCCCATGGCCAGAATTTTCCACAAAAGCTCGCGCGGATCAATGATCAGTTTGCATGCTGATGGCAGTGAGCTGGGCACCTGGTAACCGGCGGTTCTCATCAGGTTCTTGAATAGATAAATAACTATGGGTGTTTCTCAAAAATTCTCTAAAAGAAAAATCTGAGAACTGGTCAAATAACCTTCTGCAAAACTACCAGTTCGTGGCTGGTGATTTCATGAGAACCGTCTGTTCTTTGAGACCTTTTCAAAGAACCGCAGGCAGTGCTAGGCGGTTATCAGTCCTGGGGAGATGATACTAGGAGGTTCTCATACGGTTCTCAAACAAATATAACTGTGACTTGAACAAAACAATTCCAAGTAAAGCACAGGTTCACATCTGCAAAAGCTGCTCTCAAAAGTCTGAGAACCTGATTCTGGTATTCGATCACAGTTCTCAAACAATCTCAGAACCGGTCAAATAACCTGCTACAAGAGAACTAGCAGTTCTTTGCTAGTAGTCTCATGAAACTAGTGTTGGGTTGTAAATCATTCTTTACTTTTGTGAAGAACCTCTAGTTGTGTACATGCCCGTATAGCTCATTGTCATAGCCAGACTTCCTTGTATCTTTGATGTTTATATCTTATTATAAGCAACGAGTGTCGATAGCTCTTGAATGTGTGCAAGTCATCGTGATTAGGCAGCCAATTGCCACGTTTAGTCAGAGTTCTTCATCTCTTCCACACATGTCAACTAGTGCACCTCCATTTCTAGTTGATTTGTGGTAGAGGATGCCCTTTTAGCATTAGGTCTTCTACTTCATTACTATTGTTTTGATTGTTTTGGTTTTTGTCTCGTGTGTTTACATTTGCTTCAACATGCCTTTTTAGCATTAAGTCTTCTACTTTGTTATTATTGTTTTGATTGTTTTGGTTTTTTTCTCGTGTGTTTACATTTGCTTCAACATGCTGTGTACTTTTTGCAGATGAATTTCTATCATTGTTTTTCTTTCTCTAAGTTTTAGTTTTGAAAAATAAATTGGAATTGTTTCAATTTTGGGTTTGGATTTCAATCTAAATTCGAAGGTTCCAAATTTCAACTTGGCTCTTATTTTTCCCTTAGATGATCTTGGTTGTGATTCCCACTATAGTCCTCACTGTTGGACAAAAAGGAGGTTTCCATCTTCACACAATCAATTGTCTACATTCTTGACTTTGGGTCCCTACCTCCCACATCACCAACTTTCAAATCCCAACTCCACCTAACCTCAATCCATTTCCTTGTCTATCATCATACTTAAACATTCATATACAACAAATTCAAACCCTAATGTTAACAATGTCCCAATTCCTAATCAAATGATCCATTGTGACCAAAAATAAAAAGAAAAAATGAAAGAAGTATATATATTTTCTTCTTGCTAGCCCAAATGGTCATGCAACATAGATTAATATGCAACCACTCAATCCTTCCATTAACAACTCCTTTTATTCTTATCTATCGACTACATGAACATATGTAACGTTTAGAGATCCCTACAATGCCATGAAAATATTTAAGAGATGGTTTTAAAATCAAACTTTTCTTGATATTTGATTTTTCATTCTACTCACACCCTTGTTGATAAACATGCCTATCAAAATGTCCTTTCAACTCAACTTGAACATTCAAAATATTGGCATGTCAACCAAACACATTTGATTCAACACTCACAATCTTAATGCCCTAGGTCACTACATTGTATGAAACAAACAAATTGTTTGTTTCTCTAAGAGACACAAGTTTCCATTTCTATTATGACAACCATCATTGTTTGCAAAGGCCATATCTTGCAATAATTTCTCTTAATTATTGTCATCCATAAGCATGAATGTAAAAAATTTAAGTGCAAATGATTTTTATTTATTTAAAAATTTTGGGTACACAATAGTAGACTTGATTGACAAGATGTTGGCAAAGACCCCAAGTCAAGCCCAATGGCAAAGGGCCGACATGAATTTACAAATGAACTTTTGGATTGTTGGGTTTTACAAGTTGTATGGTGTTTTATGATAATAATTCACTTAGTTGTTAACACAAAGTTTTTTGGAGATTCAAAACAACAAATTTTGCAAAGGTTTTATATTTCACAACAACATACAAGAATGAATCCCATTATAAAATATAAAACCTAAACACCCAATTTTCACAAGACCAATTCATTCAACAATTTTCCAATCACACATGCCACTCATGTTCAACCATGCAACCCAAAACTTGTAATTTTTCACCAACCCATCTTCATTGAGACCATGAGAATTCCCTAGCAATGTTAGCTTGTTTTTGACATTCTCCCATTTATTTCTTGAATATATTGTAAGCATTTTTACAAAGTCTTGTGCATTGAAAATATAAAACTTGAGTTTGTTTATACTCCTTAGATTTAAATAGAAAACCAAGTCAAAACCAAATGCAACACCATACAAGGTGCTCCTTGAAATTTGATGTTGATCAAGTTCACAAATATCCACTTTATTTGCCAACCCACTTTCATCAATGCCCTACACTTCATATCTTCAATAGAATACCCTTATTAATTTTAAACTTATCACCTACTCATCAACCTTCCTAAGAACTTGTATACCATAAATATAAATCCCATCTTCTTGACATGAATATCTAGCTTTTGGATCCTTTTAAAAGCTCCTATATATTCTACCACTTTTAGTAGAAAGTTAATGAAACTTCAAACCCTAAACCATTCTCCAAAAAATATCTAGTAACTAAACACAAGTTTGCTTACTTCTTGTCACATAGTGCCCTCCCACATATCCAACCTTTCCCCTCCTTTACCTTTCATAACACTAGTTGTATTTCTTAGCACTTCTAGATCAACCCCTTCTCTCCCTCCCCCCCCCTCCCCCACACCTCTATTCTATCATCAATCGTTGCACTTAGTAACTTGCATAGAACGCACCCCACTAAGGGGCAATAATCATTTGACAAGGAGGCACTCTTTATGAATGTCATTGAAAGGTAGTGGTCTTCTCCTTTTCTTTCTTTCTTTTCCAACTTCACCACCAACACTTCGCTCTCCAACAATACACAATTCTTAAAAGTTGCAATAAACAAACAAAACTAATCACCATAGATTGGTATTACACCATAAGTTAATAATTACACGTGTTGAAAAGAGAGGCAATGACAACATTTCATTTTAAACATCCATTTTTGTTCGATGCAACAAATATACATTATGCATGATTCCTTCAATGTAATTGTGAGATACATTTGAAAGGCTAATTAATGTTTTAAAATTTCAAAATAATTGTAAATCTAAAATTGATAATGTAATTTTTTTCACTCAAAAATATACTTTGTTATTCAAGATAATATCATGATTACCAAAACAACCATAATGGATGTCCCTCCAATTAACAATAACAAGGGTAAAGCGATAAAAATATGTCATAATTACTAGCCTTTGTATTTTGGTAGATGTGCCAAAATTCACCTATGTAAAAATAAAGTGAAATATCTTGAGGTCAAGGTTTGAAAAACCTAAAAAAATCTCCTTATGTAGATGTGTTGTTTT
Organism: Sphagnum tenellum; assembly: GCA_963921925.1. Lineage (NCBI taxonomy): Eukaryota > Viridiplantae > Streptophyta > Sphagnopsida > Sphagnales > Sphagnaceae > Sphagnum > Sphagnum tenellum. The sequence continues at coordinate 11,265,915 of OY998143.1, read as the reverse complement.
TTTAAAAATAAAATATTCGGGCCCCACGTTGCTTTGCACTACCAATGACAATGATTAAATTATTTTTGGTAGACATAATACTTTTGTTGTAATTAATTTTGTCTTTTCAAAAGATAATATTTTATAAATTTCACTATATGGCATTTTGTTACAATAATGTGTTTTTTCATTCTTGATTTGGTAGGCAAAATGTCAACTTAAGATTGATTCAATAAATAAGTTCACAACAAGATACAAATAGACAAAAGAAAAAGAAATTTGAAGGGATGCAAGATAGACAACAAGAAATGATTTAAAATGAAATTTGATCTATGATGAATTATAATCTGGAGTGACTTTGGAACTATCACAATGATGATCACCAAAATACCCATCTTACATAAACCATTTCCAATGAAACAACGTCACTAGAATTTACAATGTACTAAATTAATAAATAGTTATGGGATTTTAAAACAATTGACAAAGAAGGGGATATCATGACAATATAGAAATAGGACATTGGAAAAAACAACATCATGTTCAACATTAAATAATCAATCAAGCATGGTGTTCTTCTCTTTCAAAATCAATGTAATGATGTTTTATTAATGATTATTTAAATTATGATGCCCATCAATAAAACTATTCATTTGAAGTACCATTAACCTTATTCATTGATTGTTAACCCATAGTTTAATTATAGTACATACAACTTAACTGTTAATTTAATCCAAATTAATTGTGCCAACACACATAATTTTTGAATTCCATGGTTGTTTTCATGAACAATGTGGTTCTCATTTAAACAACTACCTTGATTTATTGGTTATTATCACAAGTATTTCAATTGAAGATGATATTTAAGAAATGGTGACAACCATGGCTTTTTGTCATGGTGGTCAACAATATGTCTTTTTGTGATGTCTATGCATGTCAATTGATCATTTCGGGGGAAGAGTGAAAATTTGTGATTGGGCAGATCATGGATATTCATCATTTTATAAATACCATTGAAACAATGATTAAAATGACTAAAAAGTTTCATAACCCAAGAGCATCAAGATTAAAAATGCAATTTAAAAAAAGTACACATGGAAAGGATTTGCATGTGATGTGAGTTTTGAAAGAAAGATAATTCATGGAGAAAATAATGTTATAAACATTATTATAAACCCAAATACTTGAATAAAGACATACACATGCAACCTTCTTACAAACACAAACACATCATCATGTTTATTTGTTCCAAGATTAAAAAGACTAATTTTATTGAGATTGTCAAGGTGTGACATTTCAAAAGAGGCAACAATTTTTTTTCACCTAAATATTTGTTTCACCACCTACAAATGAAAAAATCTACCAAGTTTTACAACCACTTACACATGCAATAAATGTCTTTTTTTCAAATTTATGAGGCAAGTAGATTTGTCATCATCCATGAAAGGAGTTAAGTAAATTTGATTACAAGTAAGAGAGTAAAGTAGAGAAGTTTAAAAATTGTGCCATATTTTGGTGACATGCTAGAACTTATTGTCTAAATATGGCAATTTCAATGTTGTTTTCCTCATATTGTGGTGACTTGGGGCAAATTTTCCAAAAGAATCTTTTACACATGTTGCATTAGATTTTTTCTTTTGTTGGTAAGATGCAAAAAAATGTGAGAAATTAAAAACATTGCATGCAACCCATATACCAACATTGTCCAATTGACTTGTTTTTAAAAATATCCTCTAGTTTTTTGAAAATTTTAAAAATCAAAGAATCTTTAGTTCCAAGTTTTATTTTATTTTGGGAATCAATGAACTTGTTTGGTTTTGGTTTTTCAAAGATCAAATGTGAAGGTTCCTTATTAAATTGATTATTTTTTAACAAGAAATATGAAGATTATATACAAAGGTTATCTAGTCTAAAAAAGTTTGTTATGTGACACATGGTTGACACCTAAAGTCAAAAAATGAAACACTAGCTACTAAAGAAAACAAGATTAAAAAACATAAATTGTTCAAGGGGGCATGGCTTGAATAACCCAAAGCTCTAAGTTGGAGATTAGGTGGTTTGGGACTATGGACCTTCATACAAGTGTTTTGGCATGTGTTATTGGTTACTTATTAAGGCACATTGTGTCACAAATGTTATTTATCAAAATAAAATAAACACCACATTGGAATTTAGATAGTATAAACACAAGGAAATTTGACACCCATTTTAGCATTCAAAGCATTAGGTTTTACATTGTCAATAATAAATAAATTCAATAAATAACTTAAGCATTCTCTATGGATATAGAAGGGCAAATTTATCCTTGGGAGGTACCACTAGTAACATCACACCCCAAATTTTTGAGACCCATCCAACTTTAGGACAACATAGGACTCACATAAAAAAAGAAATTATTCCAAATCATTTATTAAAAGGTTACCCAAGTCATAGAGAATTCAAAACTCTAATTAAATTTATATAAAAATGTGTTTGGATGTAGAAAATAAATGCATAAGGAAAAAATTTCAAGAATGTAACATGAGAGATTTTTTTTCATCAAGAACATTAAAGTCTAATGTAAAGACACTTTAAAAAGAAAAATCAGGAATTGGGTTTGGAATGGACCATGAATCAAAATGTTAATGCATATTATAAGTTTTTGGGTGTTCATTACTTTTTACGAGTGTGTGCATAGGTGGGAAAAACATAACCCACCTAGTGCAATCAAATATACCAATGTATAAATAGATGAAATTGTATTCCTTGAATTGGATCCAACTTTCTTGTGATTTTGGCAAGGGGGTTCTTAATGGTACCATCAAAGGAAAAGTTTGCTAAGATAGGAAACAAATTGCCTAACACTCTAATAATTGCTCAACATTGACAAAACGTGGACATTGTGATTGCCATTTCAAAAAAATACAATAGTATTGAGGAAATTTACTCCTTTTCTAAAAGTAATTTAAGTAATTTTCTAGTTCAAACACAAATAAGAAAAATGGGGGTCATTGGTTCTTTTGTTGATGAGATTTTCTCAAGCCTTAACCTTTAGAGGTTCAATACACCTCCAACTCAAAAACTTTTTTTGCCCATGACAATTAAAAGGGTATATATTTAGTGTGTATAAAATCATTGGTGGTTTGTCCTTGTTTTTAATAACTGCCCAACACTTCCCCAATATTTGCATAATCCCATCACCCATGCACTCTTTACATTTTTATGTAGAGAAACATGATTTTTCAACCAAATCCAAACAAAATTTTGCTCTTTTTCCTTTCTAATGACATAACCTCCTTATGTATGTGTGGACCAATGTTGTGCATGTATATGGTTTAGGATATACATTATGTGAATATGTTAGTTTATAATTGTGTAATGCCATTTCATGTTGTTTAAATCCATTGAAGTATAAATCTAAAACCAACCTGCTTATATATTGTATTGTAGAATGATGAAAAATCATGTAAATAATTAAATGAAAGAAAAATTTAATGTAAAACATCGGCCCTTATGATTCAACTTCTTTCCCCTTTTATTTATTTCAAGTGGTTGCAAGTTAGGGTTGCTCATCATCTTATTTTGATATCATTGGTGAAATTTGGAGTTACAATTTTGAACATACATGTTTAAAAAAACATTGAAATTGAACAATTTTTATTTTGATTATGATATATATTTATGAAAATATGATCCATTTTAGACCATTCAAAATTCCTTAACTTTTTTTTAGTTCAAGTTTTTTCTAGTCAACTTTTGCGTTTATGTTTTTATTACTTTAATATATCATATATTGAGACTCTGCAAAATATCCAAAATAAAAACCATATGCAAAAATGTGTATACATTTACTTGACATGTATATATAAAAAACCGTATACACACAACACTAATGTGAATTTCAAATTATCCACATAATATGTGTATCTTGATTAGGCGAGAAAAGTAATGGAGAAAAAAAGATTATTAAAACATCATGAATGATGATAATAAAAACAAATGTGGATGATGTATTACAAACCTTTGATAAATGAATGTATTAAATAGTCCTCTATAAATGCCATTCAAATTTGGATATTTGCAACCAAAAAAAAAAAGGATATTAAATATAATTTCAAATATATGACCTTACTTGAGCCCAAAGAAAAATACACATAATCATGTAAGTGTAGTTTGAAATACATCACACCATTGCATTGTAAGTGTAATTGAAAACATATACATGGTGAGCAATGTATGTGTACAAAACTTGCATGTGTAACCATAAATGAGTTAGATGTCATTTAAACTTACATGCCCAACATGGTGTCAGCTGACACTTTTTAAACATTCTAAAGAACAAGACCAAAATGCTTGCCAAGCCTTTTTGCAAAGTGTGATCCCTAGATAACCAAATGCTTTTTCATGATCATTTCCCATCACTCAATATATTCTTTAACTTGTGGGTTGGTCATGTAAGTAACATTTGGCATGACATGTTCACAACCACTTCCAAATGGCTATGAGTTCAAATTTTCACTCGGCTTTAATGTATATTTGCAAGAAAAAAAAGTTTGCATGATCGAAAGAGCAAAGTGACCAAAGTAAATAAACAATTAAATTTATTCAAGAAAGTGCAAAAGCCAAATCCAAATTGACATCAACCAACTTCAAGGATCAATTTAATGTGGGGAATAAGCTATGTAGACATTCGATTTTACCTATTAAATTACCCAAAAAAATTTCACCTAACAAAAGAAGCAATATATAGATATACACATGACCAATTCTCTACCAATAATATTCCATATGAAGTTTCAAAAGTGCCAATCAATAGGGGAAACATACATCACAAGCAGCCTTCTTCAAAATAATGGAGGATTTCCTAACAAACTTGGTTTCAACTTTCAAACTCTTGAATTGATAGACAAAATCTCAACAATCAAATTGGGTCTCTATAGCAAGCACAAAAATCACACGGCACACAACTAGGCCCAACCATGGCCACTTCGATTCAAAAGTGTGTGAACATGGCTTACACAAGGGACCAATAAGTCATTTGAAGAGTTGACGACATCAACATTCTCATGACACAATATGTGGTGTTTCTTGGCATTTGGAGGGGCTTTATGGTGTTTTTCATATGTTGGGAAGAAGACCTCATCAAGCAATGTATATATATATTTCCATGATATTTTTATGAAGGTATGGTGGACTTGGAAACAAACAAAAACAAAATCATTTTTTTTTTTGGGGGTAGTTCTACATTCCATTGCTTAGAAAGAGAGCTTTGGGAAGTAATAATTTCCATGCTTTTTCATCAAGTCATGGTTTACTTGAGATAAAAAAAATTCAAATGACAACAAATCCCGTGTTCTTATATAGAAAGCCCGATTGTGTAGTCAGACGAGGAAGATTCTCACATGTTCAAAATATTCGGGAAGAAGTCTCTTCAACAAGTATATATGTAAAGGTTCAACTCGAAGTGTCTTTGGGTCAATGAGGAAAGAACAAGAGGGTTTGATACCCCCCGGTCTCCAAGTAAGTTCCTTAACCACAATTCGTGAAGAAATATGAAAAGACCAACCATCAATACCCCCGCCTGCCCAAACCCCATGAAAGCTCAGGCAAGTTCCTGAAAGGCAAGTTCTCATGTTCTTTGAGAAAGAAAGAAAGAAAGAAAGAAAGAAACACAAAATTTCTTGAGGCATCTGTTTTTTTTTTTCTCCCCAAAAAAACAAAGAAAAAATTTTTCCTGAAAATTTGGAAAATATCATATTGTTTTTATGCAATATCTTAGTGATGCTCTTTCTTTTCCTTTAAATTTTTTCATTTTTTTGTAATTTCACAAAAAGTGGAAATATTTCGCTCAACAAAATGTTTATACAAAAGGTATTTTTTTTTTCTCTTGGAAAAACAATTTCACAAAATAGTTGAAAACTTGTCACCAAAGTCATACAAGTCGGTTAATGGTCGCTCTGTTGGGAGCTTGTGAGAGGTAGAGGACAATATGGAGCCAACCAAATTGCCTACCGCTAAGCAAAAAGCCGTCCAATGGGCCATTGAGAATTTGATGAAAGTACCTGCCATTCATGTTCTGTAGTCTTGTGATTGACTTAAGAGGAAGTAAATATCTTTTTGCAATTACTGGGCCATACCCCGAGTGTTTTAAGCAATAGAGTTATCCATAAAGTCACCCTCTGTTTCACCCCCTATCTCCTCTGCTTTTGCGGCCTATCCTCTCTTTTAGTGGTATCTGCAAAGTAAGGAAATTTTTATTAAATCTGGGTATGAAATGCTGAAACTCACCATTTAATTAATGCACAAGGTTTGAGAGTAATTATAGTAGTTTGTACAGGTAGGATAGGAACAATGAAAATATATGTAGCGCCAGTGGAGGGCGCTCAGGAAAAAAGGAAAGACAGGATGAAACTCAATTTACCACCAAAATTGTGGAAAAAACTTAGTTTGGTTCCCAATTTTCATTCCCAGTTAAGTGTTTGATGCACTATTATGCTGAAACTGGCTGTTCTCGCCCCCTAATTGCCTGACTTTGTGGAGAACTCTATTGTGTAAAAAGACCTTGGATGGATGGGCCATCTTCAATAGATGCTCGTCCAGGGTAGAAGTACAATCTTACACTAAGTTTGGGACTTCATCAGAAAGTGCTGACACTTTTCTTTGTTCAGACTTTGTTGCAAGTTACAGCTAGAAAGACCTGTGATGAGAACCATATGATGTTTGCAAGCTCAAAACTCATCACAAAAGTTCAAACAATTTGATACTCTATCTTTGCCTAGAGTCAAATCAATTGCAAACACGAGTGCAATAGGTCCACATCCAGATCACATTTTGGAAATGGCTCATTTTGAGAATTGAGTGCAATGGGTCCACATCCAGATCGCATTTTGGAACTCGCCCATTTCGAGAATTCCTATGATTTTGACTATACAAAGTGTTGGGCGATTTACTTGCTTACTTTGTATAGTCAAAATCATACGGAATTTTTTTCTTCTTCCATACTTGTCTAGGCTTGCAGGAATTGAAGGACAGCATTTTCATACCACCTCTGCATGAAATGTGTGGAAAGAATTGGGTTGGAGCGTGTGAGTGTTAGGGTTTAGGGTTTGAGGTTTAAGGAGAAGGGTTGGAACCTTGAGGGAGGTGGGAAAAAGACATAGGACCCCATTTTTACAAAATGAGAAGAAAAAGACCCAATTGGATTACTTATTTATTTATTCATTTATTTAGTTATTGTGTTTCCATCTAGCAAGCTTTAGGAAACTGGAGACTTTTCATTAGATGGGTTGTTTTTGGTCTCCAACAATCTACTTTCTAGGTTTTTGTTGTTATTGATGATTAACACCCAATTTTCCAATGGTCTTAAGTGAATCTCAATATGGATTATTTTTTGTAATGGGTTTTTAATTCCAAAATTAAAATATTTCTGTTGCTTTTCCCCCCCTGTGTATTGCAAAAAAAATTTAAATTTTAAAAAATAAAATAAAATAATAAAATATATATATATTTGGAAATTTTTTTAGGAAAATTGTTCATCACATCTCAACTCTGAATTTTATATAAACTGTTTAGATGGGTTGTAAGAACTTATAGAACTTGGTAGAACAATTTGACTAATAAATCCCTCTTTGGGACACTTGCTATTGACACAACCAGCTCAGAATTTGGAGGAAAAAAAAAAAAAAAACACTGGTTTACCTTCATAGCCTACACATGAGAAAATACAAACAACTTTGATGTTCTAAAATTTCATTAAAAAAAATTTAAAAACCGCAAACTAACTAACATAGTGAGGAGAATTGAAATGTATACTCCATGTATAGTACACGCAATACAAAAATACACACTTAAAGGTACAATACGCGTATAATACACGTATAATACATGATCTCCATGCTTGCGAGAGAGAGAGAGAGAGAGAGAGTCTTGAGAGATTGCGAGAAGCAAAAGCGCGGATACAAGGATTGTAACCAAGGAAAAATTTATACAAAAAAATGGAGAATTCATCTTCGTGAACTGGAAGATCAATTGTTACAGATCCCTACAAAATTGCTTCCCCCCCCCCCCAAAAAAAAATTAAATAAAAAAAAATCAAAGCAAAGAAGAATTAAGGAAGATCGATTGATCATCGAGCAAAGCATGCAGACTAGAGCTACAAAATTTTCTCTTGCTACTGTGCTCTGAAGATCGAGGAGGAGTTACGGGGCTGGAGCTGCTGAGATTCGTTCTTCACCAGCTATGGAGGAGGTGGAGGTGGAGGTGGAGCTTGAGTGCGCGGCAGTTCTGATTGAAGCCACAATTGTATGGGACTCATAATATTTTGCTGGAGATTCGTGGGTCCCGAATCATCGACCGCGAGCGCCTGATGCAGATCATCAGCTGCATCGTCTGCAGACGGCCGAAGCTGCTGATCAAGAGTAGAAATTGCTGTACTAGTAGTACTAGTACTGGACATGAATCTTTGAAGATTTGTGAAGACATTTATATCATCCCGATGATCATGAGTCGCGGAAGATGACGGATAATTAATACTAGTAGTATTCGTGTGTAACAAGTTTGGATCCCACGCGGCAGTTGTTGTCGATCTTGAGTGCATAGCAGCAGCAGCAGCAGCAGCAGCTTGTGCAGTGGAGTATTGAATCTGCAAGCCATAATTCTCTTCTGGTAATTGTGAAGTACTCATCATCCCTGCAGCTGAAACTGGTATATTTGATCCACCAATTGTTGTAGTTCTATAGGGTTGGGGTCGTGGTAAATGCTCTGTGGTTACTCTAGTGTAGAGGTTGTTGCCTGCTGTTGCTGCTGCTGCAGCAAGAGTCTCTGCTCTCGCACCCGTGAGCCTTTGCACCATCCTAGGGAAATCGGCGGGACTCGCTTCCAGTACGGTTGTCTTTACTTTCCGTGAGGGTCGCTTGCGTCGTCCTCCCTGGATGTGAACTTTGGGTAGCGGTGGTCGTGGTGGTGGCGGTGGTACTGCTGCTGCTGCTGCTGCTGTGTTCTTCCTAATTGTTATTGGCGAGCTAGCTGCAGCTGCTCCCATGGTGTGGTGGAGTGCAGAAGTGTTTCTGTGGGTTTCTGGGTTCTGCATAAACGGTGGATGTGATCGATCCTGTGCTGCAAAGCTAGACGTGGGACGCTTATCAGCTATTACTTCTGGGCGGAGTTCGACATCTTGAGTTCGGGAGTTTAACGGGTGAGTTAATTTTATCCACTCATCATAATCACCAGAAGCTCCTCCTCCTTCTCCTGTAGGACCAGCAGCTTCTTGCTGAGTCGATGATGCTCCAGTCGACGGGCGCAAATCGAGCCAAGATTCATGTGTTCCTTGGATCTGATCATCCGCGTGACTAGTTCTTGATACCGGCGGGGAGTAATAATTTCCTGCAGCATATTGTTTTCCCTTTCGTGAGCCGCTTGCTGCCATCTGCTGCACCTGAAAGTACAACTGCTTGTCGACCACAAGCGAAGCTCCTATACACCCCCCCCTTACGCTGACGATTTGTCACAGTAGCTGGCGATTTAGACACCGAATATCGACCCAGATCCGGGAACTCGTACTCCTGTGCTGCAGCTTCAGCTCTCTCTCTCTCTCTCTCTCTCTCTCGCTCTCTCCGTAATTTGCACGGGGTATGAGACCAGCAGCAGGAATGGTCAGTACTTTTCTGTATCGCGGATCGTGGGATATGTCTCCAAGCTGCTAGGCACAAGCGCGTACAACCTCCGTCCAGAGAAAAAAACGCCGCCTTTTCCAAAAACACATACACAACTGTGGAAAACCTTCAGGAAAATTCACTTCTAAAGAGCATGCAGACTCATTCTACAGCTAGCTAGCTAGCTAGCTACCACCTCATGACATTTAATCTCTACAGATCAAAGACAATCAAAGCTACGACCAGCTCCCGGGCTAGATCAAATTAGAACTATGTCAATTCCTATAAACTTGAAGCCATGTCGATGATGAGTCCCAGCACCAGCACCAGCACCACCAGCAACTGGACATGACAAATCTATTGAATCTGATGAATAAATTACTGATCTCATCAGCTTCACCTCGAAGCTCAATTGATGAAAGAAAAACTGAAATCTAGAGTGAGCTTTTTGTAATTTACATGTGGAGCTCGTCGAGCAGTAATTCGGTTTGTCCACTCCACAACAACGGCGACTAAAGGACTTGTGGCAGTTTCTTAGCAGCAGTCTTGAAACTTGCAAGGAATTCTCGCAGAAAAAAACCAAAAAACAAAAAAAACTGACGATGTGTACATGTGTCTCTTTGTCTGTGTATCTCTTTGTATGTGTGTCTCTTTGTATGTGCCTCTTTTTCTCCCACTTTCTCTTTGTGTGACTGTGGGTCAGAGTTAAAGACATTTTTGACTCCACCAAAATTCCCAATTTCAATTTTGTTTTTAAAAAAAATTCTTTATTCCTCAAGAAAACATAATTCTCAGTATTTATTATTAGACTATGTCACAAAATTAGTTGAGTAATTTCAAATATTAATTATATATATGTGTGTGTGTATACATATCATATATATATATATATATATATATATATATATATATATATATATCATAACAAACTTTTTTGATATTCCGTGTAGGGTAGAGAGGCCGGTCATAGTACACTTAAAATAAGGTTTCTGGTCATTTTTGTGGGAGGGCCCCATTGTTTATGGTGTCCAAAGAGTAGATGAAGCCCTCCTTTTTATCCAAGAATGAACTAGAGGTGAGAAAATTATGGCCCCTCGAAGTAGAGGGGAAGGTGGGTTTTGTTTTTACAGAAAATTCTCAATCAAACAGCTCATAATCTATCTTATATATAATTTTACTTTTGATTTAAAGGAATTTTTTCAGTGAAATTTTTATTCAATATTTCAATCCTTTTTTCCACCTTAGCTCAAAACATTATGAAACCATCTCAATGCACCTTTTACTCATTGAAGGCTTTCCAACAATATCAAGAGAGTGTGGCAAGAGGCACCATGGTTTGGGAGATCTCAACATGACAAACAAAAATAACTAGCTATGTACCTTCTTTCATAGATAGATTTCACAAATTCAAGATAGAAAGTTATAGCCCCGCCCATAAACATCATAAAATACCTTACAACAAAAATAACAACAAGAAGAGACCATTAGTATTTCAACATCTAGACCAAATCATTACAATTGACCAATCAAAATTATACATCCATTTTAATTGATGTTTTTGTAAGGCATTTAGTATTTGCACACATTTATCGACCTATTAACAAAATTTTAATACTATAGTGGAACATTTTAGTGTGAAAAAATAGTCCATAAATCAAAATCTCAAAACCAAAGGTCATGTCATCTTTTGCATCCCACAAACTTGGGTAATAAGGAGCTTGGAAACACACCTTGGCTAGACATGTTTGTAGTCCATGTTTGCATCAAAGGATTATTGTACTAAGATCAATCAGTCTTATAGGGTTTAGGGTTTAAACCCATCACCTACTAAGGAACACATTGTAGTTGAGCAGAATGATCCACTCCTTGACCAAAAGAAACACAAGATTTGGTTTTGTTTTGTTTTCCCATTGAAAAAATTAATATGGGGAGTTAAGTTAGTATTTTTTAATCATAAAAAGAAACTACACCAAAGCAATGAAACATTATTTTAGTTCAAATAATAATTCCCAACATACCCACACAAAGCCTAAATTTTTGCAAAAAAAAGTCCTTATCAGTTGTGAAGCTTCTTCACATGCTTCTATTTGATGACCAAAAAGTCTTGAGTATGCAAAACTCCTCTATGTACAATACTTTTGTGTTTCGAACTAAATAAATCTAACTCTAATGTATGTATGATCGAAAATTAAATTAAAAAAATCATTTTAACATGCAATTGAAAATTAAATATATCGTGAAATGGAATGTAAAAATTTATGAAAAACCATAATAGATTAGAGTTATCCATAAAGTAAAGAAAAACACAGCACCAGAACCCTGAGTTTGGTCATACACAGATCGAGATTTACATTCCAAAAAAGTACATTAGCATTCAAGGGGGATGAAACACATAAAACCATCAATTTTGGTGGTAAACTGAGTTTCATCCTGTCTTTCATTTTTCCTGAGCGCCTCCACTGCTGCTACATATATTTTCACTGCTCGTAACTGTACAATTACGATAATTAGTCTCAAACCTTGTGCATGAAATGCTGAGGTTTATTAAAATCTCTTCTTTGCAGACACCACTGAAAGAGGGGATGGGGGGTGAAAGGAGGCCCAAAGAGAAGGTGAACATAGGGTTACTTTACTAACTCTATTGTATAATTTTCTCGATTTCTCAGATCTCATGACTCGAAGGTACAAAGTAGAAATCAGAAAAATCATCTATCTACAAGTTTTGGAATATCTGGAGAGTCATCCTACCCCAAAGGAACATTTGGGAGGAACCTTTGAGTAATTTCTTCATGCATGCCCAGAAATTTTGCTACAACATGAAACCCAATTTTCAAACCCCCCCTTGTTTTTCGCAAGACTTTCTCAACACTCCGCGGATACACCTACAAAATTCAACGAGTGAGCAAGCCAAGAAAGTCTACGAATGCGTATTGGCGAGTGACCAAATTGTTGAGAAGGTACATCCCCGTGCATCCAAATTGATGACAAAAAAGTTATTTTCTTGGGGGAAATTCATAAAGATCCACATAAAAGTGCCTACAAAATTTGTTTGCAAGTGAATCTCCCTCCTCATCCCAAGGAGTCTAAACTATAAACTAACCGTCAACCTAAAGAACTTTATAAAATTTCACTAATCTTACAAAAGTGTAACCAACCTTTTTTTTGGAAAAAAAGGTTCACTACCCTTTTGTAAGATCCGTGAATGTTGAATCAAGATGTTCTCCATTGGGAGGTGTGTTCAGATACAAAGATGAAATTGAAAAAGTTCTTTGTGTGTAGGACTAGGTTGTTGCATGAGTAAGGGCTTGCATGTGGTGATCGAGTGTGACCCCATCGTGGTGATGCCCTCTCATCCGAGGGGCCTTGCCCCTTATAACAGAAGAGGGCAATGGATGAGATCAACCAAACATGACAAATGTAAAATCATTGGCTTAGATAAATTTGTGTGAATTTATGAACCAGCCTCATGACTAGTGGGAACTTTGGGAAGTAGAAGAGTTAATTAAGAACTCTCCAAGTGTCCTTGAAACTAAATATGTTATAGTACCTTCCCTCTTGTTGAGGTAAGTTGTTGCACCATATGGATGTGGTGTCATATGGTCAAAGAAAAACACAAAATGTTTTCTCAAATGCTTTACGAAAAAAAATATCATCCATAACTTTAAAATTTGTTATAAGCTAGGGTTTTTTAAGGGTTTTAAGTTTTAACCCTAAACCCTACTCCTTCACAAGCTTTTGGTTCAAATGGCAAGTTTTAACCCTAAACCTCTTTTCTTTTTGTTTTGATAACTCTGGTGACAGCCGCAAAACCCTAATCACCACGGTAGCTTAGCTTCGTTCTGTTCTCGCATAGCATGAGGAGAAGGGGCCCAGTTGGGATCTAACTTTCCACAGAGTAACCTGTCAATATATCTCATAACATTCAAATCCCCATAACTATAGGAAAACACCAACCTACGAAAACAAGTGTGTTAGCCTAGGGTTTAGGGTTTAAAACCCAAACCCTACTCCTTGGAAGCTCTTGGTTCAAATGGGTGCCTCATTTTCAACAGAGTTTTTGTATTTCACATGTATACGTAACCCTAAGACCTTGACCTAATAGTCAATTCATTGCTTCGAGATTCTTACTATTTGTGAGCTGGGCCCAACAATCAGCAAATCTTGTCTGGAAGGAAACCCAACAACATCATGCCAGGAAACTGATAACAGAAAACCAACCTAACCCCAATAAAGCGGCCGACACTATAGTCTATTTGAGACCAATGGACCCAACAAAAATTAGAGGAAAGTTGAAATGGGTGATTTCCTCAATTTCTTGGGAAACCCTAATCTTTAAGGTGTTTGAAACTTGGCTAACTTTCCCTTCGACTCAAACAAACCCTTCAAAGTTTTGGTAAACCTTTACAATGGATAAACAAGGGATGTGTCACATTGTAGCCTTGCCATTTACATTATAAAGTATCCTTAAGGCAAAAGAAGAAGATTTATGGAAACTCAAATATTTCACCATGCAAAATTATAATCTTTCAAAAATCCTGTAAAAGAAACCAAACTCCTTCAAGATATTATAACCCTATGATAACTAATCTCAAGTTTCAACACAAGCCAAAAGTATCATCTTTCAAAAATTCTCATATAAAAATAGACCTATTATTATTTATTACCTAGTAGGGGCCAAAATCCCTTAAGCTACTATACTCTATAATGAATCTAAACACAATATCCTTCTTGCCTTGGTAGGCAAGGCCAAAAAAAACAGAACTAGTCAGGAAAGTGTAAAAAAGGTTAGACAATGAATCCAAGAAAGTTGGGAACTTTGAATCCAAAACAAGTTGGAAAATTTGAAGTTGGGAAATTTTGAATCCAAAAAACTTGGAAAAGTTGAAGTTGTGAAATTTGAATCCAATCAAGTTGGAAAAGTTTGAACTTGGGAAGTTTGGAAGACTTATGAACCTAACAAAAGATCACGGGACTACGAGGAAGGATGGACACTGGATGAAACTGGGGGAAATTGATGGGTAGAATAGATTTGAAGAAATTTGAAGTTGGGAATGTATGATGGGTATTGGATGATATGTGTGTTTGGGAAACTTGAGCAAGTTTGAAAATGGATGGAAATGGTGGTACAATGAGGGAAAGAAATTTTTTCAAGGAAAAGTTGAATCTAAAGAAAGACCTATTACATGGAAAGGTAGAAAATCAAAATCAATTTGAAGGATTTGAGTTTTTTAATTTTCTCATACTTTTTTTAATGGGTTCTTTTTGTCGGGGTTATGCTACTTTCCATCCCAAGGCAATGATATCTCTATTGGATGACCCTTGAATAAGGAAAGTTGAGAGAGGAACAATAGAATTAAACAGAACTAATTAAAATCAAACATCTTTTGCAACAAGAATTTCACTGTTTTGTGAGATTCTTTGCAGGGAAAAATAAAAACTTGGAAATTTTATTTTTTTCCTGTAAATTTTTTTTTTTTAAATGTCAGAAAAGCCTCACCAACTTTGCTAAATCCAAAAAAAAATCATTAAAAAATACTAAATGAAGCAGAAGCACAATAAACAAGAGCACCACGACAATTACAAAAAAGAGGGAAAAAAGTGGCCATAACCCATTTGCGCAACTTTTGGAGTCCAGGAATCAGATCTTGGTTTCAAGTGTCTCTTGCAAGTCACCACATATTGTCGAATGGAAATTATAGTCAAGTAGTCCAAGTGGGTATATGCGCGTGTTCCATATCGTCTAGTCAAAGCTCGAATGTCTTAAGCCCATAAGCGAGAATTGTTGACAAAAGCATCACATGATATATATATACTCACAAGTATCTGCAAGCCTAAGTTTGACTGAGTTCTTCATGCTCAGAAATTCTAAAGAGGAAAACAATTGTTTCATTTAAAGTCATCAGTGAAGGAGAGGTGTTGAATGTTCAGATCAAACAGGGCAAAACCCACAAAAATTTCCAACCAAAGTTTTTACAAATGAAAAAAGAAAAAAGGTCGGGGTTGAATCTATTGTTTTTGATTCTGCCCAAATTGATGTCAAACAAATTTCACCCCAAGTATCTGTATCTGAGCAGAGATTGCTCTGCAATTGTGTAAATGTAACTGACAAAGAGTTGGTTTTTATTATCATTTTGTAAGCCCTTGATAAACAGATAATTTGCTACTATTGGTTTTAGGGTTTAGGTGATGGTTTAGGGTTTGGGTTAGTTTGTTGGTTCAGGGTTCAGGTTTCAATGCAATGGTTCAATTCACCAAAAGTGTTAGATTTTCATCCATTGCTCCTTTCAAGGGCTCATCCTCAATACCCAATTTTGGAAATGTTCAACTTCAACTTCCCAACTTCAACTTTTCATCCAAACAAGTAAGGCAAAACCTATGGCCATCATTTTTATAGACTTTCACCAGAACCGCCTTTATTAGGGTCGTAAATCTTACACACCAAAAAGCCAATATTGCAATATAATTATGAACTAAATATGTTCACTTGCAAATATTGCATACAAGTTGCCCTCCAACTACAATCAAGAAATAGTGGCCAAGTATTTTGCAAATACACAAGCAATGCAACAAATGTGATTTTTTCATCCCATGTCATCTCGGTATAGTTGCAATGCTTCTCTCATGAGAAGTGAAAGAGACGAAAATCACTCATGCACAACTCGTATGAATACTAGAAGGAAAAGTTCAACAAGAGAATGACTACAATGAATGAATGGTGAAATTTTGCACAAATGTAAAAATTAAAAACGAAGGGAACTTTGTCAAATTCATTAAAAAAACCAACCTCAAGAAGGGGGTTATGTTGAAAAATAATCACACTGAAATCGTAGCTGAAAGACCACAGATGAGAACTCACATAACAACTGAAGAGCCTTGGCGAACTCACATGAACTCTTGGCTCTAGGGTTTAGGGTTTTTGCCTACATGTATGTAGATTTCACAACACATGCAAAACTCAAATTTTGCATGTGTGGTGAAATCTTGAATGTCGGGAAGAACACAACCCCTGGAGGGTACCTGTGTCATTGTGAAAGAAAAAGAAGAAAATAATACAATGTTGCAAAGCATGGTGAGGAACCATAATCCCCATGGAAGCCCAGCGCCCATTGAAGCAGGCTGGCTCCTCTCTGATTCTTGTTATGCAATGATGAAGGGCAAAATCATGAGCATGAAAGTTGTATAATCTAGGGTGGCTGATCCTGTGAGAGTTAGATCCTTATCCTTGAACTTTTCTGTCAATCCCTGCAGTTCAATTTCAATCACAATATTCAGTGCTTTTTAAAATTTTGGACCATAGTTGTGAACAAACTTGCAGGCAAGGAAGCAAAATTCTCCTCCACCTTGTTTACTTTGTAAAAGTGTGCCCATAGAATGTGGATGTTGTTGCCCCAAAACACCATGAAGTGCAATCAATTGCAAAACAGCAGCAGCAGTACAAGAGGTTAAGAACTAGCATACCTTGACAATCAGACCGCACCTGATAAGTTTGCACCACAATACCCACCAACCCGACAGCAATCCCAGGTCAGTAAAGAGCAAAGAAGAGCAGGTTCATCTAAAGAAGATGGGCAGGAATCCAGTGTTTGCTCCCCCCCAGCTCCCTGCACTCTAAGAGACACGCATCTATGCACAATGCAAAATGTCAGAGAGTAAAAAGCAGTTCATAAGACATACTGAATGAAGTTATCATAGCCAATGCTCGTGCTTTGGCCTGTGCTGTCATATTTGGACACAAGCATGTGCAGAACTTGAGGCGGAACTGCAAATCCATGACTAAAAAGTGCATCACGTAGCTCATCTTGCTCAATTGTCCGACTTCTGTCTCTATCAAACTTCTCAAACACAATCTGTCCACCAAACAACAGAATCCAATGTATATTTTTAAGCATCACAAAACATCATAACTCTCCATAGCCACACAGCATCCCTCAGCAGCACCAACCCAAAACTCAAACTGTACCTCAAATGCAAAGCCAGACACACTGATTAGCAAAATTACACAGCTGCTCACTGTGCCCTCACAGTCTAAAAGCTCTCACAAAACAAACAAGAACCATGTGAATGCCGCCAGTCTCCATTCAAACCCAAAGAAAAAGTGTGGGAGACAAAAGAGGGTTTTACTGTGAACATGGATGCAAATCATCATCAAAAACGTACCTGCCAATGCTTCAGAGCTCTCCATGCCTTCACAAACCCAGCTGGTCCTGTAGTTCAAACACAAAGCATAATAGTTCAGAAATAACAATGTAAGTCAAACCAAATAAAATTGAGAGTTTTTGGCCCAATTTTCAGTTAAGAGAGAGAGAGAGTTCACATTCAACAACCTAGAACAGAGAACATGGAAAGAAAACAAATGGAAAGGAGACTCAACCCTAAAAATCATAGAAAGGACTAAGGAGCCAATTCGAAGTTTAAACAACAGCAACAGTAACATGCACATAGAAATCTAAGAAAGGAGTTCAAACTTCAAACCATAAAGATTGAAACCCTAACCCCATGCTGTACAAGGATCTTGGCAGAAGATTTCAGAACAAGCAGACACAGAGATCTAAGAAAGGAGTTCAGCCATAAGCTTTGAACCCGAAACCCACAGCTCTGAACAGCAGCAGCTATGAGGACACACTGCAGAAAGCTTCAGAGCAAAGCACACACATGCGAGATCTAAGACACAAAGAGATAAGGACCCATTGCAGAAGACGATGACAGCCAGAGATTTCCAGAGTTCAGGCCCTGAGTTCTAAATCAAGAAAGGGTTTTGTGGAGGCAGCTTGACTGTTTAAAAGCTGGTGGGAGATAAGGAACAACATTCGGATCAAGCTTACCAACTCTTGTGGGATCAGTCTGATTTTCTGCAAAGAGATGAAGAATGAGGCGCACGGTGCGAGGACTAAATGGAGTATAGCCATCCGTGGAGAGTACTCTCCCGAGTTCAGCTGCATCGATGTACCCACTCCTATCGGAATCCGTTTGCTCAAATATACGCACAATCTCCGGCTCCGTTCCAGGCGGAAACGACGCAGCTACAGCCGGTGGTCTATACTGGGATTGCCCTTGAGCAGGCGGATACGTCTGTCCGTAAGCTGCTGACTCTTGTCCATAAGACTGTCGATAGGAAGGATGTCCATACGAAACTGGACGCTGAAGATAAGCTGGACTTGCACCACCAGAAGCTGCAGGAAAGGAAGAACTCGTCGCAACATATGAGCTCGCAGCACCGTAAGGACTGGCAGCAGCAGTAGTATTATTATTATTATATTGTCCATGAGGAGGAGAAGGACCCGAATATTGTGCGTAAGAATCTGCTGCATCATCAGTTTGTCCATAAGCTGAGCTCCTCCCTGCAGCAGCAGCAGCAGCCTGCTCTCCTCCTCCATAGCCATTATAGATTCCTGCGTACTGCTGTTGTTGCTGGTAGCTGGCCCGTCCCTTCACCGGCGGAGCTGATGGGTCCGAAGAAGAAGCTGGATAATCAAACCACGACATAGCTTCAAACCCCTAGCAGGTCTCAAGCGATCAAAAACCCCACGAAAAACACACACAAACCGTTCTTCACGAAAACACACACACACACACACTCCACTAGCAAACACCACATCAGAGCGCCAAACCCTAAAAGTTCCACTAGCAAACAACACGTCAGAGCGCCAAACCCTAAAAGTTCCACTAGCAAACAACACGTCAGAGCACCAAACCCTAAAAGTTCCACTAGCAAACAACACGTCGGAGGGCCAAACCCTAATTCAAGGTTACATAGTGTAAATTTGAAATTTTGACTATAAATGAATTAGTAATGTTACTAAAGTGTTTTAAGGAGAAAGAGTTGTATAAAGGTGAAGACATTTTCAATTTTTTTTTAATGTACAAATTAATAAGGAATGTTAATTAATCTTTTGATCATTTTTCAAAAAAACCATCCAAAATAATTTGAAACTAAAATTAAAATCAAATTAAAATTATATTTAAATTATGTGACCATAAGCATAAGGCATGAATTTCAAATATGTAATTATCCAAACTTAATTAAACTTTAGAAGGCAAAAGTCTATGAGGATGACGTTTGGACTATAAAGAAATGCTCATGTTATCACATCGTCTTCCAAATTCAATCATATGGATTCAATCAATTTACAATGGGTTGAAAATCCACCATGGATACTCAAGGTCAGTTTTGTTTATATGACACATTTTACGATCAAAATAATTAATTATGTAATCATCAATTTAACTTTCACAATGTTCGTAAAGGATTTCCATTTTAAAATTTTAAATCATGAACCCAAATCTTACAAAAAAATATTATTCATAACACTAAATATAACCTTGAATTGCCTAATTTTAAATCTAGGTTTTCATTAATGGATTTCATACCTTAAAAAACATATTATGTATATTGGTATGAAACTTGATTTTTATACCATGTCCACATGAATTAAAATTCCCATGCCAAAAGTCAAGCTATTGATATTATCATTATTAGATTAAATATTAACATTTTTGTGTTATTTCTATGCTTTGAAAAGACAAAAAACCTTTGGTTTCATTTTATTTTTCTTTGATAGGATCATGCCCATAAAACACCACAAATGATGTGTCATAATAAATTCCAATACACCACAAAACTTGTTCAAAACATGGGTCGAATCAATAAAAAAGAAACCAAAAAAATTCATTCACAAATGGAATGATGATGTGAATTAATAAAATTATATAGAGTGGATGCAAGCTACATTGTATCTCACATGACCCCAAGGCCTTGCCATAAGGTATTGGGGTAAACTCTCCAACACAATGTGATTCGAAAACTTGGGGTGCAACCCCTAATTCTACAAATTTGAAGGATTAGAAGGGCATGTGAGAGCTTTGAGATGCGATTAAGACAAACTTCTCAAGTTGAACTCATAAACATATGAAAATTCACAAACCAAAAAAAGAGGGTGATTTGTGCATTGGGTACCAAATTGTATCATTAACTCACCTTGGATTCACATAAACTCACATATATAGTACAAACATGAAAGGAGTCACCATTTCCTTTCCTATATTATACCTATGATTGTTTGTGAGCTCTACATCAAAGTGAAAAAAGTCTTACATCTCTTGGGAGGAGTCCCAAAAATTCTTTGATTTTGTCCCATTATGTGTTCTACAACTTTGAAAGCTCATAACTCTACATACAACTTTAAAGGGAAAAGTTGTAGCCTTCAAAAAGATCTTTCCAATGGCATATCCAATCTTCATTTCAAAGGTCATTTGACCTTGTTTCTTGAGTTTTAAAAGTTGGGGATCAAATTGTCAATTTGACTATCGCCATTATTTTGGCCATAACTTTTATTTCACAACTTCAAATGGAGAATACAAGGTCATTTTCAACATAAATGATTCAAGATTTTTCTATTGGTATAGTGGGGGCCCAATTTGAATCATGTTATTATGTGCATTTTTTTCCACAAGACAAATAAAAGCACATTAATATTTGATTTTATGAAATTCATAGTGACATTTTTTTTTAGGTTATTCAAGTCTTGTTGTATACAACTCAACATATTTGAGAAGCAATTTATGACAAATGAAATGAAAAAATAAATTTATGTTTTCATATTTCCAATTCTGAAAATTTTACACCAAAAATAGCAATACTCAACAAAAAAATGTATTTTACAATGTAGGGTGCATCCAATATCACAATTTAGAAAAATTATGGTTATTTATTTTTTTCTTCTTATGAAATTGGAAAACATGTTCACAACTTTGGGAGACCTTACTTTCAAGGTTTATAATATTGGAGATGAAAAAAATAAAAAAATCAAAGGTTTTTTTTTAAAGATTTTAAATGAACACTTCAATGTCACAAAGTTCATTCAGATGTCTAAAATTATTTTTTCAATATGCATATTTTTAAAGGATTCATCACCCAAATTAAATTCATAATAACCTTACCAATTTTTGTGTCAAAATGATAATTTTGCAAGATTTTTGTGGTTGTAAGGTCAATATTTGTGCAAACATATTTCAAATTGATCATGTTAGGACTAGTTTGAAACTATTAACTTGCATATGTATATGATGTGAAATTGTTTTTTGCATAATCTTTTAAAATTGAAAGAGTTATGAACTTTGAAAGTCAAAAATTGAAGATTGTCATTCTAGCAACAAGTTTACATATTAATTTCAAAATGGTTCAATAATTGATAAACTTATGGTTGTTAAGGACTTAATTTATATTAGAAAATCTAGCAATAAAAACAAGTTTGAAAGATTTCACACCAATTTAATTATATGTTTTATTTTGTGAACTTTTTTTAGTCTTTTGTAGATGTCGTCGTTTTGAAATATTTAATTTTTTATGTTATATTCCTGCACACATGTGCAAAATAACCTTCTTTAGGGGTGCCCAAACATAAAATTTGGGAAACGAATGTTTGAAATTGATGGATTTTTGTTGCTTAACTACTTATTCATCCCATGACTTGAAAAAATGTAAAAGAAATCTCTCTAGTTTGCTTGAATATTTGTAAGGTAAATATAGCTTGTCCAATAATGTGAAATAAGTTGATTTGTTAAATTTAATGTATTGAATACTAAAACTAGCCTATAAAAGGGAAAAAATCTTATGCTTCAAATATCAACATCAAACTAAGTTCCAACATGGATAATTGTACACCACTACAATGGACTTTTATGAATGTCATAATGGTAGTTTTTTCAAAATGTGACAAATATTGTTGTATATATAATTATGCTAAAACATGGGATCCATGACTTTTTAAACGACTAAAAATGGTGTGTAAACAATAGATCTAATTTGTCTATAGTCGAAAAGAACCAATCATAAAAGCCATGTTGAGTCCAATCATAGACACCATAAACCATTATTTAATTTTCATGTTTTAGTGTTAAAATTTGTACTTATGTTGAAAATCATTCAAAATAAATTGTGAGAATATTTTCAATATATTTATGAAATATGTGATATGATTTGGATTGAATTTAATGAGGGTAAAATTTTGAAAAGTATTAAGTAACTATAATCAATGTTTATAAACATTATAATGACTAGATTATGAATGAGGAGATTTTTTTAATGTGACATATTTTGGGGGAGATTTTTTAAACATATCTTTGCATTATAGTATAATGCAACATCTTGTAAGGTTAAAAGATTTTTTTGATGATTTTTCAAAGTTACAAATTACAATAGCTTAAGAATATTCTTGAATAAACATTCACAAACAAGATTTATATGACTTCTATTATCCAACAACAAAATGATTCATAATTCCTTGGAATAACAATCATAGCAACATGTACCAATTCAATCTTGCTAATGTTTTTTCCTATCGAAGAAATATTAGTCATTACCAATGTTGGGCAATTTTCAAGAATGAAGTGAAAATTGTCCTAGCTTTTAAATCAGTTCTCACCTTGAATCCCACTAGTTATCACTAGATCCTATACCTAGGCTAAAATCCAAGCACCCCAATTCTCATTAATCTAAGAACCAAACATCATGAAAACATGGCTAGTTTTTTTGTTTTAAAAATGATACATGGGTAGGATAATGGGACCCTACCTCATTTCAATTTTCAACCTTTATGCATAATGAAAAATAAGAAGTACCATCAAATAACTATTTTTTTTTGTTTTTTTTGTAAGGGACATGGTATCCAAGGTTTTATACTTTTAAAATGTCCAAAATAAAAACTTATTCTAGAAACTAGGTGGTTCAAGGTGGTTAGGGTTTTGATTGAGGCAATAGTTTTTTTTTCTGCTCCCCCTCCTTTCCTCAATAATTTTTTTTTTATTTCCTTATTTATATGTACATTTAGTGGTTAAAAGGAGGTCATGTTTGAGGAGAGGGATTCTTTGTTTATGGTGTGTAAAAAAGAATTTAAACCTTTTTCGTGGCACATCCAAGGCACTAGAAAGTGTCAAAAACTAATGAAAAATGAAAAAGCTATGGTCCTCCAAAAATAGGGGGGCAAAAAATTGTCAAAAAGGAAAATCTTGAAACACTTGGAAGCTCATAACTAAACAACCAAACATTTTTTGGACATTGCTCTATTGCCTTTTGTGCTCAAAGATGATTTGTAAAGCTTAAATTGGGCCTTCTTAGTTTGCAAAGGGCCAAACCATAGGTGGCATAAATCTTTCTATAAAAGATAAATAACATCATGATTTTATTATGTGTACAAATCCATAATGGACATTTCATGCATTTACATTTAATGTTTTCTACTTATGATCTTAAGATGAATAATTGTGTTTAAAATTTACTTATTTTAGTAGTAAAATATGTTGTGCTTATTTTGAAGGTTATCAAATAAAATTTAGCATTGTTAGAATCATAGTTCATGAATAATGCACCATTCCATTGTCAACATGCAATTCCATTTTATTTTTATTTTGTTTCTCCACTTTGGCTGCAAATACACAAATAGGATCCAACAAAATTACTTTACAAAAGGATTGTGGATCTTTTTCAATCTTTTTTCATTTTTTCATATGAAAGAATTTTTCAATAAAATCTTTTGCAACTTGTTATTAAAAATACATATAATTTCCCCAATATATCACATTTTTTTGTTCATCATTGTTGAATAAATATGAATTTTTCAAAGTGTAGGTTATGTCAAATTTTGTGTTTCATCTTGAAATTTTATCATAATTTTGAATCATACCAAAATATGCTAATTACTTTAGGTTTTTTTTCTTATATCATAAACTACAAGCTTTTTTTTTTCATGTCATGCACATTAGGCCCCATTTACATGTCGTAAAAAACTCTCAAAAATTTAAATTTTTGAAAAATACTTTGAATTTTTAAAAATTATCAGATTCCATATTTTTAAAATTATGAGTGTTTTTTAAACCTGGGTAATAGGTTACTATCATCTGTGTTTTTTTACCATCAATATTACGTTATTACAATAATCTTTTATTTAGTCCTTTGTAAAATTAACCATAATCTGACACAACACCTATTCAAATTATAATTCTTTTTCTTTTCCTTTTTTTTTAATCATGATTTTTACTATTGACTTATACCACATGGGCTTCATGTTCCCCACCTACGTATACACCATGGTAAAATTATAGATACTTACATATATAGGCTACACAAGTAAGAAATGTGTGTTCCTAAATGTTTTTAAAATGTGATCTTCATATTCTTGACCTTTTATTATTAAGTGACAAGTTGCACCATTGTAAAATAAAATACAATTATGAACTATAATCATTAGGTTATGGCCCAAATTGTTGATTGAAATAAGAATGATAATAATATTACAAATACATGAATGCAATGGCCCTTCAAAACCTCTTAGTGCCAACCTTAAAAAATGTGTTGTTGCATCAATCCACTATCTATTAAACAAATTTTTAAAAAGACCATTTGAGGCCCTTTTTGAAATTAAAATATTTATAAAAAATGAAAAAACATGTTCCTTTTATGTTCATGAACAAAGGAACCCCAAGTATTATTTTCTTGAAACTTTTCCTTGATCACTCATTTGGAATGTTAAATTTTTAAGTTAAAAAAAATTCAATTGAAGTTTCAAATTCTACTTGATTTGGGCAATCTTTTGATATAACTTCTGAATAAAAAAATTCCCTTAAATGAATCCTATGTTGTTATAAAGTTGGATGGGTTTAAAAAATTGGGGTGCGATGTTTCAAGTGGTACCACCTAAGGATGGGTTTGCCCTATTATCTACTTTGAATTCATAAGTTCAAATGAATTGTGTGCCACCATTGGATATGAAAGCATAAAACAAACAACTTTTATGACAAATTAAGAAATTGGGTGCAAAAAGCTTGCATGATCTAACACTAGATTAGAAAACACAACAAATTTCATTTTGCATTATGATGATTTTGCTATTATTAATTTTTTTTCGCCAAAATGTTTTATGTAGCAAAGTTAGAATAGTGGAAACCATCCACAAAAAACATTTAGCCAAATCTAAAAATGAATAATTTTGAACATCCTTCTATATATGGATACCTATTAGAACTTAATATAAAAATATATGGTGGTCTTAAAAACCCCCAAAAGTCACATTTTCACCTTTTTTAAAAAAAATCACCAATTTCCAATTTTCACGAAGGAAAAAAAAGGTTGATTCAATAACCATTAGCATTATCTTTGATTGTAGAACACCCTATTGGATACTGAATTAGACACATACTTTTGTAAAAAAATATGGTCAAACTTGACATGTTAAATGATCAAAGCATTCACATTAATACCATGAATGACAAGGATACATTAAGGATAAAAGGAATGAATAGCGCACCTTGAATGTCCTAACATGTAATCCTAAGATAATTTTGATGCAGTATATGTACTTTAGAGTGAATAAAAAATAACAAATAAAACATCCACCAAAAGTCAATAATTGTTTTTTAAAAATTGTCTAGATGAACATGATTTTTACTTTTGATATTTCATAAACATAGTTTTTGATTATTGAATGTTCACCCACCTATGAAACCTTTTAGACCTAGGTCAAAACTTATTTTTGAAAAATGTTGATGTCATTTATTATGGTGGATGTAACTTGGAAATCCTAAAAGGAAAACCCATAATATTCACATGAATGAAAGCCCAAATAAAGATTTTTAAAACATGTTCATTAAGCAAAGATATTTTGAGGAATTTTTTTTTTTGAAAGAACTTTTGAAAATATGATTTAAATATTACCTTTCAAAAGTCCATAAATACCATTGGGTTATGGTTTTAAAAATAAATCACGCACGATTTTATTATTTCATTCTTCATCACATATTTAATCACTATAAGTGATTTGGAGTATAATTTCATATGAATTTTTTAATTTCTTCATAATCCAATCAACTAAATAATCCATATTTTTGAATTTAAAAGTTCACTACTGACAATGAATGCATTATTCTCAAAAAATAGCTGTACAAATGTGTTTATAATCAAGTTATTAATTTAAAACAAATTGTTGATTGACAAACTCAAGATTATGTTATTCACAACAAGCATTTAAACATAATGCACCTTGTAAAAACTACCATTATGATTCCACGAATGAGTCACTTTAGCTTACATTCACTTGATTGGCAAACTTGGCGATTCGCGATTGCCCAAACAACATTTGAATAATGTTCAAATAATAACATATAGTTTATGAACTAATTCTAAAACAATAACTTTATTATTTGCCATTGTTTGTGCATAGGTTGTTAAATACTCTGAATTATTTGGGGATAATTTAAGATGTAGTTAAGGTGGAGTAAATAGAAGATTTAACAATGTTAAAGGTTCAGAAAAGACAAAACATTAACTATTCTGATCATGGTTATAAAAATAATTTGGTTCTTAACATAGAAGAAATTTTGGAACCAAAAGAAAGTAGAATATCAAAGATTAGGAAACTATTGTCAATGAATCACCATTAAGTAAAACACATGGTGGAATCATTACTCAACTATCTGAATATTAAAAATATGAACTTTCACAAGCACTTGTAAATCTTGATCAAAATGTTACTAATTAATAAAAAACAATAACCTAATAGTCAACAAATGAACATCATTACATCAATAACACCTCCCTTTGAACTTGCAATTGTCAATAATTTGCAAATGACCTTGGTTCAAGGGGTGAAAGTAGGAAAAAAAGAGTCAAACAATGTGTGGACAATCTTTAAAAATTGTTTTTTCAAAATTTGAAAAATCACCATGGGAACACTATATATAAAAATTCAAATAAAAGAGAAATAAGTTCTTATGCTTTCAAAGTTGCAAATACAAAATTTTCATGAAAATTCACCATGTTTCAAAAGTACTTTTATATCTTTAAAGCATTTAAGAAAAACATATGGACATGTGGTTTTTTTGTATCAAAAGTCCTTTTCCCTTCTCAAATGTTCACCAATTTTTTTCAATCTTTTTGTGAACTTTTAACATATTCCACAAGAAGTGAAACATGTCTTCAAAACATTCAAAAAATAAAAATATGTAGACCGTTTTCGATTTTAATACTCAAATGTACTTTCATACTATTATGGTTTTGAATTTGTAATCATGGTTCAAAGTAAAGTTATAGATTTAATTATAATGTAAGGCTTGAAACCAAAAAAAATGAGTTTTATCATGTGATGTGTCATATTTGGCCTCAAATTTGATATTCAGTTTAAAAAATTATGTGAAAGTGCAGTATAAACCAATAAAAAACTATCACATGGAAAATGTAGCCCTTGGAAAGGACTTTAACCTTGGTGCAACTAGCTTTTTCTTTCATGCTTTCACCCAAGGATCATGAATTCTTTTCAAAACTTGAGAGATGCATATGGTTTCAATGAAAGCTTATTAGTTTGGCAATTTTTCCTAATTAACTAATGGGCTATATTTCTCCTTTCATTCATGAAAATATTTTATATAAACTCCAAGGATGGATGGAGAAAAAAATTTACAAATTTGTGTAACAAGGTGAATTTGGAATTATCCAAGGAACAAAAAATATGAAGTCTAGACAATTGATTTAGAAACCCACCTTGCATATTATATGATTTGACATTTGGGAATGCCTAGTATTGTTACCATTCACAATTTGTTTTTCATTTTCTTAAAGGATATTCAACCTAGAGGTTTTATAACGTATCAATAATATAGTCAAGAGATGGGACATTCAACACATTTAGATTTTGCCTTCCAGAAGTTTCCCAAATGATGATGTGATGTTTGATGGCAATGTGTTTGGTCCAATCATGAATAATTGGATTTTCTAAAAGTTTTATGGCATTTTGATTGTCCACCATAAGCTATCTTGGTCTTGGTTTTCCAACTTCTTGTATATTTCTTAGTATTTTTTTAGCAAAATGGTCTTTTTGGTCGCACTTATCATGACCATGTATTCAACTTTGATAGAGGAAAATGTAAAAGAAGGTTACTTTCTACTCCCTCAAGCAATTGAATTCAAAAGCCAAGTAAAAAGGCATAGCTTGACGTTGCTTTTTGATTATAGGCATCTCCTATCCAATTGACATAATATGAAAATCTAGTTAATTCATTTGCCTCCAATTGTAGTAAATTTTTAAATCAACCATTATTTGATGTATTTGAATAGATGTTTGACAACATCTGGGAGGCTTAAGTTAGTTTGAAAACTTACTCATTAGATTAATAACAATGACATGTGTGGCTTAATTTGTGTTAAGACAATTAGTTTACTTATCATTTTCTTGTACATTTGAATGATGATGGCTCAAGCTCCTAGATGTTGGGTGTTAATTTGAATCTCAATATCAAGAGCATTACAATTGCATTACAAGTAGTTAGGCCAAAATCTTTGAACATTTTTTTATCATGATTTCATTATGTCATGTGGTAATATGTCAAGTGGTCAGAAGCACGTATGGGCATATTCATAGTTAGGGTACCCAAAAGGATTGTTTAGTGCAAAAGGTTTGAAAAAGACTATTTTGATTTTTTATAATATTTATTGCCTTATGATGATAGTGGATTGTTGCCTATAACTAAAATGATCTCATATTAGACTAATAACAAATCTAAGAAAAGATTGAATATAATACAAATGTCACTTTGAATTGTTTTAATAATTTGAGTCTTTGTCCTAATTGCAACTTTCCTTTCAAAAAAGAGAGAAAAGAATGCATTGAATAGTGCAATCAATTTAAACTTTGTTTCATGGACAAACAATGCTTACATCTATATTTGAAAATGTTCATTTAATGCGTTTGATTTGATCATACATAGTATGAGAATTTTGAAAGTCACATAATTCATTCCCAAAAAATATAAATATATATATATTTAAAGATCATTTGGTTATCATATTTGCTAGACTTAGAATTTGTGACCCCAAGTGTAGGTCACATGTGCAAAAAATAGGCATGCAAGGAAACACGTCAAATTATCTATTAAAAACTTATGCACCCATTTTTTGTATTTTTGATTTTTTACCAAAATATTGATGCATAATACCTATGTATATTAAAAATTACCATCACCATATGAATGATCATAATTTGAATTACTGAAAATTTCACATTTAAATTGATTTGATGTACATTTTATGTCTGGTAGATAGCAAAAATTAAATCACATGCACACATGAATCATGATCATAACATAATTAACATGAATAATTAGGCTAATGGTTTGTGTAATGGTTAGAACATGCCTAATACCAATCACTAGTTTAACAATAAAAAAACAAGAATATTGTCAAATAAACAACAAAGAGATGTGATAGGATTTGCAGAACCTATTTGAAAGTCCCAACACCACAAATTTGACATGTCAGTTTTCATTGGATGAGTTCAATCCATCCACTCGGCTCTTCAATATTACATCCACATAATTTAGACTAAAAAAAAAGAGGCTAGACCCTAGTACAAATTGAAGTATATTAGAAAATTAATTTGTAAGAAATATGTGAGGGACACATGCATGTATGTTTACCTTCAGACATTATTAATAAATTAACTATCTTTTGGGGAAAAACAAAGCTGGTACAAGTTATGGTTACCCAGCCCAATAAATATTTTCATGCTTACCATTATTCCATTATTTTAATTTCCTTTTGATATAAATTTATGTGCCTGGATCATGTTTTGTGTACTAAAGAAGTGCAAAAGAACACATTACAATGGGACCCAATAACCAAATCAGCCTTCTACAAGCAATTGTGAAACCTATTTTGTAGTCCTTTGATTTTAGGGTTTGCAAAAAACTGACCTCGAGTCTATGGCCAATTCCCTTTTCTTTAAAGAAGAAAAATTTGTCAAATTTTCTAAAAGCATGTTTTTTTTTGGGGGGGGGGGGGGAGGGAGGGGTGGGTGAGAAAATACCACATTTTAGTGTTAAATAGTTACTTTGTTACAAAGATTTAATTTTGGAAAGTCAAATATTTCAGGAATATTCAGAAAGTATTTAAAATTTTCCTTCACAAAAAAATTATGTTTTGAAATTTTTTTGGGGGCTAAAAATTTCAAATTTCTTTAAAAGTATATATTAGTTAGTGTTGTATTTGTCATGGTACTCAAGGTATTGATATGAAATATGTTTACTTATTGACAAAATATGCTTTGTTTTCAGAGGCTGCTAAAAATGAAGAAATTGGACATAAAATATAAATACGTTTAGAATCCACCATCTCCGTAGAACTATGGTTGGATTAAATCATCTTAAACCCAAAATCCCATACACAAGTTAGAACAACAAACAAACAAACAGACACAAAGGTCGGTGTTATTTGAGCTTGACACACAACTAGAGTTTCAGAGGCACAGAGTTTTGGTTGGTGAGAGGCACTTTGTGTACCTACACTGGCAAGGAATAATAAGTGTTGTGAACAGAGGAGAGCAAGAGCTTGGGTCCACAAAATATGTTGTAACTACTACTACTACTACTACACATTGCCCAATGTGTGAAGAAGGCAAATTTGTACCCCGAATCAGACTATCCAGAAAACCCATTTTCCAATTCAGCGGCTGCATTATAGCCCGACCAGAATCAGACTATCCAGAGAAAACCCATTTTCAAATTCAGCGGGTTTGCAGTTCTCTCCCAAAAACAAGCACCACAAATGTAACATTAGCCCTAGTTTTAGGTTTTACAATTACATATGTCATTTCTCTTGAAATCTTTTCTTTAACTTGTAATGCAATGAAAGTGTTATGCAAGAATTATTCATTCAAAAAATTATTATAACATGTGGGTGTAGTTCATTAGTTCATGTTCAATAGACCAATGAATCCATTGAATCTCCACTAGATCTTGTTTGATAAGCCTAGTAATATCATTCAAAATCCATTGAAAGCATTTGACAATCTCGTTCAATGAAATGAGTGAATTCACTCAAAATATAATAAGAATATTATGCGATCTTGTTCAATGAGATCAGTGAATTCACTCAAAATCCAATGGAAGCACTCGATGAACAAAGGACACATTTCTTGTAATGATATTGAAACTCTTAAAAACCTTTTGAGCTATTTCAACTTTTTCAAAAGAAAAATTTGTCACATTTTATCATTTGAGATTTCTTGAGGTGAGAAAATGGAGGTTACTATTCTCTCATCAATCAGTCTATCCATCCATCCATCCAAACATCCATGGCATGCAATTCATCCAAACATCCATCCATCCGAATGGCGGTGCACGATTGACTTATTTCACTGACGAGTTTCCTCAACATCAAACTCTGTAACAACATGATTCTTCCTTTGAAAAGCTGAAATTATTTCTGTGCTCATTGCTGGCCTTGACTTGGATGTAAGTGGTAGTAAATACGCACCGCTTTTCATATTGCATATGTACTTTTATTTTGCAGCTAGAAATTCATATGACACTGAATATGGACTAGGTAGCCTAACCCATGAGAAGGGTTTTTTTTTCTTTTTTCTTTTTTCCAATTTTGCAATGTAAAAAAATTGGTGAGATTTTTAATTAAAAAATTAGAAAAATTACTCAAATTTACACTAGAAAAATAAAACTTGCCCAATATTACACACTGGAGAGTTTTCATTTTGTTTCACCCACACCAGCAGGCCATGCATGATCTAAGGTGGTGGGACTCACACACTGGGAGGGGCCCAGTTTACATAAATTGTGTTGAAATGGGTTTTGTATGTATAACAACTACTACTACCAGGCTTATGTACTTACCCTTCTCTCTTCTTACAAGCTTCAAATTCCAAAGCAATTTTGCAGTGGCAATAATAAAAAAGTCTGGGTTGTGTTTCAGTCAAGTAGATAAATTGCATTTGGGACCCGAGCAGAGCAAAAGTGATGAAGCAAGCACTCGATTCAAGCCAGTTGGAGAACATGCATGCAGTTTATAGGAGAGCACTGCCAGTCGACTGGAAACCCACCAGACCTCAACTCCATGTATGAAGTTTATTAATGAACATGTAAGGAAAGGTAACAGAAGCTTTTTAGTCCAACATCATGCTTGTTGTTGTTGTTGTTGTTGTGCTTCTTCTTCTTCTTCCCTGGAAACCGAAAAGTTTTGGTTCTGGGTTTTGCACTCGTACTAAAAACTCTGGGTACTCGAACAGCAAGTCAGAATTCAGATGATATAATAATTAGGTTACATAGTCAACTTTACATGCACGTGAATAAAGGAGTTTTCATAAAACAAAAAAACCACCAGCTAATAATTTGTCCTTTGTTGATCATATATGCAATGCAAAGAAGAAAGAAAGAAAGATTGACAAAAAAAAAGAGAAATGGGTATGTTTGTTTTTTTTTTTTTTTTTTAATTTTAAGAATTTCTTTTTGTTTGTAGCCAAATGGGCTATCATTCGCACAAAGATGTAGAAAAATAAGTGACAATCATCCTTAGGAAGTTTTAGTCAAAATCTGAGTATAAATTATGTTAAAAATAACCCAATTTTTTTCATTACACATTCTTATGTGAATGCTTACAACTATCATTGTCATCACACATACTAAACATAACATGAAAATATTTTGAATAAATACACCATGTTCAAATAAAAGTGATTCGAAATAACAAAATTTTGTTACACATTTTGATGTGTGAATGTTTATAACTATCGTTGTCATCACAACATACTAAACATAATATGAAAATATTCTAAATAATACGCCATGTTCAAACAAAAGTGATTTATAATCACACAATTTAGAATTATATTTCATCCATAAAATATTTTGAACCCTATTCACACTAATATCAATTTGAAATCAAAACTTAAAAAACTGAAATAACTTGATTTATTTCAACTATTTTTAACTATTTTTTTCCCTTGCTTTTGATGATTAAAAAACTTTAAAATCACTTCATTTTAAAATTTTGAACTTCACTTATGGCAATATTTCACCCACACCAAAAAAGTTCCAAAGAAATGCTTAGTGTATGGCAAATACTATTGGGCAATTATCAAAAATAGGAATAGACTAATGTTGGCCGGTAATTTAGTTTTGATTTGGTCATCAACTAGGTTATCAATTTTTTTATTAATAACCTATTAGTTGGTTATTGTAGTACTTGAAATTTTTTGACATAAATTAGTTTATTTTCATTTTGTCAAAATTTAAAAAATTATTTGCTATTTGTCCTGAATTTTAAAAATAATTATAAATATTGCAAGATTTCGATTGTCCTTAAGAGTTCAAGAACTTAAGATTGAGACAGTTTAGATACAGCAGATTGTCCCAAAAATTCTAAAGCTTGTGTTTATTATTAATTATAACCATTACTTGTTGAAAATTTCAGAACTAGAACATCAAGTGCTGACATTAAGATTTTAAATTAAATTAATTATTCAACAATTTGTTGCCAAATCCGATCAACAAGTACGATATTCCTTTTTAGATAACTAGTTAATAACCTAATTGACTGGCATTATAAATTCAAAATCTAATAACTTACCTAGATGACTTGGTGATCATCCAAGTAGGTTATGATTTTAAAACATTTAACATTTTTGTGATTGAAAACAAAAAAGAAAAAGAAAAAATTATAATAACTGATAGGAAAATCAATTATTTGATAACCTACCCTTATGCATAACTAATGGTTATTAACCTTCAAATATTGATAATCTAACTGGCACCAATTTTTTTCTTTAAAAACCCACCCAACAATTATGGAAAAAATTAGAATCAATGAATATTATCAAAATCAAATTACCCACCCAACACTATTGATTCTTTACTTCTTTATTCTTTCATGAAAATCCCTAATTCTTGGAGGTTTCCAAAAACAACAAGAACCGATTGGTTGTCTTGTTTTGAAATATTGAAAAAAAAATTAGAATCAACGAATATTATCAAAATCAAATTACCCACACAACACTAGCTATTCTTTACTCGTTCTTCTTTCATGAAACTCGTTAATTCTTTGAGGTTTTTGAAAACAACCAGAATCGACATGAGTTCTTTGGTTTTGAAATGTTGAAAACAAATTGAAATCATCAGAAATTATCAAAATCAAATCCCACCCAACACCGGTGACAACAACAACAACAACCCAAAAACAAAAATTTAAATGACAAAATTGAAGTTTTTATACAGATGTTAATTGTTACTTTGGTCAAGAAGAAGAGGAAGAAGATGGATAGAAAGAACTTATGCTTGGTGACAACAACAAAAGATTATGTATTTGTCAATTGGGGAGAGGTGATGGGTGTGTGTTTGTGTATTATAAGAGTATGGATCATTAAAGCTCTCTGTTTAAAGCTGAGAAAAAACCACTAGACCGACACTGTCAGATACTGTGTATCACGCAAACCATAGAGATCATCCAAAGAATAGGAGCCCCCTTTTATTGATTACTTACTTGCAAACAAAACATGTCAGGAGAAGAGAAGTGAGTGTTTGTAATTGGTCCTTGGATCTAATGATTTGCACCAGAGTGTGTGTGTGTGTGTGTGTGGGTGGTGGAATCTGTCTACAGGTGGTGGTTTCTTTTGCCTGGACCCTCTCTGTTGTTGCACTTGGATAGCAGCACAGTGAGGCTAGGGTGAACCAGCACTCACACTAGTAGTACCTTCACATTCTTCACATTCTCTGAGTGAGGCCTCCTAGTTAGTGACCACATTAAACCCAGGAAATGGTAGATTTGGACTCACAGACCTTGATTTTGTTCAACCATGCCATATACTTAGCATTTCTTTGTTTTGTGCAGATGTTTTGGTTTGGAACACAAAACCACAATTTATGTGGTGAACTCCATCTGTGCAAATGTTGTTGCCATTTAAGGCAATTCCCAGTCCCTCTCCTGGGTCTAACACAGAAAGAGGACTTATATATATCTTTCGGTAACAAAAATCTCAACATGACATGAACTGCAATAATATTAACCCACTCAGCTTGCGGGCATTCAAAGCTGGACTGAATTGTTAGCTGATCATTCTAATGGAAGAACTGACTTTGTTTTCAAGCAGGACACTGGCATTTTCTAAGTACCAAGGAGCAATGTAGCTTACCATTCCATCACATGGGAGAGATGACTAGACTTGAGAGCAACAAATATCACCGCACTTTTGATGACTTGTTGTGCACCCACCTTTTACAGTTAAGCTGAATCTTCAGAATACGCTCATTTAAGTAGACCCAGGAATCATTTGCAAGGTGGTCATGGAGATTAGCGCATTTAAGCAAATAAAGAGGGAACTTGATGCTGTTTTCAAGTCAACAAAATGCAATCCAACATGCATTTTTCAGCTCTTGTTTATGTTTCCATTATTTTTTGCAATACCCAAATTCAAACATAGCAAGCACCTCATTGTTAACAAGGAATAATAATGGGTTTTATGGTGTAGGGTTTAGGGTATACTATGGCGCTCCACTTCACCTTGTGTACAATCTACTTACATGTTTTTGTTTATCACTCACTTAGACTTTTGTCAAGTTTTTTTCTGTTTTGCTCATGATATCAATGAAGGCATATCTTCTAGTCATGGGAATTTGGGATTTGTAATTGCTTCCATATTAATAGAAGGTTGTTCTACTTGTAGTAAATCAAACAAAAATTTATGGCATCCCATCTGATGTAGCTAGTTTAGTGCCAAACAAAAGAATATTGTGGGTTGTTTATTTGCTTGTTTGTCATTCTTCAAAACAACAAAAGAGGGGGAATGGTACTTTAGTTTGCCACCATTTTGTTATGAAAAGTTGAAGTCCTCAATTCATTCCTATTGAGAAAAAGTCACACACAACGCATTCCAAAAGCATGCAATATTGCATCCAACAATGTTCAAATTGCCTTTAGGTCAATTTGCCATCCAATCAAGGTAGAAAGGAGACACCATTTGAGGTTGGATAAAGCGAAAAAAAACCATTCAAGTTGTAGGAGTTATAGTCGTGCATCAACAACAATGTAAATATGTTTACTATTCATGTTGCATTCCAAATGTGTTGGATGTTCTTGTCTTTTTCTCAATAGACATAGCAAATGTCTAGAGCCAATCAATATGGTGTGGTAGTACAATCTCATAATTTATAAAATGTGAACTTTGTACTTGATGCTATTTGTTTGAATGGGTATGCAAGTTGGGTGGCTTTTTTCTTCTCCCAAATGTGTGAGTGTGATCCAAATGGCTTCCAACTCCCGTTATTATATGAAATCAAGTGTTGGACCAACAACATTTTAAAAGAAACAAATGGCATTTCTCCACCATTACAAGCTTCCTCTCCAATGAATTTTGAAACAAAAGAAAAGGAAATCTTTTAGTGGGGAAAGTCTTCAGTTCCTTACACAATCAAAACCAACCATACTTATAATTTATACGTATGAGTATGTGTGTGTAAGCACCGACAATATCTAGAACTCACAAAGGCAAAAAAAAATGGGCCCCCTCACTTTTGATGATCATTACCTTTGTATGGCAACAACTTTCTATCACATTTGCAAAGATTCATTAGGTACTATGTTTTGATACCAACAAAGATTTCCATTGTACTAACCAAAAAAACAAATTCATTGCCTACCTTCCTCAAGCAACAAATTTCTATTGCATGACCAAATGCTACTTTCAATTCTAATGGCAATGGGAGTCGCAAATGGTGGCCACTTTGTTGGCTTAAATCAAGTAGTCACAAATGGGGTTATCTAGCATTTCCCAATAACGAAGTGACATGATTTTTTGGGGAGGGAGATAAAATATCACCATGAGCAATTGGCCATGTTCATGGATGAAATTCATTTTGATGGATGGATTTAACTCCAATAATTGGATGGATTTAACTCCAATAATTGGATGGATTTTGTGTATGCAATTGGTACAATGAATTTCATGAAATAACTCTCTCTCTCTCTCTCTCTCTATACATATAGATGAAATTCATCCAATCATACATTATAATTTCCATTCCATGTAAGCCTCCTCCACCCCTTTTTTGCAAGTGATGTCTGATGTTGTATTTATTACTTGTGTTGGTGGTTTGGTAGTATCTAGTAGTGTGGTATAATTAGGACTTACTTAATTTAGGACTTAATTAGTGAAGAGGTTCTAGAGCTTCTCTTGTCCTTTCTCTTCTGGTTCAAGTCAGTGAGGGTGTTTTTTGTCTTCTTTCCAGCCTTCTGCTTTTTTGTTTGCTTTTCCATTCCTTGCAAAAGTCATGGCAGGCTTTTTCTCCATAAAAAAAATCCACCCTTTTGTACTTACACACAGAGCCTTTGCTTTGCTTTCCATTGCATTGCATTGCAGCAAACTAAGTATCTAGCACCACCCATTTTGTCCAATTCCAACTACTCTAGTACCTTGGCAATTTAGCTTCAACACTACTAATTAAAATAATTTACAGAATTTTTTTTCAAATTTTCGAAATATAAAATAAAATAATTCAAAACAACAAAAAAATTGTGAAGGGAAATAAAGAATCTATTGGAATATTGAAGAATATTACACCACTTACTATTCCCATTTTCCCAAGCAATTTAATACATGAAAATAAACCCAAAAACCTCTTAGTAGCCCATTATGTTGTAGGACATAGTTTAGGGTTTGGTTTTTAGGGTTAGGGTTTTGGGGTGTGGCCTGAGCTCAAATGCATCAGAAAAACGGTGCAAATTTTATTTTATTTTCCAAACAAGATCAAAATTTGGGATTCACATAACATTATCCATCCACCAATGACACAATTAATCTTCCTTCCTTGATAATGTTCATAGTTAAGCTTTTTCAAAAAATTAAATAATCTTACAAAATTACATCTCTATTGGATTTTTTAACATCATACAAAACTATTTTACCATAACACAAATCCACCATGGAATTTCACCACATTGACATTCTTGAAAATTTGCACCTAATTGATTTCTATGCTTAATAATGAATGGTTAACAAACACCCTTGGATAAATTCCAAGTCAATCTAAAATATCAAAAAAATAGGACAATTATCCCATGGAATGGCAATTATTGTGATGGTTTTAATGTGTCACTTTGGTATTATGAACACTACTTATTAAATAATTAACACTTTGAATGTGATAACACAAACTTTGGAAAAAAAAAAGAGAGAAAAAAGAGCATCATAAAAAATTATTTTGCACCAATTTTTTGTAATTAGCTAAAATTCAAAGGTTTTCTTAGTGTAGATTTTAGTAATATTTCTCTTTTTTTGTTGAAATTTGCCATAATTTCAACATAAAAAATATGAAAATAAAATAACGCTGCATCTATCTATCTATTAGGTTCACACTTCCACAATTGTTTCAAGTTTTTGAAGTTTTAAATAAATTTGATGCATGTTCTTATTTGCCTATTTCCAAAATTAACTTTGTATTTTCTTTTGTGGAAGATTTCTCCTTTTTTCCTTTACATTATTAATTTTATTTTTTTTCCCCTCTCCTTTTTCTTTCCACTTGCATTTAATTTCTCATTTTTGTAATATTACTTTTCACATTTAATTTCTATTTCCTTTTATTTTTGCGCACCTATAAACAATGGAGATAAGACTGCCAAGACGGGATCCCTGAAACATCGGGTCGCGTCGGGTCGGGTCAAGGCGACCCGCCATTATCACCCCCGATCGGGCAGGCAGTCCGCACAAACCGCTGCAGCAGCGAAGGTCGTCGTCTTCTTGCGCTGCGGAAGCTCCTCGCTCGCTCGCTCGCTCGATCTGGATCGATCTCTCTCTCTCTCTCTCTCTCTACCTCTGTCTCTCCAGTTGCAGCTCCGATCTCGAAAAATTTATAACTGCATCCACAGGAAGAGCCAAGTAATCCTTGCAGCTGCAGAAATGCACTTCCAAGAGATGTGCCGAATTGAATCCAAATTGCTTGAATGAGTTGTTAGGAGAGCGGAGAAGAAGATCGGAAAGAGAGAGAGAGAGAGAGAGACACACACACACACAGGGAGGAAAATGAGGAGCGACACTAGTAATGCAGCTCAGAACTCTGGTGGGGAGCTTCCGCTCTTGGGTTTGCATCAGTCGTCGGCGAGGACCAGCGGTACCAGCCACGGTCGTTCGCAAATTGTTGGTTCTTGGAGAGCCAAGTGCAGCAGCTCGCGGTCTTTGTATTACGCGGATGGTTACGAGGAATTGGAAGCAAGCTCGCGAAACGACGTGAGGCGCAGCGCCAGCACCTTGTATCGCACTGACGTCGATAGCGAGTATTTCGAGCTGCTGCAGCCCCCGCCCCGACGTTCGCGACTACATGCAAACAACAAATCCAGAATCTCAAGACTATCCAAGCAGCCTGCAACCAGCTGCTCGACTTCCTCGCCGCAGCTCACCAGTAAAACTCTTACTCCCCTTCGCGTTGAAAGCGCGCGAGGCAGGATTGCAGGCTGGTCGCTTCCCATTTATAGCACTGAGCTGCCAGCAGCAGCCACTAGAGATGAGGAGATCAGGTGCCCTGGAAGCAGAAACAAACAAGAGGAACAACAACAACAACAACAAGCAGACGAAGACGATCACGATCACGAGACAGAAGAGCAGCAGCTGCAAGAAGAAGAAGAAGAAGAAGCTGGGAAGAAGAAGAATTACGTGTGGAAGAAGAATGTGCACGAGATTGTGTGTCAGTCTTGTGGGATGGAGGTTGCAGTGTCTGAAGCTTTTGTGAATCTTGAGTTGAAGCAGCAGCAGCAACTGCGGCGGAGGAGGAGGAGTTCGAGAGCAGCAACAGTGGGTAGCGGACCTGATCAGCGCGGTGATGAGAATTCTTCTTTAGTGGAGGAGGAGGAGTCCAGCTTGAAGTTTGCGTCTTGTGAAGATGGCATTGAGGATTTGCAGCTGCGTGACGACGAAAAGAGATCTGCTGCTGCTCCTCCGTCTACCGCGAGTTGGAAACCAGCTGCAGGAGGAAGAGCAGGAGCAGCTAGTCAGAGCTTGGAGGAGATTTACATGACCCCGGCTACTTCCTGCGAGCAAGACCGTTCAGCCGCGGTGCCGTTCAAGTGGGAGGACGCGCCGGGAAAGCCCAAGACGACGACGACGACGACGCAGAAAGCTAAGGCAAGATGCCGCCTGTCGAGAGAGCAAAGCTTCGAATTCAACAGCTTTGTGGAGGAGGGCGAGATTGTGCTCTCTCGATCTGCTGCAACCGCAAGCGCAACGGTACTGACTACCGATCAGCAGGGAAGCGGCAGCAGCAGGCAGGAATCTGGAAGTTGTGAGCTGAAGAGCACGAGAAGCTTAAGGGATCAAACAAGGGCAGCAGTGGGGGAGCGCAGCCACAGATACTATGGCGATCAGGTTGCAGCAGCAGTGCATAGACGGGAGAAGAGCTTGCAGGAGAAAGAGACCACCACCCACATCATCGATCTTGTGGCGCCAGCGGCAGCTAAGTTTCTGGTGCAAGAGACAAGCTGCTACCTCTCGCCTGTGGCCACACCACTCCATCATCGCGCAAGTTTCGCTTCTCCCGGAGCCGTGCCTTTCAAGTGGGAAGAGACGCCCGGGAAGCCCAAAGCCGATGCTGAAGAAACTTCTTCCAAGCCCCACAGCTTGCTGCAACTGCCGCCTCGTCTCGCAATCCCGCAACAACAGAGAGCACCCGACATCGGCAGCAGCAGTAGCAGCAGCTTCTTTTCCGCTCGCGATCTCCGCGCGCATTACCTGCCCAACTACTCCTCGCTTAGCGGTCCACTGGTAGGCTTCTTCTCGCCATGTCTCACAAGTGCCTGCAACGCACAAGCTCGTCCCCGACTACACGCAGTCCATCACTCCTCCTTCTCCCCCTTCTCCTCTTCCTATTCCTCTTCCTCGAGCTACAAACTTGGATCCAAATCCTTGCCCCGGAAGTTGTCTCCCTCTTCTTCGCCTCCTCCTGTAAATTCTCCAGCTTTGCGCAAGCGATCAGCATTCTCTGCGCCTTTGGCCAGCAGCTCTTCTCCCACCGGTGGTTTGCAACCTCGAATTTGCTATAGCTCCGAGGAGCTGCTCAAAGCCGCCGCAGCATCATCCTCCTCCTCCCATCCATGCAAGAACAATGTTGTGGGTGTGGGGGGAAGAGGAGGAGGATACGCGGAAGCTCCGAGTCCTCCTCCAGCAGCAGGAACTGTGATGATGAACTCA
Organism: Sphagnum tenellum; assembly: GCA_963921925.1. Taxonomy (NCBI): domain Eukaryota; kingdom Viridiplantae; phylum Streptophyta; class Sphagnopsida; order Sphagnales; family Sphagnaceae; genus Sphagnum; species Sphagnum tenellum. The sequence continues at coordinate 11,224,313 of OY998143.1, read as the reverse complement.
TCGTCATCAACACCCAGCAGCAGCATTTTTCACGACCGTCCTGAAGCTGAAAGCTTGAGCCAGACCTCAGGCTCCAAGCCTGCTGCCTCCAGTGGCTACTTCCTGGACGCTTTGACGCGGCCGACTAGCTTCTGCACACCGTCCGGTGCTTCTTCTTCTTCCCTGCATGTGCGCTCCAAATCCAGTAGTAGTAGCTCCTCCTCCTCGCAAGCTTCTTACGAGTCTGTGGAGCAGGAGTTCGATCAGGAGGAGGAGGAGGAGGAGGAGGAGGAGGGGGGGGGGGAGCATGCAGCAGCAACAAGAAGTCCCACCAGATACATCAGCGGCAGCCGCCGCCATCATCGTCTTCCTCCTCCTCTTGATTCCCGTTGTTGTGATCACAACAGTCTCGGAGGTGGCTCTAGCGCTGCTGCTGCTGCTTCCACAGGTATGAAAGCTCTCATCATCAAGCTCTGCAGAAATGGAAATTGCTTCAACAGCTGCAGCTCCTCGGAGGAAGCCCGGGCTCCTTCCACTCTTCTGGCAACCTACTTCCACAACTGCATGGAGCCCAACCAGAACTCCATCTTGAGCAGCGAGCTTGACGAGCATAAAAGAAGCAGCAGGAGCAGTGCTGCTGCAGCTGCTGCTACTGCTACAACAGCAGTAGCATCGCCAATTCCTTTAACCAGGCTACCATACACCATGCCTTCAGTTGCAGAGCAAGAGCTTGCAGCCAGGCAATTGCAGCACAAACCTCCTCCTCCTCCAAACCCAGATTTTGCTGCAAGACTGGGGGGTGCAACAACCATCACAAAACTCATTCCTCCAGTGCAAACAGGAGCAAAGACCTGCAATCCTGCTGCTGCCACCATGATGTCGGCTCAATGTGAGAAGACTTTGCAGTTACAACAACTCAGTTGCAACAATGCCACTCATTATAGTGTCAATTGCTGCTGCTATAGGGACGATGAGGTTTCCTCTGCATCACCTGCATATGCAACTGCTTTGGAGATGCTGTCTCCTGCTATGAATTTCATGCCGCAGGAGAGTCGATGCAAGTCTTCTACTGCTGCTTTTGTTGCTGCTTCTTCTTCCTCAGCAGCAAGAACACGCAAAACAGCATCCAGCACCACCTGCAGATGGACCGGCCCAAAAGTTCGCCACAGAGTACGTTTCATTGTAAGTGCTGGAATCTTCTTCTTCTTCCTCTTCTTCATTCAAATCCATGGCAGTCTTCTTCTTCTTCTTCTTCTCTTCATTTGAATCCATGCAACCTTCTTTGTCTTCTTATTCATTCAAACCCATGGAGTTTCCTTCTTTGTCTTCTTCATTCAAACCCATGGAGTTTTCTTCTTCTTTCTCTTCATAATTCAAATCCATGCAGTCTTCTTCTTCTTCTACATTTGAATCCAGGCAGCCTTCTTTGTCTTCTTCATTTGAATGGGATAGAGTCTTCTTCCTCTTCTCCATTTGGTTCCATGGAGTTTTCTTCTTGTTCAAATCCATGCAGAGTCTCCTTCTTCTTCTCCATTTGAGTCCAAGCAGATTCCCTTGTCATCTTAGTCTTCATTCCAAATTCATGGAGTTTTCCTTTTCATCTTCATTTGAATCCATGGAGTTTTCTTCTTCCTCTTTCTTCATTCAAATCCATGGAGTGTTCTTCCTCTTTTTCTTCTTCATTCAGATCCATGGAGCCTTCTTCTTCTTCCTTTGAATCCATGCCATCTTCTTCTTTTTCTTGTTCATTTGGAGCCATGGAGCCTTCTTCTTCTTCTTTTGAATCCTTGCAGTCTTCTTCTTCTTCTTCTTCTTTGATTTGAATCCATGCATAGCAGTAAACAGGGTTTTTGTATTCCAGATTTTTTTCTTGCATTGTTTGCCTGGTGAAGCCTTCGGTTTTTTTTGGTGCTAAAGAAGGAATTGCTTGTTTGTGCCTTGTGTGGTATGTGTTGCTGGATTTGCATACATTACAGTTTTCAATGTGCAAGGCTTTGAAGCGTGTGCTCTTCAAGCAGCGACACCGCAAGGTAGTTGTGGAGCCGAACTTCTGGTACCATGATGAAATCCCTCTCACAGAATTCCAGTTTGTGAAGGTAAGCAGCATTTTTCTTGCCCTTCTCCTCCACCGCTTATCCTACTTACCTACCTACATACCTTCCTTCCTTCCTTCATTATCCCACAATCGCTTTCTTTCTCCTGCAATCAATTTCATATGAGTTTTGAACCCTATGGTTTAGGGTTTTGCCTCTTGAGATTAGAATCTGCTCCCAAAATCCATTACATGATCTCCTTTCTGTGTTCCTTGTTGCATTTCACTGTTTCAGGGCTGAAATCTTGGTCTGTTTTCTTGTGCTTGGTGCAGCCAACAGAATACTGATTTGGCTCCAATGGCAGTAGTAACAAGGAGGAAGAAGAAGAAGGTGGTCTGCAACACCTCATGATATAAGCTTCAGATGTTTGCAGCTTCTTTTTCATCAGCTGAATTAGAAACCCTAAATTAATGAGATTCTTGCAGTAAGAAAATAGCTCTCATAGTTACTGGATCACTTTTGATTTCTGTCAACGCTCCTTGCTTGCATCCTTCATGTGCAGTAAGCGAAGTGCCCAAGGCCAGTTGCCCTAAGGTTTAGCCAAATCCCCTCAATAGCAAGAGAGGGTCGGCCATAGCAAACAAAGCATTGGGGTGTGCTGGGCATTGCAAACAAGCATCAGCAAGCATGTGAAACAAAACAGATTAAAAACAATGCCCAGGCTTTCCTACGAACTGTAAGTTTACCAGAGCACTTGGTGTCAACACAGCTGATATAGAGTGTGGGATTCAGATGACAACCACAAGATGCAACACCATTTGTACAATACACTCTCCACTAAACAATCCCCAAGATAACAGTTATTTACCAATGTACACACTGCTGCTCAATCATGGCATTGCCACTCCAGAAAGGAAACACTGTGTCATAATTATTCTACCCATAATGATCTCAACCAGTTGTTTTTCCATGCAATTTTTGGGTTGTAAGGACATGCTGCACACCTTGCTTTTAGGTTGAGTATCACTTTCTTCTAACATTCTTTCTTCCCTTTCTATACATATCACCACTGCCATATATTTGGCTGACTGGAACTTGCATCCATCAATACCACAAACACCCATGGAAATCATCAAATCCAAGACAATGATGACAAGATGATAGTACCAGAGTGTTTTCTGAGACTACTTCCTGAAAGAATGTCCCCAAGCCAAAGCAAAGCTCATCAAGCTCACTTGTGCTTTTTGTTCTATAAATAGGAACAGGACACAGAAATGTATGCCCATCTCCCTGAAAGAATGCCCTCAATCTCAAAGCAAAGGTCAACAAACCACCCAATGTGCACAACCCTTCACAGAAGGAACAGGAACTAACTCTCCTATGCCTTCAGAACTGCAACTAACTCTCCTACACCTTCAGAACTGGAACCAAACACTCCTACACCTTCAGAACAGCAACTATCTGCCCTATGCCTTCACAACTGAAACTAGTGCCCCTACACTGTTGTTTTACAAAAGCTTGATTCTGAACCCTTCATAATTATGACAAGCACCATCTCCTATTAGATAATATTACAATTGCTTTTTGTGCTATGCCTACTTTTACTCCGGATCACTGTTGCTGTGATTAAACGTCAGCACTCTGTGAAAGAATGTGTTCAGATTCACCATGACTACGCTGTTTCTGACTACCGGACTCAATTTTTTCAAAGTCTGATTCTTCGTCATCCTCGTCAAGGATTACAAACTTGTTCTCATCTTTTGCAGCAAATTCTTCGAGCCTGATATGGTGCCCCACATGGTTGATAGTCAGGGCAAGAGACCTAGCATGGTCACGGTCACGTGGGTAGGTCCAGTAAAGTAAGGTGTAGATCAAGCAACAAATCAACCATGGGATACCCATGGCTGTGTATAGTGCCTTGGATAAAGACCCAGCATTTTCCTTGTCAATGATCATCTCTGTCCCCTGATCCACGTCCCTGTGTGGTGGGATGTACCCATACACCTGCTCTGCAAGAATGCCGACAACAGGAGGTGCAAATGATGCTAGTAGTGACTCAAATGACCGATCCAGTGCGTACACACTGGTGCGCAACTTCTCAGGCACAATCTCTGCAAATATTGGGCTGCCGTTTTGCCCAAACAACAGTGCACTTCTATTAACGTTCCACCTTTACATGTATGGGAGTAACAACACACGATGCCTCTCAGCAATGCACTAGCAAACAATGGATCATATTACTGCCTTGAAGAAAAGACACAACACAGGACAAAGTGCTCCTAACAATGTCAGAAATGTCTGTTAATGCAACGCACACTTAGTTCAAGAAGATGATGGGGGTGATGGTTTGTTGAGAAAACTTACGCATTTGTTGCAGCCATATTCCATGAGATAAAGAACCCAACAATTGAGAATGCTATTCCACGTGCTGCAAATGTCCTGTTGTTGATAGGGAACACCAAAAGCAACACAGCAGCCAACGGCACGCCCAAGCCTGAACTTATTTGTGACAAAATAATACGCCCGGAATTTGGAAGGTGGTAGGAAAGTAGATCACCCATTTTCCCTCCAAATAGGCCTCCGATAGCCGTGGTAACGGTAAAGAGACCTAGCAACACAGCTGTGGCTCCATGGGAAAAGCCGATGAGCTCGAGCAACATGGGCATAAATGCCAAAGCTGCCCATGGGAATGATCCTGCCACCCCTTGTGCCACTATGATCTGGAACGTGTGAATCTGCATCACTTGCTTTGCTTCCAGCCATGTGGTCTTCAGGCTTTCCCACACTGTGGACAATACTCCTTTTTTTTCGTTATCCCTGTAGAAAAACCAGGAAGACAAAATTGTAGTGGAATTCTGTTGTTGCAAAGTCATCAAGGGTCACAAAGGCTGAAGACTTAATAGTGAGTTCTTGGAATCAGACTACCCACAAGACAACCATCCAAGAACATGACAAGAAAATCCACATCTGACAATGGGTACATTACTTCCAGTGTTACACTGGTTCCCACCAGTGATGGGTGGGTATTGATTTTGAACATACCAGCTGGGACTGCTATTCAATCTTCTTTTCAACTTTCATACCAGCCTAGTCCTGGTAGTAGGATCCAAGGCTGACTTTTGGCTGGTATGAGGCAAGTATATACCTGGTATAGCCTTGGTATGAAACTGTTTTTACCTCAGGTCCCTGCCAGGCAGGTACTAGTACTAGGCCGGTTTTGCCTCAGGTCATACCACTCTGGTTGGTTCTTTGATATCAGGACCAGTACCAGTCTATATACCAGGTCTATATACACCAGGGTTCCAGCCTGGTGCCCTCCCAACACTGGTCCTTCTTACATGAAAATTCTTGCCACATTGATCTGTTTTCTAGGTTTGAGCAACTTACATAGAAAGTGCATGTCCAGAAAATAGGGGATCGACTGCAAAGTTATGCACCAAAACAGCAACAATTACACTCAGGATTGCCACCAAGTGAAATGAAAGCCTCCATCCAGGAATCCCCATAAATGAGCCACCTGCGAGTGAGACAGAGAGTAGACCTCCTAAAATTGTCCCAATGTGTGATGTCACCTGTAGCCACCCGAACGCACTACCTCGCTCATGCTCATTTGCTGAGTCCGCTACCAGTGAAAAAATGGCTGGCACCACCATAGCTAATCCTACGCCATTTAACGCCCTTGCCACAGCCATCTGGATCACACAACCTACCCAACTGTCAGTGTCCTATGCTCAAAGAGCAATAGTTCTCCAGTAGTCCTGGAAACTGGAAATGGCTTCTAAGCACATGTAACTTTGCAAATACAAGTACAGCAAACATTGATTGTCTCCACAGCCTGTCACATCGAGGTGTCTGCAACAACTGGTTTTAAGAAAAAGTAAAATGAGCTTTTCTATCAACAGACAAGCAAAACTCAAACCCTAAAAAAACGACTCTGAATTTCTCAGTGGAACCCTGAAAAAACCAAAGTATACTATGCAGCTGAATGACAGAACAAACCTGTGTAAAAGTAACTGAAATGCCCACAAAAAAAGTAGCTAAGGCCCACAGGACTGCACCCACAGCAATCACATTTGCTCGGTTATGGTGGACAGATGCATAGGCTGCCAAAGGTCCACATATTGCTTGTACAAGTGATCGCACAAAAGTGAGAGAACCTAACTGAGCTGGAGATGCCTGCAAAGCCAATCCAATCTCCCGGTAAACCCCAGGCAACAATGCTTCATCTGCCCTCTCCATGATAGAAGCTAGGTTTACCATCAGGAGTGTCCGTGTTGAGGCATTCTTCCATCCTCCTATCCCTCCCATCACGGGTAATCCAGTTTTCCTGAGCCTCAAGCAGACCTTTTGAGGTTGAGATCTGCTTCAAGAGCTCAGAGATGAGCAGTTGGACAACCAATCAGTATCTTCTGTTTCTTCTGCAACTGCTGCTAAAAGAATAATATGATGTGCAGCATAGCTGCTGCAACTGCAGGGCTTAGGAGATCAGCTTTGCTTCTCTCCTGTGGTAAAATTGCATGTCCTTCATAAAGCAGTCCTTGAACACTGCAGCTGCCTGGCTTCACCTGTAAATTCAGCAGCTGAGAACCAGCACAAGAACTGCAAGCTAATTTCAACTACACAAAAAAGATTTGCAAAACAATAGGATTATCTAATGGAAGCTCCTTTCAAGTTCACAAAGACAGTTTCATCATGAGGGGACCACATTGAATTACCAAAAATAGATATAGAGTACCAAATTCATCACAGAGAAGAAGAAGATTCATCATCAAGCTTGCAACCGATCAAGCCCTGTTAGTTCTCTTGCTTTCCTTTCAACCCCTACGCTGACAGATCTGAACCCAACTTTTCTCTTAAACACACAGACTCTCAAATTCAGCAAGGAATCAAACCCAACCCCCTCTTCTTCATTCAAGATCAATATAGATTCAGACACACACTCTATAACCAAAACTTTTCAAATACTCCACAAACCCACCAAATCACATAAGCTTAAAAAAATCAAACTCCTCCTCAAGCTTGTGCAGTACATGCAACTAACACAAAAGTGGCTCCGTACATCTGAACTGAAAACCACAAACTCTGTGAAGAAGAAGAAGCAATCCACATACCCATCACCCAAAAAATTCAAAAAACAAAAAGGATCAAAAATTGTGAAGCTTGTTTTACCTTGCAGGTGCATAACACATGTTCTTCCTTCCTGGCTTGCTTGCTTGCTTGCTTGTTTGCTTCCTTCCTTGTTTGTTGGCACCCTTGTAAGTTGCCTTAAGATTGCAACAACAGATGGGTGCTTTGTGTTTGGACAGATTTCTGCTGCAGCAAAAGAAATTCAAACATCAACACAGTGAAAACAGATGATCAGATCTGGGTGAAGGTTTTAGGGTTTAGATTTTACCAACCCATGTTCTCTTTTTTTCTTCCAAATTCTTCCTTACTTCCTACCTACCCACCCACCCACCTACGCACTTCTTCTCCATGATTTCATAGCCTCATGATTTCTGTCGTCAAGAATGACAGGCTTTCCTCAGCAATCCTTGATGTTTGTCAATTTGCAATTGCTCAGCTTTGCTGGGGCCAGAGTGAACTCACAGTCACCACAGCACCATGAGGGATGAACGGATGGATGAATGGATGGATAAATGGAGGGATGGATGGATGAATGGATGGATGGATGGTTTGTAGGTTGGTGGGTGAATGAACAGTCCCCAGTATACCTACCATTGAGGAGTGGATGGTCACCTACTTACCTACAGGACTCATATTTTGCTACAGGATCCTTTACCAAGGCAAAACTCGTTTACCTGGGTTGCTATGTTTACTACCTACCTACCTACTTACCTACCTATTATCAACACATCAGCCCTTTCCTATGAACAACCCAAGAACTGGAACTAGAACCAAAATCTAGATTTTTTTTAAATTTTAACAACCAAAATCAAAAGATTTTTTCATATTATTTCATAAGAGGCAAGGACCAATCAACTAACCATCTACTACATGCATTTACTTACATATTAGTTACGTATTAGCCATGTACCTACTTATCTACCTACCTACCTACAAGACTTATTTTTCGCTACAGGATCCTTTACCAAGGCAAAACTTTTGTTTACTACTTACTACCTACCTACTATCAACCCACCAGCCCTTACCTACCTACCCAAGTCAACTAACTACCTACCTAACTAACTCTAGGTAGAAAGCACATAAATTCTTCTTTTGCCTTAAGATAGTTTTAATGTAAATGGCAAAGGCCACAATGTGACAAACCCCTTGTTGTTAAAGATAGGTGGCCAAGGTTAAAAACCTAATGTCACCTGAGTTGGGATTCATCCACAACTGAACCCAAACCTTAATTCACACATTGTGGTTTGGTGTTGAGTTGGTGGCTGTTGCCGATTGCCTTTGGCACTTTAGCTTGGAATCAATGTCCTCTAAATGTTCATATATCCATTGTGTTTCAATAACAAAAATTCATGTTACAAAGACCTACTATGAAATTGTCACGTATAATGAGCAAATATTTTTGGGAAGCTTATTGTTTATTCGAGATCTTGCATGATGAAAATCTTTACCTAGATATCATATCAAATATCGATGGATTGGCTATAGTACTATTTTTTTCAAATCTGAATGTTTGTCAAATGATTATTTCTTCTAGTTTTGGTGCACTCGAGACTTGTAGAAAGAGTGCAATCACATTTGAAGAATGGTGAATCTTTTTATCGATGGTAAACAAAATGTTAGTAAAAGTAGTTGCATATATAATGTTGTCTAATATTTCATTGTATCATGCATCTAGGACATTCAAATTGGTCAACACATCTTCATTGCAAGAACATGCATTTATATTAAATAATTTCAAAGCACTGAAAGCATTATTTTTAGACTCTATATAAATTTTTGTGTGTTCATCAATCATTGACAAATATATCAAAAAAATATAATTCTTTGTCTAACATTTTTGTATTGAATTTGTTACAAATCATGACATAACAATTGTCAATACATGCAAAATTTCATGTTATCAAAATTCTATCCATTATAAAGAACATCATGGCCCAAAAATCTTTTATAGCAAAGTTGAAAATAATTAGTATAAATATTCATTGTCTTTTTTCCTAATAATGAAAATACCTTCGGAGGTGACAACTCCACATGGTATAGAGCATATAATGTGCAAGAAAAACATATAGTTTAGTGAACATTAATATTTTTTTATAATAACAATGCACATAAAATGAACTAGACAAACATAGAATCACAAGTTGAAGAATTGGCAAAAACAAATGACACAAACATGTTTAAATTTCTTGATGGGAATGTTGGGTCTCCACCACAATAAATCACTAATCAAACTAGGTTTGAATTATATAACATTAGTATTGAATACATTGTTGTACCTTGTGTATGTAACTACACCATTTTCAATTTGAATAATGTTGATGATTGATGCCCAAGATCAAAATTTTCTTACCCAATAGTTTCATTCAATTGTTTCCAATAATGAAAATAGACATATTTTATGATGTTATGTTTATGAGGAAAAAAAATGCAAATAAACTATTTCACTTTGTTCATTACTAAGGTGTTGGTGTAAGTAAAACTTTCACTTCAATGCTTTTGATTCAAGGTACATTTTTATAACAAGCACCAGCAATCAAAATTTTCAAAAAAAGAAAGCCTTAGGCATACTTTTTTTTTTTAAAACTAAAAACTAATAGAATCACAATTCATTCAAATCTTTTTATCCTTATTAATTTGTACCATGTTTAAGCTCAAAATAGTTAGACAATTGATTTTTAAATGTGACAAATTACATTAATTGATAGAAGATTGATTGTGTTGGATGAAATCCCATCAATAAGCAAAACATATATTGAAATTCATTAATATTTTATTAAGATCAACGAAATGTATGCATTAAATAATTCTTTGGAAATCCTGATGTTGTTATCATGAATGATTTTACTAAGTTCAACAAGTTTGTGATGTAGGAATTCTAAAGCCAATACAAGTGATATTAAAGTTTAACACCAATTTTTTGGATGAAAAAAATCAAATGATACAAATTGAACCAAGTTATGCCAAAATGATGAACAATTCATCAACATATTAAAGCATTTTCGAACTATCTAGCTCAAACGTTAACAACACATCATTTGAATAGTCTAATTTGGAGAAAATATCAAATATAGAATTGTAATAAATAAATGAAATAATTTGAATAATAATATAAATTGAGGATGTCACAACCCTAACCTTGGGCTTGCGACCAAGGCAAAGGGTTGCAAGGTTGCAAGCCAAAAGGAAACCCAAAAGTGAAGGAAAATGTGAAGGAATGAACCTTCACACTCCCAAAAAAGTTTCCAACTTGGGAGTTTGGAGCTCCGGTGGATTCCCAAATTTTTAGAGAACAATTACAAGGGTCAAAAACCATTGGATTGAAAAGTTATTCATATCAATAAAAAGATATTGAAATGTAGATGTCTAAAATGGGCTTACATGACCCATTTGGACATCTGAAACACAAGTTATGGTCAAAAAAAAAGTCGGAAGTCAAATTGACAATTTGATTTTCGACCATTAAAAGTCAAGAATTGACCCAATTTACTTTTGTGAAGGTGGCATGTGACATACCGTTGAAAAGCTCTCAATGAGAGCTATAAATTTGTTTTAGACCTCATCTCAATCAGAAGTCTGCACACAAAGTTATGTGACCCCAAAGCCGTGAAAATCTTAACTTTGGGAATTTCAGAACTCCCATTTGGATGTGGGCCTCGTGGAAAAGCACATAGTATACTATAAAGGGGAAGGCGGTGGCTTCCCCCAAGTCTGAACTGTGATGAGTCTTGTGAGTCTAAGTTTGCCCATGGCTCGTCCTAACACCAAAAATGTTCCAACTATGCACTAACCACCTTGTGTTTGGTTTTGTGCAGGTCAGTGTGAATAGTTGATGCTTATCACTTTTCTTAGTCCTATCTCGAAACTCCAACACACCCCTTTACCTCAAAGTGCTATGAGCCAAGAAATGTGCGCCAACTCCTTACTTTTTTGTTCTTTTCAATTTAGACTCACATTGGAGTCCATTAAGGAACTTGAGAATGTGTCATAAATAAAATAAAATAACTTGAATAATAATATAAATTGAAGATGACCATATGTGGTTTATTTAATATGGCAAGTACATCCCAACATTTATAACATTGGTAAAAGGCAAAATAATGAAAATTTTACTTTCCACCTATTTTTATTTTTTGAGCAAGGATCACCAATTGGCTTATATTGCTTGTGCCTTTATTAGAGAAATTAGGAGATCATCTTTGCAATCATCTAATAATCATCCACTTCCTTGTGATTTATTAGATCCATTTTCCAACATACATTCTATTAGTGGAAAAAACAATACCCATCTTTTGTGCCTCACTCACAAATCCCAATAGAATCATCTTCATGTAAAAATAAATTAATAGCACAAAGTTCCCCAACAACTAACCATCAAGAGAGATTAAAAAACCCAAAACATTAGTTAAAACTATTGAAAACAAACCTACCCCCAATAAAATCTCAAAATAAACACCAAGCCTTGGTAACTCAACATAACCCCCGGATTCCAAAACCATATCAAGAACATTTGGTTGGCTTGAGTCCCACCATTAAAAAACAACCATTGATTCCAAGTTGCAATCTTTAGGGAAAAAAATTTGGATTTATACAACTTTGTAAAAGTATTGAAAACAAGTTACAAGTCAAAATGAATATTCAAAATAAAACAAAAATTAGATGATAATATAGGTAAATACAAAGGTAGATTGATTGCTAGGGGATACACATATCTTATTAGTTAATTTTATAGATACTTTCTTTGTAATTTAAATAGTTTAATGGCTTTGGCTACTCAATTTGATTTAGAAATCCAGCAAATAAATATTAAAATTGCATTTTGTATGATATTCTAAATGAGGACATTTATATGACAATTCCTAAAGGACTTCTAACAAACATAGTTTGTAAATTAAAATAACCCTTGTATAGGTTAAAACAATCACCATGAGCTCAGTACCAACAACATATTACCCAATTGCTTCAACAAGGTTTTATTTGAACAACATCTAATGCCAACATTTATGTCAAAACAAATATTGAAAGAGGCATCATTAATTCAGCAATTCATGTGGATGATTGCATTATTGTTAGCAATAATTTAAAGTTGACATGCAAATCAAAAGAAAATCTAAAAAAAGAATTTGAAATTATTAGTGAAGATGATTTCCATTACATACTTGGTATCCAAGTCATTTGGAACCATGTGGGAGGCTTTATAATCATTTGTACTAAAAGAGATATTATTGATCTCTGTGGTTGAACACTACCTTTACAATGAACAATTGTGAGCCTATAAATACTCCCTTGAAAATTGAAGTCATTTTATCATAACATGATAGTTTTTAGACACCTAAATAATAAGAAAAGATGAGTCCCCTACCTTTTTCTTAAGTAATTGATTGCTTCATGCATTCAAATATTTTTATAAAACTAAATTATAGATTTCCCAACGGTTTTTAGCTTGTCCAATTCTTCTAACCTTGAAGAGGACCATTGGCAAGTACAGAAACAAAATTTATGGTATATCAATGCCACCTTGACATGTGGGATTCCTTCTTAAAAGGTGCCAAATGGCAATATCTTACATGGCATTTTTTATGCAAGTTGGGCAAGTAAAAAGAAAATATGAGTTGCATTTTCCTCTATAAAAGTGAATACATGGCTCTATCAAAAGCCACTAACAAAGCAATTTGGATTCAAAGATTGATGAAGGAACTTGGGTTTTCCTAAATTTTAACAACTATTTATGTTGACAATCAAAGTGCTATTTCCTGAAGTGAGAATTCTAAATATCATGCTCAATGTAAACATATCAACATATGGTATCATTTCACTTAAAAACAAGTGCAAAGCTCAAAATATTGAAATTTAATATATCCATATTATCAAAATGATTCTTGATATTTTTACCAACTCCTTACCCAATGACAAACAATTAAAATGCATCAATAAGCTTGGTTTCAAATTGTAAGAATTCATAAAATATCTAGAATTAGAAAAAAAAACTAGCTTTCCATGTCACCTAAAGATATGACAATATACATCATCAAATTCAAAAATAGTGTACAAAATGTGGCTCTTAGTATGTATATGAAGCATGTATATACATATACTAAAGTTACATTAATTTTCAATTCATCTTCCTTATGACTAATTAAAACTTTCTTTTGTGAACTATTAATTATCTTGTCAATATGATTAACGTGCATTGAATGTTTATGTCTTTTACTTTGTGATTAATCTAACATCAAACATGAGAATTAACACTTCACTAATTGGCTTTTGATCCTACTAAAGTCTCTAAACATAGTTTAATTACATATATAACATTATTTTCATTAAAAAAAAAAGACAAATTTTATATTATGAACTTGATTTTTACAAATGATTTTTTTTCAAATTGATCCATCAAAATAGAAATGTTATAGAAATGCATTGATTACAAACAACTCCACAATGGAACATATAATTTTTACAACACATACATTTCACAACTCACATGCTCTCAATATGAGATCATTATCCTTACATAAAAACGATGTATAATCAGATTATGATAGCAAGGCATTTCAAATGTTATGTGTCAATGAAACACATTTCAACTTGGGAACATAAAATATATTATATAATTAATAATCCAAAAAAACATTGTGGAAAACATAAGTGTACAAGGTGAAAAGACACAATGATAATATATAATGATAATTTCACGACATTATCATCACATGAGACATTTATTGCTTTTGAAGTTGAATATACTATAAAAACATTTAATGCAAATACAAAAAAAGTTATTCATGAAATAAACATATACAAACCTTCAACATTGTTATTTTCAACATTCGTAATTCATTTTTTTTAATAAATAATTAATGCCAACATCTTGTTCATGAATTAAAATAATCGTTGACTTCAACATTGACCTATTTCATTAAAACTCAATACAACCAAAAGAACTTAAAAAGTTTATAAATCGTGAATCACTCTATGAAAACTATATTTTAAAAAATCACAATAATTTATGATACCCACCACTTGTGTAACAACACAACATTTATGTTAAAAGTTCTTAAAGCATATTAAATTAATCACAACTTAATATATTCTACATTCAAACTCCCAAATTATGTTCCAAAATGTCATCTCGTAAATTGAATAATGATCTTTCCAATACATTACATTACCACACACTATATGCAAGTTCAATTCACAAGTAATAATTAATATCCAAATTCAAAAACAAAAAAAAGCCAATAAAATATTAATGAAAATAAAATATGAATCATTATATTATTAAACCATAGGGCTCATGCTTTGGTGAGATAAGTCTTTGGCTAACTTAGTACCCTAGAATCTACAATTATGCCCATTTGTGAAAGAGGTTTCTCCAAAACAAAATGTTACATAAAGACATTCACAAATCTTGCTTGAAGTTGCATTCTTTAGATGCTTTCTTCATGCCAATGCCATATTGTGAGATAAATTTGGGGGAAAAAAAAAAAAAACTAATGCAAGGTAACAACAATGTATTGATTTTAGTTTTTTTAATTTTGATAATGTGGCAATTTTTTTGCCTATTTAACGAGGGCCTTGCAAGTCTCCATAATCTCTTGTATGAGAAAAGAGAGATAAGTGGTGGGTACTAATAGTAGGTACCAAAAGTAGGCACCAGTCAACAATTACGGAAAGGGAGGTGGGGGGGGGGGGCGATGGGCGCGGCCGTTTCGTGTCGTGTTTCGTCCCCTTTTTTTCCTCCTCTTCTTCTTCTTCTTCTTCTTCTCTTCTATTTGGCCTTGGCAGCGGCTGCTGACGACTGACGTCTCTCTGAGCTCATCCCAGGGTGGAATTGAAGAACGTGTGGGGGGAGAATTTGTGCGTGAGAACGAATTTTTTTTGGTGTTGCCGTCGTCCGTCGTGAAAGTTTGCGAGGAGCAATAAGTATTTACGAAATTTCATTTTTGCTGCAGTCGCGCACGGAAGACGTGAGAATTCATTCATGTGTTTCTTTGAACATTTATTGTTGTTGTAGCCAAAAAGAAAGACGCGAATTAATCTTGTGCATAATTTTCGACGTTTGTTGCAGCAATTGAATTGTTTCAGCAAGTAATTAGACGACGAAGAAGAAGCAGCAGCGCGAAGCCAAGAACATAAGGGAGATTTACCAAGGGGAAGTGATCATGGAGCAAGGAGGTGGCGGTGGTGGAGTTACTGCGGCATGGCGTACTTCTGTGCTAGCCAAGCATTTTCAGGTGCATGTAGGAGCAGCTTCTTATGCGACATCTCCTTCCGCCGTGTTGCAGCGATTAACCTGCATTTCTTACGAGCCTCCCGAGTGCAATTCGGGTTAGTACTTCTCGTTCCCCTCCTATATCTTCTCCTCTTTCTCACCTGAATTAGCAGCAAGAGGTCTTGAATTCTATTTTTTAGTGCATCCAGATTCAAAAGAGACAGTAGTAATTCACAGCAACAATGTACATAGCAGCTATGTCACAGATTAGGTTTTTAAATTGTTGTGTGATTTCAAGATGAAGCATCAGAGAGATCATAGTAATTTCTCAGTCACTGAAGAACAATTAGGCCATTTATGCTGACAATAATGGGGATCATGGCTGTTTGATGAAGCATAGAGTGATGATGGACCTTCATCTCATGAGCATATGATGCTAATGCTACCTGTTTGATACTGTATACAATTCCACATGCACAGATCAGCTTCTCATCAGAATAGTGTACCATATGATGGCATGGATGCACACGGTAGATCTGATGATTGAACTCCTAGAAAGAAGTGCACCAATTTGGTTGAAAATGC
Organism: Sphagnum tenellum; assembly: GCA_963921925.1. Lineage (NCBI taxonomy): Eukaryota > Viridiplantae > Streptophyta > Sphagnopsida > Sphagnales > Sphagnaceae > Sphagnum > Sphagnum tenellum. The sequence goes on along the minus strand of OY998143.1, from coordinate 11,208,383 downwards.
AATATATTTTTCCAACCATGCTCTTGAATCTGCCTACATATCCATGAACATGTTGCTGCTGAGGAACTGGTTGCAGAGAAGCCTGGTTTTGACACGAAGCAAATGAGATCTCTGTTAGATGACCACAACATCCCTGACAGAGACTTCATCTGGGATTTAATGGCCAGTTCCGAGCTTTTTCAGTCGAACAGAGTTGGTGAAAAGGTTTTCTTAAGTCCTGATTACAACCTGTCAATGGAGGATCAGAGAGAGAGTACCTTGGCTCGAGTTCTCTTCCTCCTTGAGAAAGGAGTGTTCAAAGGCTGGCTAACCAAGCAATCACATGAGCTTGAGCTCCAAAAGAGTGCAATTTTTGAAGCAGTGGAGACCTTTGATCATGCTTTAGCTGTCAAGCTTGGAATTCATTTCCGTCTCTGGTACAAAATATGTCCTTGTATGGCCAATTCATTTCCTCATTTTGTGCCAGCACTTCTATAATAAGCTTGTCCAGATTGTTGTGTACAATTGTGTCTCAGTTTTGAAATGCTCTTCACAGGGGAGGTGCCATTCAGTTCTGTGGGACAAAGCAACATCATCACAAGTGGTTGGAAATAACTGAAAACTTTCTGGTCCAGGGATGCTTTGCTATGACTGAGCTTGGCCATGGCAGCAATGTACGATCTATTCTTTTGAAAACACCACATCACCTAGAAAATGTCAGATTCTTTTAGCAATTACAGAACCAGAAGTTATGCTGCACAGAGCCTAGAGGGAAGTTTATATCTAGGTTGCAGCTTTATTGATTGTTTTCTATGCCAGGTTCGTGGAATTGAGACAGTGACAACATATGATCCAAACACCCAGGAATTCATCATCAACACTCCTTGCGAATCTGCTCAGAAATACTGGATTGGAGGAGCTGCAAAGGTATAAAATAATTGCTCTATCTTCCTTCATGGAAACAAATTATGGAGACCCAAACTGCTCTGTTGGAAACTGTCAAGATGGATAAGAGCTGTCTCAGTACACTCAATAAGATTCAATTGATAGCAGTTTTTTTTGTTTGTGTGCAGTATGCTACCCATTCTATTGTCTTCTCTCAGCTGCTAATAGATGGGAGAAATGAGGGTATACATGCCTTCATTTGTCAGTTACGTGATGACAAAGGCAATGTATGTCCTGGTCTAAGGATTGCTGACTGTGGACACAAGATTGGGCTGAATGGTATTGATAATGGTCGCATCTGGTAGGCCATCTTTTGAAGTTAATTATCCTTTTTGAACTTCAGCAGTTTACATGAAAATGCATTTCATGAACCTTCTGAGTTGTAAATCTAAACCAAGTTACTGAGTAGAAGATGTTGTGACAGGTTTGACAAAGTGCACATTCCTCGTGAGAATCTACTCAATTCAGTTGCAGATGTCACACCTGATGGACATTACCAAAGCATGATCAAAGATCCAGATCAGGTGATGTTTGTTCTTAGACCTGGGTGGAAGGAATCTTGAGTACTTTTCTATCTCTTTACTGTTCTCTTTTCTTTGAGTTATCTGGATTGCCAACAATTTTTTGGGTACAATCTTTTGCAGAGGTTTGCTGCCTTCATGGCACCATTGACAACAGGTCGTGTGAGTATTGCTGTGAGTGCTGTAAATCAAGCCAAGGTATTGTCAATGAACGCTACATCTTTTAAGAGTTGAATTGCAGACACCAAACTATTTCTAAAATGAACTTCAGTCTCTTCCAAATCAAGGTGAGACTTGGTAGCAAAACTTGGAGAGATGCTTATTAAAGTAAGAGCTAAATAGTGATGGCATAGTTATATATGGTGGGCAATATTTGCACAGATAGCATTGGCAACAGCAATTCGGTATGGCCTCACACGGCATGCTTTTGCACTCTCTCTGGGACAGCCTGAAATGATTCTACTTGACTACCCCAGTCACCAGCATCGCCTGCTCCCTTTGTTGGCAAAAACGTAAGTTTGATATTACTAAACCCCTGTACTTAGTACATGGGACTTCTACACATAAATGGTATTTAAGTATTCAATAGTCAAGGATTGAGCCAATAATCAAGTGTATGTGTAAATCTAACTAACGGCCACATTGCACTGTGTGTTTAATTCATCATTGGTTAATTGCTAGATGTTCCCATGATAGTCAACCTAACTATGGTGTGTTTCAATGGGCAAATCCACCTATGTTAAGGTCTGGGGTGGCAGATTTTGTCATTTTCTTGACCACATTATATGACATAATCTTCTGATGGCAATCATACACCCACAGTAATGACCAAAATGTGTCTGTTATCATGAATTTTTAAAAAATCATTGGATCTCCACCCCAGACCTTAATGTCATGGAATGGTCTTGCTGTTGCCCATTATGTAGGGTGCATTGCCTGGCTTGTCCTAACTGACTCACCTGGTGCCTTACCCAACACAATGGACAGGGGCTTGACCATTCCATAGTACAAATCAATCCACAGCTTTGAAATGGACATTTATCCCCATGAGTGAAAATAGTCTCAATGAGAGTCATTGCCAGACATGCTCATTTGTTGGCCTTGCCTACCAAGGCAAAGGTATTGTGTTCAGATTCATTATAGAGTATAGTAGCTTAAGGGATTTTGGCCCGTGGTTAATAGGTCTATTTTTATATGAGGATTTTTGAAAGATGATATTTTGGCTTGTGTTGAAACTTGAGATTAGTTATAGAGCTATAATATCTTGAAGGATTTTGACTTTTCTTAGAGGATTTTTTGAAGATTATATTTTTGCATGGTGAAATATTTGAGTTTTCATAATCCTTCTTTTGTAAGATACCTTTTTAATGTAAATGGCAAGGCTGCAGTGTGGCACACCCCTTGTTCTAGTTCTTCAGTACTGCTTCCTCATGCAGTCCTCATGCAGTCTTGTATGCTGATGGATTTGTATTGGATCTGTACAGCTATGCAATGAACTTTGCAGCATTAGACTTGAAGAAACAGTACTCAGCTCAAACAGGAGCAGATACAAAGACTATTCATGTCTTGTCAAGTGGCTTGAAGTCTATGTTGACCTGGCACAACCTTCACACCCTTCAGGTTGCTGATTAGCCATGTGCTCTTGCAAGGATTGTAATGGATGTTTCTTTCTAATTCTTCTCACAAACTAGGTTCCACAGTTCTGTTACAGCACCTGTGGTAGTGCTTCATTTTCATCTTGATAGATGGTGAATTTTTTATGCTCTCCCACTGAAAGGAAACTGTCTTTTGTTGTGTTTATTATTGGTGAAAATCATGTGTGAATCAGTTTAGAAGCCTTTTCTCATTTGTGAATGTAGAAGGGTTGCAGGAATGTCGCGAGGCATGTGGTGGTCAGGGTATAAAGAGTGACAACCGAATAGGCCAGGCTAAGGCTGAGTATGACGTTCAGTTGACTTTTGAGGGCGACAACAATGTGCTAATGCAACAGGTTGACATCTGTTGTTGTTCTTCAATTGCTTTCAAGAAGAGTGTGTAGTTTGATTCCTTAAACATTGCTCACTGTATAGGCTTACTAGCTCAAAGATTCATGAACTGCTTACTTGGTGGATGTAGGTGAGCAAAGAATTACACAGTTATTATTCTCACACTCGAAGGATGGGTAAACCTTTGAAGGATTTGGGGTTGGAGCATATGAATGGATCTTGTCCCATCATCCCATCAGTGCTTGACAGGAACATGGTCCGTGATAAAAATATTCAGGTACCATATGGGCACAGCACCACCATATATCAGAGCTGTGTTTTCTTTCCCCTCCAACCCCTTAGTATTTGTATGTCAGAGCATTTTGTGTTTCAAAGACTGATCATATGGAGAAAATTTCCAAAGGTGCAAAATTTGATGAAGGTCTTGTTCCGTAGTATCACCAATTTATAGTCATATTTACTTTGAATGTTCTCACTTCATGCAACAGCTAAAGAACTTTCACCAATTTAAGACTAGTGCTGTTGATATCTTTCCATGATCCTCAATTGTCTATTTGTTGCTAAATGCATCTTCATGGCAATAGTTGGGCCTCTTCCAAGCTAGAGAGAGAGTTTTGTTGGAGCTCTTGAGCATGAAGGTTCAAAGGATTTCATTGGAGGGACTGTCAATCACAGAGGCACTCATGGCGGTATGCTCATTTTATAGTAGTTATTCACCATTACTCAAAATTATTGTTTTGAAATTCCTGTCATTTGTTGCACTGGGGGAGGCTCATTTCTGTTCTTTGGGCTATGGGCATCAGTGTTTTATAGAGCAAATTAGATGACTTCTCTGTTGACCTGAGTTGTTCCATGTTGAATATTGTGTACCAGAATTATCAATTAGTACAGGACTTGGGTAAAGCATTTTCAGAGCGTATAGTGCTAGACAGCTTTTTGAAAGTTGAAGACCTACAACCAGCAGGTTCCTTGAAGGTAAGTTGGAATTTTTGTCCCTTGTGAGAGTAGAACAAAAGGAAGATTACAGAGCTGGTGGATGTACAAGGAATGCCAACAAAATGAGTGTAGAAATGTTCAATTTTCTTCAGAGGAGAAATGGATGAAGAAATACAAGAACTGGATACTGAAAATAAGAACACTGCTGTGTGCTGAGTCCTGTCTGCTTACTGTTATCTGAAGTGAGACATATTGAACAGATTTGAAATCAATCACAAAAATCTGTGAAAAGATTGTATAAGGATGTAGAGGAATGATCTGCAAAGATTGTAGCAAGACGACTTGCAGAATAACAAAGAACAAGAGATCTTTCCTGACTGATGCAGTTCCATGGATCAATAATATCTGAGGAAGGATGGACTCTGCAGTATGACCATCATCAGCCTAGTGCTTGGCAATAGAGGATGTTGGTAGTAGAGTCACTTTCTTAAATTCCAGGATAGCTATATCCTGGTTGTTGTGTTTAGAATCTAGATACAATAGTTGTATCTAGTGTTGTCAGTAGAGAATGCCAATATTGGGTCAAGTGAAGGGGAGACCAGTTAATTCCTGAAGGCAGCTGACCAGTATAAGTACCTTCTCTGGTTTGTGATTTTGCTAAGGTTTGCACTTTTTGTTCATGTCTACAGGATGTGCTTGGTCTTTTGAGAAAACTATATGTGCTATCCACAGCTGAGGAGAGTCCTGTCTTCTTGAGGTTTGTGATCCTGTTTATGAACTGTGATATAACTAGATATTCACTTGTGCTTTTACTTTGAACATTCTCTCTTTTGCTTGAGGGAAATTGTCAATTTGCCAGAAGGCTACAAGAGGTGCACTCTTTACAGTAATATAATATTCTCTTCTTCTCTACTTTTCTGTGGTGCTTACACAGGAACGCATTGAATTGTGCAGGTGTGGGCTTTTGTCACCAACACAGTCTCAGCTGGTTTCCGAAGAAGTGACAGCCTTATGTGCTGAGATCCGACCTCAGGCATTACACCTGGTTAATTCTTTTGGAATTCCACAAACACTTCTTGGCCCGATTGCATGTGATTGGGTTGAATACAACTCATGGGCAAATGTTCAACACAAAGAGTCCTCTGATTCTATACCCACCCAAGTGCATACTCATCCTCACAAGCTTAAACTACCAACGCCCATTCAGGCACAGGTGAGTTGTGAAGCAACAGGTAGCCAGAGTATAGAAGGATTTTGAAGACAAATTCCTGTGAGATCTCCTCTATAGCCAACTGTGGCTAAATCTTGTTATTAATGATCATCACTCTGGCAATATTGAAAAATTGGCAAAAAATAAAACCACTGCATTGGGGTCCATGTAACAATACTTTTCTTTTTTCTAATAGAATAAATCTTCGGCTACAAAATGGAAAAATGTAATCACATTGAGGCTATCAATGTGCTCTCCACTAATAGCAGATTTGGTTATGGTATTTGGGTTTAGGGTAGGAGATTTGGCTATGGTATTTAGGGAGTGGCAACATAATCGACCATGGTGTTTGGGAGTGCTAACAAATTTGTTAGCTAAATGCAAGACTATGTCTAAAGATTTATGATAAGCATGAATGCAAAGAAAACTTTCTAATTCTCTTCAAGTTCTTGAATACAAAGTTTAAACACACATTATGCAAAGAAGATTTTCTAGTTACACTTCACATTCTTGAATCCAAAGTTTAAACACACATAAAAATTTTACATCTCTTATTGGGGAATAGAACCTTGACCTCGCAAGGTCTTGCCCATGTAGTAGAGTAGTCTTGCCACTTACATAACCTTTTGTACAAACATGGGTGGTTGCAAGTTAGAATGATCCATCTTTTATGAATACACCACTCTCTAAAAGTTCATATGGTAGTTTTAATATGGTAGTTTACTATGATATCATTGGTTACAAGGAGAATTACGTTATAATTAATGATTAAATAAAGTTCATATGGAAAAAAAACTATATAGACAACTCTTTTAACATACATGTTAAGAGATTTTTTTTTGAAATTCAATCAAAAAATAATTGTGATATGAACTTACAAAAATATGTCTCATTTCAAAACATTCAAAAGTTCATAATTTTTTTTAAGGTTTTTTTTGGTAAACTTTATCCATCTATATTTTTATTGCTTTAAATATATCACATATTGAGTCCCAATGAGATATCCCAAATAAAACCATACATAAAAATGCATGTTTAAAAAGAAAAAAACAAAAAGTTAATCCATATTTTTCAGCTTCAAAAGTTCATTATTATATATTTGGTGCATGTAAGTTACTTTTTTTAATGTATATGTCTTTTTATTCAAGTTGAAAATCTCAATTTAATCACAAATTTGGCACATTGTTGATTTTATGGCACGTTAATAATATGTAAATGAATGACATTTTGCAAAAAATTGCATTATGATGCAAAAAGTGAATGACCTTACTTTGCAACTACCCATGTTTTCAAGCTTATAATTAACTCTCTCTCTTCATCTCTCATATTGCATAACTTTTCCCATATTTTTTCTTGAATACATCATCAGGACAAATAATAGTTATAGATTTTTGTCCAACGGTTATATGTTTTTTCGTCCATCTATAAAAAGGTTGTGAAACATTCTTTCATCCACTCACGTGAAGGTTATGGAATTACTTTTAAACCTCTAAACAACTCATGTTATGTTTGGCAACCATCTTGGGGACAATTGTTATCGAAAATAATTTTGACATTCCTATGTTTCAATTACTTCTAGTAACAAGCATCCTCTTGCAAGTTACCTAGTTCATAAACACCTCACAAATAAATCCGAACATTGAAACATCCAACCCAATAGCCACACAACTTGGGCATTGGAATACCATTCATAACCCAATCTTGCAATCTTGCCATTCATAACCCAATTTTGCTATCTTGACTTACATCCAAACAATGTATACAAAAATAATATATGTTGATTTGCATTTCTGAAAATAAACAAATGCCTTGAAAGAAGAATTTTCCCTCACAAAGAAACAAGTGGCAACTTTAAGAAAAATGTGTGGTCCTAGACACGTCTAACAATTTACTTAGTACCAATTCAAACATCCTTCCATATTGTAATGGTTTGATCATAGGGAAAATTAATGACTTTGGGTAAATGTGCAAACACACAAATCAAGATGTGGGATCAGCTAATTACATAGCTTACTCATCATGAAAGTTAAGTTACTAAAGATTTTTTCATCCTCCACCAAACTTAACACCTACATCATAGTTATTTCAACAACCTTCATGTAATCATTTAGTTTTTGCATTAAAATGGGAAAAGATTAGACAACCACACTTGAATGATTGGTTTCATATCTATTGGTTCCCACATCATTGCATCAACATTATGACTCATGGTAGATTTGAAATCAAAAGCTTGCACTAAAAGTTACCTTGAGTTCAAATGGGAAGAACTAACACCCCATTAGGTCTTCTTGTCAACACAAAATGCACTCTTAAGCTTAGCTAGATGCAAGAAAAAAATTTTGGGCAACAACCTTTTCACATACCCAATATTGCAAGTATAGGACCATGCCAAAAGTTGCAGTGATTTTTACATAAGGAAACCTAAACTAAGCACATAAGTTTGAAGCAACCTATGAACATGAACCTTGCACCATTTCAAGCATATCTTTCTAATTAATCATATTCACATGGACATAAGCATGTCAAGACCTCCATGCTAATGGAGAGCATGGGTTTTGCTACCAATGGTGAACATAATATATATGGCAACAAATTAAATTGAATGTCTAATTCTAAAACTTAGGTGAAAAGTTGTTGTATTCATTATAGTGTTCATAAAGGACAATGAACTCATTGAAAGAAAATTCATTATATGAATAGAAAAGATCAATATAAATTAAAGCTAGTATAGTTTAGCCTCTATTAACTTCATAACATCAAGGAACTTGGAAATAAATACAGCTCACTTTTGAATGAAATTAATCAATGTGTGCACCATTTCCAACATTGGAAGGATGCACGGCAAACTTAAAGTTAGTTCCAAATCAAATGGAATATATCCAATTTCTCTTGAATAGGCCTCCTTTTGAGTGCATTTACACACATCTTCACAATATGAGATTTGCATTCCCCTAACACCTATTTCATAGGGCTAAATGTTGATATCCAATAGGTCTTAATATTGGGCAATAATTTCAAACCTTTGATCTCCAAAGTTTTGGCAAGGTTGGTAAAATCTAAGACCTTGTTTGGATTATGTGAAAAAATCAATATATAGATATTGCAACATGTTTTCAATATACACAACCTAGCTCAATTTGCTCAAAGCCAAAACCACCAAGTTGGTCCAATGTGCCGCATAATGCACACCAATGAAATCAGAAACAATCTATTCCATTGTTTGTGTAATCATCCCAATGTGAATGGTTTGAAACATTGAATCACCATTAAATCCATGGCAAATATTCTTGGAGGCCACATCTTTATTCATCATAAGGCCCCCCATACTTGCCCATAATAGCCAAAATGACACTAGTAATGTTGTTTAAGGTTTCAACCACCTCAACTTTTTCAAGTGTTAGCAAATTTGAAATGCATTTCTAATTCTTCATCATGTACATGTGGAAACTAATATATTGTTAATTATGCTATGAAAGTCACCTCATTTGCATTAATAAAAAAGTAGTTAGCCTTAGCAAAAATAGACATGACTAGTTCTTGGAAAGAACCATTATTGTCTAATCAATGTTTCAATGGGTTATTCTTAACCTTTAGCAACAAAAACAACTTTATTCAATAACTCATACTCCAAATTGGCCTTCCATGTGCAAGACAATGGCAAATTGGTCCAATTTTTTTCTTCACCCCAAATGAACCCAAACCATCATACTAAGGTCATGACAAACGCCAAATTTTGCTCACAAAATGTCTTTCTATTTTTGCAATGCTTAGCATCTTCAACATAGTAATACTCCCCAACCACCACTTTCACACTATCTAATTTTGCCTTTTGGCAACTTGTAGGTTTTTGAAATGTGTGAAGCTTGGGAATTAACAATTTCTCTTTCCCTTCCATCCTATCAATCAAACTTGGGTCACTAAGCCATATCCCCTATGATTGAATTTGCTCACGTGTTTAAAAATAAGTGAGATTTTTCATAATATGTTTTGGGTTTCTTATCAAAAGGCCCCTTTCCATTTTTCCTACTCTCAAAATTGTTACTTAAATGAGGACTTGGAATGCTACTAGAAGCTTTTGTAGTATTAATAAAAAAATAACAATCTTAAAAAACTTCGCCATTCAAAAATTTGAACCTAAAATTCTTAAGCACCTAAATTAGGAACATTGTTTTGCTAGACCTTATAACACACACACACACCAAGGGGAGGTCCCTTCCATTTTATTTCAAATGGTGTGCAAATATATATATATATATATATATATATATATATATAAAGTGTAACTTATTAGAAATAATATAATTTATAATTTACTTAATTGTGTAAATAGGGTGCCTATAATTCATTATGAAAATATAACTAATATTTAAAATATTCAATTATCTCATAGCATTACAAAAAAAACCTTTGATCTTAGGTGCTTGCCAAAATACACAAGGATAAACATTTTTAAGGCACATGTGCAAGGAAAATGTAGTGAAAAGGAGAGCAATCAAAGAAGTGTTATTAATCACTTAGAACCACATGTGCAAGTTTCCCTACATGTGGCTCATCCATGGTAATTTTTTCAGTTTTTGCAAAATTTTGCCATATAAATGTTACTAGTCCATTTTGTGTGGGGAAACAAAAAGGATGTTTAAGTTTTGGTAGGTGGTAAATTGCATAACACAAGTAATATGGATGCAAGATAAAAAAAACAAGTATGCAAGAGGAAACAAAATGGACAAGGGAAAAAGAAGAGTTTAATGCAAATGCACTTTTAATTTTGATTTGAGCTTATATAGTCTAGCTCCTTTTGTGTGCCCCAAGCTTGAAACAAACACAAGGTCAAGTTGAAAGCAAATTGGAAACATTTTTGGCTAGTGTGTCTTCGCCACTATGGTTTGATACATTCGATTTGCAACAAGACTAGAAAACTTAAACCAACATCACCAATAAGATCAAAAGAAAAGAGATTGTGCACATAAAACATGAATCAAGCAAAATCTATGCAATAAACCCCTATTATAGAAAAGCTCTAGGCTTTCAAGTATTAGGGAGGGAGGGGGGAAATGGGAGAAAACATACTGATGGCAAACAACCCCATCCAACAATGGAGGGTTGATGATCTTGTTTCCATTTAGTGACAAAAACATGGTGGACTAGTTATTCAATGACAGATGAATAATGGCAAATTGGGCTCCATTCAATAGTAGATGGTCAATGGATGGAGCTCAATTCAATGCTAGGAGATTGGCTCATCCAACAATGGAGGTATCATGATGGAGGCAAACAATGTTTTTTTTTGTGTGTTAATGACAATGACACAAAGTCGTTCACCATCTACATGTGATAAATGTTAACAATGAGAGCTAATAAGGTGACAACATGTGGCAAGATAGGGGTTCTTAGGCTTTTTTTAAAAATAAATGTAAAAGAAAAAAACAAAGGCCATTTCACAACGCTATTTGAAGAATGACTTTTTGGCAACAACTCACCAAAGAAAACAAAACCATGATTAACCTCCCCAAAATCCAAAATGCATTATAAAAAAAAAAGATGAAGGTGGGTTGGTTGTGGCCTTTCACCTCACCATAATTTGAAAAATCTTATAATTAAATTAAAAATTTGCCATTTAACTTTTGCTTACAATTCTCAATCACAATTAACTTTTAAATTTTTTAACATCTACTTGTTTTTTTAAAAATGAATTCTAATATTTGCCCAACATTGGTGGAAACATTCTCCCGCATGCAACATCTTGCAAATTGCATGTTTCAACAATATTAAATTTTACAAATTGGAACCTATTTTTTCAAAACAAACCCATTGAAGGTCGTTATCAAATGTAAAGAATCAACAAAGTTTTTCTTTCATAAACAGACGGTTGCAATTCATTTGAGAGAAGAGGAGGAACGATATGCGAGGAATCTTACATGTAAAGTGTAATCCTCTGTTGTGCCAAAAATATTATTGAAGGTAAATGACAGGTCCTTCTAAGCAAACCTTCAAGTGAAAGGATTCATTTAATTGGGGCCCAAGTCCAAACCATTACAAGGCGGTCCCCATAGTGGACTAGGTTGTGAGTCTAAATGTTGGGCTAAGTTTGATTCTTGGTTTGATAACATTCATGAGTCACATAGGTGTCAACGAGTGGGGGTTTGAGGAAAGGGGTTGAGGAGATGTTTTTGGCACATTAAGTCCTTGAACTAAACAAGTTTGCAGTTAGGCCATAAAATGAGAAATGGCAATCTTAGGTGATAAGGCTTTGAACCAATTGGGAAGTCTACAACATGTTTAGTCTCACCCATCTAAAGTTCGAGGTTTGCCCAAGGTTATAAGATGAGGTGAATGTTGAAATTGATCAAGTGCATCACAAAGTGGGGACCCCTTTGTATTTGTGCTATTTAAGTGCTTTCACAATACTTTTACAAGATGTCCAAGGTTTAATGTTTTGTTCATGTAAAATAGGCATTGAAACAATTTAGATTGTATTGATTTAATTTTGGTATTGTTTCAATGATAATTGATGTAGCATCATATTTGCATTGTATTTATGTTGTTTGCCATGTTGTATTCACATTATGTCCATATTGTAATGATATTGCATTAGTATTATGATTGTATTGGATATGCATTTTTAGTTATAAATGATACAATGTTGTTACAATATGGTTACAAACTCTATTATTGTATTGATTCTATATTGTATTCATGTTGTCTATATTTTGTATTTATGTTGTACTCATATTTTTTCAACATCGTATTTGCATTGCATGTGCATTGTTGAACATAGGGGATGCAATGTTGCAACAACGTAGCTACAAACTAAATATTCAATATTGACTCAATGTTGTATTCTTGTTGTTTATGTTATTGTATCTATGTTATAATCATACTTTCCCAACATTGTATTTATATTGTTTGTGTGTTGTTGAAGGTAGGTGATGTAATGTTACAACAACACAATTGCAAATCACTGATCCATCAGTGGTACTATAAATCAATTTATAGTACCACTGATGGATCAGTGATTGATCAGTCTATAAACCAAAATGGATTGAAATTAAGCACTGCACCTATTTTCATGACTATCCATACCATGACTCCCTACATAATACAGCTCGGCTAGTTGTACAAATTCATAGACCTACAACAAGCAGAAAATTTCTGAATGAGAAGACAGCCATTTATAGCTCACGCGTCTGAAAAAGCACAACATTTCTAAGAACTTGATTTTCCGATCAAAGCCTGAGATAGAGTGTACTGAGGGAATGGAAGATGTGGTGCCCACTCAATCAAGGAATAGGATGTAAATATATGAAATTTGATTTGACGGAACAAAGTTAATAGCAAATAATAAGGGAGAGAAACCTTTAATTATTGCAGTTGGAAAGAAGGTAGCAACTTCCTTAATTGTAACTCGCATCTGTCACCAATTCCATATAACACAGTCAATCCAACATAAGAGTCAGAGCTCCTAAGCCAACATGGATTTAACTTCCAAGAGTGAGTGAGAAAAAGACCCTTAAAAATAGTCGTCAGCTGCTGAAGCAGTGGGGGCACACCTTCATCCACCAACATGCAATAGTTATGACAAAAATACGATTTCACAAAAGGTACCCTAGAGAAGTATCAGAGCCTAGAAGAGTGCATGGCATTTCTGAGAAGGAAGCTTTATCTGGAAATGCATGTAAATGCCGACATACATCATCTGACCCATAGGCTCGATCAGGGTCCTCCACAATTGGTGAAAGAGTGCCACTGTAATCTAAGAACACAACCACTTGCTTGGCCTTAACCTCCACCATCAAGTCTTCGAACATGCTCAGGGCTGATGGATGCTTCTTCTGCAAATATAAGTAAAACATTGTTAATTCATAATAGTTCAATCCTTTAGTCAAGTAGTTATACTTTTCAATCAGCATTCTTCCATATCTTAGCTGGCAGGTATCCACAGTGACACTTATGTCAACAAGGACTCAAGAAGCAGACTCAAAAACCAAATGAAAAACTCCATGAAAGTGTGGCTAGCAATTATGAAGGAATAAATATACAGTAGAAGCCCAACCATTGCAACTCCCTATCTACCATCCAAATCTTCACTTGAGGGTTTTGAAGTTCTTGTTGCTTACAAGCCAAACTGCATATTCTGCTGCCTCCATGTCATATGATTCAGGAGTATCTCCATGAAGAGAGTGGAACTGGGGAGGAGACTGAGCTTTCATGGCATCTAGCCATGTGACCAAGTGTCCCTTGTATAGACTGACTATTCACAATCTTGTTTGCAGAATCGAACAAATATTGCTTGCTAGAACAGGCAATCAGACAGGGCCAGCGGAAGAGGAATATACAGATAATGCCAGGTATGAAAGCATCCTCAAAAGCTCTAAGAGACGGAGAATCTCACAACCAACGAAACCAAACACATTTTCCCAAAAGCACTGAACGAAACCACAATTGTTGCAGCAAAGGAGAAACCAACAATAGAAGATGTTGAAGACACTCAAAACGATAAGTGACGAAATTGGTAAGCGAGTCAGCCCGCCACAAAGCCTGTACAAAGCACGAAACAAACTTCATAATAAACCTAGAAAAAGATTTTTCTGGATTGGAAAAAACACGGAAATTAGTTTCCAGTCACACAAAAGACTAAGAAAGAAAAGAAGTTAGGACCTGGAGGTGACTAGAGAAGTAGACTGAGATTTTAATATTGTGTGAACAAGAAAAGGAGGGACACAATTTTGTGAACACAAAAAAAAGAGGCGAAAACAGGGGGAATGTGAAGAGAACAGAAAGCTAGCGTGGATGCGGAAGAGCAAGATCTAATAGAATAGAAAGCATGAAGTGCCTCAAAGCAGCTATTTCCTCGTTCTCGTCTGGTTCTTCACGCGTGCGCTGCTGCTGCTACGGCGCTTGTTTGTGTTTCATGCAACACTCACTTCCTTCGTCTTCTTCGCGCAGAAATGGAAAACAACGAGCCTCTCTGTCCAGGTCCCCTATTCACTGCACTTGGCTGGCCTCGCGCGCAATAAGGTAGCCATCATTCATTGTGAGTGTAGTAAAGGGATCTGGATTGATATCTGGATAAACAAGCTCCCTACTCACCAGATCTTAGTTAGGGGACCTTGACCGAGACTTGGGATGTCAAGTGCACATCTCAACTCTTTTTCTTTACTTGCGAAATTTTGCCAAAAAAAGAAATTAAAAAACAAGAATTCGAAAGTTAAGCGATTTTGAAGAAGTGAGAAAAAATAGTAAATTGAAAAGCTAGAGGAGATGGACCACGGACACGACCTCCCACTTTCTCACTTGTGATTGAAATTGTTGCTGGTATACTCTGTCTCACCAGAATGAAAAAATCAGAAAGAAATAAAGCATCTCTATGAATAGCACAATTTGAATTGAAATCTCAAGAGCAAATTCTGTGTCTGCAAGACAAGCCTTAGTTCAAAGACAAATTTTACCAATGATGGAGCAGTCTTACCTAGAGATCTGCCCACATGCTGGTTATTAATCAATGTTCGTTATTTGGCCATTTGATATTGCAACATTTCATAGGATTGTATTAATGTTGTGACAATGAGTACCATTGTTTTAACATTTTTAATGTGTTGGTTTTATATGATATGCAACAACATCGAAATTCCACATTTATGAAGGTTGTAACAACATCAATTCAATAGCTAATCAATTTGTGTTGTCTCAGCATTGACAAGATCTTATTCTTTGAATGTGTGTTGAAAAAATGTAAATTATGCCAAAACAATCCCAATGCTAACTCAATACATATTGTTATAGTGCCATCAACATATTGTATCAATGACCATATTAGCATTGAATCTTCAACATATAGTCATCAATTTGATGACTTATTAATGTATGTTGTGCTAATGTTGGTCATATTTTTTTCATTGATTTAATATTGATAAGATGTTAAATGTTTTAGTATTATATCAATGCCATTTCAGGATATGTTGTTATAATGTCACTTTAACATCATATCAATGATTATATCAACATTGAACGTTGAACATATTGTTAAGGTGTTGTAAAAGCACTCATACAAAGAGGGGGCAAGTTTGTGATGTGTGTGGTTTGCCATGTGCAAGTAGTTTAGGTGTTTAATGAAGAACATGGTCAAAGGCATGGGTGCCAAGGTGTCAAGGCAAATCCAAGTGCTAGAGTAAGGCGCCCTCCAAATACACCAAACAAATTCTATTGGTTCTTTACATTATTCTTAAAGTCACCCTATCTTTGGCCCTAGTTTGACTCTATAATGCCTATTTCATGCCCAATTTTAATGTGATCCTAAAATGAGAAAAATTGGGTACTGTTTTGATGAAACTGGGTATCAGTTCACAAGATTTGCAAGATTTTATTATGACAATACTTGGTTTAGTGAAAAAATTGAGCAGCAGCAAAGGAAAGGCAAATGCAAAACTTGTGGTGATACTCGGGTGCAGAGCAATTTACTATTTAGGTGAGAAAACTAGTTTGGTCCTTTTTATTAATATTCCTTGCTTAATGTTTTCATCCTGACAAGTGATTTCGTCCCCAGTTTTGGCAAAGCTAGGGGCCAGCACGCCAATTTAGGGTCGTTTACAAGATAACTTTAAGTTCTGGTATTCACCCTTTCCAAGGTCAAAGAGGTTCACGAAATTTCAGCCTGAGTCTTTTATTTAAGTACAATCAAGGACAAGGAGGCCTTGATCACAGATTCATGGGGCTTGTGTCATCATTGAGAAGTGGGGATGAACGTGAGAAGGCAAGGCCAGGCCAGGCCGGGAGTTCAGGGGATGGGCTGAAAAAACAGCACAAACATGCACGTGAACACAGGACTAAAATTAGCTGAACAAAACAAAAAAAGGAATAATTTATCAGCCGTGTGCAGAGCTCATTTGGCTCAAATGTACATGAAGAAAGACCGAAGTAAAGGAATGATCTAAATTTGGCTCCCCTTGTTATAGGCAACTGAGACTCCCCCAGATACAGATAAAAACACTTCTTACATACGATCTCTTCTCTCATTCTCTTTATACATATATGTACTACATTCCTCGGAATCTGCATTGCAAAACAAACAACAAACATGCTACTATTACAGGTTTGATCACAAACAAGTTGGTTACTTGTGTAGGATGATGATGCACACCGAATATCATTCATTGGGTTGTTGTTTTGGCCCAGTTTCATAAATTATTTGTCTTAGCCCGTCGATCTGTCGCCTCAACGCAAGGAAGTCCTCACCAGATAAGGCATCTTCCTCTCTACAAAAGATCTGGTGTCTTAGGGAGAAATTCTATGTAAGACCCTAATTCTGCATCTTCTTACAGTGCCCTTCACATACACCAAGAAGGATGGATGGTAGGTAGTCAAGAAACAATTATCTACCCAGTTCTTTCTGAAGAGCATTACTTCATGTGCATATTTTGCAGGTCCAAAGTCCAAACTCACAGTCTTCCTCTGGATACTAAAGCCTGAACTTCATCCAAGTTATGATCTATAAACCATTTCATTGCTGCTGCTGGAGCAACACCGCTAACAATAACAACAATCGTCGTGCCATTTTCAATTATTCAAACATAGGTGAAAACAACGTCCAGGAGTTCATACGAATAGTAAGCATCCCTTTAAAAGTGATGATTAAATTGTTTATTCCGAGATGATGAACTCACATTCTGCTTGAATGAGAACTAGTTATACATAGATATAACGGTGTGGGACCAATATTATTGGCCAGTTAGGAAGACCTGGTTGGGTTTTCTGATTACTCTACAAAGGTACCAAGAGACAACAACTACTAGATAAACTGCAGCGTTGCTACCCAAAACTAGTACCCATTGAGTTTACTATCTAACTGGATAATTGGTTCATTCAAAGAAGTGTGTCTTGTAGTGTGAGCAACTCTCTCTGAGTTTGATACTTGAACATCCCCACTCTCCACCCTCAAGCCCTTACTTCCCAGTTGTTAGTAGGAAGGTAGTGAAACATCAAGTGAGTTAACCACCACCATGGTTAGTTAGGGAACTGAAACCCAGCAGATAATTGTTTCTTGACCACCTACTATCCATCCTTCTTGGTGCACTGGTGGGTGCTGCTGGTTCACTCTGGCCATCCTAGGCTGTTTTACCACATTCAACATACACTGTTTATTATTCCCCCCATTCCTACCAGTGAATTTTTCTTCAATTTTTTCTATGTAGCTGAAGTGGTGATCATCCATAAGACAACTTAGCCAGATTTGACAATTAAAAAATATGAAGGTAAAATTTCTTATCACCCTTCTCTATTTTTGGCTACATACTCAAACTTAGGATAGAACATGGCCATTTTTTAAAATAAAATTTTCCTTAGATTTGGCAACTTAAAAACCCAAAAAACGTTAAAATTTTTTGATAAAATATTATGATTTTGATAAAAAAATTCACCATTTAGCAAAATTTTGTCCAAAAAATTGATGTTGATCCCCACCCATAAACATGACAAAATATACAACATAAAGTGGAATAATGTTTAAATTATGTCACCACATGGGTCAACAATCACTCCCTTTTACTAGCCCTCTTGGATAAGAGGGCATTGTAGCTTGGCCATATTTTTAGTCTCAAAGTGAGTTTCACACTATTTGACTATTATACTTCATCCAAAATCTAATGTAGGTGGACATGTTTTAAGACTATTCCTATTTCAAATTCCTAACTTCAAATTATAATTTGAATTATATTTCAACTCTTAGATAATGGATACAACATAAAGAACAAAAGACAATTCTTTGTATTTTTAGGTCAATTTTGGGGTGTAATTTTGCACAATACCTTGCAACATGTGCAAGATACTTCTTTTGGTTTTTTTCTTTAAGCAATTTTATACCTTACAAATATTTCTTACAAGACATTTCAAATTTTTAAAAAATAAACACGTCAAACTAACCATTGAATGCCATACATGAAGTAAATTCAAATTCATGATTCAACCCAAAACTCATAATAGAATCTCATGTCACAAAAATAGAGTTCAACTATGTGGTCATTCCTTGTGGATTATTATTGCATCAAAAGTTGAATCAAAATTTGATGACACGAGTTTTGCAAAGTATCACTTTGTAATCTAGATCTAGAAGCTTTTTTTATTTTGGAATTTTTCTATCAAAAATTTCATTCCAAAACCCATCATTAATGTTAAGAACTAATTTCCTCACTCCATGAACATGGATCAATGATTTCTCTTGAGGAAAGGAGGTAGCAACACCAACATCCAAAACTTGAGTAAAAAGTTGCAACCACAAATTGCTCAAAAACATGAACAACCTCAAGATAAGGAAAAATAAGGACAACATCAATTTGTCCATAATCACATTCTTGCAAAACACAAAAACCACAAAATAACATAACAAAAAAAAACCAACAAAACTATAAACAACATATTATTTCATATGATAGAAATAATATTACTATAACCTTCTGATATGAACTTTCCTCACATGAACATTGAATGTTTCATCATAATGAAACAAGCAACAAAACTTCAACTCACCATTTATTATGTGTTGGAGAACTTTAACTCACAAATGCTTGTCAATTTGGTTGCACCTAAACAAAAACTCAAATACCAAATTTTCAACGTCAATCAAAAGCATAAACTATATGTGAGTGAGTGTGTGTGTGCAATAAAATGTAAACTAGCAAATTTAAACAACTGAAGCAAAGCACAAAGGCAAGGAAGGACTAACTTTTCATAACAAATTGGATTTCTATGGCCAATCATCTCCATGTCATATTCTTAAAACACAAAGAACTTCTTCCATGCAAGTGATTCCAACACCTATGCTCATAGTATTGAATAAAAGTTTGTCTTACAATTTAAGAAAAATCATTATTAGTTTATCAAAAGTCATGTGCAAGTAATTTCAATCAACTAGTGCAATCATGAACCAATTAACATCCTCAAATGGTCTCCATTAGAGTTTTAAATGCAATTTTTTTTTATATGGCCTAGGCTTACCTAAAGGCCAAATTAACAAAACCTTGTCTTGCAACTCTTTGAAATTGTGAATAACATCGACATTAAGGAGGTTAATGTTTGTTAGTAGAACAATTGATGATATCAATGCACCAATTTTTTGAGACATCTTGACAAAATCTGAAAACCAAATGTTGAAACTAACTAACAATTGCAAAATACATAAACCTTCAAAATTGACATTTTTGAGCTTTTGACAACCCTTGATGAAGTAGTTTTGCATGCAAAAGTAACCAAATTGGAGGTTTAGGCACATGTTGGTGATGTTTATTGACAAATTTACTACCCAAACATTTTCAAAAAGTTATTATTAACAAAACTTTTATCATAACCCCAACTAGGGGTTTACAACCAAGGTTGGGGGCATGATAAAGGATCAAGGCCAAGAATGTGTGTCAAAGATGCATGTACACTTTCACAAGTATGGGCGAATGCAAAGGAAGTGAATCCAAGCACTCCCAAGTGGTAATCACTTTGGGAGTTGAAAGATCTTGGAATCTCCCAAATCCTTGGGGAAAAAGTACAAATAACAAACCTTGTCCAAATTGGCATTTTTTCATATTGAAAGTGCACTCAAATTTCCTATTTGGAGATTTAAAGCTCAAATTAATCTTGAAAAAATGGTTGAAACTCAAATTAGTAGTTTGTGGATTTTAATGGCCAAGAGTCAAACTCCATATCATCACATTTAAACCTTGACATTAGTGAAAATGTTGAAGGGTGCAAAAACAACTTTCCCAATGTCAACAATTTGCTATCCCTATTTTTGCCCCTTTTTGCCAAGTAAACCTTTTAATGGTTTTTATCAAATCCTAGATGCTACATGACCAATAAGGAAATAAGAAGAAACAACATATTAGAAAAATAAAAATAACAATCAATAATAAACATAGAAAATAGCTAGCATGAATACAAAATTGCACTTTTGTTCATTACCTTTTTAGGGCAAAACTATGGTGACTTTATATGGATGTCACATTAGTAGTTTTCTTGTACTTTTAAACACAAGAAAATAAATAAAATAAGATAAAAAAATTTGAAATATCAAAAAATGGACTCATTAATGTAAATCTAACACAATTAGCTATCTAATAATGCAAACATCAAATCAAAATAATAGATAGTCAATAAGCAATGAAAATTTGAATTTTCGCAATAACTTTTGTTGCATTTTCAAAACTCATGAATATGGACTTTTATCTTACAATGTATTAATCTTATGTATTTGAAACCTTGGGATATGATTGATGTTTAAAAACCTAAGATGCATTGAATGAAAAATTTAGTATTTTAATTTATTGTGTTTTGGACTTTTCAAAGTCCCAAAAATTGTAATTATTTAAAAAGTATAAGCATTGAGAATGATTATTTTTTAATATTATATTTTGTGAAAAAAAATAAAATTATAGAATAATGACATGAAATTGAAATGGAAAAAAAAAATGTTAAGTTTAATTTCATGTAAATATTCATATTTTAAGCCAATTTCAAATACATGAGACTTTGAAGTAAATGTTTCATTGTTGTAAATAAAACACCATGTTGTGCTTTCATCCTCTAGGGTACAAATTGCCATCCTTTTCCACCACTTAAAGCATAAACATTACCAACATGTCCACCAAATCCTTCATAGAATATTTATCTTTTGACATTTTTCTTTGTTTCAAAACCTTGGAACTTCATCCATTCATTATTTAAGCATTTACAACCTACATATTAACATGTTATTTACCTTAAGGCATCCATTATTCACATTTTACAAATCCTTTTCATCAATTTCAAAAAATTAAATTTGAATATATCTCATCAACAAACATACAATTATCAACAAATAGAACATGACAACCATAATCAATAACTTCATATTCAATTTCCACAATGGATGGATCTATAAAATATCAACAAAAAACCAAATTCATTGAAACACTTAGTTGAATAAAAGGATTATAAAAAATGTGAAATAGGTAAGATTTGTTTCAATAGGTGATTGAGGAGATTAAAAAAAAATAAAAATGTGATTGCAAATACAAACCACAACCATCATCTAACCATGTTAAATCGGAATCAAGAGCACTATATTGGCTCTTCGAACAATTATGGGCCAAGATTGTCAACATCACCATAATGTTTATTTGAAGCGAGTTTGTCAACACATGACATTGTTACATAAACACACAAAATAGAATAAACAATTAAGAATACCAACAAAATGGCAACAATTCTATGTATTATATGGCAATTTCAAAACAAACATAAGATGAAATAAGAACATTACAAGCTTCAAAAACACAACAAAATTGTAACTATAATGTAAGTTGTATTGATGGTTACATAAAACATGGTGGATAAAACAACATTTTCAAATTGGTTCAAGCATTTGTAAGTTAGAAAACAACAAAACAAAATAAGAAAAGCTACACAAAACAAACTCAAACATAAAAATGTTAAGAACTAAACAAATTTCACCATAACAACATTAAAACAATGTAACAAAAGTACAACAAGATAGTAAGGTTATGGAGAGCAATATAATAACATTATAATGATGTTTACAACATCAAGGGAAGAAAAACTAGACATAATAAACCTTGCAAATCAATGAAATTGTGGTGCTAGAAGAACAACAAAAGATGTTGATCTTGTATGCTAATGGAGCTATCAACATTAATGAAATTGAAAGAACATGCATGGAGTTGCCCATACATTAGAAAAAAACAACAAGTCAATTTCCCAAATCAACAAAGTTCCCAATAGAAAATAAGAACAAAATATTTTACTCATGCAAAATAAGAATGGAAAAACAATGCACATCACTTAAATGTGACAAAACCAAAATGCAAATGATGCAAGTTGCACCTAGCCACACACACAAAAAAGAGCAAAATAGTACAATAATGAAAACATCAAACCTCACACAATTAAATAAATAAATAAAATGTACAAATGATGGAGCCAAAGATATATAAAAAAGTGAATGAAAATAAAATGACAAAAAAAAAATTGGAAATAAATTCAAAAAGAAATCTTTCAGGTTTTTCACATAAATGAAGGGTTTAAGTTTGGACTATTGTTGGGTAGTTTTGTTTTTTTTAATGATAGTCACCAATTTCAAGTCTTCCCAACACTTGAAAGGATTGACTCCATTATTTCAAAAAAAATCATTTAGATTTATGAGAATCAATTAGGTATCATATTTTATTTATTTTTTAATCAAGCCGATTTTCAAATATTATAATAGTCAATTTTCACATTTTGTTTTCACAATGTAGATCTCAAATTTATATTCATTTAACAAATTTAAATAGAATTTAATTGAAAAATAAAACCAAACTTCTGTAAAGAATGATGAAAATGTTACACAATAATTTTTAATAATAAAGTATATTCCAAATTTGCATCCTTTTCAAATGTTCCTTAAAATTTTTCTAACTCTTCCTTTAATTTGCATCAACTTCAATTAGTCACACTAAATTAAAAAAAGGTTTACAACCAATCATAGGGTCATTGGGCCATTTTGTGTTCACAAGAATGAATTTGTTAAGTTGTCCAATTCCAAACATCTATTAATATTAGTAAGTATTCTTGCCAAAAAAAAAATCTTTTTAGTTTCAATTTGTGAACCAACAATGCTTAAGATATAATAGGCAAGGAATCCAACTGTAGGAAACATAAATTCATGTTTTTCCCACCATTGAAAATGCGTTTAATATCTTTTGTATCCACTTGAAACCTTTTGAAAATTAGAAGTTCCTAGCTAACAAGCTCTTTCATTGGTTCATTTGTGTTTATTGTCGATTTAAAAATGTCCAAATTGCAATCTTCATCAACACCTTGGTCAACATTGGCATTTTCAAACAATAGGTGCAAATGATGATAACATTTTAATGACATGGGATACAAGGTTTCTTTATCATATTCTTCAACAATGGCCTTGTTTTCTTCAAAACCAATAAATGAGGACACTAATGTAAGTTCTTGAACCTAGGATCCAACGTCAAAGGCAACATGTTATGAACCTTATACTTTTCATTTTTTTCAAAAAATAAAATAAAAATTTAAAGCACCATGAATTTTTTTTTTGACATTAGATGACGTGTTCTCAACTCCTTGAGGGATTCAAATGTGAGTCCAAACTAAAAACAACGAAAGAGTAAGGAGTTGAGGCATGCTCTCTGATTCATAACATTTTGGAGGGGTAGAAGGGCGTGTTGGAGCTCCGGGATGGGACTAGGAAGAATTGACAAACTTCACTTACTCACACGGGCTTGCACAAAACCAACACAAAGTGGTTAGTGCATAGTTGGAACACTTTTGGTGCTAGGACGAACCATGGGCATCTCAAACTCACAAGACTCACCACGACCCGGATTTGAGGACGTCACCACCTTCCCTCTTATAGTATAATATGTGCCTTTCCATGAGGCCCACATCCAAATGGCATTTTGTCCCGGGAGTCCCAAGTGGGAGTTCCGAAATTGTTAAAGTTGGGACTCTTGAGACTTTGGGGCCCCATAACTTTTGGTCCAGACATCGGATTGAGATGAAATTTAAAGCAAAGTTATAGCACTCATACAGAACTTCCAACGACATGTTACATGCCACCTGCACGCAAGGAAATCGGGCTAACTCTCAACTTTTAATGGTCGAGAGACAAATTGCCAATTCGACTCCCAACCTTTCTTTTGGTCATAACTTGTGTTTCAAATTCCAAATGGGTCATATGAGCCCATTTTAGACATCTATGTTTCAATAGCTTTGTAATGATATAAGGAACTCCTTAATCCATTGGGTTTTGACCCCTACAATCGCTCTTTGAACATTCGAGAGTCCACTGGGACTCCAACTCCCAATGTGGGAGTTCCTTTGAGAGTGTGACGGTTTACTCCCTCACACTCTCTTGCACTCCTAAGAGCAGGTAGCCTGACTCCCATGCTTCCTTCTTGGCCCGCAACCTTGCAACCCCCTTGCCTTGGTCGCGAGCTTAAAGCTAAGGTTGCAACAGAGTCAAAAAACCTAATTCAAGAGCAACAATGGACTCCTTTTCAAAAAAACTATCAAAGGAAATTGAAATTCTTGTTTCTCCTCTCAATTTTAAACAATTATAAATGGAAAAATTTAAAGCATCACTTAACAACTATTGACCTTTGGATTGATTAAAAACATAAGTAGACATAATAAGGGAGAAGACATCAACAATGATTTGAGATATGTGCGATGTCAAAGGAAGAAACATTCATGTAGTCATTTCAACAACATTTTTTTTATTATAGTAGAGAACAATTACTTTTTGAAATTATAAGGCTTTTTGAAAAAGGATAATTTTGTTGGAAAATTTGTAAAAGAGAAAATAATTTGTTAGAATTTATTCCAATTGAAATGAGTTATAAAAACTACAACATATATATTTTTCATTATAATAATATATCAGATTAATTACTTTATTTTAATTAACATATTCAACTTGCTTAAGGCCAAAGTAAATTCAACACATGCCTGGTTCCGTTCTTGTTAATCTTTCCCAAAATTTTGGGGGGTAAGTTATACATTTTTACACATCTTTTTATGTAGTCTTAATAGAAACATATGTCACGTCTTTACAAAAAAATTCATCTATTATAGGGATGTAGTCATAGTAACATATACCAAAAATAGTCGTAACCATTGATTAATTTTTTGAATTTTGGATTATAATTTTTTTTAATAAAACTTTATTATGAATACATTATGTCAATGTCATAAAAATTTGCAAGTAATATAATGAATGGAAAATATATATAAGGATTTAAAACCTCTTGTAACCATTGTTTAAAAGCTACATAAAATAATTTAAAGCAGTTTTGACACTAAAAACACAATTTGAAAATATTTTTTAATTACATATTTTTGGATAATTTTTTAATATACACCTTAACAAAATATTATTAAGAATGTTTTTTTGAAAATTAATATTTTTTTGAAATACATATTGAAAAGATTCCAAAAAGATTTTTAAAATAAAATAGTGGTCTAAAGCGGCACGTGTGGCTCCTAATAAAGTGATTGGACCCGTAGCATATTGATAGGCCTTGAGGAATGCATGCCCAAAACAAGTGCCTTGATAACTTTCTTCCAAATTTAAAATGTCATAACTTACACCTATTTTTAAAGCAATAGTCATTGTGATTAAATTAGATCCCTCATCTTTCACATAAAAAATAGTCTTTTTTTTCGAGTTATACTTTTCTAATAACTTGATCAAGTTTTTGGCTAAAGTTTTTGTAGAATTGTTTAACTTTTAAAAGACCAAATGTAACACGTTTTGGCTGTTAATAAAGTTCCAAAAAAATTAATCATAAGGACAAATATGCCATGAACACCTTTTGACATCCAAAGATCAAAATTCACTATTAAAAATTTACATTTTGCTAAAGCTAGTAAAACATGCAATTGTTTAATTTTTTCCACCAACCTAGGGAACATCTCTTGTGAATATTGTTTTTTTTTGAAACAAAGACAAGTTTTGAACACAAATGCAAACATAAGCATTTCATCCATAGATTTTCCACAAATTGCACATGCATATGATTTTTCACAATCAATAAACCCATATCTTCAATAAACAATTTGTTGCATATGATCTTTTTAGAAAGGATTTTTGGCAACAAATTTTTTTGACAATTGCACTACTAGATGGATTTGATCTTCTTTTCCGCTCAATGGACTATTTATTTCCTCCTCAAACATTTTTGCTTTAATATAATGGTTTACATTCACATGTTTTTTCAATGATGTTATTCCATTTGTTATATCGTTTAAAATTATGTTTCCTTGCTTAAGTTTTAAAGTTACAAAACAAGATTGGACTGCTATAACAAAGAATACATCTCATGGTTTGAGAGCATTTCATATTGACATTTTTGTTATCATTCACACAAAAAAAAACCCAATGTAAATAATTTCTACCATGTGACTTCCAAATTATTTTCTGAGCATGCAATTTCTTACATTTTTTTTCATTTTTAAAATCTCGACTTTTTGGATTTTGCTTGTTTTTTGTTTGAAGATCGGGGTTTATTTCACATCCTTGCAAGGATTTTTCTTCCATTACATGATTCATGAACACTTAACATGTATTTTCACTTATCATATTTTCATTTTCAAAATATTTAATCCTTTTCAATTTTCATAAAAAAATGCAATGTTGAGATGGAAAAGAAAAACCAATAGATGTATGATAAACCAAAATACCAAAACTTGCCCTACAACTTAAAATGCAAACATTTACAAATATATTTACAAATTATTAAAATTTATCTTCAATTTTTTTTTACAAGCATATGCAAATAAAAGATGAATAACATATAAAAAAGTGAAGTTGTTATTAGAAAACCAAAAAAAAACCTTCTTGAAAAAAAAAAAACTAAACAATAAGAATGAATATAAAAAATGAAAACAAGAAAATGGAAAGGCTTAATTAATTTTCCTTTTGTTTCCAATCACAAAGGAACTCGACCACCTACACAAGCCAATGGGTGGGGGTAGTTCTTCACCATGGCACATGTAACAAAATGGATTAACAACAACAACATGATAGAACAACACCAATATTAGCAATAAAAGGGGGAATAATGATGATGGGTATCTAATAGTAGGAAGTGAACAACAACGTGATGACTACCAGTGCCCCACTAGTAAGGCAGTGGTGATGGGGTTAATATTTCATCAAAACACATGTAACACAAGTGTAACAAACAATGTGAAGGAACAACATAAATGAAGAATAATGCATGGGGATGGTTTAAATGGGTATTTGGGAATACGACCAATAACACCAATAGTATGACATAGTAGGATCAACAACATCAACACAATGAAACAATAATAGCACCATCAACATGATGAAACGATATTAACCTTCACAATGCAATGGACTATAGTGGCATTAACAATGCGGTGGAACAACAATAACACCAACAATGTGACAAAACAACCACTTTAACAATGCGACAAATTAAAAGTTACATTAGCAATAGAATGGACCAGTAATAACACCAACAACATGACAAACCAATAGCAACATGGTGCAATGGAGAACCAACACTAACAACAAGACACAATGAATAATAGCAACAACATTATCAGTGTGACACAACAAAGTAGTAGTAGTATAACAATGTGACATGATGAAACATCGATGCAATAAAGCAACAATAGCAACAATAACATGATGAAACACCAATAGCACCAACAACATGAAAACAACTCAAAGGAACAACATGAAGGAACAAGAAAAAAAAATCATAATCACAATTACAAAACATTAACCCCAAAGGTTTGGGTTTTTCTATGTTTGGGTGTTGCCTCAATGGGCTTCACACCTAATCTAACTATTGTCATAAACTAACTTAATCTAATTATTGCCTTGAAAACTTGAGAATTGGATTTTGGTTCTTTCATGAATTGATCTGATTCTATTTTTTAAAAAATCAATTTTTAGTAACCCAGATATCACTTGGGTGAGAGCCATTACTCCAATTCTCAAATTGGTTATCACAAAATGTGATATTGGTCGGTTCTCATTGTGGGAACTGGTTTGAGAATCAAAGGTCCAAGTGAGAACCATTCAACATTGGTTTAGACCCTTTCTGAATTTTTGAGCCCTCCACAAGGCCAGTAGTCCACTCAACCTCGTGATGGGAGCCTCAAATCAAGAAGATTCTAAACCTCGACCCTTCTCCTATTCTTACTATGCCTAACCTCGATATTGGATTCACAAATTCTATTTCCATAACTGTTGGGTGAAGATGCTTCAGAATTTGTAAGAACAATGTTGCCACAAGAGACTGGTGCTTCACATTGAGAATCTGTCTGTCACTGTACGAGAGAGAGAGAGAGAGAGAGAGAGAGATTGGTCTGTAGACAAAATCATGTTCAACTGCAAAGTTCGTAGGTATCTGGGGAATTCAAGACTTGATTTTGGTTTGGACTACTCGCCAAGACCTGGGTCCCTCCGCTCTTGACTGAAAGGGCAATCTGCAGTTTGGGGCAGGTATCAAAGAGCCTGAGTATATTAATAAGAATAAATGCATCCCCTGCAAGGAAATCACTTGCACTGCACCCCTTGCTGATTATGAGTCCATATCTATGAATAAATACAGTATGAATATGGTGTATGAACAAAAAGGCATGAATATGCCTCTGAACTTGTTGTTACTGCCAAAGGAAGGGGTGCCTTACGCAGCTTATTATGGTGTGTAGGCTATTCCCTGAGCTAGCCTCCAAGGGCTTGCATTGGGAACATTTACACGCCGTAATAGGAAGTGAGGAAGTGAGGCACCCATTCTTGTGTAGGAGCTGGTTTGGGTGTCCTATCCAGCCACTTTTTCAGGCTTTTTTTCCTTGACGAGACAGAAAGCCATCTGTTGGTTCCACTTTTGGTGAGGTCAGTTCCACTTGTAAGAGATGTTGGAGAACACTCTTGAGAAGTGAATCAGCAGAGACGAAAGCTCCAAAAGCTGAGTATGCCTTGGAACAGCTCCCTCCCCACCCCTCCCCGCCACCCAACAAACCATTACGTGTAATGGCAGCTGGCCTTACCAGGCTCAACATGTTCCTTGGTGAAATGGGCCCTACTGGGATCATTCCATAGAACATAATCACCTGTAGATTCTGCCATATATAAGTAGGTTGGTAGGTACCCCCGTCGCCCCTTTTTTTTTCCCCTTGAATACTACGTAATGACATCACCTATTGCACTGAAGGTAATATGGCACCACAGAGTGCTCTTTGAGTTTCTGTTTTTCACAGAGAAAGGAAAACAACCTCTGAAGCCCTTATATATGCAACATGGATGCAAAGGTGGCACAAAGGTTGACGCTGGGATACAAACCCTGGTGCACCATTCCAAGTTTATATGTTTATACCCGATCGCAAGGATATATTGGAGCTAGGTGCCTCGGTCCAAAGGGCATGTAAATATTTTTCCAAACTCCTAGATAATGTAAAAGGGGTTTATTAGCAATCTCCGTTGAGTATTCATATCTACACATCACTGGTTTAAACTTTGGACGAGTGTTTTCAGGATGTTAAGAAAATAGCTGGTTAACAAGCATTCAAGGGTAGGTTAGGTTATTCACAACTGAACTGTAGGGTTTGAAATTGGTTAAGAACTGGACACGGACCATACATGTTTGTTTGGCATGTGTTGCACAAAGACACTATGAGATGAGACTCTTATTTCATGGAACCTTTGGTGTAGTTTTGGAGCACGATCTTTAAGTTAGTCAACCTTCAAATCTTGTGTTTTTCAATCTGTGGGTTTTCAAGTTTTCAAGGTGTGTTTTTGAAGGTGTGGAAATTCCAAAAGTTGGAACTGATTAGGGAAAAGAAGTGAGTTTAGTACTTTAAAATCATGCCCATTTGTGATTAAGGAAAAACTTTTAAAGACGGAAACTTTAGAGGTCAATTTAGCTTAAACTTAGATGGTTAACTTACCCAATTTTGTTTGGTTTTGCAATTGTCTTTAATAACTCTTTTTGATAAAATTTTGAGGATCGAGAAAACATAACCATTTAAAATAAGGATAAAAGATATGTCAATTCCCTAAAGATAATTACCATCCATATGTCCCTCAATAACCTTTCCAATGATAAGCTTGCAATGTTTAATTTGATGTCCAAGCTTGCAAGTACATATTATAAGTTTCAAAAACTAATTCAAAACAACTGCAACCCACAATTTTTGCTCAATCAATTTATTGTATCAATTGTAATATTCAAATAACCACATAAGCATAAGTGTAATTTTCTTTTGTGGTGAAATTTCGCCATTTTTGACAAAGAAATAGTTTTGCTAGTATAAATTAACTACCTTTGCTAAACTTTTGTTGAATTTCACCAAAATTTTGATAATAGAAAATGAAAAAAACCCTAGTAAACATCCATAAGTACTCAATCTTTGATTCGCTAAGCACTTGTGCATAAGTCAAATAGATTCTTTCATGCATTGGCACCTATCTTAAGATATCTTTCCATGAGGTTGTTGTGGTCACATTAGTTTCCCATTACAATTTTTCAACTAATTGTGCTCTTAGTCATCTCATAGCTCTATTGATCAATCGCAAGAGCTACGAGAGTTGTGATTCAAATTGTGACTCATCATAAAATGACAATTGTTTTTTTTTCATGAGTACATGTGTTCCCAAAGTTTCAATGCACTTTTAGCTCTCCATGGGAAAATGAATGTCCTTACAACAAGAAATAAGGCCTTATGATAGTGGTTTCCAATTAGGTTTACGTGATCAAACTTACACATAATAATTTAATAAAAAAAGACCTAGTTATGTGGAAGCAAAATTTTGTATTAGATTATTCAAAAGAATAAACTTGCAAGTCCTTATGGGATAGTTCATTTGAAAGTTGAGCTCATTATATGGGAGGCAAATGAAAGAATGTTGCATTTACTGTGTGGAGCATATGAACTTTCATATGTATTTTACCTTTAGAAATATGAACCCAAATTTCTTTATTAAATTGAAATGAACCATGTCATATGTCACAACCCAAGTCTTGAGCTTGCGACCATGGCAAGGTCATGGAAACGTGCAAACTAAGAATGCAAATTGGGAGTCGCATACACATTCATGAGAGTGTGAGAAAGTGTGACGGAATGAGCTCACACATTTTCAAATGGATTTTCACTTTGGGAGTTGTAATCCCGATGGACTTTTAGAGAGCGACTTGAAGAGTCAAAATTCATTAGATTGAGGATTTCCTTATACCATTAAAAATCTCTTAAGACATAGATGTTTAAAATGGGGTTGCATTATTGATTTGAGTATTTATAACACAAGTTATGGTTGAAAGAAAGGTCAAGACTCAAAGTGTCACTTTGATTCCTAACCATTAAAAGTTGAATTACATGTGTTTAGGGGGCATGCCACATATTGTTGAAAAGTTTTCAACGAGGGCTACAACTTTGTTTTAGACCTCACCTCAATTAGAGGTTTGCATAAAAAGTTATGGGCATCCAAAATGGGGGGAATCCCAATTTTGAAATTTTTGGGGCTCTCAACTTGGGAGTTCTGAGAAAAATGCCATTTGGGTGTAGCCTCCATGGTAAATCACAAAAAATACTATAAAGGGAAGGTGGTGATTTCCCTCAAGTTTGGGCCATGGGGGGTCTTGTGATTCTGTGTATGTTTGTGGTTTGTTCGTGCACGAAAAATGCTTCAATTATGCATTAACTAACTTGTTGTTTGGTTTGTGTAGATCAATATGAATAATTGACCCACTTTTCATTTGTCCTAATCCCCAATGTGAAGCTCCAATACGCCCCTTTTACCTTTTGAAGAGTTGTGAACAAGGGAACGTACCCAACTCCTTTTTTTGTTATATCCCCTTTGAATCCTTCAAGGAGTTTGGGGGTGTGTCATCATAGATGTGTTCTTTGTTTGAACCTTTTTTCAATAAAAAAATCCAATTTACCTATATTGTTTATCAAAAGGCCACACATGACAATCTTTTGTGTACATGACATCAAAACAAATGGTCAAAATGAAGGTTTTTCTCACATTATTGTTGAAGCAAATGTTGCATATCACACACATCATGTGCAATTACCAATCCATAGCTAAAACAACAAGAACCTCTTCTCTCCATTCATTTATAATGATCCTATTTGTCGAAATGAAGCCAAAGAAAAATAAAATGACATGGATGAAAAGAAAGTATGAAGAAGAGGGCCTTTAGACCACTCGTAAATTTTTTTTTGGGGCATAATATAAGAGGTAAAAAGTGAAAAATCACAGGGAATAAAAGAGTTGCTCTTTTTTTGCTCCATGGTAAGTATCTCAAAGAGGGGGTCCAGCATCACATTGTAATACACTCGATAGCTCAGACCTAACACACACAAAAAATGATCTATTGAACTTCCATGGGACGACCTTTGGATGAGTTTCCAAAGCTTAGAGAATATTGATGGTCATGGGCCCTCCATCTTTTGAAGGGGCTCTTTAACATTGAAACCCATGAATTTTGGCTTCAATAAAACTTGTGTACATCCTGATTTTGGCTGCATGGACCTGTACTAGAGGACTAACAAAAACACTTATATCAAAGCATGTACCAACTAGTTCATGACATTTTGCTTGTTGCACAATCCATAAGACGTTAGAACATGGGATTTGAACATACTGGAAGTGCCAGGTGAACATGTTGGGAATTGCTCAACAAAGCCATTCATATGTGAGTCATGCTACCCAATGCTAGTATGCAAACACATGGAAGAACAGTCATGCCTATGAGTGATTACAAGTACGAACATGCAAACACACTTCATGTAAGAAGCCCAATAAAAGGTGCTACCTGATTTTGTCTGCATGGGCCTCTACAAGAGGAGTTTTGAAAAATCAAATTATATCACGCATGTACCAACTAAGTTAATGACATTTTGCTGGTTGCACAACCCAGAAGAAGTTAGAAGATGGGTTTTGAACCAATGGAAGTGCTCAACAAAGCTGTTCATTTGCTAGTCATGCTACCCAATAAAAGGTACTACCTGATTTTGTCTGCATGGGCCTCTACAAGAGGAGTTTTGAAAAATCAAATTATATCAAGAATGTAGCAAGTAAGTTAATGACATTTTGCTGGTTGCACAACCCAGAAGAAGTTAGAAGATGGGTTTTGAACCAATGGAAGTGCTCAACAAAGCTGTTCATTTGCTAGTCATGCTACCCAATAAAAGGTGCTACCTGATTTTGTCTGCATGGGCCTCTACAAGAGGAGTTTTGAAAAGTCAAATTATATCAAGCATGTACCAACTAAGTTAATGACATTTTGCTGGTTGCACAACCCAGAAGAAGTTAGAAGATGGGTTTTGAACCAATGGAAGTGCTCAACAAAGCTGTTCATTTGCTAGTCATGCTACCCAATAAAAGGTACTACCTGATTTTGTCTGCATGGGCCTCTACAAGAGGAGTTTTGAAAAATCAAATTATATCAAGAATGTAGCAAGTAAGTTAATGACATTTTGCTGGTTGCACAACCCAGAAGTTAGAAGATGGGCTTTGAACCTATAGGAAGTGCTCAACAAAGCTGACTATAGAAATGATACGTGGGTCTATGCAATTTACGTTGTATAATCAGTTGATGCCAGAATTTGTATGGAACAGCTTACTTTTTTTGGGAGGTTCAAAACTGTGAAATATTAGTGTTTTACGTTAACTTTCAGTAGGTATTCAAAATATACAAGGATGCTAAATCTTTAAAAGACTTTCTTATTCGTTTTTTGAATTTTCTAATTGCAAAAATTCTCCAAGAAAATAAAACCTGAAACCCAAATAATAACCATACCATAAACCCTAAACCTCAAATACATGGATGGAAGAAGAGCGGGAAAAAAAGAAGACCATAATTAGCTTTCCGTGGGCGGGGGGCCAGCTCGGACTCTGAGAAATTCCGCTGACAAAAGCAACCAGCTGACGGAGGGAGCTGGAATCAAAGCAGTTGCAGAACACAATTGGCGATCCAAGCAGAGTTTACAGAAGCC
Source organism: Sphagnum tenellum (assembly GCA_963921925.1). Classification (NCBI taxonomy): domain Eukaryota; kingdom Viridiplantae; phylum Streptophyta; class Sphagnopsida; order Sphagnales; family Sphagnaceae; genus Sphagnum; species Sphagnum tenellum. The sequence continues at coordinate 11,174,280 of OY998143.1, read as the reverse complement.
GACGATTGATTCGATGAAAGCACTAAAGGAAGAAATTGCAGAACATTTTTGCCAGAATACGATGATTCAATTCATTCGAACAAAGCAAATGTATGTTGTCTCACAATCTCCCACACGGGTACACCTATTTTTGCAGGAGGTGGGCAGCAGCAGCTCCTCCCGTTTGTCTGTAGCACCAGTAATTGTTGGGGACTTGTGTTGTTTGTCAGATCGTTTGCTTGCGTGCTTGCCGTGTCGTAAATCAAGGTCCCCTGAGGCCAAATTAGAAACCAAAATAGGTGAGTGGACCCTGCCAAGACTAGGAAGAGCCACCCACCCACCTGCCCATGACTAGCTTCCCGTCGCGAGACTCGAATCCCGAGTCCTCCTCCTCGCGCTCGCCATCAATAGAGCTTTTGACTTTGGATTTTGTCGTTATACTTGTGCCGCCATCTTTTACTGTGTCTTCTGGCCTCTGCTATGAACCTTCTGGGCACGTCGTAGATCTCGTCACAGTTCCGCTCTCTCTCTCTCTCTCTCTCTCTCTACCACTAAATCTCGTCGCCAAATTTATTTATTTATTTATTTTTTGGGGGTTAGTTTTGTGTTGTAGCCAAAGTGGCGATGATCTTCTACTGGAAGATTTAGCCAAACTTGGCTACAAGATAAATACGAAAGTAGAATTTTTAAATATATATTTTCTATGTTTTTGGCGACCTACTTTTTGAACTCTATGTAGAAACAGTCTTTTTTTCGCCCAAAAGGAGAAATTAAAGAAAGAATTGATTTTGCAGGTTTTCAGTAGGCAGGCAGACGTGAGGAAAGGAAAAAACCATAAAAATCACCCTTTTTTTGTATATTTGGTTTTCAATCTGTAGCCAATAACATAGAAGGGATGATTAAAATAATTTATACTTGATTTCTAGTTTATAGCCAGATATTTGGCCCAATCTTCTTTACTAGGCATGAATTGCCACCTTGGCTACCCCCCCTCCCAAAAAAATCCTTAAAGAAACAACTGGTGAAGAATTCTGGCGATTTTCCTTAAATTTGAGTTGAATTATGGCTATTGAAAATCTCCTTTCTCCGACCCGTTCTTCCCACCGTTCTCTGTCGCCGTCCGAACCCCCCCGTGTACACGAGTGGCAAAAGCAACGGCCGTCTACACTTTGTCGGCACACTACCTAGTACCTACCTGCAGTCCGCCGGCTTCGGACGGCCGGGCAAGAAGGGGGGCCTAACGGACGGACGGGCGGACGGCCACTGAGGGGGGTTCAAACTTGGAACAGGCAGTCGGTGACGATTGCCGCGGACCGCCGGTTGGTATCATTGACCACGCCACTAACCCAGGTTTTGAGTAAATTCCGAACTGAGATGGAATATTCTCTAACCCAAATTAGCTGGGGACCATGTGAGCAAAATGCATTTTTTTCCACTGTTCCTATTGCTGCTGCTGCTACCACCGTGTTTGGTTTCACACTAGGTACACTTTAAAATGCCTGAAGTGGGTAACCCAAACATTAAAAAATTCGCTGCAATTTTTTTTTAAAATCCCTGCCAAGGGTTATCATGTTAATGTAGAAATAATATATACAAGATAAAATAAAATGGGTACCTATGTGGATTAGGCTTGTGTGCCCAGTCATTTTTGTTTTGAATTTTGTGATGTTGCTCAAGTCGTGATCATCTTTTTAAGTGTATTTAGCCACGTTTAGCAATTTTCAAAATGTTCAAAATAAAATAGAATCTTAAGCATCCTTACATATTGTATGCAATTGTGTTGGATTTTTGCAATAAAAAAAAATTCTTTCTTTTTTGGTGTTTACTTTTTAAGAAACAGGAAATTTGCAACAGAATATTCTTTTTTCTTGGGGGAAGTCACTTCCAATTTATTCCAAATGTCATGAAAAAAAACTTTGGGTTCAACTATTTGAATTTAAAAATATATATATATATTTAAATGTCAATACAATGTGTATAAGAATATATTTTTATAACATATCAAGTATATTTTTAAATATGTCTAAAATATGTTATTATTTCATAGCATACAAAAAAAATACCGTTTTTATCTCAAAGAGTGTCTCACCGCATTTGATCATGAATGGGGTTTGCCAAAACTTAAAAATTGAAGGGTCAAAACCAAACAAATTGAAGGAAATTGGTTGGAATAAAGTGCACGTATGCTTGCATGTGAAGTGCTACGTGAAGGGCTATTTACACCCTTTGAACATCCAGGGCTGAAGATGATGTGAGAGTGAGAGCTAAGTGTTCACTCATCAGCCTATCTACCCTGCATTACGCATGATTAACCAATTTTTGTTCCCACTGTCAAGTATAAATAAGTTTGGTATAGTCTAGACAATCTTGCCCTTTTCCTTTGAAGCAGTTCAATCTAAGGAAGTTGTACAAAAGAAGTTCCACCCGTGCTAAGTATGTTGCCCTGCAAAAGAAAACTCGATAAAGAAAAGTCTACATAGTACTTTAGATGAGTGAGGGCCATAGTGAACCAGCACCCACCACCGCACTATGAAGGATGGATGATAAGTGGTCACGCAAACAGTTTTTTCTGTTGGGTTCCAGTTCTGTAGCTAAACCATGGTCGTTAGCTCAGTTGGTAGGTTGTTAGTAGGTGGGTAGTAAAGACAGTCTTTACCTATGTATAAACCATCTACTTACTTAGTAGCTACCTATTTTCCTACCTATCTACCTATATATGATATGATACCTATTTCTTACAGAATTGGTCACCAAGGTTAAACCAAATATTTAACTGAGTTGAGGTTCATCCACAACTGAGTAATAACTGGCATCCATTGGATGGTGCGCTGGTGGGTGCTGGTTCACTGTGGCCGTGAGTGAGGACTCAGCTATTTTGAGCAATAAAAGTAGTTGTTGACATTGGTGTAAAACCAGCCAATATGAGTACAACACCTTGGAGAATCCACCAAGAATACACAGGTCACAGAATAGGTATAGTTTGCTATGACAAACTAACTTTTTGGGAAATGATGAGTTTTTGGGTTGCTTGCCCCTTGGCAGAGAATTGTAGCAGCAGCTAGTTATGACATGAGATGCAGTCTTTGGTACTATTTTGAATTCTCCCTTGTTTCTTGGGTACTAGGTACCCGGCAGCTAGCTAGCTATAGCTAATAGGGATCCGCAGCTCCTTCTTGTATTACAGCTTTCCTACCTCCTAGATTCACTACAATTGTTGACACTCTTTTGGGTTCCAAAAGAGCTTTCACAATTCATCTCTTCCACACATTGCAGCTATTGTACCTCTGTCGCTAGCTGATTTGTGGCAGACTATACCTTTTCAGCATATGGTCTTCTGTTTATTTATGATTCACTGCAATTGTTGACACTGTTTTTGGTTCCAAAAGAGCTTTCAAAGTTAGGGTCCTAATTCCAATGGGCTTTCCAGACTATCATAGGCCGTGTTCGTCCGGGTATTAGAAACTGCACCATAGTGATATCCCGGGTATCAGAGCGGTTCCAATTATCGTTCAGAACTGCAATTTGTCAAATCATCCAAATACCTGGTTCTCATGCTTATCTAAGTTTCTTGCTTTTTTCTGAAAATCTCAAGTGACCGCCCAGAAAACCATCGGTTCTTTCATGAAACTTGGTGGTTCTTTGAGGTTTTGGAAACAACCAAGAACAATGGTTCTTTTATTCTGATTTCATTACTTCTTTTTTACTCTGGTTTTCATGAAGGAACCAACAGTTTTATGACAAATAATTTAGAATTATCCCAATTTTTGAGAACCGTAATTATATACCAGAAGTGGGTCTTTTGATTTTTTTTGAACCGTGGTTATGAATCCTAAGAACCTCCCTGATACCCGCTAGAGATCTGTTCCTGTTTCTAATAGGCAGCCAACATGGGTATTATCTATCCTTCAAGATGGATATCTCATCTCCAAAGATATTAAAGTGCATAGCACAGCTTAGGGTCAGGTTCCTCATGGAAAAAACGAATGATTCTTTTTTTCTGATAAATTTGAAACTATTATTTTTTCAAGGAGTGAAATTATTCAGAGAGCCTGTGCAATAAAATTATAATGGTTTCTCAAAATGTAAGCTTCATATTTTCAGAAAAAAATAATTTTATTGTTTTAAAAATTATTTAATGATCAAACTGACCTTAGGTTAAAGTATTGATTTTATAGCTTCTGATCATCAAGGAAGAAGTACTCATGAGTTATGTCCACAACCTCCAGGTGATCTCAAGGCTAGCAAGTCATTTTGTCCTCTGGATACAGAACTTCAATAGATATGTATGTATGTGCGAGATATGTGTGGCGGGTCTGATATGGGAGATGCTAGATAGCCCTCATCTAGTTCTATATGACACATTATTTGGCTTGTATTTTTGCACCTTGCATGGTTTTGCAGCAAATTGTGTTGCGTTTGTTCTGCATGTTCTACAAAATGAACACCATTTAGTATGTTTTTGCATGTTTTGCCGCAACAAGTCAACAATTTGTTTGGCTTGTATTAACTATTGACCTTTGAATTGACCAACCTAGTCTTAGTATTGGGTACTTTAGAAAAAACTGATACCGCCCTCATTATGATACCATAGTACGTGAATGATTTCAGCATAAATTAAATTGTTTTCCATTTTGCCAAAAATTTGAAATTATATTTATTATTTCTGCTGAAAATTTTATAAAATTAGCATTACTAATGCAAGATTTTGATTGTTGGGTTTGAACCACAGACCTTATATACATCAAAATTTTAAAATGGAGACAATCTGCACCACTACATTGTTGTATTTGCTTCAAAATGCTGTGTTTATTATTTTTTATAAAAATTACCTGCTAAAAATTCTAGAATTAAAAAACCAGGTGCCAAAGTTAAGATTTAAAATTTTAATTAATTATTTGATAGTTTGTTGCCAAATCCGATCATGCAGTATGGTATTGGGTACTTTCTAAAAGTTTCATATCAGCTTGGTCCTGACTCCTAATATCGGTTCTAAGACTGATTTTTGGCTGGTATGAGGCGGGTATGAGACGGGTAGCACCAGACATACCTTATTTCGGAAAAGGGGCAGGCAGGGAAAAGAGAAACTAGCAGTAGTCTGGTACTTTTGCCTGCAAATTGAAGACATGTTCTGATGTAATAGCTTCGGGCAGCCTTGATTTTTGGGATGAAATTTTGTCAAAAGGCGACACTGATTTTTTAAAAATTGGCAAAATCACCCTTCTTTTCTCTAAAACAACTCGCCAAAAATTTCACCCATTTTTATAAAGTTTGTTTTTGGGGGAGAGCGTCATCATCACAGGTCTGTCTACTGGCTACTCTTGTCGCCACTGTCGCCACAATTTGGAAAAAAAAAGGTTCCACTGAAGCCTATACACCAGTGACCCAGTGTTTCTTTTTCAGGGCGAATTTTCACCAAATTTCGACCTGAAAAAAAAAAATGATTTCGACCTATACAAAGGATTTTTCATGCAATAATAAATGACCCAAATTCACCAGGCTTTGAAGAATTATTAATTTTCAAATCACCAGATTTTTATGATGAAGTTCCAGTACGAAGCCAAGAATATAGAAAGATTCTTCTCTTTTTTTTAAAAAAAATGAAATACTTTCATATCTAGTAAGTAGCCAAATTTGGCTAAATTATTTTGTGAACGATCATCACTTTGGCTACATTACAAAATCCTTAAAAAGAAACCCTGCAGTGAGGACGGGACACAAACTCCCCACTGTTATGTACTATGTACCCTGGCTAAGCTCTTGCAGACTTACCTTGTACCTCTCATATGACAATGGAAGATCAGGATGTCTAGTGAGAAATTCCTCCTGTATTTGTAACAGACATGATGAGCGTTGAGGTGATGTAACTTTGGAATGAATATGCTTTGATCCGCTCGGTGTTGGCCAAGTATAATCAATCACTTTGTATGCAAAGGCAAAGTGGAGAGGGAGCCTGGAGATCTGAGGGGTGCGTGTAGAGTAGTAGGCTATCTGTGGGAAGTCTGCTGCATCCTGCTCCCTCCTCAAACAACAAAACCAGCACAATTAATGTGCCAGAACCTTGTCTCTTACTATGAGGAGAACATCAAAAAAATGATGTGTACAAAAACTTCCACACTCTAAACTTTTTCCAAGACATATATATAACATAGTTTCAGTTAACCTTGCAAGCTCCAGGATCTGCGAGGATAACCCAATTGAGTTGCCACAGTAAACCAGCACCCACCAGCACACCATCCACTGGATGCCTGTTATTACTCAGTTGTGGATGAACCTCAACTGAGTTAATATTTGACTTCACCTTGGTCACCAATTCTGTAGGAAATAAGTCTCATATATAGGTACATAGGTAGGAAAATAGGTAACTACTAGGAAAGTAGTAAGTAAGGGCTGTTTTTACTACTTACCTACTAACAACCTGCTTGTGGTTGTCGATAGGTAGGTAGGAAAAAAAAAAAGGCATCTGAGCTAACCACCATGGTTAGCTATGGAACTGAAACCCAACCCAAAACTGTTTCCTGACCACTTACCATTCATCCATTTTGGTGCACTGGTGTGTGTGCTGTTTCACTGGACACCCCTCAATGGTATATAACCAGGTCAGTTTTTGTTTGAGGATTTTTGGGTTCCAGCACAATTGTCTTCACACAACTAAGAACACCAAAACTACCCACTTCAATTTTCAACCCTTTTTTCTGGCATCATTGTCAGCATCCTTGGTTTTATGGGTTTTCTCATAGTTTGGTGTTTACAATATATGAGTGTTGAGTGGATATCAGAAACGGCACAAAGGCTTTGCAGGTTATCATCAGCGGAGGGTATTATTTTCTGTACTAGGTAGGCATGCTGTTAGTTTAGGAAAAATGTTAAATTGTGTGAAGTTTAGGGTTTAGTATTCAACTTTTTGAATTGTGAAGAATTGAGTCTAGATCTGGACCCACAGTTCTATCAAAAAAATTTAAATCCTGGAACCAGAACAGGCAGTTCTTTCAAATTTCAAAAATAAAAATGAAACCAGTACCAGAGGTTCTCTTGAAATCTGAGAACCGGCCAACACTGTCTGGACCTGGACCCCCCACCACCCAAAACCCCTCTTCACAACTCAAGGATCTACTTTTATGTGGAGCTTCAATTTATTAGGTCAGAGCAAAAGCTGGAAACTTACACGCAGTTCTGGAATCTCTTTGCGTGTGCACACTGCAAATGGAGCTTTGAACAGCATTCCAGATTCTAGGTGCATGGACTGAGTTGCTTTGGAATCTGGAATTTTGTACAACCTCTTCATATTTCCTCAGGTTTTTATAAAAATTAGGTGGTAAATATTAATAGATAGTCTTTCATTTTTTGCACATAATTCCTCAAAATCTTGCCTTTAAACTATAACAGTGATGAAATCACTCAAATTCAAGATGAAATTAATTTTACGACCACCAAGGATAAAAAGATAGTCACACCCTCTTTAAAGTCAGTGTACTTTTCTAAAGAATATTTAGTCCTGCATAGTAAAGTTATTATATGTTTTGTCAGAAATTGAAGTCCACATAATGATAGAGTCATCTGCATAGCATATATGGTGAAAATGTACATAGTTTGGATCCGTATGGTCTACAAAGATTATTCTTTATTTCACAATCAGCTTGAACTGCCTCTGTAAAGTCATGCGATTAGGGGGCAAGAATGGCCAGTTTTGGCATAGTAGGAGTCAAAGGTGTAACTGAGAATGAAAATTTTATTAAATGAGGGACCCAAACAAGTTATTACACCAATTTTGGCGGTATACTGAGTTTCCTCCTGTCTTTCCATTTTCCTAAGCTGTTTAATATTTTTCCCTCCAGTGCTGCTACATATATTTTCACTGCTCCTACCTGTACAACTACTATAATTGCTCTCGAACCTTGTGCATTATATGCTAAGTTTGAGCATTTCATACTGAGATTTAATAAAATTTCCTTACGATTGCGGATACCACTCAAAGAGGGGATGGGGGTGAAGACAAGCTAATTATAATACCAAAATTGCATTTGTATTCTTCTTCTTTTATGAAAAGCTTTAGTATAGCATATACACTCACACCAAATATATGAACCGCTACCAATGTTAGCACATTCAGAATAGTCTGCAAATTATTTCATATCCTAAGGTCTTCCCATGTAAACATGAAATACTAGAAAACTCAGATGGCGGATTAGTTTAAAACTATCACATGGGTCAATCATATTTTCTAATTGGCCCTCGTGGACAGCATGTTCATATTTATTGGTCCAAACTCAATTTCATGCTATGCTTTTAAAACTTCATCTAAATTACAGTTTTTATGGTTTAAAATTCATTATTCTACTACCCATGGAGCTGCTCTCAGAGTTTTATTTCCTTGTAATCCATCCCAATTCATGAAATATTATTCTCCATATCAATGGCAGTAAATATGGCAACAAAAAAACTGATGAATGAGTTGCATACAGTTAGATAGCATGGTATAATATAATTTGTTTCTCTATAATGATTATGCTAACTTAATTAAGCCTCGAGTCAAAGACATTTTTCTATAGCACTCTTGCAAATCAGGATTCGTTCAAAGTAGAATAAGTGTGTTATAATGAAAGATCTGCGCATGGCAGGTTATGTCATTCTTTTCTTGATGCATTATATGAAATAATCTTCTGGTGGTTTTATCTACAATTGTAATATCAACCAAAGTGTCTCTTGAAGATGAACTAATTTTGAAAATCGTTGAATCTGCCCACCCAGAACAATTGTCATGGAATCGCCTTGCCCTTGCCCATCATGTTGGGTTCGTCACCTAGATTGCCCTAATGCATTTGCTTGATGCCTTACCCCAGGTCATGGGCAAGGGCTTGACCATTCCTTAGTACATAAGTGACAGCACACAGTTTTCATGAAAGAACCAGCTTAGAAAGGTGAGTTTTTGAACCAAAGTTTTATACCCAAACTGGTTTCACCTTGTTGAGTAAGTGGGTATATACCCAGATTGTTAACTAGTGGGTATCTGTAGCAGATTGTAATAATTACACAACACTGGTTAGGAGCAGGTCCTTCCAGCCAGCCTTTGGTGTTGGTACCATGGTAAAAACTAGAAACCCCAAATGTTTTTGGGTTCCTTCTAAATATACTATCCCAGTACTACATATCCCATACCTAGACTAAACCAGGGTCTCTGGGTCCAAATTTAACATTTCCTCTGTTAATTATTGGCTCTAGAAGGCCTTCATCAACAAGGTGAAGCTACCAATGTAGTGGCGCATTCACCATGGTCAATCCACCGAAACCCCATATTTGAGCCTTCAGTAGTGTTTATCAGATGCAACATAGAGTGCCAGGTAACTGTTTCTGCACCTGTGCTCCATAAGCATTAAAATCCGAATGGTAGAAGGTGAGAAGAACACTATTTGAATGGCACCACCTGGGCCAATCCCACGAAGTTCTTTTTAATGCATTGTGGAGATCATTGTAGAAATTTACACATCCAAACCAGTGTGGGGCAGTTCTTTGACTTTGGTGAAGAACCTTCTTCAGTTCCAGTTCTGGTTCCACATGTGAGTAGAACCAAGAATCTGGTTCTTCCAAAAATAATAATTCCAGTTGCAGTTCTGAAATCAATCCCAGTTTGGATCCAGTTCTCACTAACTGGGATCAAAACTGGTGATTAATGGGCAGGTAATTGTTGGATCATAATATTAAATGGAACCCAGTTCTGGGTCCAGTTCTTCAAAAAACACATTAAATTCCAGTTTCAGTTTTGAAAAATCGCTGGTTTTGGTTTTGATTGCTAGTAAGATGAGCTGGTTGGGTCCTGAACTTGACTGTCTCACCGCAAGATAATCCTGACAAATCATGAAGCAGTTCAAGCAGCATAAAAAGAGTTGGCAGGGAGCAGATTATGAGAAGAAGAAGTATGGCATCTCTTGGAACCTGACTAGAGGAGTCCAGAGCTCCTCCACCAGCTTGGTTGTACAACACGACGAGATCATCAATAATTTGCACTACTCTTTTCATGAAAAGCCTGGACCCACAACCCTAACCCAAGGGTTTAGGGTCCCCCTCCACCAGAAACCTGGATGGAAAACTAACGAAATAATACATACACAGCTTGGGTCATGCACCCAGTCTCACTGATTGACCTGTTATAGAAATTGGGTGGCTATAGATATATATGTGTGTGTGAGAGAGAGAGAGAAAATTAGCAGTTGGTTGACCTGCATGCAACCAGCCAAAAGGAAGATGGGCCAAAAAAGGAGAAACTGGCATTTATCTAGAGAAGAGATTTGATCATCATTAGCTACCTCCAGGATCACCAGATCTCATATAGGTAGACGATATCATCAGACCCCCAAAAAAACAGATAAAAAAGGAATTGGTGTGTAGGCGGTAGCTGCTACTTACTTACTTGTGGCAGCACGGACTAGACTCTACATAGATTACCAAGTCCTCGGACCTCGAGAATGCAGTGAGTACGCTCATTATAAGTACCTGGCCATCACCCAACTTCATGCAATCGGCATTTGAAGCTTCAAACTCGGGTCGACTTGTTCATGGGGGGGGGGGGGGGGGAGGAGGAGGGGGTGATCAAGCAAGCAAGCAAGCGCGCACGTGATTAGCAGCAAGCTTGTCAGAGGTGCAGCAACTACAAATCGAGTGTAGCTACAACGACAACAACGGACGATTACTGGAAAGAACAAATCGATCCCCACGGACGCCCCCTCGCGCGAGAAACGAATGTGGCCTCTTTTTCCCACTAGGTTCGCCCGAACTAGGGAACCTTGGATTCCATTCCGTCACGGAGAACGGGTTCTGTCCTTGGATTCCATTCCGTCGCTGAGAACGGATTCTCTTTGGAGCACCTGTCGGCATTTTCCATTTTTTCATCAAAGTAAACTAGTTAATCCCATAGCCTATTTATGTATTTAGTATTTTACCCAGAATCTCAAGCTTAATTTCCTTTTTACATCACTCCCTTAGTCACCACACTCTAGGACCCAAAAACAAAAAACATTGCAAAATTTTGCACAGTTGAAATTTTTCTTGAAATAAGGAATATTTTGTTACAACAGACTTATTAGGAAAGTCACCTTGTCTTGGGGCCTGCTCCCCCTATCCCATCTTTCAGTGGCATTGGCAAAGTAAGGAAATTTTATTAAATCTCCATATGAAATGCTGAAACGCGGCACTTAATATACGAGGTTCAAGAGTAATTATAGTAGTTGTACAGATAGGAGCAGTGAAAATATACACAGCCAGCAGTGGAGGCGCTCACAAAAAAGGAAAGACAAGATGAAACTCAGTTTACCACCAAAACTACTTTGGGTCCCAGTTATCTTGCTTTGTAAAATTTTCATTCCAAGTTACATGTTTGATGGCCTATTATGTGGAAACTGCAGTTCTCATCCCCTAATCCAGGACTTTACTAATAACTCTACTATTCCTTGGTTTTTTGGACAAAATAATTGTCAAAACAGCAGATATTTTGGGTCAATTTCATTAAATGTCTATTCCTGATGTAGGTAGCCAAACTACAAAAGGATTTCTTTTTCGACAAGTTTGTGTAACAAGTGGCTATTTATTGCTATTTCTCTTTGGATGGTCTCTATGAACCAGCCTTTTTATCAAGTTTTCTTTAGGAGCCTATATCACACTACTCATGCCCAATACACTCCTAACAAGTGGTAGCCACATGTGGTTTAAGGGGTGAATAGCTAGCTACTTGTGTTTAAAAGGGGAGGAAAAGTGATTACATAAGTTAAATTGTTGGTTATACAACTTGTGATTACACAATTCTAGCCATGATAAATTCTGCAATTTCCACATTCAAAGTTGTAGTAGAAAAATTGACAACTATATTGAAATTGTGATAAGAAAATTGGCAGCCAATTCATGAACAAAGTAGCATTTAGGCAGCCACCACATGAACCAAGTAAAAAATCAATGTAACTTTGTTTCTTTGTTTTAGTGTAACAAAGTTAAGCACAACAACACAACTATTTTCTAGAATATAAATAAAGAATTGAAAGGCCAATTGGCAATGATAGAAAGAAGACCTATTGCTTAGTTTGTCTTTCGTAAGGGAATTCACCTTGCTCACTATGGACCCTACCCATTGCAATAGGAAAGTATCTACTTATGAAAAATAAAATTAGAACAATATAGCATACAAATTAAAACAAAGTTCTACAAATTGGGGTTTAAAAAGCACAAAATCCATTGTAATTAAAACCACAAAATATATGCAAGTCTCAAGCTATTTTAAGTATCCAATTCATGACCCTTCTTCACACTCTAGGTTTTAATTACAATATCAAATGGAAAGGATTCAAGGGTGAAAATTTCTTGCACATATATGCATACAATTAAATCCAAATGTGTTATCAATATGCTTTTTGCTACAATTCACAAAGCTCAAGGTGAAAAAATACCTTTCATTTTTCATAGTAACCAATACCATACCTATCAACAATTCAATTAACTTAAACCATTTTAAAGATAGTCAATGCACCATGGATTTTAATTGTGAGGTAGTTTTATGGTAGCTTGGGAATTATTTTTCATTGTAACCCATTATTACATTACTTTAACACATGTTCAACTGCATTCAATCAATCAACCTTAAAAACTAAACTAAAAACATCATTAGTGAATTTTGACTTTGCACCATGATAATACACCCAAAAAATCAAAATGTTACATACTCTAGAAGAGAATTAGAACAAAATATTCATCTCATGTTTAAAGCTTCATTGTAATGTTCAACAATACCAAAATTTTGTTAAAATCCTTTAGTGGATATTAGCTTCACATATTTTCACCGAATATGGTCACAAAATTGCAAAGGAAAAATATCTTGGGTTTGACCAAACTTTTGCAAATATTAAACACATTCAAATAAAGAATTTATGTAAGCCAAACCTAAGAAAATTTCTAGATCACATAATAGTTCCAAATTGGCTTTTGAAGTAACATTTGTTCTTTGGTCGTCAAACATATTCACCACCAAACTCCTATACTTTATTAAAATTCATTTTTTAATTAAGGGGCAACACAAAAATCCATTGCATCTTCACATTTCTTATCATTTTGAAGACTTTTGACTACATGAACTTAACAAGTTTACACCTATTTAAATGGTGTTTGAAGTTATGTGATAAAATGTGATAAAAGTTGTACATAGATTAAAATAGGACTTCAATCTTAAACACCAAAACCAAGCAAAATAAAGTTTGAACTATTAGATTAATTTTGTGTGTAACATAATTATTACAACAAAACCATGTACGTTATGCCCCTAACATTATGATTTTAATTATATACATGACTAAATTACTTGTTTGGAATTAATACAAGGGGTATTTATTGTCCATTTTGGCCCCCCTAAAAATTAATCATATTTGATTTGCCTTAGATGGACTAAAAATTTTAGTCAAATTAAACAATATTGATTACACATGGATTGGATCATGCCTACATGGTGTCAATGCTTACAACAAGGTGATTATTTTAAGTCACTCCATGAATGATGTGGCTTGCTAGATGTTATATTGTCAAAACATTCATTGAGAATGTTATTTTATGTATTTATACATGACAATTGTTGGTGTGTAGCCCCCTAGGCATGTAGGTAGGCACAATGTAGATTGGTTGTTTGATTTTTAGTCCATGTCCGTGCTTGGAGAAGAGAATTGGGCAACCAATTGATTCTCTCGTGTTGAAATGGACATGAACCAAGAATTGGACATCATTCTAATTTTCGGTCCTTATTAGTTTTGGGATGGGAGAGTTAGGTGACTCCCTAGTTTTTAATTCCTATTTGTTCGAGGACAAGCAAATCGGTTGGCCTATTGATTCTTGCTCCCTCTTGAAGGCTTGTTGGGAGAATTGGGTGGCCGTTTAATTCTCCTATCTCAGCACAAACAAGGACTAAGATTGAAATGACCTCCCAATTGGCCATCCTTTCTAAGAATTAAAGTTTGGAGAGAATTATATATATATATTATATTATTTTATTTTTTCTTGGTGTTTACGATTTTTCTATGCTAGGGGATAGTGAATGTTGTAAGGTGGGGACTTTACTTTTGAAGGTCATAAATTTAATTGATTTCTAGTACTCGATAAGTGAGGGGAAAAAGATTTGTGTTGGTTGTGGGAAATGTAAACGAGCTAATTTGACTATTGTACATGTTCCAACAAACTTGAGAATTGCATTGTGGTGGTTGTGGAATTTATTTTCCAATGGTTTAGAATATAAGGTTACTATTTCCAAATCCTTATGGAAGATTTGATGGAAATTGTGTGGGATTATATTGCTTTTGGCCAATGAAGGATGTGTCATAGTTGGGTTCTTGCTAGCACTTAATGTTTGTTGTAAAAGATCACACAAGGTTGCAAGGGGATGAAAGATGTACAAATGGGGCACCCATCAAGGAGGCTTTGGAGGTTAGTTCATAGGAGAATGCTAGAATTTTTAACAATATTGAAGAGGATTGTGCAAGAGGTGAATAAATATACTTGAAGGAATGATGTATGTTCCTTATATGAAAAGAATGGAGTGGTGTGGGAGAAAGTGTGAGTTTGTGAATCTTGTTGGAGAGATTATTGTTGAAGGGAAGATTATCGTGTTTGACTCAAAGGAGCCTATTTTAGACAATGAAATTGGTGAAATTAATGTGGGGTTCACAATTTTGAACTATCCAAATGATAGATCACAAATAATGTCAATATGGAAAAGGCCTTTGTCACAAATAATTCTTCATGGTCATTTTTTATTGTCATTGCTTACTACATATGACAAGCATCATGTGTTAGAAGAGGATGAAGAAAGAGTTGTAGGCATGAAGAAAAAAATTACACATTTTTGAAAAAAAAACAAAGGGAATTAAGAAATGAGGGTTCCATTTCAAAGATTGACTAACTCCTAAGCAATGAATCAATTTGTAATGTGAGTTCAAATAGTTGTTGTTCTTTCAATTGTTGTCAATATTTCCTTTGTGAAAAGACATCAATTGTATGACAAGAGTTTTAGAACTTCTCATTCATAGATAAAAGATTGTATATTTTGGATATTCCTAGAAGATTGCACCAAAAAGTTGGAGTAAAAAAATGAAGGTTTGTTACAATACAATATGTTGAAATTTGTGAAATAACAAGGCACAAAATTGTTGGGATTTCAAGGTATACATACCTATTTTATAAACATGATAGCAAATGTGGGACAAGGCAAAGGCTACATGGAAATGCTAGAATGAAAAAATGAGTTACAACTAAACAAGCTGAAATTAATGTTCAATTGTTGATTAATCAATACGTTAATGTTATGCCACACCAAATGAAAAGAATTGGGAATGGTAGACAAGATGTTCGTCTTCTAATTCTTGACACTTGGAAAAGTATTTGAAAAAAGAGCAATGAGGTGGGGGAAAAAATTCCATTCTTGTTATGTTTGTAAAATTACTTGTGGCATATTTTTTTTGTTTGTTTCTTGTTAATGCAAAGAGAATTTTGTAGATTTTTTTGGTCTAAACCTTTTTTTTTTTTGATATTGTGGATTAAAAAGGAGTTAAGTATTGATGACGTATTTCAATCTACCATGAGCCAATTGAAGAAAAATTACAATTTCAATATTGATGTGCAAATAAGAGGTTCAAACTTTGCAAAATGCATCGTATGCAAGTCTTTGAAAAACTTCATATCCAAAGTTGGAAAAAGCAGTGCTAGTGGCAAAGAACATGAATGTAATTGAAAAGGCATAATAAACATTAAAAGTTGTGTGGACTCATTACCATAGTTAGAAAGCGTAATCCATTCAATCAAAAGAGGAGTTTTTGTGCATCATTCACGATAAAATGGATCATTCAAATATTGTTATACCAAGGCTACAAATGAAAAGCAAAATGGTTGCTAGGCTTGGTCAGTTGCTAATAACATTGACTAGAATGATTTCTCACATGCATGGTGATGAGGCATTCAAATGAATTGTGGTCCAATGAACCTATTTTCATAATTGGATTTATTTTGCGTCTATTACAAACTTTGGAGAAGGATCCTACTCTGGGTTGTAATTGATGTTTGATTATGAGCTACAAAATGAATGATTTGAGTAATTAATGTGAGGGAGTTCACAATGTTTGAAGGCATTGAAGGTGCTTGAACAAGTGGTTAGTGCAAAACCATTGCCTAAAAAATTATTACTTCAAATGGATAATTGTGTGAATCGAAGGATATTTGAAAGATGAATATGAGGTATTAGTTGTATACACAAACATGCATTTCTTTCAATTTTTTGTGGATTCTTCTAGGTGGCCAATGATGTACAATAAAATGTTTCCAATAGATCAATATGGAACCCCAAAGATGGCCGTACAATTTGATTGTGGAAGTTTGATGATCAAGGTCGCCCCAAGCTTCTTAATGGAATTTGAAAACTTGTTTTTTTCCATCCTATTTGGGGGGATGATGCTTCAAAGTCAATAGAAAAAGAGAAATTCATCAATAGTGGAAATCTCAAAGTATTTAAAGTTTTGGAAACTCAATATTTTGAGAGATGAGATGTATGCAAAAGTGATGAAGCCATATATTGAATATTGGGAAGGTATTTTATAGTGCTTATTGAAACTAATTCCTCAATAATGTCCTATATTTTTAGAGGGCTTTTGGCCAACTAATAACTGGAAAGTTAATCATGTGAAATTTTCTATTCCATTTATTCTTATCCTTGATGATATGGAAGATCCAATTATCCCTTTGTATTGTGGGACTAAAAACATGAAGCTTTAAGTACATTAACTTACACTTTGTTTAGGGATTTACATGAAGGGGATTTTTTTCTTACAAGTCCATGTGAACTTGAAGTGTATCTAATATGGATGGGAAGGGTACATAGTGATGTGATCAAAGATGGGAATGATGAGCATTATCGAATGGTGCATGTTTAGTGGTGGGCACCTTTTATGAAAGGAACATGAAATGATGTTGAATTATATTAAGATTGTTTGGAAGGAAAATGAAAATGCAACTTGGTGGACCTAATGCAATGGGTGGAGATTGATTCTAATGCTTCTTCATTTCCTACTAGTAAATATACAACCATGAACAACATGGGTGTAAGCAAGGTAAAGTATATGACTCACTATTCCTTGCCAAAAAAAACAAACATGTAGCAATGAAAATGTTTTAATGTATTGAAAATAGAATTCTTTTTGGTACAATAATTTACAAGATGACAATCTTTCATTTTATGTTTAAAATGTTGGAAAACCCCATCTTGAAAGTAGAATTAAGTAGAATTGAAAAAAAATAAATAAATCTAATTGCACAAAATGTTCGACTTTACAAAATGGGCCACATGTAGATGAAATATTGAATTTTTTAAAATTCGAACTTAGTGGAGCCCTACAAAACACTTATGTATTATCAAATTATGAATGTTATAATCATAACATATCAATTTTTTAATATGAAGTAAGTTCGAACACCATTTTGATCCAATTAGTTTCAAGTATATTTTCGACTTACTTTTATGATACCAAAGTTGTTCAAACTTTGTATCCAACTTCTCATAAACTAAATGTAGGGCCTATGGTTTTATATTTCTACTTCAAAATATTTTGAATCTACTTTCTTATGTCCATTTAAAAAATTATTCCATTTTTGAATTGGACTTTGGACAGACTAGTTTTTTTGTCTACTTTACCTTGCCAACACCCACATCATAATGATTAGTGATGTGCATGTTAGTCAAGCTAAAGGAGACATTGATGTGGTGAATGAAATTAATTTATATGTAACCAAATTAAATGTTTCTATCATGATGACAATGAAAATAATTGGTTTTTCAAAAAAATTGTTATGTGAGTTCAATGTGGAATATATTGCTAAAATTTATGTTATATTAAATTAATAAATAATTTTGAATACATTTATGTAATAGTTACATTTAATGGCCACCCAATCTTAGTTTAATTATGTAATGACTACATATTAAATTTATAATATTATTAAAAATGAAATTTAAAAATAATATCAATAATTTAGTTAGACGTTTCAATCTATTTGTAGAATTATTATTATAATATTAACATTTGGTGACCTATAGATACTCCAAGTGTTATAATTTGATGAATTAGGTACCATTTTTTATTTATTTAAATTAAGTTCATTTCAATATCTTTGATAAAATAATATTATAAATATTATAAATTTAACATTTGGTGGCCACTAGATGCTCCAAGTATTATAAATTGATGACTTAAATGCTGTTTTTCTTAAAAACGAAGTTGTGTTTTGATGAAATATTGTAAAACATTGCTAATTTTGGTCAAATTTTGTTCATTGACACCAAATTTGAGAATATTAAGTTTAAAAAATATGACAAAAAAATTAATTTGTGTCAATTGTATAAAAATTTAATGGTTTTGGCCACCAAACAAGTTGAGTTAAGTCCAAAATTAACATTTAAGTCCAAAATTAATCAAACATATGTTTAAATAGGTGGTGGGTATGTTGTAAATAGATAAATGATAGGTAAATTTAGGGTTGGTTATAGGTTAATAAGGATATCAAATATTCATTGGATCTACATATACATCTATGTAGGGGGCCTATATGCCTTAAAGTAGGTGCTTACAAGCCTAGGTCTACATTTTACATCTTTAAACAAATTTATTAAAAGCTTATTAATAAATAAATAATTTTTTTTTGCCTATTAGTTAACATCAATTAACACCTATGCTAATTTTTAGTCAAAATAAACAAGCCGCATCAACAAGTAATTGTTGATTTTTAATCAAATTTTAAAAATCATATCAGTTGATAATTGTTATATTTTAATCAAAGCAAACATGTCACTTGGACATTGTTAATCATTTCATCATTGTTTGAAATGATTAAGCTGTTTTTTTTGTCCAAAATGTTTGTCATAAATGAGTTGTTCAATTTGACTTTAACATCATCTTGTTCAAGCATTTGTTTTGACTAAAATTTAGTGAGAAAAGATAGTGAGAAAAACAAGATATGTAGTAGTGAGTGTACCCCCAACATAAGAAGGGCATATTCTTCTTTAAACTACTTGATAACACCCAATTTAAAACTTTGAAAACTTGTGACAACCTATGTGATAAAACACATTGGTTTTGAACCGAAATTGGGGTTTTAAAAACTCTCCATAATCTAGTAAGGCATTCACAATTAACTTGGTGAGACTATATACATAATCACCATCCACAAATTGTTGCATAATTAATAGGAGGGGGATTCATTTCCACCTTTCCACCACAAACACATGCACATTTACCCAACTTTGACAATTGATAATTGTGATTTCATAACAATTCATAACAATAAATTGGGTTTTTTCCACCAACTTGCATGTGGATTGCAAAACCACCTCCTACATACATTTTGCCATATTTCAACCAAAAGAATTTGACCAATGTTTTCAAGGATTGTTGGGTGTTCAAATGAAATTGAATAGTTTATTCATGCTTTCAAAGATTTGTAATTATATGGGCTTGAAGATTTTGCAAGCTCAAAATATATCACAATTAACTCAATATCTCCAAATTTGAAGCCAATTTTTTTTAATGCATGTATTCACACTTACAAAATTAGGTTTTTATTGAATTTTTAAATTTAAAAAAAACCAAAATGACAAGTCTAAAAAATACCACCCTAAATTAATCTAAACAAGTCAATTAGGACCCATCACCATAACTAGAGTGGATTTACTTATTAATGGAATATGAAACTATTTGATTAGTCATTTTGATTGGTAGATAATGGACCATTCAAATGATTGATTTTTTATTAAATCATTTTATGGATTATTATACTATATATATTAAGTAGGTGGATAATAACTATTTTATGTGGGTTGTCAAAATGTAGGTAGGCTCAAGTAGGTAGATAGGCTTTGATTACCTATCTATTTAAGTCTATTTATTTAACCTAGGTAATAATTAGTTAATTCAGCCTACTAATTAGGATACAATGTTCAATTTGATTATAAAATCATTAGTTATTTTGCTTTGTCCAACTTAATTAGATGTTTCACTTGATTAGAACCTATTAACCATTTTGACAAAGGTGACCAAATTTTTATTAAACCTGACTAGATATTCAATTTGATAAATAATTAAATAGGTCAATTTAGTCAAGAAACACATGTCATTTAAGCCACATGCCTCTAGTAAAAAAGGGCATGTTCATTAATCAAGGTGGACAAGGTTATCAACTTGAACACTTCAAAAAATAATAGAATTAGAATAATGATTATGAAGCTCATGTGACCAATAAGGTTCATAAAAGACTATGAACTTGGTGATGACGAAAGTTATAATAAGAAAAACAATGTTGCAGATGGGGTATTGTTGAGAACGACATGAAGTGAAACTTTGACAATGTTTTTCATAAAGTGTTGTTTAATGAATGTGGGGAATTGCCTTTACATGCAACACCTCTCCATGGTTGATTGAATTAAGTGGTTCAAAAGTGACATATGCAAGTTCAAATTTTATATTTATTAAATTTTTATCAACAAACTATGTATCCAATCGTATTTTCTAATTTTTTCTATATAAAAAATTTTGGTTAAAAAACTTATAAATATCAGTAGACATGTGATTAATCAAAAAAATCATATGAAAGATTAAAATTTTGAATGAGAAATGGATTCCCAATAATTTAATGGTGTAACATTATATTAAAATGTCAAGAGTTCTTGGATTAGGAAAATTTCAACACTACCTACTTTTAAACATTTCATTTCATCTTGTTTTATTTTTTAATGGTGCTAAAATTAAAAAATCAACCAATTTTAAAGCACCACGAGGTTTGACATAATGCACAATTTGTGCCTTCCACCATCAAAACTTAAAATTTGTCATGACAATGTTTTATTTATTAATATTCTATTGATTCTTGTTAGGATTTGAACCCAAGACTATAGGAAGACAAGAAAGAAAGAAGACATGACACAATACCCACCACTAGTTTACTTTTTTGCATTTATAATAGCAAGAAATTCTTTTTATTTGATTTTTTGGGGCAAAATATCAATCAAATCCTGTGCAAAATTGCACATGGTGTGACACTATTGCTCGAACAATGTTCCTTATATGATATTTAATAGAATACTCAAAAAATTGTACCCAATCTAACCCTCTTTTGTACCTTCTTCATTTTGTCACCCCATTTTACTATTATTCATAATTTTTTTATTTATTTTTATCAAACATCAAAACTCAACATGAGACTTTTAAATGCAAACCATAATAGAATTCAATAGGTCCCACATTTTCAAGAACAAATTTTCAATTACCTCAAAGTGGGTTGCATGTTTTCATGTCATTTGCCATTCAAATGAGTAATGAGCTCATGGTTGCATGTGTTGTTTCAAAAACACCCCCCACAACACAAACATTCCTTTTTAAGAAAGATCATGTGTGAGAGCTAGGCCCATTACATTACAAGAGGTAATGTCGTGCTACAACCTTAAAACCTTAAACCCTAAACCTTCCTTACACTTGCTGATAGCACATTTCATCCCATGCAACAAGTGATGAAGTGTAGATCTGATGAGGGCTACTTACTCCCTTTTTGTTTTTTTTTTTTTTTTTCCTGTTTTGTTTTGTTTTTTCATGGGCATCTTGGAGCAATTCCCCATTTTTTGTTCCTCTCTCAAAATAGACAACATCTTGGTCAATTCTTGAGGGGATTATTTAAATGAAAAATTAGAGTCTATAGGGGGGGTGCTTTTCATGGACTAGAGAGAGAGAGAGGGGACTAGGGTTGCAGTTGGTGGCATAAGATGACATAAGTAAGGTAGGAAAATGGTAGAACTGACTGGGCCTGCCCATTCTGTCCCGTTGTAGCAGAATGGGCAGCAGTAGTGTCTCAGTCTCTCGCACAAGAAAGTCCTGATTGTCTGCATAATGGTACTTTAACAAAGGCAAAAGCTACCTGGGGGAGGTAGTTCTGTTAGACTAAGGAAGAAACTTGAAGATAATAATAATATTATCATCTTTGGCAATATGTCAGAGCTGGAGTTTTTTTTTAATATTTTTTTTTATAAAATTTTAAATCCAATTTTTCGATACAGAAGTTTTGGTGACATTTTCCCAAGATTAGTCAAATTTACACTAGGGGGAAGAAATAATAACAATAATACTAACAATATAAAAAATCCTATAAATTTGTCAAAAGAATGAAAAAATATGTTGGAGAAATAAATAAACAAATAAATAAATAAATAAATAATTGGTGAGGAAAGTATGTCCACTACCACATGTAAGTTCCTACCCATGCCAACTTGTTTGGTGAGGGTTCTTTTTTAAAAAAGCATCTCCAGAGACCAAGGTAAAAAAATTTCCCTACAAGAGCACCCCCTTTTACATGTAGGGTCAGTCCTGACTCCCCTGAAGAGTGGGGCGGGCGATTCCCAAAATAAGGGCCCACTATGCGAGGTAGGAGTCTCCCAAGTGCAGGCTCAAATTTCGAGAATGCTTTGCTCCAAGGGACTTGCCTGGAATAAGGGATTGATCAATTTGATCATGCTTTAGTGTAAAGTTGACCCTGGTACCGAGGGACCTTATGCCCATACCTAAGAGCATGCCTCAAGGTTTTTTAATACATAATAATAATAATATAATAAATATTTTTTGGTGTAGCTGAAATGGTGATCATCACCCCTAAGATGATTTAGCCAGATTTGACAGTAAAAATTTATCCTAAACAAAAATTTAGCATCCTAAAATTTGGAATGAATCTGGTGATTTCTGGATTTTTCTTAAATTTTTTAGAAACATTTGGGATACTTTAAACCTAAAAATCACTCAATTTTTGTCATTTTGAAAAATATTCACCCAAAACAACACACTAGTAAGGCTCAGTGTGTTTTGATTCAGTTTTGGCATGTTGCTAAACTGGCAAGCATTAACTAGAGGATCTAGTTAGATTTGGCAACCGTGTAGATTTGACAGCAGAACTTTTTTGAAATTCCTTCTATAATGTGGTTAACCACAAGGCCTTTGGTAAAAATATGGCGACTTTTTTTCTTTTTTTTGGTGGAAATCTGGCGACTTTAGGTCTTTTATAAAAAATCCTTTCTAGATGTTATGGGCCCTTTTTTTTTTTTGCGAAATGGCGAAAATTTTGCCACAAAAGAAAATGCTGGTAAGGTTCCCCCTTTTGCACACATTGTTCCTCCAAATGGGCACAATGTTCTTCCTTATGGAATGCACGTTGTGCAAGTCAAAGTTATTTATTATTTCCTCATAGTACAAAACTTATGGGTGTATTTCCATTGCAAGTCGGCTCGCCCACTATTTTGGTGGGTCACCCATTATTGTGGTGGGTGTCTACCAGCATCCCCATTGCAAGAGACTAAACACTTTCATTGAACTTTTTGGGGGCGTCAGAAAAACACTATGGCACCTTGCGAAGATTTGTTATAAGGTTTGATTATAATAACTTGAAGAAGAATTAAAATAAATCCAAAGTTGAATCCAATTGGTTCAAATAACAAGAAATAAACAAATGATAATAATAATTAGCTCTTATTTCCTTGCAATGGTTGATTCAAATCCCACAAAGCAAACAAACATTAAAGCGTAAACTATGCAAAACCATGCAAAGCACAAAACAACAAGCCCATGAAGTTTGATGGGCGAGTATGACTTCTTGCATCCCCTCCCCACTCTGTAACCATCATTACAAAAAGTATGTTCACTATTTATCAAGTTCTTTTGTTGGATTTTGAATGAATTCACTGACTCCATTGACAGGATGTAGTGAGGATCCAATGGATTCATTGATCTATTGAACAAGGACTAATGAACTGCACCCACATTTTGTAGTAGTGCACTATTGTGATAGATAGGAGCCAAACACCTCAAAATAGTGACAATCCCCACTTGAATGAATAATGGGCTAGCTAGCACACTCACTATTTACAAGTGAACCCCAACCCAACCCAACCCTTTGTGTTACCATCACTGCAATAGTGGGTGGACAAGCCATCATGACAAATACATGCCTTAAGTAATGTTTGAGTCTCAAGGGCAACAGTTTTCAACACTTAGAACTGCTTCTGGCCCACAGCCTTCCTGTCCTCTCTGCTTTGGACTTGCCCCACCTAAGGTCTGCCCCCAAGTTGAAACCGCCACCCATCTCCAAAGCTGGGCCACTCACCACCACCATCATCATCATCAACAACAAGGTTACTGTGATCTTTTATAAATAATGCTTTTGTAATGCTATGTGAATGGGAATAAACAGCATTAACTTCTGAAAGAATGACACTAAAGTTGTCGTGGAATATATTGAGCAGAGAGCTCATTTGTATGATCCATGCTTTGATTGCAGTATGTTGGATCAAACAATACATGTAAGGTGTGTGTTCTCAGAGAACACACACCTTACATGTATATGACTTGAGACTTGTTTGTACCTTCTATTACATTTAAAGATTTTTTTTAAATGAACACTACACATACACACACACACAAAGGCGAAAGACAAATAATTTAATTCAATTCAATTGATCAAATCTCTCTATTGCAAATTTCTCAAAAAAAAACTTTCCATCATTTTGGCAACCACTTCTTATTTTGCAATATATTAAATTTGGACTAGATCACAACCATATATCAGAATAGCTATATATTATACCCTGATAGTTGTCTAGGTTATCATACTAGTTGATTTGCATGCAAACTTGTGAGCATATCTCCTCCTTTCCATCAAGTAAATTCAAAAGGCCCAAAGTTACTAAACCAAAAGCCAAACTAATCAAAAAGCCACTTCCAGCCCCCCCAAATGATCAAAGGCTAAAATAATGCACAAGGATACATAGTACCCAATGTTTAAGAAGGTGGGCTCTATGCATCCTCATCCTACCTATACCTAATGATGGGTCACCCCAATATGTTTTTTGCTTAACCTATGCAAAGGACAATTTTGGCCAACCAAAAAAATTAAAAAGAAAAGAAAAGAAAAGAAAAGCAAAGCAAAGCCCTGTATGGGTAGTCTGTGCACATCTGCAGTGCAGAGGTGTCATAACATCAAGCTCCTTGGGACACACCCAAAATTGCCTAACTTTCCATAACAAAGTTACATGTAAGGTTATAATTGGGAGCATTCCAGAGAAATAATGAGTTGGGTTTTTTCCAAGCAGAGGGAGAGAGAGAGAGAGTGTGTGTGTGTGTGTGTGTGTGTGTGTGTGTGGTGTTGGAGTTTTGTGGATGCAATCATGAATTTGTTTTCAGTCTTTCAGACACTCAAGTTGGGGGTGTGGTGGGGAGGGGTCTGCCTGTAGAAGGAGACAAAAACCCAGTACACAATTTCATTTTTCTAAACCCAGAGTGCACACGCACAGATGCAAATAACAGTGAATTTGAACCCATGACCATTCCATGTGAACAAAGTGATCATTTTTCCTCTGTCTCCTCCACCCATGTGGGTCCAAGCTTACTATTACTAGCTACCTTGCTTGCTTCCTCTATAACCCTGCCTGGCAATTGCACAAACAAGATGCCAGTGGAAATGAGGAGGACTGAATGAGACTTAAGAATTTGTTTCTTTTGAGAATGAAATGGAAGAACTGGGCTGTTTGTCCATCAGAACAAGTCAGAGTGAGAAAAGAACATGCACTTACTGTAAGCATGTAATGTTTGTACCTTGATGAAACCTCTCTCAACTCTACCTCTAAATGTTGCAATCTCTTTGTGCCATAACCACTATCCAAATTCATAATGACCTCACCTTCATGGGCGGGCATTCCATTTGGCAATAGGACATTGCCATTATGGTAGGGCCTGCCCTTGTGTTGGCCTGCCTCAATCATTACACTGGGTAATGCCCTTGCTTGCTTGCTCCAAGGGCATTACCTTACATGTAAAGCACATGTAGAAATTTCATAATATGTTTTGAGGGCACCTTATTTCTGTGAAGATCCCTCCTCGAAAAAGAGGAGCAATCTTAGTCCTACTATTAGGAGTGGAGGGACTTTTAGAGTACAAGGAGTGGAGGGTCCTTGCATAGGTGTAAGGTCTCTCCCTGTCCTAAACAGTAGGCTTAAGATCCTAACACCTCATGATCTAGTTATGTTTAGGCTTACTAGAAGGTTTGCAACTTGTATGGTGCTGTATGTAGGGTAATGCCTAGGGGTGGGGGACACTCCCAAAAATATGAGGCTAAACTTGGCTACTACATCATCCTAGGCCTCATATTTTGGGAATGCCCTAAGAAGGTTTTACTCTAGTACACTATTATAAGTAGGCATCAGAGTCAGGGTTTTCTTTTTCCATTTTTTTAAACAATGAAAATCTGGTTTTTTTTCCCCAGAAATTAGCAAAATTAATAGGACTTACAATAGAGGGGAAAAAATGTTCTCAATTTTTGGTCCAAAAGGTAAGAATTTTCATCAAATAAAGAATCGCTGATCAAGATGTGCTTAGGGTGGTATAGTATGTGTTGGGGGTGACCTGTAGAGGGAAAATGTTAAACAGGCAAGGGTTTTGAATGCTCCAGGTACTAAAGGACTACCCCATGTCACCATTACGTCATCCTTCCCCTCACCTCTGTAACCTCTGGGCCCTTTGTTTCCCTCCTTGCGTTACAAGCCTTTTGTTCATTGACATGAGTTACGCTCACATTACCTATTTTGCATAACGAACCATCAGCATTCCCATCCCTATGGTACTCTTGTGCCATGCATGCCATACCACCATGTCCACCCATCGTCATGATGACAAACCTTTTCGCTTTAGGGCATCATCATTGTCCTTCCCCATTGCCCATGTTTTACACTTTGTATCGCACATCCTACAACATCTCCCTCCATCATTTCTCTATGCGCTTGCACCCATTGTCAAATGCTCTCACAACATCTTTGGTTCTTTTTCAGTGCATTCATTGTTGATCAATTGCATTGATACAATTGTTGTATGCTTTCACAACATCTTATCTAGGTGTGTGCATTGCCCAATTTGAAGGTCTTGCATTGCTTGTAGTTTGCTTGTAAAAATTACATGTTATTAACTTCTTTATAAAAATTACATGTAGAAGAAGTTATTTCTACTTGGCAAGCTTGGATGCATGAATTACAAGTGGAAGATTGTATTTCAACACTTTTTCGAAGTTGCAAGCGCACAATTTTGTTTGAATGTTGTGTGCCTACATGTAGATGTCTCTTTCCCTCTCTCTTCATTGAAACCTTCATTCGTTTGGTCAAAGTCTTCAACATCTTGCAGCTCCCAAAACGATCTAAGATCCCCTTCTTGATTAGATAAATAGCAACTCCATGATTGCATGTTTCTTGTAAGCGCTATTCTTTCATCCAATTTCAACTATGCTCAGTGGCATTCTACAAAAGATCTAGCTTTTCTTTGTGGTCCCTAAAGTTGAAAAGGTATGCATTGTTCAATAGTTTCCCTTGTAACATGTACATATTATTAAGTCTTTGTGTTTCCATGGTTTTTTTGGTTTCTCGTTCTTTGTCACTTCCAATTCATTATTCAATCATATTACATCTATAGGCTTTCCCCTATAACATACATGCCCACGAAGTGTCCCCATTTTGTGTTGACATTGTTTTTGTGGTGCCTCTGTAGATCAATTGCACCACATTGTGTAACCTACAATTCATTTCAACAAGGTATTCATTCCCAATAACCTCAATTTATCTTTTGTAACATGCCCACAAACTATGTTTACTTTTTTATCTTGCCTAAATTGCCCCATTCTATCAACTCAATCTTAATTGAAACATGACTTACCAAATGATTTTAGTTCCGAGTAACATGTCCATGCCTTGTAGTAACAAGCCCTTTCTTAAAATATTTTACCTTGTGAGTCCTTTGATAAAACTTGTTTGATGGCGTTGTAATTAGGTCCATTTGTTTAGATAATACAATGATCCCAATTTCATGTAACATTTCACAACATGTCTTGGAACATGTCTTCACTCATGAATTGTTGATCCTATACCTTGTTAATTAGGGTATGTAACTTGCTTTGCCTTTTCTTGTAACCACTCCCACTTGCCTTAATGTGGTCACCCCAATTATTTCATGTGACATCTAACAATGTTCTAGTGTTGTCCTTGCAGGTCCATTGAGCCACAATTTGTAACGTGCAATTCATTTCAACAAGGTATTCAATTTATCTTCTATAACATGCCCACAATTTGTGTATAGAATCTTAGGTGTAACATGGACATTAAATAATGTCAATCTCATTTTTTAATGTAACTTTTGGTTGTTTGGGGAAGTTGGTTTGATGTTGTTGTAACTACTCCCCTTTACCTTGATAGTATGGTAATCCCAATTTGTTTTAACATTTGATAGTCTTTCTTAAGTTGTGAAGGCTTTTTATAACATGTTAGTTTCATATCATTATGTTAGTTTGTCATGTACATATATAGTGTATCCTTGCCTTGGCTACATTTGTATGTAGCTTTTGATTCCACAATGTTTTTTTTATATGCATACCTAATGATATCTTGTAACAAGTACATGTCGTTGTTGTAACATGCATATTGTTTTACTATAATGTTTAAGTATGGGTTGTAACCTATTGATATCATGTTATTATCTTAATGTATATTTTATATTATTAGTCCATGTTTAATTATTATTATGCATCTCAGTCTTACATTTTCTATATATGTCATTGTTGGAAGAAAATTTTATTCTAAACCTTTCATGTACAAATATTCAAAGACAAGTTCTAATCATCAGTCTAGTATCCTCCTCTTGCATATGCTTTTGTTATTTGTTTGTGCAATATTAATGTGATACATTTTTTATGTAACTTTTTCACATGAAGTTGTAGCTAAGTTTATTTTTTAAAACAATTCTTAATATGCAACATTTTAGCAACTTGGTTTAGATATGCATATTTATTTTAACCATTGCATTGTAGCATTTTTATAATTATTTTGGTGGGAAAACATTGATCATTGGGATATTATGGAACCCTAAACCTGTCAATTAGTTTCCCTAAACCCTAGATTGTAACAAAACCTTTGGTGACTTTATTATTTCCACAACTTTGTAAGGAGAATGTGCATAAAACTTTGCATTTTGTTGGGCTACACTTTGATGTTGTTTGTATTGTTTCTTGCAATAGCAATGGGTATAGACTTAATCCTTTGGAAACCTCAATCAATTCCTAATAATGTTGTGTTGGGTTGGTATTGTAAGACATACCAAAATAATCTTTCACAATCGAAGTTTCCTGTGGTTGGTGTTTTATCAATTATGGCCACCAATAAAATCAATGCGATGGTGTCAAAAGAACATTTTGAAGGCTTCTTGGGGTATCATGTCAAAATGAATCTTGGGGAGTTCATAGAACACTAGGTGACCCCTGAACTTTATCACAAATTATTTGAGCAAACCCAAATTATTCAAATTCTTTTGCTATTAGGAGAGAAGGATCACCCTAACTTCTAATGCATATATTATGGGGGAGAATGGTCTAATAAGTTAAAGTTATCTGACCATAGGGTTAAAGGGTGTGAATTTGGTCCAATTCACCCAAGCACAAATAATCAAATCCCTTTTCTTGTTTATCCTAACCTACGTAGTGCCCAAATGTCCAATAAGCTTATGAAATGCACAGTAGAGAGTAACAATGGTTATGAATTGCCTTTCAAGCTAAGGACATAATTATAAGTCGATGTAAAGCAAGACCTAGATAAAGGCACCCCTAGAATTAAAGACCATGCGAATGTTCAATTGTGCAAGTTCAAAAGTCTCAAGGGGCTATTTCCAAAGCTTATCTATAGCAAAGACAATCGTAAACAACAAACATCAATTAACATTTGATTCAAGGGTGGTTGCATCAAACATTGGGTTGTAGTTGGAATCCACAAATGTTGTGGAAGATCCAAAGTCCTTGACTCAGCTGATGGGATGTGCTTCAAAGGGTAAAAATCCTCCTAAATCCTTGCCTATAATTCCAATTCCTAACTAGCATGAAATTCAACTAGCGGGGGCTAAAGAGTGGTGAGGAATTTGGAAATGCATGTAATCAATATTTGAAACATGTGGAGGTAAAGGCCCATGAATAGGTTACACTTTCATTCAAGTGTAATGAAAGTTACCTCTTCCTTTCAAACATCCATTCGGATTGTTTAGCTTAGTCCCATATATGTTGAGGAAGTATGATCAATTGAATAACTTTCTTGACGATTTCAAAAAACAACTTTCAATATATTGGGCTCTCCATGAAGGAGGTTGGGTAAAATGGGTTGATAAAGTCTTTTCGACGTCAGTTGGCCAATGGACTCTGAAGGATCAAATAAACATCACAAATCATATTTAAATTCCTTAATACCAATCTGTGTTTATAACATCTAGTTCTAGCCTATTTGTTGGTAACAAATGTTTTGCATCATGTTATACTTTAGTTCATGCCATCATTTTTCTTTTGTTTATGCCATCAAACTAGGTTATGTTCCATGTACACAATGTAACTATATCTTTTTTTTTGGTAAAGGTTTTGACATCATGTCAGTCTAGTTTAGGTCATCATTATTGGAATAGGTTGTTCCAAACACAAAATCTAACTTTTTAACTTTTTGTAACATCCCCATTTCCAATTATCCATTATGATTTTGTTTGCATCTTCTCTTTTATTGTCCTTGTTTAGGGACCCTATGTGTGCATCCATACATTACATTTGGTTAAAATTCTTTCACAACATGATATTAGATTATTTCATGCTATTAACTATTACCCTTTTCCATGTTAGGAAACATGTGTAACATGCTCATAAGCTCACAACCCCTTGTTACATGGACTTGAAACATGGCCATAATTTCAAGACTCCTTAGTATAAGGACTTTGAAATGTGCCCATCATTTCAAAACTCCATGTACATGTTACAAGTTTAAATTTATATTGTTTTCCTTTTTACTTTATAATGATATAAATTGAACATGCTCCTTATGATTGTGAATGATTTACTAACCAATGTAAGGTTTATTACCTTGTATTACCGTTTATCAAAAACCCAAAGGAAAGAAATGCAAACTGTTGTTGGCCATGTAATGAACTCTAAAATTGTGGATGATGAGTTCACTTCATCTATTGAGTGCATCAAATATAAGTTACTTGAATGTGACAACCAGAAGCTTGAAGCACAATGGCAAAGGAACATGTGGAGAAGATGGTGGACTACATTGATAGGCAAATGCAAGATTTTGACATTTTGCATGTTGCAGAAGTTGAGGAAAGGAAATGGGGTTGGCACCCATTTTACCACCTATTCACTTCAATTCATGCACTCTAGTGTCTTGCTCCAGCTTTTCCATGGGCACATAACCAAGAAGAAGCCACAAGCTTGTATGATGTTTGTGTGCAACATGAAGAGGTTATAAATGTTTGACCCTGTGCCATTGTCTACAAGGTTTCTTAAATTAGACCTATTTTCAAGAGGGTTACAGAGTCATTAGTGCACCCACTACACGAAGCTACCCAAAACAACACATCAATATGGTTTTTTAAAAGGTCACATAGTAGGCAATGGTTGGTTATTCTTCAAATAATTGAAGAGGAGGGACCCCTATTGTTTGATGGAAAGGTGGGATCATTAGTTATGAAGGCTTAGAAGACCCATGCCATTCATGCATATGAAACTTTTTATTATAATGAATGGCATGTAAAGTTCACATAATGGATGCATCATGTGCAATTGTGAGCTATCCAAGAATTTGCTTTACAAAACAAGGAAAATTTTATTTTAGCATGGCAACACCTCCATGAAGATCTAAAAAGCTGTGCTTTTGATGTAACCTTCATTATTTGGGTAATACGAAGAGAAGACATTGACTTGGGTTGGGCTATTGCCAAGACAAGTAAACACTAGTAGAAATTGGCCAAAATGTAATCACTCTATTTGTGACTACATCTGACTATTAGTTATTTGCAACTACATTTGAACATTTTTGCAACTATTTTTTGTGTTGGTCATATTTGCAACTACATTACAACTAATTTGCGACTATTTTGGTGTTCATATTTCCATGTAAACAACATTTGTTTGGTTTTCATCCAAGCAGAACAATTTATGTCCCTTTAGTTGCAAATGTGACCAATTTAATTGCAACCCTATGAATATACAAAGGTGTATATTGTGAATTTTAAATAATATAATTGGGTATATTAATATTTATAAATGTATATTTTGAATGTATCTCAACAACCATATTACATGTGTATTCAAGTAATATTACTAACATAAATAACCTCTATATAATGGTTACATTAATTAGTGTATATTTTGAGTATATTAAAATTTTATGTAAAATATTTACTGAATACATTGTGCCCATATTACAAATTTATCCAAACCATCTTATTATACTTCTTAAAATTATTATAAATGACATTTACTTATATTAATATTTTATTTTATATTAATTACATATTATAATAAATTAAATTTTAGTATTATTTTTCATTAAATTTTTAAAAATAATTACATTTGATTACATAATGATCATAATGATGATGACGATGATGTGATAGGAAAAATAATTAATAAACTTACAACATATTATTATTATTAGTATTATTATAATAAATAATCGAATATATTTCAAATTTATAGTTAATTTTAATTAATTAATAATGATTCAATCATTATAATCAATTATTGATATATATTTTTAATTTTTAATTTTTAATTTTTTAATTTCTTAATAATTGTTGTAGTAGTTAGAATGGAAATCTAATAAATTAATATGCAAATGCAAAAATGATTTTCAAAGGAAAACTATAATTGTTTGAAATGTAAAATATTTATTGTAATAATTCATAAATAGCTATAATGAATGAAGTAATAATATGAATAATAAAAATAAAATAATAAACATTGGCTACCAACTAGCTACAATAATAATTTTATTAATTTTATTTTGACTAATAAATATTTATATTTATATTTACTATGAATCATAAAAATGAAAATAATATTGGGAATAATTTTAATAAAATAATTAGCCTAGAATAGGTTTTAATTATATTATTAGATTAAGAAAAACTACTACTCAATTCTTATAATCCTTAATTATTGAATACCTGAATATTTTGGATATTATATTAATTTATTTGGTTATGAAAGAATAATAAATTAATAATTATTTAATTATTTCAATATTAGCCATTATTAGCTAATGAAATTGGTTGATAGATATTATAGTTCATATATGATGAAAAATAAATATTATTACTATTTATCTAGCCAATAAGTTAAGTAATATTTAATAATAATTAATAATATAATTAATTCAATAATCATAATATATAGATGATTATTACTATAAATAATTAATTATTTGGATAATTTATAATTTTAATTAGTTAAATTTTAAGTTAACTTGTAATTAATTACTTAACTAACTTATTAATTTATTTGTCTATATTTTATTCATTAAATAATTAGTTAACTAATTAGTTAGCTAGTTAATTGTTATTTACCTATTTAATCATACACTTTTCAAATGGAGATTAAAAGCCAAAACATATGGGATAAACTTTTTAGTTGCAAGTCATTGCAACTAAAAAATGTTTAGTCGCACGTGAATTGCAACTAAAAAGTTTATCCCATATGTTTTGGCTTTCATTTTCATCTTGAAAAGTATATAAACAAGGTGTTTTGTTTTTATAATTTCATATTTAAAAACATGGACAAATGGGATGAGCCAATGAAAACAACTTAACCCAAAATAAAATATAAATATTCATGTATTTACACCTAACTACATATTTCCCTAACTTACTTACCTACTTTTCTACCTACCTACTTAAGTAGATATTTGGCCTAGGTAAGTAAATAGGTCCCATCTAGATAGGTGTTTAGCCTGAATGGGTAGGTAGGTATATAGGTAGGTAGGTACTTAGTTCAACCTACATACATAAATATTGATTTAAATTGAATTTAAATAAATTTAATTAATATTCCATGTGGCAAATTTATATTGCACCATGTGTCACAATCTAAACCATCAAAGCATAAAAATTAAATGTCTTGGATTATTTCAAAAAATTTAAAATATATTTTTAATTATTAAAAGTTGGGACACGTGGCAACACATAATTTGTTCCCATTGTTCACCAAAAAAGTTGGATCCTAGTTGCAAGCGACAATACGTATATGACAAGTCAAAGGATGAAAACATATTTTGTTGTTTTTTTTTTCATCCAAAATTCGTTGTCGTTTGCAACTAGTGTCAATGCGACTTGTCCAACACGACTCTTAAAATTTTAGTTGCAAATGTCGGTTGCAACTAAAAATTAGTCACAAGGACCAGTTGCAAAATGACCATTTTCTACTACTGAAATATGCATTATTCCCAACATATAATTGTAATTAAAACTATAAGATGTTATTTTCAATGATTATTTTGTGCATTCCAAAGCTCTTTGTAACATGGTAGGTGTTGTACATTAATGTAGATAGAAACTTTCAATGTCTTTTACTAATAAGGTTTTTTCTTCAAATGTTTAAAGCAATTGAACAAGATGTGAGGGTGGTTGCCCAAAAGAAACTTTGAGATTGCCACCATTTGAAATATCTTGGAGCGAAAAAAACTTTTTCCACTTTTTGTGTTACAAGTCAAGTTGAAGGTGCAAATCAAGGTTCCCCTTTTAAGAGATCTGGACATGATAGTCAACCTATTATTGACAAGGGGATGGGAAGAGGTGACCATCAAACACCTCAAGAAATTTGGACAAAATGTGGCACCAATGGTGTTATGGCAATATCACCCATAGAGCATGTTACTTCCCTTAACCCAACAACTACAATAAAAGCCATTAGCCTAACTGTATTTATTGCATCTAAAGCAATATTGCCACTATCCCAATTCCCACCAAAATTTGACTTGAATTAAATACAACCTTTCAACTAATTAAGAGGAGGGGTAACTTGTAGCCAACTAAATTTGTTAAGTTATGTGCCATCTCAAGTGTTTGAGTTCATTACCCTTGTAAAATGCCCCCCCAAAAACCTTACTTAATAATTTGTTGCAACAAAAGAATAGGTTTTCCCAACCCCACCCCTAATTGAACCAAAATCTCCACCTACTCTTAGTGTGTCAACTCTTTTTTTCGGATGGGTTATTTTTAACTCAACCACTGCCCCCATCTACAATAGTTGCAACCCATGATACTACCCCCCCCCCCCCCCATGATTCACATGTTATAGTGAAAGCACCATCGTCACTAGAAATGCCAAGTCCCTCCCTTGCACAAATGACCATGGAACTCCATAATAACATCCTAGCGCTACCATTTGCCAAAATCTTACATCTAGTCCCTATTGATGTACCAACACCAACCTTTACAAAGGTGTTAAAACCACTATTTGCTAAAGTATTAGTTCCACCCTCTATTGAGGCACCAGCTTCCCCCATTCATAAGGTATCTAACCCACCCTTTACTAAGCTGCCTCCCATTTTTAGCATCATGGATGTGTGTTAAGAAGCTAAGGAATCATCAAAGACACTGCTACAAAGTCTTCAAAATCAATTATGCAAGTTAAGAAGGATGCTAAACTACAACAATTGTATGTTTCTTTGTAGTAAGCCCTCTTACCATCCTTCATATGTTTATGTAACATAATTTTGGATATGTTACATTAGATACTTTATTATTCAAGTAAGCTACAACATGTTACAAATCTTTCATTGTATCCCATGTTACATGAGCTATTGAAATGGTTTGTAACATAACTTGAAATAATCATTATCATGTTATAGTAGAATGTGTAACTAGTATATGCATATGTTACTTGCATATCTTTTAATATGTTAGTTACATACATGAGATATTGAGGTGGTTTATAACATAGGTTGAAATAGGTTTGATCATGTTATAGCAAGATGTGTAACTAGCATATGCATATGTTCTAATTGTGTAGCTATCATGTTTCCATTGTTATCCCTTGATGTTACAACTCCTATTTGTAATGTATTCATTGATTGTAACCATATTACATGACTTCTTATGTAATCTGTTAATTAATTTCCCACCATATAATGCAATTATTTCACATTCTAGTTTAATACCTTGAAGGGCTTTGCAGGGTTGACATATTGAATGAGCTGAAAAAGGTGTGAACATGGAGACAATTGATTACATTGTTTTCTTCAAGGGGTTTGAAAAACATTGAAATTGACATTGGTTTTAATGATTGTGAGGACTTCATTCATTTTTAGGCATAATTAAGTGACACATGGCTTGACATCATGCTTATACACACATTTGCAACGAATGTAACATCAAATAGCCATGAATATTTGTTGTTGACTTCATAAGCCTCTTCTTGTTTAAGGAATGATGTTAAAAATAGGGGAGGGGTGGCTAGGTGGGGGAATTATTTTTTTCAAGAACCATACAAATTTTGTTAATATTGTGATTGCCCCTTATTTGGCTTGAAACCATTGGTCCTTGTACATACTTGAGGAGAAGAGGACCATTCACTTTGATTCAATACTGGGGCACCATGATAACCCATCAACTTTGCAATCTTCAAAAAATGTGCAAAAAGCATGGGCTATTTCTAAGGGCCTAAAGCTAGGTGATGGGAACCTTGAGGACTTCATGAAGGTGGAGTTTGTATTCCCAAGGTGCATATTCAAACAAATGGCTAGGAATGCGGGCATCAAGTTGTTGCAAACTTTGCCACTTATGTGAAGAGCTAAGGAACACAATCTTCTTTATTATGATAGTTGGTGAATTACATATGCCTATATGTGCTTATATTAGTATGTAAACTCCCATTCTCTTTTCCCTTGTGTAACTTGCCTCTATTATTGGATATGTAACAAGCATGAACCATTTATTAACAAGGTTTTTCTATAACAATGTTTGATGGTGTGCATTGTAGGGGACATGGCTTCAAGTCTCTCCATGGCTTTGTTGACAAGCTTGGGGTTGTAGATGAATGTAAGGGCTATGCTCCTCCACATGTTTCGCTTGCAAGGGGCACACAATTTGGTCTTAGTGTTGTAATTGTTGTAACAAATGTAAAAGCATAACAAGCCATTTTTGATGACATTCGAAACAAGAATCAAGGTAGCAGTTTAGAGAAGACTTTAAAAAAGGGCAAGAGGGTCACTAAACCTAGTAAATAGCTTGTCCTCCCAACCATATTTGACCCTATAGCCCCATGTAAAACACCTAAAGCCCTTATCAAAACTACACAAGGTAGGACAACAAATGTCAAAATATGTAATGCCCCTTATAAAAAAAATTGAGGACACATGTTTTTGTGCCCATAACATTTCTAGACATGTTACGTTACATGTTACATTAATATGTATGTATGCAAAAATTGAGATGATGCTTCTATCAGCATGTATGTTAATGACATGTAATGTAGTGGTGTATAACATAATATAATTGCAATGTGGTGGGACTTATAATTCAATGTAATTAATGTATGTTATTGTGCATGGAATCTTCTCGTACAATGTCCTTGCACTTTTATAGGTTATGACAAAACTATTTTGGAAGGTATAATTTTAAAATGCATTTAGTTGCTAAGGAAGAAAACAATTGGGCATTGAGCTATACACCCTTAGAAGAAGCTAACTTTGACTGAAACCCTAAATTTATCTTGATGTTGCTTTTGGTAGTCTTTTTCTCATTTTCATGTTTAGGGTTTAGGGTTGGCATTTTGTTATTACTAGTTTTGTAACTTAAACTACACATGTAACATGTAATCCTTAATGTAAACCTTAATGTGAACTCTTAATGTAACATGTGGTTCATGTAACAAATATAAACCATAATATGCAATAGTGAAGCAAGTAACATAACCCAAGTATTACATTAAGAAGGAACTTGTAACATTTATATGTTAGTAACATAAATCACAAGTTACATATGTTGTATTAACGTTTATCATTATTACATGTTACATGTGTTTAGGGTTGCTCTACTAATTGTTGAAGGGAATTTCCCCATGATCAGTTCAAATTGAGGTAACAAGTAAGCTTCAATGTGATAAAATTGCAATTGAAGGTGCATCTGGAAATATGCTTGCCATTTCTAGAAGGTTTCGGTTGAATGTGAATGATTTGAAGGTTTTTGTGAATAAATAGAAAAGTTGTTTCATGAATTAGGGTTGAGTTTTGAATGCACAAAAAGAACAAATGTTGCAGGGGCAACATTTTGTTGATTAACTGAAAACATAAGATTAGGATCTAGTAGGAAAAAGGCCACTCAAAGACAAGCCGATACGGTTTGGAAAGCAATGTGGGGGAGAAGTTAAAGTGCACTGACATTGTTGAAGAATATGAAGACCAAGAAGCTGCAAAAGTAGAAACCTATTATACACCTCCTGATAATTTGAGCTAGTTCACAAATGAAAATGAACCTTCTTGGCTAATAGGAATAGGTAGGTAATTGCCCACACCTTATTGACCAAGATTGATGTTCGATCTACACATGTGCATTTAGAATGAGTTAGTGAATCTAGGTCTTCATTGGCATTTTCCAATGGCCCCAAATTGGCATGTTCCAACAAAACATGTTAGCATTTTTATGGGGGGCTTGGGAAAGCCACCAAGGCACAAATGTTCTACTAATTGTAGGCGTTATAGAGGTGCACAATCAATGAATTTGAAATGTGAAAGTGTTAGCCACAAGCCTTCTTCATTGCATGTAAAGGTATGGACCAACTATTGTGCTTCTTTAAGAATTTGAATCTGTTAAACCTTGACATATGTTGTTTTGAGGCATTTGATAGCTTGCATGTAATAGGGGTCACATAGCCATGATGGAAATTCAAAAGCAAAAGTAACAATGAAAGTTCAATCAAGTTAGTAATGGCTAATAAAAAATGATTTGATAATCAAATATCCTTGAGCATTGACTATTGTATAGACATTTTGATGATTTATGCTAGACTATGGCAAAAGTTGATTACCCACAATGTGACAAATCTTGGTAGTTTTGCAAAGGATTTGAACTTTGACATTTTCTTTAGCATGCCAGTTTTACACTACAAATTCATCTTGTCTAACAACTTATTTTCTAAAATTTAGAAATTAATGCCCTCTTGAAAGATTTGGTGCCTAAAACATATTTTTGTGATTTTGACCTATGTTTAATCAATATGTTGTCTTCTCATTTGGTAGTACATGCAAATCAAACATGTTACAACTTTTTTTTCATGAACCACCAAACTTGTATGACCATCTCAATTAATAACATGTTGGAGGTGTGTTGTAACATGTACAAACCATGTTACAAACTTTGCTCCTTTAGTGTTAGTTTAGGTTTTGTATTCATGGGACTCCAACACACATGTTACAATGGATAAGGCAACAAGAAAAGTTTTGTGTTACAAAACATGAGGATAACAAGGTGCAATCTGAACTGATGGTCATAGTAATAACTAAGGCTAGTGGATAGCCACTTTGCAATGATTTGCTAAAACACCTAGTTCCCGTGCCTATATTAAGCAAATTCATTAATTTCTCATGCACTAATGGTCATTAATTTCCCATGCATAATTTCTCATTTGATTGCAAACTTAGTTGATGATCTCAAGATCAAAACTAGGCTTATTCTTCATGGTTGGAGTCCCGCAAAATCAATCAAAATAATAATGAAAATGCATCATAATGCATCATGTTAGGCCATGATAAATAAAGTGTTGCTTTGTATTATTCAATTCAACATCATGCAATATGACCATACATTGAAGTGTTCCACCCAAGTTTTTTTGGCAAACTACATCTTTAATAGGTTAGGTATTTTCCTTACTACCTTGATAGCCTCAACATTAATAATATTATTTTCAGAAATGTTGAAAATTCAGATTTTTTTGAAATAAAAAATGTAAGAAATTATTAAAATTTCAAAAAATTATATTTGTCAAAATGAAAAACTTAAAATTAATTAATTTTTGACAAACATGTGTCAAAGCTGCTAAGGTACTACTGTATATGTAATCATATGTTTATATTGTGTCCTTTTCTTCATTATTTGGCATGAAACATTGTTGCATACATATGTTATGAACTTATGTGGCACAAACGTTGCATGTGTGAACCCCATAATTGTCACCTCACAAAGGGACAACCATGCATTTGGAGACATAGGTTTACACATCATTGTTTTGATCTCCTTATCATACCACATGCAATACACCTCCAATTTATTGCCCAAAGAACCTTTCCTAGCATTGACTTGCCATATAGTTTTCAATAAATATGCAATGTACATATGCATAAATCAAATGTCCAAATTATTTCATTTTAAACATTGTAGACCTATATGGTCACTATAGCAACATGCATGGTGAAGGTTGCATTTTCATTTAAAAAATAATACCGCCAATTTGAGGCTCTTTTCTTTAGGAAGGTAACATTAAGTAAACTCATAATTTGGGTAAATCGGAATGTTTGTTCCAAGATTATACCATTTTTTATTGAATGGGAATTTCTTGGGAAGCATTTCAATACATTAAATAATTATTTGGTCTACCAATCTTCATAACATAAGTTGGCTCAATACCAACCCAATGTTTCATTTTTGAATGTTGCAATGTAGCTAAAGTGGCCATCATTCATAAGATGATCTAGCCAAGTTTGGCTATAGATGAGATGTGAAAGCTTTTTAAAAATTAGTATCCTTCTATATTGAACAATCAAATATAAAACTTCAGTGACCTCATGTATTGTATATTAAAGTTGGAAAAATTCATTAACTTTTGAAGCTAGCTTTTGGATGATTTGGGATGAAAACTAATTGTTATCACTTCAATGGGCCCCATAAAAGAGTGATTCTAATCATATTCTCATCCAACAACCTTCCATCTAACCATAGTTATAGGTACCATCTTCCAATCCTTTATCTATGGATCCATTTTATCCTCACATAGATAGAAGTTGCAATTTATTTGTTTTATCATAATTTTTCAATCTCCTATTTTTGCAATGTGTGAGCTGCCAAGGTGGGGTTTGAGTTATTTTTAGTTGAATTTATTTATTGAATCACATTTGCAAGTGTATTTTTTGACAAATTTTGCCAAATTTTGACCTCACAATTATGATTTTGAGCAATGTTCGATGGTTAATTGACTTTTTGATAACCTTTGTATTCTTGATTTTTCAATTTTTTTGATTCACCACCACTTGCAAGATTTGGATCACGAGTCCTAGCTCATAGTCTGTTATCTATCGACTTCACAATGGTCAACCAATTTAACACATTTTTCATTTTCTTGTTCCCTATTAAAAATCTATTGGGGTGTTGTTGTCGACTGCCCCCACAAACTTTGATTAGGATATTTTGATAGTATGGTTTAAGTCATAAATGATTGTTCAAAAGTTTGCCCAAGGTCCCATTTGGAAAAGTCGCAATGTTGCATGGGGAGGAAAAAAACGACATGTTGAAAATCATTATAATTATCATAGGCCACACTTTGAGTAGTTTCACTACTCATATGACAATATCATAATAGATCATGGAAAATTAATGATTTCAAATGATTTTAACAAATTTATTTTTTGAAAAAAATAATTATTCATTTTTTCAATTGGCAATAGTCTATATGGTGAATGGTTTAAAGTGCAAGACATTTTTCCATAGAAGACCTAATGAAATCAAAGTATGGGGTTCCTTGTTAATTCAAGGCAAACCATATAGTGTAGATATCAAGACAATGTTAAGAAGTAAATTTTGGACTTTACATGAGAAACTCCACTACCCACTGAAGTTCTATACTTAATAACCATGAAAATTAGCACTACAATCAAATTTGTTTCTATTCATGTAGTGCTTTCATTGAATTTTGAGTGAATTCACTAATCTCACTAAATAAGATCTAATAAAACCTAATGAATTGATTGATACACTAAATAAGGACTAGTGAACTGCACCAGTATCTTGTAATATATAGTGTAGGGAGTGATCACATTCATAGAGAATTTTCTTAGATGTAATTTTAGTTGATTGGGTTCAATCAGAAGACATTGTTCAAAAGACAAGAAGACAAGAGATCTTTCGTGTTAACGAAGTGATGATGTTCACACAAGTCTGTCAGTTGTTGGACAGTGTATTTTGGGGAGATTCAGAACACCATCACCAAGAGTTATTTCCAAGAATTAAATGGCAACTTCAAGGAATTGTCCGAAACTTCAAATGACTCTGGGGAAGGATGGAAAGGTATGAATATTTCAGGAAGGCTGAAGTGCACAGGTTTACATACTAGGTAATTGTCATAATTGGGTGAAATCTTATTGTGATCAGGAACAGGAACCTGGGTTATGATGACCGAGGGCGGGGGGACGTGCCCAGAGACAACAAATGCATTTGTTTGAAAAGCAAGGCACGGATGTGGCAAGTCTACCCTCTTGACAAATTTACCAAGAATAACTCCACCTCGAGCACATGCATGGGATGTCCAAATTGGCTCATCTTGCCCTATTTAAAGATACAAGCAGGTGGCCCTCTATAAGAGGCAAATAAGAACCCAACCCATTGCACTATTCTTCTCCTCCCCCCACCCCCAAACTTCAGTTTTTAGGAAATTAGTTGGAACCCTAAAATATCCCCTCAACTTCAAATTTTGACAATTTTTTTTGGCTTTGGGCCAAGGACTTAAACAAAGCATTTTCTGACTGTCCAAAATAAACACTCCAGACTCTCCCAACCTGGTGGGTGCTGTCAGACTTATGGTATCCTTATTACTGGCTTTTCTGAACACAAATGATTATTAGGGATTATATAAACTATAGCAACAACACACACTCAAGTCTCCAACATTTTGCACTAAAAAAAAAGCTTATATAACGTAGCCATGGGAAATACTAGGAAACACACTTTTGCATTCAAAATGGACTTATAGGTTAGCCATGCAATGAATACTCTGGACCCACCATGTCTTCATTCCAACTATCAATAGCCTGCTTTGCATTGCAAAAGTTTCTTTGCGAATGTATTCATCAAATAACTCTCTAAAGAACTGGTAGAATTTTTCTAGTGTATGTGAAGTGTGCTTTTGCCCGGTGATACTGAACCAGCACCCACCATGAAGGATGGATGGTAAGTGGTCAGGAAACAGTTTTCTGTTGGGTTCCAGTTCTGTAACTAATCATGGTGGTTAGCTTAGTTGGTAGGTTGTTAGTAGGTAGGTAATAAAAATAGCACTTATTTACATACTTAGTAGTTACATATTTTCCTACCTATCTACCTATATATGAGACCTAGTTCTTACAAAATTGGCTACCAAGGTTTAACCAAATGTTAACCCAGTTGAGGTTC
Organism: Sphagnum tenellum; assembly: GCA_963921925.1. NCBI lineage: Eukaryota > Viridiplantae > Streptophyta > Sphagnopsida > Sphagnales > Sphagnaceae > Sphagnum > Sphagnum tenellum. Next base: position 11,131,012 of record OY998143.1, on the reverse strand, counting down.
ATCCACAACTGAGTAATAATGGGCATCCAATGGATAGTGTGCTGGTGGATGCTGCTGGTTCACTGTGGCCCCTGGAATGAGGTTGTTCTAGGAATTCAGCTCCCACAGGAGACTCCCAGGCCCTAGCTAGTTCACTCAGTCCTTACCCTAGGGTTGAGTAGATATGCATTGTGTATGGTGGTAGAACATGGAAGATGCTAAACAAACACCCCCTAAAGAGCTCTATCTAAAGAGCTCAACCCTGTGTTAAATTGTAGGTTTTCACTCAAGGTTTAACCGTTTTAATAACTAAAATGAAAATTATGACTATTCCTTGATGATGCATAAATGTATGCTACTGGTCGGTACTCATGCTTTTTATTGACAGGTGCTCAGTTCAAACTCAGCTGTGGGATAGCAAAATATGTACAACAAAAAATATGTACTTTTTTTTTGCAAAACAAAAAAATCATCCAACATAGCTTTACACAACACCATGGAGGGCACAAAATAGGCACACAAGACCACCCTGAAAATGTGACAAACAAAGACTATTAAGGGGTATTTAGCCTCTTGCACGTATTTGGAATGGAGTCTATAGTCAGACTTCACGTTTATAAATGTGTTAATTATTTTAACACAAAGATAATGAATCGTTGTGAATGAGAGCTTGAGTGAGCCCAATGGCCACTAGTGAACCAATCATTGGAAGCTTGTTATGACTCAATTGTGCAAACACATGTTAGGCCACCGAGTGCTGCAAAGGCAAACATTAAACAATAGCTATGAGTTAAATGTGGCATTGGTTTTGATGCAATTGGAAGACAATGTCCAACAACAAAAATATTTTGTATTTTTTTTATAGTATTCAAATATGATTAACATTTTAATTATTTTTTTACACAATATTTTCAAAAAAAAAATGATTTGATGATTAAAATTCCCCCCTTCAACCAGGTTTGATTTTTTTAAACAAAATCTCAATTTTTTAATGTATGGAAAAAAAAGCCTATTGTAACTTTTTCAAGCTAGATGCCTCAAGGAAAAAGTGACTTCCCTCAACGAGAAGGAGACAGAATGGCAATCCTAACCATGTTCCTGGATGGAGCAACTTTATTGAAGAGAAAGAAAACAACTTTCTTGGAGAAGAAGAGGATTAAGTTGCCTCAGAGAACAACTTAGGAAGAAGGGGAATAAGTTGCTTTGAGGTCAACTTCCCTTAAAAGCAACTTCTTTACGAAGAAGATGATTAAATTGTCCACAGAAACAATTTCCTGAATGTTTAAGAAAAAAAAAAAAAAGGGTCTTATTTTCGTTGTAACTTTTAAATCATGGCTTCAAATTGAAAATGCAAGGTCACTTTCAATATTTAGATTATGAGAGTTTTCTAAATGATATTAAAAAATGTTTGATTTGGGCAAAGTGTACTTTTGTTCTCAAACATTTGAAAACTTGCTCCTCAATGATAATTGCTCCTCAAGGGCAAGTGGCTTTTTGGGTTAATGTTGCTCTTCTTCCTATGGGAAGTTGCTCCTCTTTTTTCTCACAAGAATGGTGCTCCATGGGGAACATGGTTGGGACTACCATTTTGTTTTTTTCTTCTTCAGGTAATTTGAAAAAATTGCCCATAGACTATTTTTTTGGTCCATTCCATCTATGAAATTTTATTTAAAAATTATTAATAATAAATAAAAAATGAATCTTGTAATCTTTGATTGAAGGGAGAAATTTTAACCACTGAATCATTTATTTATTTATTTATAAAAATTGTGAAAAAAAATTGTTAATCATAGTTTGGGTAAAGTCAAAAGAAAAAGAAAATATTTGTCTTGCCACACATTGTCATGCAACTGTGTCAAAGACCAGTGTCACACTTAACTAGTAGCTCTTGTTTAGTGTTTGCCAAGCTGCAAAATAGCAAATGAGGTGAGACCACCATGGTTAGGTAGGGAACTGGAAAAAGTTCCTTGTCCATCCACCACCATCCATACAAACTGGTGTGCTGGTGACTGTTGGTTCACTGTGTCCCTGACAGTATACAAAGGGTCAGGAAGATATATATTTTATTAATTTTTCCCTGGTGCAAATCTCGTAACATGACACACATGCAAACCCAATTCAGGGTTTCTTTTTTGGGGGCTGGTTACATATAAATAGCAAATTGTCGTGTTTTGGGTATATGTATGAAAATGGGCATTAGCCCTCAAATGTATTAAGTTTGCTTTTAATATAGCACCCCCCCTTCCCATACAGATTGACTTAGCTTAATAGAAGGGGGGAAGCCCACTCACTTGCACTTGCTTGTGACCTGTTTGTGCCACACAAGGTGGGGTGGGGGAGGGGGTGGGTTGTAGTAGGCCCCTTTGTTTTGTCCAGAGCATCTTTTCATATACAACAACAGTCATGCTTATTTAAAAACACTAGATTTCTGTTCCAAGGAAGGGATCACCAAAACTAAACACAAATTAATAGCTAATTAAGTTAAAATTAAGTTAAGGTTTTTGTGGGAAGTTGTGGGTTCAAGAGAAATCAGCAGCAAACTGGGAAAATCTGAGTAAAGCAGCAAATGTTTAATTTTAATCTCAATATTTAAATATTGAAATTAAACATTAAATGATATGAAAACCCAAAAAAAGTATTAATACAAACCAAAAAAAGAAAGGACGGATGATGATGATGATGATGATTATTCAACAGTGTAAATTTTTCATTAAAATTTTATAATAATAACCATACAACCAAAATTGAACTGGATAGCCCATCTAATACTACTACTACTACTACTAGAGCTTTTTGTTTCAGGTTGTTTCTATTGTAAAACCCAATTGATCAAAACAGTTCCACAAAGACCAAATTCCTCTTCTGTACGGGGTTTTGGTCACGATTCTGTCTGTGCAGATAATATTCTCCAAAGGTTGTTAGTTATTCTTCACTGTTGCAGAAGATAATCAAATGTAGTATGTATGTACATATGTAAGTACATACATTGGATATAGTTCGTTGGTCGTTAGTTGTTGGCCCTGCCTTACAAGGCAGGGATATAGTGTTGAGAATCATTATAGAGTATAGTAGCTTAAGGGATTTTTGTTTATGCATAGAATCAATTCTGTCAGAAGTAATAGCAACTATGGATGAGAGGGGCCTGCAAATGTGTTTGCTTTCAAAAAACTGTCGTTGCAGGCTCTCTGCTCTTCTTCGTTCATATATTGTTTGCAGGCACAAAAACAAGCAAGCAAACACTTGTGAGACACGGTATTATCAATGGGTACCACACTCGATAGTACATAAGTTACGTCACTTCCTTCCTCACTCAACTTGTTGGTCTGCCAGCCAGAACCTCCCCCGCCCCCTGGCATCATAATACACTAGGCGAGCTTTTATGCTAAAGGCCTGCTGCAGCTGCTCCTCCTTGCCCTCCTCGAGGGATTATTAGTCAGAGCGAGCTAATGCTCTCAACCCTAGGACATTGGATAATGCATGAACCTAAGGAAATTGAACACACTCTCAACTTTGTGCACAAAGTTGGAACCCAAGGAAGGTGATATACAACTTAGGATGATAGAATACATGAATTTGGGAGAGTGCGAATTTGGATGAACTTAAGGAAAATGGGACAATATATATGAATTTGAGAAAGTGTGAGAGAATTTGGATGATTCTAGGATAGTGAATGATCATGAAACTAACTAGGCTAAACTAACTAGGCTAGTGTAGTTCTCTTAACTAGCCTAATTTGATTTGTTTACAAGTGATTTATTTGGGTGTCATCTACAGTGTGGATGCAAGACATTAAATGTGTCAAAGAAAAAGGATACAAGCAATAGTGATGTTTTGTCTAGATGGCTTCATTTTTGTCTTTACAAGTGTGCTTAGTGACTAGTATTAGATAACTTACAATGATGAACTTCGATTATGCTCCGTGTTTAGAGTCAGTTAGATTTATTTCCTTTGTAATTTGAAACCACCTTCCTTCTCCAAAGGGAAGATGGGTTTGTCATTCAAACAAAAAAATTAGGTCCAGTTTTTAAAATATGTAACCAATGTTCTATTTCCCACTAATGTATACGAAATAAGTACATGCACATACGTGTATATATATACATCAACCCTTTTACGAAGGATTCAGTCAATATACGTAGCATAAACTGGTCTAAACGGATCTAGACCGGTTGTTTGCTTTTCTGTAATAGCACTGTGCTTCTTCACCAGACCACACTGCACAAAACCACTTGCTATTCAGAGTTTGAGGGAATTGTGAACGATTGCCACAGGTGTTACTGGGAGGGAAGGACTATTAGTGACTCGGTTTAGTGCCAAAAAAGGGCTGATTAAGATACTTGGTTTAACATAAGTAAAGCAATACTAGAGGGGCTTTTCGTTTTGTTATTCTTCTTAGTCATCTCTCTCTCTCTCCTCTTGCTCAATTTGTTTCAATGTCACTCCTGATCCCTTTCTTATCTGCTGTGATGGTAGTTTGCTGGTTCTCACACGTACACACTCTGTTGTTGTGGTGTCTACTAGGATGACCCCATGATCCCTTTTGGTAGAACACACTCACTCACTCATTTTCAGCACACCATTTTCTCTTTCTCTAAGTTGTTGTTGTGCTGCTTCGCTTTGCTTTGTTTGTTCGTACAACTACTCTCCCATGCTCACCCCCCTCTCTCGATAATGAATCTTATCTCATTTGGGATGGTGTGACATACCTACTTTTAAGCTTCTATATTATTTAAAACTTGCAAAGCAGACACGTACACAGGGTTTTATGTTTTGATAATGTACTTCTCGCCCGACAATTCGGTCGTTGTAAAGGTTTCTTTACAGAAAGAGGAACTTGAATACTCAAACCAGGGCCCCCTCATCTGCCCCTAGACAATAATAATATTACCTAATAGGTTTTCAAAGCATGCTTCTAGCCTCAAAAGCTCTCTTTTTTTTTTTTTTAACCTAACATTTTATTTCTCTTTTTAAAGGGGTTGTTTGAAAGAATAGAAAGCCTCATTTCTTTGCATAATAAAGTTTGACAAGTTTACTTAATATCTACTATATTCGTTGGTATTTCACACACACCGCCCGTAACTTGTTTGGTTGGGTCCAATTGAGTCCCCACCCCCCAAAAACCCACTCACCTCAAAGAACTTTAGTACAAGCGTCCTTCTTGCTTCAATGTTCTCCCTTTAAAAGAAGAAAAAAAGAAAAAAAATACTGAAATTTTCAAAAGAGAATTTTTTTAATAAAATGAAGAGTGAAATGAATCCCATGAAACAATGATTTGAAATTGCCTCATCCCTCAAAGAAATAAAATAAAATAAAATAAAATAAAACTAAGTGATCAATTTGGGAATAAAAAGAAAGCAATTTTCATGTGAAACAAAAGCATTATTAGAGTTTAATAAACATTTTATTGAAAAATCGTAAATTTGTTCCCAACACCAAACCTAGCTTTAAAAATTCACCCTAAAAGATCAAAGATTTAGCAGCCAAGTTTTTAACTAATTAAAAACCTAGGTTGGGAAAAAAAAAAAAAACTGACTTACTTTGTTTGCTTCGAAATTGCCTCACCCAAACGAAAAAGAAAAAATACTGAAATATGAATTGCTGATAATTTAAGGAAGATAAAAAGAAATACGTAAGTCATGTGATCCACAAAACCAAAAAATAAAATAAAATGACCAAGGATTTCCTTTTTTAAATCCTAAAATTTTCTCCCCAAATTTAGGATGAAGGAAATATAGTGATCAGATGATAAATCCTAAAATGATAAATCATGTGAAACCCAAAAAAGTACTAATTATTGGAATTAATGTACTAAGGAATTCCCGATTATTTAAAATCCAGAAAAAAAACTCCCAGGAAAGAAAAACACAAAATAAATAACCGAGTGTTCCAACTTCCGAACCCAAAAATTCTTCCCCCTAAAAATAATTCATCTACTTAGGTGGTAATAGCTAGTAGGCACCCAAGTTTCAAAGTATTAAATTAGCAAAGCCCCCTCCATCCCCACCCTTAGCCCCTTCCCCACCAAAGACAAACACTAGCCTAGCCTACTTAATTTGGAAAAAAAGAGAAAAAAAAACAGCCCTCAAATACTCCAAAGCGCACTTGTCCTCTTCCTCATTGTTCTCTACACACACACACACTCTCTGTCTCTCCTTCCTCGCTTGCTCTCCTTCTTTGGTCTTTGCATCAGGCCTGCGGATCACGATCGTCTGTTGTTGTTGTTGTTGTTGTGTGTGTGTGTTTTTGTTTTTTTGTCTTTTGTTGTGTTTGTTGAAGTTCTTGGGGTGTTGAAGAAATACAGTGAAGTGTTGATGATGTGTTGTTTATATATATACATAGTCTGTCTGTAAACTTCGGTAGTCTGTGTGTGTGTGTGTGTGTGTGTCTCCATGGCGCTGGCTTTGAAGTTCGGGAATTTATGGTTTGGTAACTACGTCGCCAGAGCTTTCAAGATGCGAACTTGTCGAGACTACTGTGGCAGCCGTTGCTGCTGCTGAACCTTGATGACAAAAAATATTTATTTTACACAAAAACAAACAAACAAACAACAAGAACAAGCACAAGAAGCACAAGAACAAGAAGCGCTGGATATCCATTGAAAAACAGCCACAGCAGCAGCATTTGGGTGAAGAAATTGTCCAGAGGAAACGACATTCTGAGGTAAGTGGTGTTGCTTGAATCTTGGAGATCGGTAGATGGGTTTCTTGTGATTTGTTGCTACTAGCTGCAGCAGCTCTAAGCTCGCCAGCCTCAGATAGTAGTAGTAGTAGTAGTAGTAGTTGTTGTTGTTGTTGTTGTTGCAATAGTCAGTAGTGAAGATCTATGGGTTTTCCTGAAGTTCGAGATTGATCACATGAGCTGCTGCTGCTGCTCTTGAATGAGATCGTCGCTGGTCACCGGTGGTTTTGTGAAGAACAATAATTGCATTGAAGGAAGCAGCTTGGATGGATTGCCTGGAGACAAAATCAGAGTCCTGGTTGACATAGTGGAAATCTTGAGAAAGAATCTCTTGGCGGAGACCTTGCTTGCTGCATGAATCCAATGGTGTTCTTGAGCTGCTCAGGGCACGGATGGTTTTGTTTCCTCCTTGGCTTGGCGAGGAGCTTGTGATGAGCTTCGTCATGCATGCATGATGGGTTGTTGTTGCGTGAAGAATTCTGCTGAAAAAAGGCTCCTGTTTGTATTCCTTCCCTGCAGGCAGTCGCGATCGATCTCATGCTGTGTTGCGAAGCAGCAGCAGCAGTAGCAGAGCTGGTGAAAGGCAGGTAATAAGTCTTCGGTAGTGCTGGTGGAAGTCAAGCTCCGATCAGATCCAAGCTCAGGGATCTCGAGAGGACAAGAGGACGAGGACGAGCACTTGGTCGACGCGAGCGAGCTGCTGGGAGTGATGGAAGATGTTGGATTATGGCAGGCGTACGAGGCGCAAGCGTCTCTGCAGCAGCAAGCAGCAGCGCTCATGTACAACAACGTTGGGCCTCATCATCCTGATCACAACAACAACCATATTGCGAGCGTGGCAGACCACGGTGGTTGCATGCCACAGTCGCCAGCTTTCCTTCCGTGTTGGAATGACAGCAGCAGCAGCAGTTGCAGGAGCTGGTTGGATGCAGCAGCCCGATCAGCTAACGAAATTAACGACATGTCCACGCTCATGTGCACGCCGTCGTCTCTTCACCTTGTCGACACCGGCGTCTCTTTGAACCACCACCACCAGCGGCGGCGACGGCGGCATCCTAGTCGTTTGATCCAGCAGCACCAGCAGCTCGATCAGTCTTCTTCTTCTAGTCTGCCGGAGCTTTCGAACATGCTTTGTCAGTCTGCTGCTGCTGATGGTCTGTGGGGGGGATCTCACAATAGCAGCAGCAACAGCAGCTCTCTAGCAACCGAGCTCTACGGCACGGGACCTGCCGCTGCTGCTGCTTCAGCGATGCACAAGTTGATGCAAGTCGCGGAGTGCTGCTATTCCCACAACAGCACCGTGCAAGGTCCTGCTACAGAATCGATGTCAATGGCTGCAGCTTCCAATTGCGCATTGCAGCAGTCGCCGGGATACTGTAACAATAGTTTGCAAGCTTCCTCTGCTCATGGCTTAAAGCCTAATGGAGAGAGCGCAGTAGCAGCAGCAGCAGCAGCTTCTTCTTATGGAGCAGCTGGTGCTTATTCGATGCAGCGTGACAAGAAGATCTCGGCGCTCCAAGCTCCAGCGGCAGCAGCTGGAACGTCCTGCAGAAAGGCTGTGGACAGAAGCAGTAGCCACAGCTTTAGCACAGTGCCAGCAGGAATGTATGCGACAGGAGGAGGAGGCACAGGAGGTCGGGATTGTCGTCTGGAGGGAACAAATCTTTTGCATCCGCAGCAGCAACAGCTTCTTCAGCTTCGGATTGTTCCGGGCGGGGGAGGGATCACAGGAGTGATGAATTCTCCGGCTTGTGGCTCGAGCTCTGCAGCGAGTCTAGGGGGGTTCAGTCCCAGCGGCAATGGTGGGGTGGCAGCAGCCACCAATGTTGCGCAGCAGGAGATACAGCGACGGGTAACGGGCATTGCAGCAACAACAGCAGCAGGAGGGATGATGAGCATGGCCAGCTTCAACCCAGGTCCCTATGTCAGCAGTGCTGCTGCTGGTGAGAGGCAGGATAGCGCCTTAGCAGCGCATCGAGTATGGCTCGAAAACAAAGGCGGCAGTTCTTCTGCACCCACCACAGATTTCAATGCAGCACAGCAACTAGCATGTGGATCTGCTGTACAGTGGATTGCTGGATCAAAGCAGCAGCAGCAGCAACAACAACAACAACCGGGTGGGATCAAATCAGGAGGAGGAGCAGCAACGCAGGTGCCAGGGATTGAATGGTCTTCCAGGATGTCTCCTGCCTCTGCTGCTGCTGCAGTGGCAGTTGGAGCAGTGCAGCAGCTAGGAGGCAGCAGAGTCCACACAGGGCTCCAGGGACCTGTGGATGAGAAAACAACAAGCATTGTCCTGATGCAGCAGCCAGAAACAGCAGCAACTACTACCACTTTAAAGTGTGCCTTGCCGAGATGTCCTCCTGCTGCCTCCTCTGGAAACACAGCATTCACCAATCCTCGCAAGCGATCTATCTTGGTGAGATCCTCTTATCCAGTGTGTGCTCTCTTCTTCTTCTTCCTCTCTGGGGTGACCAACATATGTCTCAGCAGATACACCACACAAATCAAGCCCAAGTTCTCTTTCAGTGAGGTCCTTCCTTCACATCAGGATCCACAAGATTCTTCTCAAAGCCCATGTCTCTCTCACTTTCGCGGTCCTTCCTTCACATCAGAATCCATCTTCTTCTCAAAGGTCATGTTTCTCTCTTTCAGTAATGTCCTTCCTTCACATCAGGATCTGTCTTCTTCACAAAACCCATGACATTCTCTTTTGAACAGTGAGGTCCTTCCTTCACAAATCCCACTGCTTGTGCAGTGAGGTCCTTCTCACTGATTATGTTCTTCATAACTAGATCCATGTTCTCTTTCAGTGATAACATTATGCTTCTCATCAGCAGGATGTGTCTTCTTCTTCACAAAGCCCATGTTCTCCTTCTTTGGTGCTCAGGTCCTTCTCACCAGGATCCAGTCTTCTTCTTCCTCAATGCCCATGTGCTCTGTCTGTCAGTGAGGTGCTCCTCATCAGGACCCCATTGTTCAGATGCACAAAGCCCATGTTCGTTCTTTCAGCAAAGGTCCTAAGAGTGAACATGCGACAAAAGTTACCAAGATTTTCTCATCACAATGTATGATCACTGAAGTTTTTCTTTGCTTCGATGCTCTACAGAGTTGACATCGATCCAACAACCTGAGAAACTCTTATGGGATATTATTGCTGTTACCAAATTTGTTGACAAGTCTCTGATCTGTGATTTTTTCTAAGTTAAAAATCTGGATCTGATTATACATAGATGTGCAAGCTTTACAGCATGACATACATTATACATAACAGGTCTCCCCTGGTTGATGTTCCTCCACATGGGTAACGGACAATGAAGTATGGATGAGGAGCCACCGGCATCATCCCCACTTTTACTCTTGTTGACTACTTTGTTGATTGCAGAAATGGAACTTTGCCAGCAGGCAATGGAGGAGTGTTTGTGACAAGCAAGTGCATGAAAGAGACTAAGGAATTTGTTTTGTGGGGATGTATGGATGCGGGGGTTGTCTGTGTTGTATTTTTCAGCAAGGGGTCAGCTTTCAAGGAATCTTTCAGGATTCAGGGAAGAAGTCAGCAGCAGCTGGAGGTATGCTGTGGTCAGGTCAGGATCAAGGGTGCAGCCGATTGGAATACCTGAGCACAGCAGCCCACAAGCAAGTTTCACAGAGCACAGCAACAAGTGGGAGCAGCAGGGCTCTTGGCCCTGCTCTCAACACCAACCTGAAACCTCGCGCACGTCAAGGCAGTGCCAATGATCCACAAAGCATTGCTGCTCGGGTATAGCTCCACTCACACAACTTCGTGTTGTTCTATGAGCACAATTTCAACATGCATTCATATCTCTGAGCCAACCTTATATAAGAACTACCAAGAGAGATTTCCTTTGGTTAAAACTCAAAACTCTGAAGATGTGTCTTTATGAATATATTTTGTTGGTGCTACAGGTCCGTAGGGAGCGAATAAGTGAGCGACTCAAGTACCTTCAAGCGTTGATACCTAATGGGGATAAGGTTTGCAGTTTCTCCGAGTGTACATCATTTATCTGCAGTCCGAGCAACAACTCAGATGATTTTTACTGCAATAACCAGCTAAAAAAGTTGATTGTCTGATTTGATAACCAACAGGAAACCTTTACAAGAAGCTGGCATTGATATATTACAGAAAAATTTCCCTGCTCAAAATCTTCCTTAAGAAGGATGTTCCAACACCAAGCTTGTAGTTTTTTGTCAAAGATAGAATGTAACCCATCATGCAAATGATCCATCTGTCATCACCACTAGCTGCTGCTGCTATTGTGGAGGAGTTGGGTAGGACCTGTAAGTGTGTAAATCTGACTACCAAGATGGTTTAGATGATAACACCTACAAGATTGGGCATGCACTTTTCCACAGGTGGATATGGTGACGATGCTTGAGAAGGCCATCAACTATGTCCAGTGCCTTGAACTTCAGATTCAGGTAAGCTTATCAAGTTTATACTTGCAAAAGACATGCAGTCTATCTCTGGGTTACATATTTTATTCCCAGTCTCAAGACCAACAAATTTGCAAAGTTTTGACGACATTGGAGAGTGGTGGAAAACATGGGATTCAGAATGATGAGTATAATAACTGCAGACTCTGGAGGGCTACCATGCATGATGCCTACAGAACTATCCAATCTGTTTTTGTGACCATGTATTTCTACATGTTGCAAAGTCCCAGATCTGATGATGGTTAAGAGAAGTCAATAGCCACTGCCAACTGTGTACATGATGAAAAGAACTCGGTACATGGTACACAGTTTTTGAAAGCTGAGAATGACTGTCTAATTTTTCCAGTGTACTGAATTGAGAGAGAGAGAGAGAGAGAGAGAGATGTCCCTGAAATTTTGTGTCACTAATATGTAGTCCCTTCACCCCTGCCAGATGCTCAAGGACGACTCCTTGTGGCCAAAAGCACTTGGAGCATTACCGAATACAATCCAGGAGTTGCTGGAACTCGCAGGACCAGAATTTTCAGGGACAGCAGCAGTAGCACAAAGCATGACGCCAGATGTTGTGGAAGAATGCAAACCAAAACCTAGTGTGGAATTGATGGAGGAAGATCCCACAAACCCTCCACCTCCACTCATAATATAGAACAAAGCTTTTAGTAGGATGGTTGGTGCTTGAGAGTTGTGTACCTTAAGAAGAAGAAGAAGAAAAAATCCATGACCCACTTGTTGTTAGTCTTCCTCCTCCTCCTCCTCCTCCTCCTCCTTCTGCTTCTTCATCTTCTTCTTCTTCATGTTCATGCAGACTAGTCATGGCACTGTAGAGCTTCAAGCAAAATAATAGAATTGGGAGGGCTTTCTGTGAACCATGGGCAGATCAAAATCTGTGCCTTTTGTTCACCTTTAACCCTAACCCAAGTTAATAGAATCAAGGGACCCCACCCCCCCCCCCGCCCCTCTTTGATTTTCTCCAATTTCAGCTAGAGTTGTTTTTGTGCCCCTCTTATTAGATGTTATCATCCTTTATGGTGATTTTTGTACCATGGTTTGTTGCTAGACAAGCCCATGTTATTATTATAGTATTATTATTTTATTTTTTTGATATGCCTATGGCCGGCATGTTTGTATTTTCATATTGGCCCCATTACAACAAAAAGTATCTTTGCACACCAGTGAACAAGCCTTACTCAAGATTTAATGAATTCATTAGTTTAGTGAACAAGGATTAGTGAACTGCACCTGCATTTTGTAATGCTAAATAATATTTAAAATAATGGATACAACAATACTAAAGAACAATGAATAACTTGTACACTATTCTTTAATATTGTTGCCATTCAGGACCTTTAGCTAGGCTAACTAGATCTTGGCCTCCTACACCAAAGGGACACTTGCATGGGCATCACCACCCTTTTTTTCTTTTTTTTTTCTTTTTAAATTGGCGAAACTATTTTTTGCCAAAAAATGGAAATTTAAAAACTCAAGAATTAAGTGATTTTTTTAATTACTGCTAGTGTATCTGATCTTAAGCTCAGGTCAACTCTAGTAGTGTAGATGTTTGGAGTCCCATGTAATTGAGGAGCCTAACATGCTTAAAAAGAAATCTAAAAACCCAACATAGGGAGTGTTAATTATTTTCTCATTTCTTCTCACCCACAAACTTTAAAAAGCTTCTTGAGAGGGGGTCAAAATAAATAATAAACAAATAATAAATTGGCAAATTCTCCTTTTAAAACAAACACAGGAATTTTCTTTATTTGGGGCAAAATATTATTCATTGATCTTTTTTTTTTCCTTGTCTTTCTCTCCAGTGCATACTTTGTTCACAATTTTGCACATCTAGAGAGATAAGCTTTCAAGATCTTGAATATGATGTGGTCTCACGAGGGTCCAGTATTTCTGGCCAATTGACACAAAGCTGCCTCGTCAAGCATAAAGATCTAGAACAGCCTTTTATTTTTTCCTGGCTATATTTACATAGCCAAAAAGAGAAATTAAACTAAAAAGTTTCTAAATCAAATGTTTTTAATAGATTTTCAATGGCCATAATTCAGCTATAATTTAATAAAAATCGCCAAATTTCTATGTAGCATGGTGGTTCAAGTAAGCAGCATAAAATTTAGAGGGATTTTTTAAATTTTTTTATTCTTTTATATTTAGCTTGTTTAGCCAAATCTGGCTAAATCTTCCTATGGATGATCGCTATTTTGGCTATAGGTATCACAAAATTGACAAAACAAAAACATTGCTAGAGAAGAATTTGAGAGAGTGTCCGCGTTTCGTGTGTGGGTCTGTGTGTGTTGCAGAGATCGGAGCGGCGATGGAGACGATGTTAGGAGCGGGCGCACCTGCGTCTGCAAGGGGAATAGACAACGACGCATTGTTTGAAGCAGCAGAGAGCGGAAAAGATGGCGTGTTTGGGGATCTGTCACCAGAGCAACTGACGAAAGCCCGGACGCTTCGAAACGAGGACGACAGAAGCTTGCTACATGTAGCTGCATCTTCCGGTCATACACAGGTTTTTGTTTTTCCATTTTCACTCCTCAAGCTTGCTGAAAAGAAATTATTGTGTTATGTTGTTGGGAGGATGAATGCACAATTTGTTGGTGATGTGAAACAGCTCCTCAGGGTTTTGTGTTATTCGTATCAGGTAGTGAAGAGATTAGTGGAAGGCATATCGGATACAAGTGGCCTTGTAAACGTCAGCGATGAAGAGGGATGGACGCCGCTGCACTCCGCAGTGAGTAGCGGAAGAGAAGCCATGGTTGAACTGCTTCTTGATCTTGGTACGTACATTCCTGGCTCTAACTGCAGAATTGGATTTGTAGTTCTGGATATAGGGTTAGGGTTTGGTGTGCATCACTGAACTAAGATGAGGATCACAAGAAGAAGGCCAGTAGTTGCATACATAATTCATTATTGGTTTCTGGGGCACACAGGTGCTGATGTTGCAGCTGCCAACAAAGGGGGCCGTGTCGCACTTCATTACGCAGCAAGTAAAGGCCATGTTGCAATTGCTGACCTCCTCCTGAAACGTGGTGCCAAAATCAATCAGAAGGACAAGGTCTTGCCCTCTTGCAACATTTTTTATTTAACCTTGGACTTCTGCATTGGTTCTCTGAGCCAGAACCTTTAGCTCCCTGGTGATCTGGGCTGTGCAAATTGCAGGTTGGATGCACAGCATTACATCGAGCAGCAAGTGCAGGGCAGTCAGACATTTGTGAGTTTTTGTTGGAAGAAGGTGCAGATATTGAGGCCACAGACAGGATGGGTCAGACCCCCCTTATGCATGCTACAATCTGTGAAAATCGTCAGGTTTCTACTCACACCTCTTCCTCATGTCTGTTGTCTCTCTTTGCTGAGCACTGTGAAGCCATGTTTGTGGGCTGAATGTGTGTATCTCATGAGTGCCTCAATTTCTAGTGCAACTGGTGCCTGGTGAAAAAGATAGCATTTAAGGTGAAACGTAAGCAATGTCTTGCCAGTTTCAAGCATACCTCTCCACAATAATAAAGTAACTATCAGCTTATGGTTTGAGTTATATACTAGGTTAATTGGATTTTGTTTCACACTTGCTAAAGAAGTCTGTTTGGGGGATACAATATGCAATGTGGGGGCAGGTGGCTTTGCTGTTGGTGAGACATGGAGCAGACGTAGATGCTGAAGACAAGGACAAGTATACAGTATTGGGACATGCCTCCGAACAATTCCGTCCCATACTCATTGATGCTGCTAGAGCTATGCTTGAAGGTTGATTTTCCACCTTCTCTTCTCACCTAGAATACCTGGAACTGGGTGTCTAATCTGGTCCACCTTGCTTCTTACAATCACTCTGAAACTTTTTCAACCATCCTCTTGCACGGTAAGTTTTAGAGCCAGTTCTTAGACAGTTCTATCTGTGAATATGTTCAGAAGTTTTTGAGTCAGCAAGCTATTCTAACTTCAACAGGAGCAATTTTGAGTATTCCTGCCCTCTGACCACAGTTGAGCTGGAGCATTGAGCAGCCTTTTCCACATGCTCTGTATTTCCCACCAGCAGACTTCTGTTGGGGTCTTGAGACCATAATAAAGAAGGAAAGCTCCAATGTGGGCACTGCAACTGTCACTAGCTGCCCACCACAGGTGTTTAGTAATTAGAATAGAAAGTTATTTCCTCAATTTGGTCTTTGTGGAGCTTTGTGTACAGTAGCCAGGCTGTCAGGTCAAGACAGAATGGACCAATGAGTGTGTTTTTTGAAGTTAAAATTTTCAAGAGGATAAGACACCATGTATGGACAGACCATAACATGCAGACATTTTCACAGTTATTAAGGCTTCCTCCAATATGTGTGCCAAATGTTGGGGGCATAGAGGATGCATTGAGGACCCCAATGTGGTCCTGTGTCTCTGGGACACAGGAAATGCCTTCAATTCAGTTCCATGAAAAATATACACATAAGGTCCCTGATGCAACTGCAGCCACCACTGCTTCCACCAAAAGCTGGATGGCTTTTTACATCCCTCAGTTTGAAATCCAGAAACCTTGCAAATTCACACATGATCAGGCCATGTCTTCTCAAATCCAGAAACCTTGCATTATACCTGTGACCAGAAATCCAAATCTCAACACCATCAGCCATGCATTCTTCTGCTCAGTGTGCTGGGATTGACAACCCAGAAAGAATGGAACCAACTTTCGGTAAGAAGAAGATTTTGCAACAGCAATTATTCTTTCCAGTAACCTCTGCTCTGTGAGAAGAAATCACTGCCAAAGTTTCCCAATGAGCCCATTCTGGCCTTACTACAAACTGCAGGAACTGGTGAGAAAGATTACAACAGGAACATCAACTATATGAAACCCAATACCTCAACCTTTGCTCCTGTCTGAAATTGCTCGATGCAAATGCAAGTTTTTTGGATTTCACAATAGATCATGTCTAGAATTGGATTTCTGGGGCTAACCTGTAGAGATCTTGTTGCATGGACTCCATGTAACAAGATCTGTACAGGTTGCCCCCAAAAAGGAACAAGAAATTTGTGTACTTGGAGTATTGGAATCGTCAAATTTCTGCTCAATGGAATAGATTTCTCCCACTCAGAACACATCCTGGAAACAGAATACGAAGAGTGGACATAAAGAACAGAAGGGAGAAGAAGAGGAAGAAGAAGAAGAAGAAGAAGAGTTTGGAACTTACACAACAGAAGAACACCTAACTGAAGTGGCTCGTGGCAGGGACTAGGTATATCATGGATCTCTCTCTCTCTCTCTCTCTCTCTCTAAGCAAGCTTGTTTGTGAGAGAGATGGAGATGATGATGATGACAGGTTAGGGTTCGGTGGATTTCATAGGCATGGTCTTCAGTGTCCTTGCCCAGTGCAGGAATCTCGAGTAGTTTGGGGTTGTGATGGCGCAAGGAGACAAGACAAAGCAAAATGATGGGCACAAATCCTGCAAGGCGCTCGCTCTTGGACTTGTCAAGTGCCTTAATGAGTCTTCATGCATCAAGGTCTGTGATCCTTCTGGTAGCAGCAGTTTTCTTCGAGAATTAAGCATGCAACCTCTGCTGTAATTTTTCCTGTTCCGAGATCTGATGTCGAGATTTCCGGATTGCTGGTGGGTACAGGAGGAGAAGAGATCGTATAAAGAGTGTGTTTTTGGGAAGAATTTATCAGCTTTTTCTTCAGAATGTGAGGAGTTCCGAGACAAATACCTTCAATGCAAGCATGATCAGGTTGTTAAGCTGGGATCCCTCAATCCCACAAACCCATATATTTGTTTGTTAAAGAGTTTGCATCTTACGCTAGACTTCCAGATGATCCTCAAACTTATATGTCTTGTTTGTCGAAGAGTTTGGCATCTCATGCTCTTGCACCTGATCCTCAAACTTATGTCTGGGCTTGTTAAAGAGTTTTTGCATCTCTCGGGTTCTTCCAGCCGTTTTCAAACACATGTATTGTTTGTGAAAGAGGTTTGCATCTTTTGTTCTCAGCTACAAAACTGTTTGTGAAAGAGTTTGCATCTCATGCTCTTCCAGCTGATACTCAAACTCGTGTATTGTTTGTGAAGGGGTTTACATCTTTTGTTCTCAGAGACAAACTGTTTGGGAAGGAGTTTGCATCTCTAATGTTCTTGCAGCTGATACTCAAACTTGTGTATTGTTTGTGAAAGAGTTTACATCTTATGTGCTCAGAGAGAAACTGTTTGTGAAAAAGTTTGCATCTTGTGCTCATCCAGCCGATGCTCAAACTTATGTCTTGTTTGTCTAAGAGTTTGCATCTTATGTGCTTCTAGCTCTTACTCAAACTTATGTCTTGTTTGTGAACATGTTTGCATCTCAATACTCTTCCAGCTGATTCTCAACCCCATGTCTCATTTGCCAAAGAGTTTTCATCTTCTGTTTTCAGATGCAAACTTTGTTGTCTTGTGTACCCATAACATTGGAGTGGCATATATATGTATGTTCTCTTTCCTTGTATCGGTGTCAATACTGGGTCCTGATTGTCGGATGTTTTTACCACACAGAGCTGTTCTGCAAAGGTGGTGAGGCATGTGACCTAACAAGGTGAATGGACAATGTGACATAGCAGGTGTCTCAAGCAGTCAAGGACAGGTTTTTGCAAAATCCAGACTCATTTTACCCCTTATGAAAAATGCAGATATGAAAAAGAGCATATGACAGGTTCCATCTCACAATCTCTCCACTGTCAGTCATGGTTTTCTTTACCCTGTTGCAGTGAACCTGATTGAGAGAGTTGTCTACATATTGTAGAAATCAGAGTGTCAAAGGTCTTGAAATTGCCTGAAATTTCAGAGATCAAGCTCTAGATTATCTTAATTTAATAGCTAGGTTGCCTAAAATTTCAAATATCAAGCTCTCAATCATATGATGCATAGTTGGGTAGCTATCAACAAGAGCAGAGTTAAATCACCTCTGTCTGATCAACCATCATATGTCACTTCTTCTTCACCATCTCCATGCGTTTGTCGGATATGTAAAGCGATTGATATGTTCCTCTATTAATATCCAGGGTTCATGTCTTGGTGTATACAGTGCACCAGATCCATTTGTTCACGAAAATGTTGTAAAATTCTCTAGCACAACATTGTGAGCACTTCGCAAACTGCTAAATTTAAGAACTCCCTTGCTGTGGGAAAAAGCCCTTGATAACCATTCTTGTGTGCAGATTGGAAGAAACACATGGCATGTTGGAATGGGATTATCAATCTCATTGAGAGATCTGTCCTAAGCATCATATAACCTGTGGAGACCAAAAGGATAGATTCCACTACCTATGAAGCAAAATGTTTGAACATATCTCTTATCAAGGGCAAGCATCACCATTGATGAAAAAAAGACAACTACAGAGGCCACATGTAGCAAATTGAAGGTGTAAATTTCCATGGCATCTAGTGTACATGCATGTCATTTTATGTCAGCTTGGTGCCCATAACACATGCCTTCTATGGCTGCTTTGGTGGATAATGGCTAATAGGCAAAGAAATTTGAACAAGAAGCAAATTGAAGAATGTTGGGGAAATCCATGTGCTCAACCCAAAATTACACTTATAAACTATTTTGATGGCTTGCTTTGTTTTACTCAACTTCAACTAACCCACATACACAAACAACACTTCTTATATTTTGCCTTTGCTACTCAAGCACATCTTATGCTTATCATTGTAGTCAAGAAGTGGAAAATGGATGATACATTGTGAAGTTCATTTGTGGGTTATCTTTTGGATGCACTTGCACTCCTCTTCTTTATAGTGTTTGGGGTTGGATTAGAACATTGGTTTAGGGGTACCTTAAGTTCTTGAGAAACCTAACTCAACTTAATATGAGGTTGTGCACTTATGCAAAATATGATATGACAATTGATTTGTGGGAGGAGAAGCACTAAGAGTATTGTAAGCAAGTGATGGTTGCAAAAGATTGGAATGAGCTTGTAAACAAGATCAGTGTAGATTGAAAATGAGAAAAACAAGAGGAATTTTCTTTTTGAACAACATGAAGCTTGCATTGAATATTTGCAGGTCCTACCTCTTAACTATTGAGAAGTTTCATAACATTGTAAGTGGCTCAACAGAAATGAATGGTGCAAATTGGTGGCACTGAATGAGGTTCTTATTTACTTCATCCTACTATGATAGACTTATGAAATTATTTTGGAAACATAACACTTAGAACCTAGCTTGTGGATTAAATTTTTAATCCATCACCTTTTGTAAGCGATTGCAATTTGTCACATCACCTTGGCAAAAAAAACTCATTATTTTCTGAGTAATCATTTAACCACACAACCCAAACTCTTATTATCTTTTTTGCACCTAGTCTCCAATCAAAATAATCATCTATCCTGAGGTTTTTATACATTACAAGAGCCATCAAAGGATATTCATATATTACAAAAGGAATGGTGCTAATGAAAACGCAAATGACAGAGTACATTACCATTCAAATACTTGATAATGAACAAACTAAAGCAAAAAAATTGATTGGGGTCATTGTATATGGTTGTTATTTGTTTGAAATATTTTAACCCAAAATTTCCTTGGGATTTAATTCTTTCACAAGTGGTAGCATTTAATAGTAATAGCATTTCTCAATGATTGTTTTATATGAATTGCAATAAACTACAATGGATATTAATTATTTGACATTTGCATATTGAATTTGTTAAAGTAATGCATTAATATGGGTTTATGTTCATTGTTCGTGAATGTTTGGTGAAGGTGCATATGACTATTGCAAATGGTGGTATTTAATATTTGACATGTATTACTTTATTCATGAAATCATAATTGAAGTTGGGGAAACTTTATTGTATGCTAAAAAACTTGATATGAACAAACATTTTAACATGGGACAAATATGGGCTTCACATCGAATATTTTTCCATAAATGTATCCATGAAATTGCATACCTTTTTTTATTTATTATAAAGATTAAACGATGACTATAATCCACCATAATGCGTGAATAATGGTTTGCTTATATCAAAATGGTTATCTAATTGTTGTGAAACAAAATGATAAGGAAGATGAACTTTTTTTATTTCTTAAGTTTTAAGATCTTAAGTTTTAAGAAAAATGGTTTTTAGAAAGAAGAATATTTGTGTAAGGTTCTTATGTTGAAACCAAATTTTTGATGAGAAAAATTGGTAAAAATGCCAAGACTTCAATGTTTAATAATATGAACTTTATCATAATATTGTATTATGGGGTCAAAACACATAACTAGGAGCCAAAAATGGTGTTGGATGTTAGAAATAATCAGTCAAAATCAAACATTAATTTTTTTATTACCATTTAGAACTATAGTAATCATGGCAAGTTAGTCTTTCCCCCTCATATCAATGTTAAGGAACTTAGAATAAGAATTCATTTGATCTAATTTTAAGTTTTGATTTTAAGTTAGGACATTTGAAAATGTACACCTATTCCATGAGATGGATTCAATCTGCAAAGGACTATCAAAAGGACTCATATAATCAAAGAATTCTTTTTGAAAAAAATACAAATGATAAGAACATATTAACCAAAAAAAAGAAACACTTACAAAATGTGGAATTCTAAAACTTTAAAAATTCAAAGAATGTTTCAAAATTGTTTCAAAATTTTAGAGCGTCAAAAGTCCTTTACCACATATAAATGGGTTATAATGTACATGGTTTATGAAGAAAAGTTATAGCTTAAAGTATAATGAAACTAAAAAATGTGAAAATTTAATTTTTGGCAATGATTTAAAATTTTGATCATTTTTCAAGATGAAATATTGAATTTGTAAAGAATTTGCACACTTATAAAAATTCATATTTATTCAATAATAATTTTAAAAAAAGAAGTGAGGCATTGGGGGACATTTAAATATTTGTTAGAACAAGTTACAAAAAATATCATTCAAAATTTCATTTGCATGTAAAAGGTTTTTTTGAGAAAAAAAATGTGCAATCCTTTTTCAAAGTAATCCTTTTGGTTTTTGGTTACATGTTTTGACCCTATGTTTATTTGTTAAAAGAATTGTAACACTTTTGACTTGGTTTAAATAAAGAATATGGATAGGTTGTTTATGTGGCAAATGGAAAAAAATGTATTTGTTCAAGCCAATATTTATGTAATTCATGATTTCTCTCTTATAACCTTTTTCAAATAATTCAATTTTGATATTTTAATACCATGTATGCATATTTGTGATGAAAAGAAGGAAAATCATTATTATCTTTTACGTGCCCAAATACTAAGGCATTCTATGAAAAGGAGAAAGAAACAAGTTTTTTCAATTCCCTTCAATAATTTGGAAAACTCCAATAGTGAATCATTTATTTAAATCTTTATTGATTTTTCATGTGGTGGTGTTGATGACATATTGCAAAAAGAGGACACAACATTGTGACACAACAAGAAGATGGGATTCAAATAAGAGGAGGCTCACATCAAAAAATATTTGAGAGCGAATGACAAAAATGATAAAAAAATTCTTCCATGAACACATTAGAGATATGGAGCTCTTTCTCAATTCCTATAACAAACTAAAATTAGATTTTTTTA
The DNA here is from genome assembly GCA_963921925.1 of Sphagnum tenellum. Classification (NCBI taxonomy): domain Eukaryota; kingdom Viridiplantae; phylum Streptophyta; class Sphagnopsida; order Sphagnales; family Sphagnaceae; genus Sphagnum; species Sphagnum tenellum. The sequence continues at coordinate 11,109,373 of OY998143.1, read as the reverse complement.
TTTATTGAAGCCTTGAAGTTTAAAAATTTGCATTCGTTGATTTTTACTTGACTTAATTTTTAATGATTGTTTGAATTGATGTTTATTTATTCAAGATTCTCTATTCTTGTTGTTCAAATAAACCAAATGCACTTTGGTTCCAAGCTTCAAATGTTGATAGGTTGCTAATTTGGAAAGAGGAAAACTGACAAAACAAGAAGGTTAATTAATGAGGAGAAAACTATTTCAATGATGATCAATGTACTACTTAATAAAATCTTGAAAACTTACATTGTATTGTGAAAAGCTTCTATGATAAATCATTTTTCTTTCTTTTTGCACACAAATCTTACAAAGTTGCAATAAAATGATGCCATATTAGCACAAATTTTCCACATATCCTATTGCAATCCATTGCCTTATGAAGTCGATAGACGTTAACTAAAGGGCAATATGTCAAGGCAAATGGAAAGAACTTTTTTAAAACATAACGAATGGATGTTATGGGTAAGATTTGGTGAGAAATGAGTGATACCTTCATTCATTCATGATGAAAATATCATATATTTTTGTAATGTATGCCAAATATTTTGGAAAATATTAAATTATATGCCAAAATGCATTTTAACAAACAAATGAATATTTGGCATCTCATTGTTAAATATAGTTATGTAATAACATTCTAAATTAAAATTTGCCACAAGTGTGTTTGTGATAAATAACCTTATAAGAAATGAGATAAAATTTGCAACTAAATACCTTCCTATGGAATGATTATTTGAGGCACTTGCTACTTGTGTAGAAGAATCACTATCTTTTTTTAAAATTATACGATAAAGCTAGTTGTGTTTGTCTATGCCATTCAAACCTACATCTTCCAAACCTACGTACTTTGTTCCCTTCCCCTACCCACCTACATGGATGTGAAAAGTAACATGATCATGTATATGAAAATGCAACTTAACATGTTCCTTTTCATGTCCATGTTATCTATGTTAAATTAAACTAATATTTTCTTCAAGCTTAATTATCTAACCTTGTTCTCTTACACAATATAATTTTGAGATCATGGATTTTAATAATTATGAACTATTGGGAACCATATACGGGAACATAAGGGAAAAATAAAGAAAGATGTTGGGGGAAAGGGCTTAGGATTGGGTGGTTTAATAACATATATGTATCAAGATTTCAAATAGATGTCAAAATTTAACATGTGGATCATATTGCTTAAAAATAAAGATATATTGTACATTGGTTCAAAAGTTTAAAAATCTTATTTCTTTTGTTAGTCATACCCATGAACTTATTTCTAGGTAAAATTTTGATTTAATGTAAAACAATGAAATGATGGTTGACAAGCTTTTGGATGACCCCAAGTATTTCCCCATTAAAAAACCTTTGTCAACATACTTGTCACCATTGTAACAAAAGCATTTGATCAATTACAACACCCATGGAAACCATGTGCATCGAAGCTAATGTGATCAATGTTCTTTTCAATAATCAAACATTTGATCAAGCAATGAAGTGTCTAATAGCCCTAGATTATACTTAGATCTATGTTTCAATTTACCTAATTGCGATTGTTGACCAAGCTTCACAATTCAAGCAACAATATGTATTAACATTTACTTTCATCCCATCAACCCCGTTACTCTTTCACAAATGCATTACTTTCTTAATGACATCATTGCTTCATATCTTGATGCTTTCAAATAACATAATCAATTCATATATCAATAGGTTAATGAACATCTACAACACATAATTGACTAACTTTGTGGATAATACATAAAGAAAATACAGGTCCAATTGTTCTTAGTGACATGTTGACAAGTTGAAATCATTATATGAATGCAATGAAAAAACCTTTCCACAATTGGATTGATTTCAAATCTTTTTGTTTCCCATGAATTTCTGAAATAGATGTATAATGATTTTTCAATGGTTGTATGGCCATGTTTGTTTTAATTCATGAATTCTATGAATCCACATCATCCCTACATTATCACCATCTTCAATCCATTATTGTTAGCAATGAGAACACAAAAATAACATTACTACTAATGGAAGCATGTAAAATTATTAATACATAATTATTTTGGGAAAGGTTGCACCAAATTGTAACCATATTTTAAATAAATTCATAATTAATTTCTTTCATGTTAAATTGATTGCATCCTTAACAATTTGTATGCCTATTTGCAACTTCTCTACTTGTACAACCACATTCCTATAATGTCCATAGCATACTATGACTAAATAATAAGCAATGAAATCACCAAAGTATGGGCTTAGACTAATGCTATAAAATCAAGGAATTAAAAAGCTAGTATTTTTAATAACATGCATTATTTGCTTCTCAACCCTGAAATGTCTTACAAATAAAAAATATGATCAATAAATTTTTTTAAAAACCCCGTCATATAATCAAAGATCCAATTGTCACATTGAATGTCAACCTAATTGAAGTGTGTTTAATGTGACAAGTGCACATATATAACCTAGAAATCAAATGTGTATCAAACAAAAGAGAAGTGTGTGATTGATGACACCTCTGGTTTTATTCTACCCATATTTTCATGTAGTGACATAATGGAAGTTGCAACATTGGTGAGTGACTCAAGGATAGATTTTTGAGATTTTATACAAACACATTTAAGTTGAAAATACATGTGATATTCTAGGCCACTTTGTCTTTAGTTCAAAGAGTAAGGAGGAGATCAAATTAGGTATATGATGTAGCTAGTCAATTGCTATCTCACAAATAAAGTGTGACAAGGGGTGTGTTATACACTGTGGGCCTTGCCATTTACATTAAAAAGGTCTTAAGGCAAAAGAAGAATTATGGAAACTCAAATATTTCACCATGCAAAAATATATTAATCTTCAAAACATCCTCTAATGGAAACCAAAATCCTTCAAGATATATTATAACTCTATAACTGATCTCAAGTTTCAACACTAGCCAAAATATAATCTTTCAAAAATCCTCATATAAAAATAGACCTATTATTATTACCTAGGGGCCAAAATCCCTTAAACTACTCTACTCTATAATGAACCTAAACACAATATCCTTGCCTTTGGTAGGCAAGGCCAGTAAATGGTAAACCCTAAACCCTAATCCTAAAACCTAAGTGTCCATTTGGAAACAATCTTGAATCAATTCATGCATCTCTACAGCTACACTCTCCGAGAGGCACCTGGACCCGCACTCCCAATATAAGAGCATTGACAATTGTACTTACCCAAGTTTTGCATTTTGCACCTGTCAATGCCCATCACTCAAATATTGAAGCCCAATTACCTTACCTTACCTCTTGCATTTTAGGGTTTTTTTGGACCTACCTCCTCACTTTTTGGACCTACCAAAGTAATGCAAGACAAACTAGAGTGCTAAAAACCTCAGTGGAAAACAAAAGACCAAAAAAAACCATGAAAATTTTGTCCTTCACAAAGAAAGGATAGACCAATACATAGTGCTTACTTACCCAGACATGTATGTACATAAATAATTTTATATTTATATATATGAAGCAGTTGCTAACATGAATTCAGATTCCATTTTTAAAAAAATTCATCAATTTTTTTGTGGTATGAAGAAACATTGAATCTAATATTTGATTGAAAGGTGATTTTTGAAAAATAGATTAATTAATAATTAATTAATTAATTATTAAAAAAGAAAAAAAAACCAATAGTTGATTTTCCTTCTAGGCCAGTAAAGCACTGCCTTTTTTAATTTTTGTTAATTGACAACCATTTACAAGCAGAATATTTGATGGGCTCTCTTCTAGTTGAACATGCAGACCGTCCTTCAAATTTTCTTCCTTTCATATATTTCAAAGATTTGGGGAGGTTTATCCAATGGAGAAGATTAGGGCTCTCAGACCTTCCTTGTTGTTTGGTTCTTGTCACTTGGGTGACCGCCCTCAATCCCAGGCAAAAAAAATGTTGACGAATAGTTTTGCAAATACAAATTTCATGCAGCCAATGGGATGGCTCAGTATGCACTTGTTTTTTTCCTTTTAAGTTTTGGGTTGGGGGGGAGAGAGGGGAAGAATGTTTTTTTCATTTTTTGTTTGTTCGCAACATGTTCCTTTCAAGTTCCCAATGGGTTCCCATTAGGTTCACAATAACTTCCCTAGGTTCCCAATAGCACCTCAATTTAATCCCATATGTTTGGCCCAAAGTCCTCCCCTCGCTCATTCCAAAAAAAAGTTGCACTTGCAAGGCACCCTCAACTGATTAATATGAAACAGAATATGTACCCCCAGTACAAAAGCAGCAAGAGCCCAAAATTTTTAGAGGTAGGGTAGACTGGCCCATCACCAATTGCCTGCCTATCACTGAATACTTATTTATATTTTCATCATATGTGCTTCATCATTTTGAGTGATTTAAAATGTTATGGGAGTGCTACCTCAAGCTCTAGAAATCATCTTTGAAGTGCAAATGAAAAGGAGTAATGAAAAAGTAATAAGACAAAAAAAAAAAAGCTTTCCAATTTACAAGATGTGTGTTTTTTTTTGGGGGGTCTATTTGGACCCCTCTTATTTTCAAACCTCATAACTTTCTTTTATTTTTATTCATTTTGAACAATATAAAATGTAATAGAAGTGCCACCTGAAGTTTTACAAATCATCGTTGAACTCTAATAGTAACAAAACAACATACAAATTATTTTTTTGGGGTGTTTGAGAACTGGCCTTTCTAATGTTCGATGATTTAATTTTTTGAGTTCTTGACCCTTTACTTTGAGGGCCATAACTTTCTCATTCTAATCTAGTTTTGATAATTGTTAGTATGTCCAATGTGCCAAGAGTAGAAATTCAAGTCTTGTTTGGACACGAGAAACAATGGAGCCCTCTCCTTGGATCCGGCCTGCCCTTGAGCGCTTAAATGTTCAGCCATCAACCAGTCTACCCAAGAGCTAGAGTAAGAAGGTTTGAGTTCAGGCATTGTACAAAAAATTGACCTCCAAAAAAGAAACGCTCTCAAGAATGGCGTTTTGTTCTTTAGTTAGCTGCTTTATATTGGCACGTACAGCCACCCACCAACAAAAGCAGCAAAAGCCCCCCAAAAAAGAGCCAGCGGACGATATATTGCGCGAAACGAGAGCGCTCACATTTCGAATTTCAAAATCCAAATTACAAACTATCAAGCGCACTTGCTCTCCCACTCCCTCCGTCCCGCGACTCCCGCCCCTCCTCTCCCACGCAACACTACTTTTGCCTCTCCCTCTCTCTCTCTCGCCTTCAAATTCCAGCTTCCCTCATTCATATTTACCATGTTATGAGCTTCTCCTCCCATCTTCTCTCTCTCTCTTTTGTGTCCTGCTGCGTTTTCCTTTTTCTTTTACTTCGGGAGTTTTCTGGATCTAAACTCTCAGCCTTTTGGGCTGAGGTTTCTTTGGGCTTGTGGATTTGTCTTTCGAGGTTTTCTGACGTCGTTAAGGTTTGTTTCTATAAGGAGAGAGGGACTGAAGAGAGAGAGGGGGAACAGGGAATTGTGGAGGGAATTTTGTTTGTTTGCAACTATGGTTCCAGATTTGGAGCTGTTTCAGGGGAATGAGGATGGTGACAGTTTGATGAGGCGAGAGATGGATGCTAGTGATTTATTTGAAGAGGATAAAGAGAACATGTGTGTGGTTTTGGAGGATGTGGTGGGGCCGTTGTTGTCGTTGCAACGGAGTCCATTGCCTTTAGGGTACCTGAGGTCGCCTCTGCAAGACGTTACTGCTGTTCTCAGTTCACTGAATGTATGTTTCTTTTGGCTCTCTTTAGCTCATTTCGTGTGTGGTTGTAAATTTTTATACTTGTGAACTTGATAAGGCAATTGCTCTTATTAGGGTATTCTTCTATTCTTGCATGCCCATCCTACTGTGATCATTGTGGCAATCGTTGTCTCTAGATCTCGAGTTTGTAGTCTACTTGCTCTATTAGTCTATCTCTTTCTCACAGAACGTGTCATTTTGATTTCATTCTGGGTTCATAGTGCTGTTTTTCTCTGTGAGTTGCCAGATTGTGTTTGGAGCTTGTGTTCTGATGCTTTTTTCTGTTTCATTCTTGAAGCAGGCAAAGGAGGATGAAGATGAATGTGGCAGACATAAGAAGTGCCGTCAGTGTAGGAGTCAACAGAAGCTATTAAAGCAGGAATGCCAACCATTTCAGGAGAAGGTGGCTGCAATGAGCTTGCAGATAAGTCCATTGGGGCAATGCAGAATGCTGGAATGTTCAGAAAGTGCAGGCCCCAGTGAATCAATGGCTCCTGTGAAACAGAAGATCACAGGACACTGGAGTACTTCAAATAAGGTTGCAGAACAGAGCAGAGGGACCATGCATTCAAGTCTAATGATAGAAACAGAGTCCAAGAAACAAGTTAAGTCCAACCACGGTGTTGCAGTAAGTTTGCATCTGGCAAAGAAAGAGCAATTGGTGATTATGGCTTCAAATCTCTGCAATGGTGTAGATCCCAATTCATCAAGCAGCCAGAAAATGAAGAGGAGGAAACCATTTGTCAAACTAATTCCGGGGCAAAGTGTGCCAAGGTTTCGATACTCATCAAAGACAGCTCTTTGTAATCTCTCTCAGCCCCAGGTAGTATGGGTTGTGAATTCTTCAGAGCAAGATGTGTGTGCTTGAAGGCTTTTCAGAAGCATTGACCTCCTCCAGGTGTTCAGCTGCTCAACCTCGTTTGAGCCCTAATCAGATACTAGTGACTTCCACTGAACTTCTACAACTCTGACTTGATTTTCACTTGCACCTAATGTGTAATTGACAGCATCCTGGAGTTTTTGTAGATCATGAAACAGAGGTGTGCAATTGTCATTCAAGAATCTTTGAAGGCAGTGTAGTTATCTCCAACAATTTGGCTCCCATTAATCTGGGTGTTGCAATTCTGATACAGGAAATCTTTGAACAAAGAATTCATCTCCCACAAATCTGGGTGTGGATATAAGGATTTAGTTTTAAGACAGTTGAGAAATTCTCATAAGGTGAATAAAATTTTGATTTACATTGAAATGCACAAAGCTTCCTGCCAATTTGTATGATTCTTTGTTTCACTATGCTCTATGTCCAAATGCTTTATAAAAAACTGGTAGATAGTTCTTAGCACTTTCACTCCATGAACACTTGCTGTGAAATGAAGGTAATATCTTAACCTGTGATTTTCTCAAAACTGAGCCAATGCCCATTGCTAGATGTTAACTGCCCCCAATAATGGCCACTGCAAACTTCACAAATTGGAACAAAATCATGACCAATTGTAGCAAATCAAAATCTACAAATTTGCATGAGAGATTTTCCACACTTGATATGAAGTAAGTGGAGCAATAGTAAAAAATGAAGAGCATACATGATGCAGAACTCAGAATGTACAAAATCCCAGGTCTTTTCTATTAGGAGAAAAAGCCTCAGTAAAATTTGACCTTGCTAACATCTATAGAATAGGTGACAAATTACCTCAGAAAACAAACAATTGCAACAAATTTTCCAACCTTCACCAGAAACACTAGGAAGGAATTAAATGCTTCCTCCAAATTGGAGGCAGGTAAACCTCTTCTTCAGGAGGAATACATTGCCTTGAAATCTATCAATCTCTTATCATTTCTGGAATGCATTGCTAATAAAATCAGCTACTTATGTCATTTCCATTATTACCAAGAACATCAGCTTTTGTTGACATAGTGGACCTGTTTCAAGCTCTCATAGGGCTTACATCCATGGGATAGCTGCCCAGGACTCTGAGGAAAGTTGCAAATTCCTGCATATACCACATGCATACAGCTCGGTCAGAAGCAAGTTAATGATGTTCACGGCATGCAAAACAACTCCCTTGCTTAGAATCCATATCTGGCCCCAGATGTTGTGGCAATAACTCAGTTACCTTGACACTATATTCAAAGGAACCCTCCCCAAACAATTTTATTTGAGTTCAGCTTCCACAGATTCATGCAATAGGAATATTTGCAATGTCAGTGCTGAAAAACATTTCTATGAAGGTCCTACCTGCAGGTGTCTCAAAGCATTTTGTGACCGCTGGTCAGCCATTGATGCCTCAAAATCCACATAGAACAGGTAGTCAAAATATCTGCCAGATGCATTTATTGATAAGACCCAAGAACCCCAACAGTCTTGCAGCATTGAGTTTCTTGCAAGCAAATTTACAAACTGACATTTCCTCCAGGCAGTCCCATGAGACAAAAAAGAAAACAGAATGGCAACAAACACATAGTTAATCAAATTGAGGTTCTCTTATGACAAGAATCCAACTGCAGTGTACAGGATTTCAAATAGACTAACCTGGAAGCACCATTGTTGTTATCATCTACTACCCGCAATGGCCTCTTTCTCTGTGGTCGACTCTCAATCTGCCAAAATCAAGTCATGAACATAAGAGCGACAGATCCTCTTTGTGCAGTCTAAACTCTGACAGTGCATCTCACAGGCAAGTGATGAGTAGTACCTTTGTCAAGTTGATACTCCTGAGTGCAAACACTGCAAGTGCCTTGAACAAAACTCCTGGTCCCTCCTCCAGAGTGAAGACAATACTCGTCTGCAACAACACCAACAAATGTAAGAACAGAAAGGATATATTGAATGGCATTGAGTCATTAAGGACCATGTGTAGATCATTTGCATTGTCCTGCCACAGGTACAAAACTTGATACATATCACTAATAGGGACCTCTATATGTTGTAGCTATAGATGTAAAGACATCAATTGTATGACAGTGGTAACATTTCACACACATGCTTATGGAGACACAAAATTACTTTATGCTGGTTATTATATTTCTAGCAAACCTATCGAGAACAAATTGCAGCCACAACATCAGGAAATAAGATACCTTGAACGGCCTGTCAGTTCTTGGAATAATAGGCTCCCTTGCCAGCATCAGGAAGCGGGTCACATTGTCTAAATCATCCTGCACCAGAGCATGACTACCATTAGCACATTCTCTTCTCCATTGTCAACCAACCTCTGCTTCTTCACACCTCACAAAACCCTGCTATGCAAGGATTGGATAACATTCCTCCTTAAGTCCTGCCAGAAAGGTTGGAAGCAGATTCAATAGATGCATAGAGAATGGAAAACAGCTCAAAACACACTGCATGAACTCTATTCTCCTACCTGGAAACTACCTAGACTTACATCCTGTTATGCAAATCTTCATACACACCTGAATCCCATCCATAAGTATCTCAAGACCATATATCTCTGCAGCCCGAGCACTTGCAACTGCTCCTGTGTCCCGCAAGTTATGAGTAGAAACAAACTGCAAAACCATCCTCTCTTAATTGGAGACTGGACAAATGACTTGGATTGCAATCTATGCCACAAGCACAGAGTGAACACCAACTACATTGCAGCCAAAACAACTCTTCTACTCAAACAGGTTCAAAACATAAAACCTGTGATGAGACTCCATCAATCTAAGACCAGGAAGCACAAAAACTACCAGCAGAATAAACAGGGACTTCTACCTTCTCCACCTTGACTGTTAACTTTGCAAGGGGTTCATCAAACATCACAAGTTGTTGGCTTAAATGTGTGGAGTTAGGCATGGCATACCTGTGCAGCACCTGCTGTGTCATCTACAGCCTCCCGAGTCACACCTAGAGTCGTCAGGGTTTGCTCACATTGTGCAAGGGCCTGTGTTATGCAGAAAGAAGACCAGTCACACAAACTGCGAAGAGGGCTACAATGGGAAGAGATATTTCTGTACAAGGACTTCATGTGTTACAAAGCAGCCTTTGCCCTACAGTCAGAAAGTGACTAATAACCTGTGGGTGACTCAAAACTCGTTGCAACTCCTCCTTCTTCACACCTGGTATCCCTAAGAGGCAATGATGAACTGCAAGTTGAACTTCCCCAACTATATGCAGACGGTGCCGCAGCAGAAGATCATAGTTCCGGTGAATGCTTCCACCAAGTGAATTCTCTATTGGTAACACTGCTCTATCAACTAACCACAGTTCAACCGCCTGCAGCAAGGGAAAAGATATCAGTAAGGAGATAGCATCAGCAGGGTAATAGCAAGGAGAGAGCATGAACAGGAAATGAAGCTCTACCAGGCATGGAGCAAGAACAACACATCCAGGGACCATAATGAACAACAGCTAACCTACTTTGACAAGATTCTAAATAATACAGCAGTACCTGGAAAGCAGCTTCAAATTGTTCACATGGGACGGCTTCACAACGTGGGTAGGCTTTAGCAGCTGCAGCTTCACTGTATGCACCTGGAACACCCTGCAGATACACACAAGTTCCCAGATAATATGAGTCTCATCAGCAAAAATTGTGGCAGTTGGAACCAGCTGAGAAGGATTCAAGCAGATGAATCCAGCAAATGGCAGATTTCATTTGCGAAGTCCAAAGCAGGCATCATCCATTATGTTTCCAGAAGCATAAAATCAAGAGGGAAAAACTGCAATCACCTGATAAGCTACACGCAAGTCAGATCCATGCCTAGGAGGTAGGGCCAAATCTGAAATTGACAAGGGCTCTGCAAAGGAACAGCAGACATGCGTTCAGTGCAATGCAGTAAAGCACAATATGCTGATGAAAACATCTTGTACTTAGCCACGAGGCATCTTGCGCATGAGCAGCAGCTACAACAACCAGAAAGGCAAGCTCAAAGGCATGTAAATACCTACATGGAAAAGCTTGGAATGGCAATCCTCCGTCGGTGGTTCAGGAGTTCTACATGACAAGAGAAAGCCATTTCGGATCGGGAGTTTGTTTTTTTCAACTTACTTGGGATTTGCAGCGAGACTAACTCTTTAGTTGAGACTACCGGAGGCTCCTCCTCCACGCCTCGTAAGGGTTGCAAATGTTCTGCGGTCTTCTCTTTCTCGAGTTTTGCAGGAGAGGCCCCCTGGTTCTTTGGGACAGTACCTGATGCCTGCCACTGCTGCTGAGCTTCACGGCCGGTAACTTTTTCCAGAAAAGAGCTCGACGCAGGCCAGGAATTCTCATTCGATGCCGCCGCCGCTACCGCCGAGACTCTCAAGACGCCAGCAGCCACGCCATTGTCAACGAAGACGCCACCAACCGCGGCGCCGCTGTTACTGAGCCTAACCGCTTTCATCGAGATCCCACCCGCAGGCGCCGTTGCATTCTTGCACACGACGTTCGCAAACACAGGAGACTCCATAGCTCCCATTCGATGCGAAGGACACACTATCAACGCCATGGCCAGTATTACAGCTCCCTTTCTTCTTTCTTTCTTTCTTGTACTGTCTGTTTCTTCAAAATTGTTCCGAGAGAAAAACCTCAAGTTCTTCGCTCTAAGACAAATTTCCAAACCTAACTCTTAGGGAACAGCAGCTCTTCACTTCCAAAAAAAGGTTTTGCGAAGACGTTTCTTGCGCATCCTTCTTGTTCTTGTTGTTCTTCGGAATTATCCGGATGACGGAAGGGGGGAAGAAAAAAAAGCCCAAAAAGAATCGCTTTCTTTTTCACTCCCAAATCCACGTTCTTCTTCTTCTTCCACAGCTACCTATTTCTTGAGCAGCTTTGTTCCTGAGACGACAGAGAACTTGAGAGGAGAACCTCGGTATCGAAAGCAATTTCCGAACAGATTTTGAACCAATGAAAAAAATCCTCACCATGCTACGCCAATGATCGGTCGTCAACAGCATACAAAAGGAAAGCAAAAGCTCAAATTCTGTGGGCGATGGAGAAGCGCTTTTCCTCTCAGTAGAACGGCGTTCCAAAGAGAAAGAAATAAGGGAAGCTGCCTCTTTCTCTTTGAAACTCATTTGTTGAGGAAGACGGATCCAGGTGCCAATAGTGCCACGTCACTTCATCCCCTCGACCGTTTTACAGTCATCCCTGTGTCGGCAGGGCACTCAGGTCCAGGTGCCAATAATGACACGTCATTTCATCCCCTCGACAATTTGTTTTACCCTCAACTTGGTACCAAAGGTATTTATTAATAAATTCCCCAAATAAAATCTGAGTAGATATTCAAGAAATCTGAACAATTATTATCCATTTATATTATCCATGAAGTCGCCATGTCTTTGGGCCGTAGTTTGACCCTTTAAAATCTTAAATCTTCAAGTGAGTATAATAATAATAACTATGCTTCTTGAGGTCTTTATTTTTGTGTGAAGAGAAAGTGAGCTCTCTTTGTTGAAAAACATATGCAACTTTTTAAATGAACTATTCAAGTTCCCTATTACAACAATCAATGGGTTTGTTCTTTAACCTTTTGACTTCAAGCTTGCTTTTGTTTGTTTGCTTGTTTGTTGTGGACCTTATGGTAGTTATGAAATTAAAGGACTCTCAACTTGACATCTTGACTCAAGTATGGTGGAAAGAGGGGGAGAATAAATAAAGAGGTAGTATTCAACCATTAGCTGCATAGTTTCTTCTTTTTTCCTTGGACTATGGATGGCTCTTTGTATTAAAGAATAGAGTATTATTGGCAAATTTGACATTTTCTTTCCTCACACATGAATGGCTAAAGTAGTAAATTTGTGACTCATATTTAATTAGTTGTTTGGGACCTTTAAAGTTCTTTGTTTTTCTTTTGTGATGGACATCTTTGATTGGCCTATCACAAAAATAATTAAGGAAACTTTGGATAGTCCCAATATAAATATGTTGTAATCTCATCCTTTGGACTGAATAAATAGGTTACAAGAGTAGAATTAGGGGCAAAAGATATGGGATAAAGTGAGGAGCTATTGGGGACTTGAGGAACATGTTGGGAATTTGATGAGAACACAAATGAAAATTTCATAAGAAATTAACACTTTCAGAACAAAAGAAAGCAAACATCCCCACCTTCACCAAAAGGAAAAAAAAACATGGCCCCTTGGGTGCATGCGACCTCACCTCAATGGCTACAAGATTTTTTTTTGCTTACTTGAGTTCTTTGTCATTTTTGGCTTAGGCTAATAGCATTGGCATTGACTATGGGTGTATATTCAGAACTAGAATTAATAATTCCCATCCATTTCCAAGGGACATCCTCTAGGCCTCTGGTGAACCAACACCCCCCACTTGTACCACAATACAAACCCCAAAATCTATTCAAATTGCTTCTAAATGTTAATTACAAATATCCCATGCTTAGACTAAGTCATGATGTTTGAATCCAAATCTAGATAACATTTTTGGGGCTTAGTATGGACACCAAGAGGGCTCACTCAAACCTGATGGTAACAATGTAGGTGTTGGTTCACCTTCCCCAATCACCTTTGTGGTAATAAATATTGCATTATTTCTTATTGTGGTGATGAAAACCTTAGCCCTCCAATGACAAAAATTAGCAAAGTGACAAATTTATATGGACAATTTTAGTATATGTGTGATGATTTCAATTATAATGTTTATTGTGTAATGGTTACCATGGCATGAAAAGTAAACAAATCCTAACGATCTTTTCATTTTTTCCCCACTTGTTTTCATTATTACTTTTAGCACCCATATTTTTATCATAACATTTGGGCTATTTTTAAACTCTAGAAGAAGAAAAAACATTGCAATAGCATAAATGTGATAACACCATGTTTGTCAAGTTATTGTCAAATTTGGAAACAAAAAAATTAAAGCCTAAATTGGTCAATATGAATTTAATTTTCTCAATGGGCTATTTAGTGTTAAATAAAGGATCTATGTTCCACCTTATTGTGTCAAACAAACAAATATAGGTTTCACAACATAAAGACTATTCAAAATATAAATTTTAAACCTTTGAATTTTGAAATTAAAAAGTAAACAATCTATTAAAAAATTGGTACCCCCATTGTTTCCAAAAAAAACAAGTGTTTTCTAAAACATATTTTAGAATCTTTTCCTTTGAAAGTAATTACTCTTTGAAATTTGTTTTTTACAAATTATGTTAAGAATATTTTTCAAATATTCTTCAAATAAATTTGTTTCTACCTCTTTTTTCATTAGTTGCATTTTAGTTTCATGATCAAATCATTTTATTACTTTCTTTGTTTTCCAAAATAAAATTGACAAACACTTGGTGAATTCAAAGGATCTTTCATTTGCATTATTTTCTTATTTAGGTCTTCAACAAACACTAGCCAAATACATTCACTCCCACTTCCTAACAGATGATTATAATATAATTAACCTAGAATAATGTTGAATAGATAGAAAAAAACATTTTAACATTCCACCTTTGATGTAAGTACAATAATAGAAAAGGTAATTCAAACTTTTGTTGGTTTGATTAAATTGAAAATGTGATTATAATTAATTTACCCTAAAGACAACCTTTTCATGAAATAATTTTCATATATTGAAATGATTCATTATTGTGAAAATATGAAATTGAAGTGTTAAAAATCATCATTATTATGGCATACTATGGTAAGAATAATTTAGTTCCTCATATGACATTTATATAATTAACTATTGTAGACCATGAAAAATGAAATAACTTCAAATGCTTTAGAAGATGAATTGATTTTTCAAAGCATAACACACCATGTGGCATTTTAACATTGGCCACTAAGCTATGCCACATGGATAGAACCTAAATAACCTAGGTTAAACCTAAAATTAGATTCATACTCCTAAGGTCCTTACGTCTATGAACTTACAACTTATACTCCTAGGCCTAGGCTTAGGAGCTTATAACTAACAACAATGTATAAAAGCCTAAAGTAGGCTAGGGCAACCTAAGCTATGACCTTTATTGCACTTAAATGTACATCACCTAAATTAAACTTACACCTAAATGACCTAGGTAGTGAAATCCTATTTCATTTTGAATTTGGCCATTAAGCCTTTTCAATTAATTCATCCCAAGTGGCCTTCCTTTAAAAATTATTTTGTATGTCTTGGATGTTTATGGTGCATCTATTTATATTGTTCATCATTTGGAAAGGATGACAAATAATATGGGACAAACTTTTGGGAGGGAGAAACATTTTCATGTCCACACAACAATAAAGTCTTTTAGTTCACACAACATTATTCTTAAATAATTATGTGAGATACATAAATTAAGTAAATAAATAAATAAAGAAGTAGGTAAATATGTATGTTAATTAAAATAAAATTAAGATTAGTAATAGTTAATGTCTAGTTATTTAGTTATAATTAATAATTATAGCCATATTATAAATCCTTGAATCATATAAAATATCAAAATAGTTAAAATGTACTATATTGTTGATTGATAATTACAATAAAATTATAACTAATCCCTACAAATTTGACCTAATTCATTATATATTATCAACAATGTATTTGTTATAATTAATATTACACTATTTAATTACACATTCATTAATGTATTTTAGGTAAATAATTAGTTAACCAACTATTAATTTATCATAGGTATATAAATGGCCTACCATAGCCCATATAGCTAGGTTACCTACAAGCTAAATAATAAGTAAATAGGTGGAATATAAATAAGGTATATATAAATAAATACACCTACATATAAACTAAATGTATTTAGGTTATTTAACCACATACTTACATTACATATGTTACATAGGTGGCTAATTTAACCTAGGAAAAAATAATTATGACAAAATTAGTGATTATTAAACTAATAATGGCTAAACCAGCCTTTTTTTATATAAAACTATCAAAAAATAACCATGACTAAACTAATTATGGTTCAATTAACCATATCTAAATAAATATGGTGAAACTAACTCAAAAATAAATAGTTTATGGTTAAACCAACTATGGTTAAATTAACCATGAATAAAATTAATATGGCTAAAATAAGCAATAAATAAATATTTTATGGCTAAACCAACTATGCATAAATTAATTATGTCCAAAATCAAAATGGTTTATATTATTATAGAAACATCAACCATGGTTAAATTATAGATGGTTAAAACCACTAATAAAATTAATATGGCTAAATTAACTAATGAATATATATTTTATGACATGACCAATTATGCAAAAATTAATTATGGTTAAAGCAAATATGAATGAAATAATTATGGTAAATTAACCATTGCTCAACTAGAAATGGTTTAACTAAGTATGAGTAAATAAATTTGGCTAAATAACCATTAATAAAGTTAATATCGTTAAACTAATTAATGAATAAATATTTTATGGCCAAAAAAGTTATGAAAATTTTAAGTATGGCTAAAATAAACATGAATGAAATAACTATGACAAAATTGGCCATGGCTAAATTAGAAATGATGAAACTAACCATGAGTAAATAAATTTGGTTAAATTAACCAATAATAAAGCTAATATCGTTAAACTAACTAATCAATAAATTTTATGGCAAAACCAACTATGCAAAATTTTATATATGACTAAAATAAAAATGGTTTAAATATTTATGGTAAAATTAAACATGGCTAAACTAGAAATGGTTAAATCAATCATGAGTGATTAAATTTAGCTAAACTAACCACTAATAACATTAATATGGTTAAATCAACTAATGAATACATATTTTATGGCAAAAGAGATCATGTAAAAATAAATTATGACTAAAATAAATATAAATGAAATAATTATGGCTAAAATCAAAATGATTAAAATAATTATGACAAAATTAAACATGACTAAACTAAAAATGGTTAAACTAACCATGACTAAATAAATTTAATATGGTTAAATAATTATTATTATTAATATGTTAAAACCAATTATGCAAAAACTAATTATGACTAAAATAAACATGAATGAAATAATTATGGCTAAAATAAATAAAAATGTAAAATATTCATGGCTAAAATAAAAATGTATAAATTAATTATGGCAAAACCAACCATGGTTAAATTAACAATAATTTTAAGTTAATTATGGGTTTATTCATTATGGTTAAATTTATCAGGGTAAAATAATAATATGCTAAAAATATATAGTTAATTTAATTATGCTTATATTAAGCATAATTAAATTCATTATGGCAAAACCAAAAATGGCCCAACTAGTAGTGGTTAAATTAATTATGTTAAACTAATTATCATGGTTAAATTTACTACGGTTAAACCAACTATTGTTAAATTGACCATGGTTAAACTATTTATAATTGTTAAATTACTTATGGCTAAACTAGCCATAATTAAATTAAATATAGCCAATATTTTGATGGAATAATTATTTATGGATAAATGAATCATGGTTAAATTAACAATGGTTTAAACCACCTATGAAAAAATTAATTAAAATTAAAATTAACCATAATTCATTTTAATATAGTCAATTGAACCATAATTAAGTAAACCATATATATATAATTAGTTTAATCATAATTAATTTGGTCATGATTCATTTAGTTATGAGTAACTAACTTATACATTTTGCAATTTTTTTTTAATTGGTCAAACATAGTCAAGATGTTAAATGTAATGCCAAGATACCCAACTAACATTAGAATTTGTAATTGGCCCTTTTGACTAGGCCATTGGCCACTTGACTAGCCTTACTTAGTTAGCTCTATTGATTGAATATAATAGGTGTCCTTATTGACTAAGCCACTTGCCAATTTGACTAGATGTCCAATTTGACTACTTAAAAATACCCATTTTCATTCAATCCCTTGGCCTTTAGTCAAAAATGCATGTCCTTTAATCAAAAATACCCATCTAGTCAATTTGGTTAGTTTGAAAAACTAAGAATTCTACTAATGTTAGAAAATGAACTAGTAAAACTGAAATTCCATTTTATAAACAACCACAAATTAAAGAATCGTCTAACCTTTTAGACTACGAATCAAATATGTAACTACATTTTTGGGTTTTCTAAAAAGAAAACCCAATTGACAACATGATTTTCTATTGGTTACAATTGCAAATACCTTCGCATGGTTTTCAAACAAAGACCAAAATCCACTACAAACATAGGTGGATAATTGAAAATTTTCCAAAAACTATAGACATTAAACAAAATATAAAATTAAAAAAAAAAGTTAAAATGAACATGAAATGAAAGACATGGAAAACATAATCGAAAGAAAGACAAGTTTAAGGTGTATTTAGGACATCACCTATAGGAAGTTGTGATATTGCCAGATCCCCATTCGAACTTCCTTCAGATTGCTTGAACTAAGAATAAGATGAATATTGAAAATTGATCGGTAGCTTCGAGAATTACATAATGATCATGAAATGGGCATAAACCATCTTTACAACGGGCAAACCTTTCAATGTCGACCACAACAGAGATGTCAGGTCTAACCATTACACCTTGTTTTTGGATAACTCACATCCTTTAAATGGTTCAAAGAAAAGTCTGTTCCATTTCAAATTTTGAAGGGCCTTGTGTCATTGCTAAGATATTTTGGGATACCTTTGGTAATATCATGACCACCATATCTCCTTTGTTTAAGCTTTTTTGGGTCTGCAGCTTTGCGATCTTATAGATCATATAGGAATATATGTGTGAGAGAAATTTCATGTCATTTGGATTTGTATTGAAAGAGATCCAAGCATCTGAAGTTTCAGTCTCAATTTTGAAGTCAGTTTTTTTTTAGAGTGATATCTCTTTGTCGTCATCATCAATAGGGCTCAAAGTTTGAGAGAAGGTAGTAAACATAGTTGCGCATGTTTCACCAAAATTTTAGAACGATCCAAGGTCATATGTGAGCAGTGTAGCTTTGCAAAGTTGCTATGACAAAAGTTTGTTTTGAGAAGACATCAAAGCAAAAGTTTTGAAATGGAGTAAATACAACTTGGGAGATCTTGAAGGAAGGAGTTTGAAGATTGGGAAGTGCAAATACATTATCAACACCTTCGTACAAAAGTGTGTACCACCATGGACAACTCAGAATCAAACATCGATCTCACTCAAATCCTCGCCGCCCTTTAACACCTTCAACAAGAAAATGCCGTGCTTAGAGACTCGATGACCCGCCTACAGAATCAGCCACCACCTCCTGCCCTAGTACCTCCTGCTCTTGCAATGGTCGCCCTAAAGCGCCAGATCAGTCTGCCAAAAAAGTTTGATGGAACGTGCTTCAAATTTCGAGGCTTTGTTAGCCAGGTACGCCTGATCATGCAACTACACCCCCGTCGTTATTTTGATGACACCACTCGTGTAGGATTCGTTGGAACCCTACTCACTGGGAAACTGCAGCATGGTTTGCTCCCATCCTGGAAACATCATCCCCTCTCCTACAAGATTTCAACGCCTTTATGGCGAAATTTGAAACAGTGTTTGGGGACAGTGACAAGGCCAGGACTTCAACCAACAATCTGCGTCACCGTTAGCAAGGGACACGTTCGGCCATCGTCTACGTCTCAAAATTCAGGTAGCTTGCCTGCGACGTCAATTGGGGAGAAGCTGCCTTGATTGATCAGTTTCGCTGTGGGCTTCATGTTGATGTTGAAGATCTTTTGATGACACTCGCAGACCCTTCTTCCTTCAGTGAAACCATCACCCAGGCAATTTGGTGCGATAATCATATGTTCGAACGTCGCCAGGAAAAGAAAGTCACCTCCAACGCCCAGCTTTGGAACAATCGACCTACTATGCTCCCCTTAGTTCCCCAAACAACACCAGTTGCCCGACCTGCCTCTTTTGGTCCTACCCCGATGCAGATCGACGTAGCTAAGTTTAAACCTTTGACAGAAGCCGAGAAACTTCGTCGAAGGACAAACAACCTGTGTCTTTACTGTGGCAACCCAGGGCACATAGCTCGCCAATGCCCTCAAAAGCTTGTCAAACTTCAAGTACAAGTTGTGGAAACTCCGCAAGAGTTGGAAAACAAGAACATCCAGTCATAGTAGGAGCCGTGCGACTAGATCTCACCCAACACCACCTTTGCAAAGGCTCTTATTTCGCTGTTGGTCCCAGTCCCAGTTTCACTCAGTATGTGGACATCATTTGTATTCCAGAAGACATACCACAAGTGTCAGCATTGGTGGACTTCGGTGCCACCTCTTCTTTCATCGACCAAACATTTGTCGCCCAACACAACATCCATGTGGTCAAGAAGTCAACCCCTGTTCCTGTCGCAACCCTACTTTGGCCAAGTGTGAGCGTGAAGCCCAACACTTGGAAAAAGTGAGGATTTGGAGTCCTCCGGGACTCCCGAATGTTCAAAGTTCAATAGCAAGGCCCAAAACAAATTAGGGTGTTCTTGGCATCATTGAAAAGGTCTTGAAGCGTAGATATTAGAAATGGCCTCACATTGGCCATTCGGACATCTGTAGCTCAAGTTATGGGCAAAAGAAGGGCCGGTAGTCAAATTGGCAATTTGACTCCTGACCACTAAACGCCAGGAATCGGCCTCTTTCTGACCTCTGAATTGTTTATGCAATACTTCGTTGGAAAAATCTCGACAAGGGCTACAAGTTTGGTTTAAACCTTGTTGCAATCAGACTTTGCAATCAGAAGTTATGAGCTCCCAAAGTCTTGGGACTCCAACCGGGATGTCGCAACCCTAGCTTTGGGCTCGCGACCAAGGCAAAGGGGTTGTAAGGGTGCGGGCCAAGAGGAAGCCCGGGAGTCACATCATAGACTCCCGGGAGTGCAAGAAAGTGTGAGGGAGTGAACCCTCACACTCCCAAGTGAACTCCCATGTTGGGAGTTGGTGAGAGTTGGAGTCCCAAAAGGACTCCCAAAACTTTAGAGACCAATTTGAGGGGTCAAATCTCAATGGCTTATGGCGCTCTTTATATTAATGGAAAGCTCTTGAAGCGTAGATGTCTAAAATGGGCTCGCATTGCTCATTTGGACATATGAAACGGAAGTTACGACCAAAAGAAGGACCGGGAGTCGAATTCCCGGGAGTCTGCCAGTTTTGACTCTCGACCACGAAAAGTCGAGAATCGACCCGAAATACTTGTCTGCAGACAACGTGCAACATACCGTTGAAAAGTTTTCGACAAGAGCTACAACTTTGCTTCAGACCGCACTTCAATCCGAGGTCTGCTCGCAAAGTTATGAGGCTTCAAAGTCCCGGGAGTCCCGCTGGGCGGGATTTCGGGACTCCCGCGCGGGAGTCCCGGGAATCCCGGGAGAGAAAAGCCATTTGGATGTGGGCCCCGTGGAGAGTCACAGAGTATACTAAAAAGGGGGAAGGTGGTGGCTTCCCCCAAGTCCGGGCCGTGGTGAGTCTTGTGTGTCCGTGTTGCCCGTGGTTGTCCTAGCACCAAAGGTGCTCTAACTTTGCACTAACCACTTGGTGTGGGTTGTGTGCAAGCCCGTGTGAGTGAATAAGCTTGTCAATTCTTCCCAGTCCCATCCCGGAGCTCCAACACACCCCTCTACCCCCCAAGTGTTGAGAGCTAGGGAGCGCATCCCGACTCCTCCCTCTTCCACTGTCTTTCACTTGGACTCACATTTGAGTCCTTTAAGGAGTTGGGAGTGCGTCACGGGACCATTTCGGGACAATTTCGGGACTCCAACTTGGGAGTCCCGGGAAAAAAGAGCCATTTGGATGTAGTCTCGACGGGGCGTCACAGAGAATACTATATGGGGGAAGGTGGTGGCTTCCCCCAAGTCTGGGCCGTGGTGAGTCTTGTGGTCTGAAGTGCCCGTGGCTTGTCTCAACACCAAAGGGTGTCCCGAAACGTGAACTAACCACTTGGGTGGCTTGTTTTGATGCAGATTCAAGCTTGATCAACTAATACCTCTTCCTAGTCTAATCCCTGGGCTCCCAATTTGACCCTTTACCCCTTTTTAAAGTTGGAAGCCGGGAGCGTGCCTCCAAGTCTCAACTTCCGCAACTTGACTTTATGAAACCCTCAAGTGGGTTTCACCCCGTGACTTGGGAGCGCGTCAGTTCCGGTACAGGTTATTGATGGGTAAACCATTGCTTCTGGTGCAATCACACACGAGACAACCCCTCTAGAATTTTGTATCGGCAAGCACACGGAAAAGATTGTTCTCAACATCATCTCCACCCCTCACCATCCTATCATCCTTAGTCTGCCTTGGCTAGAAGCGCACAATCCTATCATTGATTAGCGATCTAGAACCCTCACCTTCAGCGCACAACGGTGCACCTCTCAAGAACCCCATGCTCAGGAAAACACTTTGTCCAGTCCTGCCAAGAACCCTTTGGTCAAGAACCCAAAGAGGGTCGGAACCAATTCCAATTTTCTCAAGTCTGTTATGTCAAGTCCTGCAATCAAGAACCCCCCAGTGGTCAGAATTAAACCTTGTCTTGTCATGAATCTTGTCAAGAATCCAGCCCAGAAAACCAACCCTGTCCGGATCTTCGTTGATGGAGCTGTCCCTTTCTATCGGACTACTAAGAATCTTCAAGTTTTTGCCATCCATGTCAACCCAGCCAACAATAAAAACTCCCAATCAGAACCAACACCTGTCAAACTTCCCGAGAAGTACAAGGACTTTGTTGATGTTTTTGAAAAGATTAATGCTGATCAGCTCCCCGCCCATAGTCCATATGACTACCCGATTGATCTAGAAGAAGGACACTCACCACCATTTAGTCCTATCTATGGCCTATCGGAACCGGAACTCCAAGCCTTGCGTGATTACCTTACTAAAAACCTTGCCAAGGGGTTCATTCAGCATTCCAAGTCTCCAGGCGGCGCCCCAATTTTGTTTGTCAAGAAGAAGGATGGTTCCTTTCGACTCTATGTGGATTATCGTGGACTCAACAAGACAACCAAAAAGAATCGATATCCCTTGCCTTTGATTTCAGGCCTCCTGGATCGGCTACGTACTAGGAAGATCTTCACCAAGCTTGACCTCCGTGAAGCCTACAACTTACTCAGGATTCGTCCCGGTGATGAATGGAAGACATCTTTCTGCACACGCTACGGCCATTTCGAATACACGGTCATGTCCTTCGGCCTCACCAATGCACCCGCAGTCTTTCAGCATCTGATGAATGATATCTTCCGAGAGTACATGGACGAATTTGTTGTGGTCTATTTGGATGACATTTTGATCTTTTCCAAGGACCACGAAACCCACGACAAACATGTACGATTGGTGCTTGCGACCCTCCGAGAACATGGCTTATACGCCAAGATGGAAAAATGTGAATTCGACAAATCTTCAGTGGCGTTCTTCGGCTACGTGATCTCTCCAGATGGCATTTTCATGGACAAGTCAAAGGTCGAAACCATCTAGTGTTGGGCTACTCCATCCTCAGTCAAGACGTTCAACGCTTCTTAGGGTTTGCCAACTTCTATCGTCGGTTTATCAAAGGCTACTCCAAGATCACAACACCGTTAACAACCGTGGCTTGCAAAGACAAACGCTTCTTGTGGAATCCAACGGCCCATGCTGCTTTTGATACTCTCAAAAAGGCATTCACCTCTGCACCCATCCTGATACATCTTGATCCTGCCAAACCATTTATTGTGGAAACGGACGCTTCAGATTTTGCCTTGGGAGCTATTCTATCTCAATTTGGAATAGATGGGTTGCTTCATCCAGTTGCTTTCTATTCACGGAAGCTAACCAGTGCCGAAATCAACTACCAGGTCTACGATAAGGAACTCCTGGCAATCATCACGGCATTCGAACAGTGGAGACCGTATCTTGCTGGAGCTTAACATCGAATACAAGTTCTGACAAATCACAAGAATCTCCTTTATTTCACAACTACTCGGACCTTGAATCGTCGTTAGGCACGCTGGTATATCTTCCTAGCTGATTTTGACTTTGAGATTTAGTATCAACTCGGCACCCAGCAAGGGAAAGTTTACGCGCTATCTTGTCGTTCAGAATATGAACTTCGAGCGAGGGATGAGGCCTATGGCCACCAGAACCAGACTTTATTCAACCCAAAGCAATTTCGAGTTGCAGCAACAATCAGCACCCTCCCAGACTCATACCTTGTCAGGGACATCAAGATGGCAACTAAAGAAGACACCTGGGCTACCAACGTCAAAAAGGAACTCCAGGAACAACCACGGAACCTAAATCGTGATGATCTGGATCAGTTTGAGCAGCAAGACGGACTTCTCCTTCGAAATAACCTGATTTATGTACCCGAAGGACCTATACGCCTAAAAATCCTGAAAGAATGCCACGACAACACCCTAGCGGGTCACTTTGGAATGGCACGGACTCACGAACTAGTGTCAAGGAATTATTGGTGGCCCAAAATGAACAAGCTCCTACGGGAGTATGTCAAGTCTTGTGATACATGTGTTCGATCCAAGGCTCCTAGGCATCGCCTGTTTGGACTCCTACAGCCCTTGTTGATTCTTAGCCGACCTTGGGGATTTATTGCAATGGACTTCATCACGGACCTCGCTATTGTCAAAGCCAAGAATTCAATGCTGGTTGTGGTCAATCGACTTACCAAAATGGCCCATTTCACCCCTTGTTCCAAGTCAATCACGGCAGAAGAGACACCTGAGTTAATTCTAGACGGGATCGTCCGACTGTGATGGACCGGCTACGAACAAGTGGAGAATTACAAGACAAAACAAGTTTTATTGATCCATTAACTGATATTGATCTACTGAAGAGTTGTTCCCCAGACTATCTCCTTTTATAACCCTAAACCATACTAATCCCAAAATATCCTAGGCCATGATATTGCCAAAGGTATCCCAAAATATCCTAGGCCATGACACCTATTTATTTGAAACATATATTAGGAAAAAATTTAGATTAGGGTAATGGAACATGAACATGAGTTGGTTGATATGTGGGTATCGCAATTTGAAATGCTTTATGGAAAACCCAACCATAAACAAGATCAAAAGTTTGCAATACCTACATAGATGAACTGAATTATGCACCAAGGGGTCCTTTCATGAAAATGGGCAATGTAATTATATAAAAATATTATATTACATTTTTCATTAAAGTTATTGTGCGAGTATTTCATGATAAGTATAATGAAAGTATTGCTTAAATGCTTTAGCATGGCCACAAAATGTGCTAACCCTATTAGATGAAGGTATTGTTCATTTGATTTATAGTAAATGTAATCCATTTGTAATGGATGGGGGTATTGTGTGCAAGGGCATAAGACTAACCCAAAATCTACAAATCCCAAAATTAGAGGTTAAAATTAAATTAAATGGATTGATACAAAAATGTTCAAGTAACCACACTACAAAAAGGATGGTGACAAAAATATATCATGTGAAGTTAATCTATAATGGTTCAATACAAAATGGTGCATACATGCACTAAAGTTATATCTATAATTATTCCTTTAAAAAGGATGAACTAGAAGGAATGCCCATATTGGTGCGATACTTTGTTGTAGCTTCTACAACTTTGGCTACATGGTGATGAGTAAATAGTTGACGATGCTCAAGCGCAAGTTGAATTACATTTGCAACAAAAGCCTCCTTTGTTGTGCCTCAAAGCCTAACATAAGAAAATAAAAAAACAAATTACATTCCAATGTTAAAATGCAGACAATGTTTTTTTTTTTTTTTAAATATGGAAATATACCACCCATGAATGATTTCACAATCATGATACTTGGATATTCCATCCATTTCTTTGATTTAGTTGCATTTATTGGATTCTAATGTCTAGTTCCGAGTGCCCCATGTAAGTTTCAAAAGCTTTGCATAAGCAACTCTACTTGCCTAAATTGTTTCAACAAGGTTTTCATCCTTTTCAAGGCATGCCCATGCACTTTGTGGGATGAACCCACCCCCCATGCTAGAATCCCAATGATGCCCAACAAGATCTTGGAAACTAAATGTACCAACAAAGGCCATTTAACTTGTTCCATTTGTTGTGCTTAGGCTTGGAGTTCATCCCATTCTAACTTTGCTTTCATTTTCACTCTATCACACCTTCTTTTCATTCACTTTTGCCTTACGTGCGAGTTGCTCAAAATTTGAACATTCATAGCATGGTGATTTTGTTGTGTTGGTCCCCCAACACAAGTAGAAGGACAGCCAAATTTGCCTAGCTCCATGCAAAGCCCATGTTTGTTGTCAAAATGTTGACAAAGTAGCCATTTAGCCGCATAAGCATTGGTGCATCCATTGATCTTACAATTCCACTTTAACCTTTCGTGCACCCAATCTACATCTTCCATTGCATGATTTAGTGGTACTTCTACTTGATCACTTTCATGTGAAGCCACTGAAGCCCCTATAAGAACAGCATTCAAAATCAAACCATAAAATAATCCCTAAAAAAGATGAAATATTGCAAACAAGCTAATAATAAAAACTTTACCATTGGTGCACCCTAATAGTGTGGTCCCAACAACAGTTTTGTATGCATCCACCTCACAATGGCTAGCTCGCTCTTAATCTTGCAATTGAATACATAGACCACAAAAACGAATCATCAACTCATGATCTTGAAAACCTAAAAGCCATGAAATGGAGAATTTGAAGCATGAGCATTCACACTTGCAATATTGCATCTGCAATTCTAATTTCAACAAGAACACCATCTGTTCCTTCTACAACGCCCAAACTTTCCGCATCTATCCACACCAAAACATAGAGAATATGTGAGTGAAAGAAGTTGCTGATCATCTGCACTCAGATGCATAACTTGAATCTGACATGTTTAATTGTTGGTGTTTTACATAGAGAAGCTCATCATGGAACCACCCACGAACTAAAGACATGATTATCTACAAAGGCCTCATGCTAAAAAACTGTAGTTTGTACATATAATATACCACTAAGGCTTGAAGGAAGAAATGTAATTTTCAATGGCAGCATGTTGTGCAGTAGTGGGCAACATTCACATAACACATGTCAAGGATATCTTGAGCTAGATGCATCATGTTTTCAGCCATAACCTTGTGGTAAGCAACATTGCACAAATCAATAAATCCAAAAATTAAAGCATAAAAAAGCTACAACATCTGGCTCATTACTACTAGGGTTTAAATCCGAGAGATTCATATTCCACAAAAAATGCATGTGAGTTCACAACAAAGGTTCTCAAAGAATCTCATGAGGAGGAAAATGATTAATGGGATCTTAGATTCTTTTACCTAATTGCTCCTTCTTTTGTGGCATACATGCGAGTGTACTGATCGTAAGGACTACAAAAACAAAATGGAGATCAAGCTGAAACTTAGTCATGACACTAATCATTGATCTTTGCACAATAACAATTTGCAACTTGCAGCATGCAATTGTGTGACCATGGAGATCAGCATTGAATGATGATCAGTAGTTCAAGGATGGAATTATTGGAATTATTCTTAGCTGTAGCCTCCAATTCAATGAAGGACGTTGATATCCGTGTATACTTTGCAAAACAAATACATGGTGTTAGCACTTATTGTAATGTCTTTAAAAAAGACTAAATTAGTAAAATCTATAACAATTTACTAGGTAGGATTAAATTAGACGTCCAACTCTGTTGCCAATTCTGTAGCACTGTTGTCCTCTACATGGGCACTCAATGTGGGTCCATCAAAAGTCACAAAAAAGGCCTTTGTGCCAATGTCGCAAGCCTTTTTCAATTCCGTAATAGATGGTTCCTGACTGTAAAGATCTATCTACAATAATGTAAGTACATAGTTATAATCAAAGCAGAATGTAAATCTAAAGTTTAGAAAATGTTAAAAAAAACAAAAAAACCTTACGTATTTCTTTTCAAAGGAACGTGTACCACCACTGCCAAATCAATTGGTGACAATCGGGCATGCTTTGACAACATGTCGATTTTGGTCATGCCATAGAGGCTTTCCTTTGTTCTTGGTGACCTCCACTACAAGAGAAACAAAACACGACAATTACATCAATATATCTTGAACCCAACCTTAATCCTAATTCTAAATTTTTTAAAAAAATTAAATAGTAAAACTATCGACCAAAATTACCTTTAAAGAACACCCAGCTTGCCTTGGACCATAAGTTCGAACGCTCTTCATTTTCCTTTGCAACTTTCAGGAAACTTTTACGTCGTTGGCGCTACGCATTCCCAATGTGCTGAAGGACAACATCAACATTCCAATTCCCTCTGAAATCATGCAGTAGTTTTCGATGACAGTCGTTGTTGCCTTAGACTTCTTTTGCATTGACCATTTGACATGACAATCATCTAGGTAAACTCAGCACAACAAATGTACCCTTGCATCAAAGGATTTATGAAAGTTGCCATTGGGCAATCCACAACGGTCGACTACTCAACTTTAGTAGCTTCACCCTTCGTTTCTTTTCTACAACCTCAACCTTTATGGCAGGTGTTGTTGCTATTACCTCTTCCACCTTCACCATAGGTGCTACTACCTCCACCTTCACTATAGGTACTATTGTTACTACCACCTTCGCCTTCACTGTAAGTATTATTGTTGTTGTTACTTCTACACCTTTCATCACCACTTACATTTTTTCCTTGTTTGGGGTTTCTTATGAATAATATTGGAACAACCAAAACACACACAATTTTTAAGATCTTGATAAACTCCAAAGAATTCAAGGCAACTCACATAAAATAATTGAACAAACATTTTTGCATAATGGAAACAAACCCATTATAAGACTAGAAAAAAGTAGCCAATGCCTTTGTTCATGGTCTTATAACAACCTCAACCTGATTGGAAAAGTTCGATGTCTCCCATTTTCATGATTGTGATAAAAAGCCTCGTGATAGGCATAAAGTACTTAAATGTGTGTGCCTACTTTTCTTTTTCCTTAAGAGAGTATAGAATGTTGTACTTGTTGCCCTTCTAGAGACAAAACCAAAACCAAATTTGCAATTTTTTTGAAGAATGCAAAAACTTAGCACCCCCCAAACACAAGAGAAAAATAAACAAACATTAAATTTGATAATACATTCACTTATAAAATCTTAGAAACCTACAAATTTAGTAGCATGTTGAAGGTTCAACAATAATTTTTGGATTGCTTTCCTCTTTCCAGAAATTGATTCTTCTCACACTTTAGTGTTTTATACACATTAATGCTTGAGCTATTTGTCGTATAAATTTTGGCAAATGAAATCTAATTTTACATTCTTAACAAATTCTTGAATCAATTTTCATTAAAAGTACCATGTCCAACGTCTTGAATTTTCTTTTCAAACTTGTAAGGAATTCTTGAAATTGTTCAAATTAGAATTGGTATTCATAAAATAATACATATGTATCTATTGAACAAACAAAACTTCCAATATCATGTTACATTAAGTTATAAGAAAGCTTCCAATTGAAGGGGTAAGATGGATATTTGGTGGGACGTTTTTTGATACCCCAACCACTCTTGAACCTTCCCATTATCATTTTAAAAAAAAATTCACATACATTATATGTCAGTTTAAAATTAATTTGGATTTTGTGTTTGCATTGAATTTTGATATAATACCATACCCACATAGTAAGGTTGTTCATGTTGAATTTTTATTTTTATTTTTTTTGGAAATTAAGGTTTGCATTGCCAATAATTAATATATTGAAATTCAGTTTTAATTTCTTGGAATTTAGAAAATTCGTTTTAAAAAGTTGCCACATTTTCATGTTGCTTTGGAATCTGCAACAAATTTTTTAAAAGGATGATTAAATGTTTATAGTTCATATCTTGCTTGCAGCTATTCTCATCTATCTTGGGTTTCATTAAATCTTCTTAAAGATGATCACCAATTGTTTTTAGTTCCTATAGGTTATAACCATTTTGGCTACATATCATTTCCTAAATATAAAAAACAATGGTTGTGTGTAGTGTGAAACTTGGGTATTATCAAAATGCATTGTATAATAATGTTTTTTTTCTTGGAATTTTGAACTCTTTTTATATATATATAAAATTTCTAGACATTTTTTTCCTTTTTATCTTCATATTTTTCTTTTCTTCTTTTGTGAATTATTTTTTGGCAAACTTGTTGTGCATGTATGATATATTTGTTTGACTTTTTAATTTTAATTAAAGCCATAAAAAGTGATGAAAGATTCACAATCTACCCATGCATTAAGAAAAAATGCCCATTTTTTAACCAAAACATTTTCATATCATTTTCCACTATATGATTATCAAGTAAGTCAATTCACCTATTAATTTGGTAAATAGTTTAAAATGGCCTTCAAATAAGGGGTCATCTTTGGAATATTTTTAACATCAACAAACTTTTCTTCAGTTGACCTATATACGTCAATTGAAAATATGACATTACAATACATCATGTAAATATCAATGACATGATTATGTCACATATTGTGTGTTCAAATATTTTGGTAAATTTTGTTGGAAATGGATGAAAAAATACTTAGCTAAATAGATGAAACATTATTCACATTTACAACTTTGTATCTAAGTAAACTACTTTGGACCCTTTAACCTACCTATATACCTAGGTATAGATTGGTATACATTTAGGTTTACATTAAGCTACCTTATAGGCTATATGCATGGCTTACATACCTAAACTACATACTTACTTTAGGTATGTAGTTTAAGTATGATATGTAGGTGCTTTAAGTAGTTCACATATTTAAATAGCCCATACGTAACATATAAGGTATGTATGTAAAACATGACATGTAGGTGATTTAAGTAGCCTATGTATGAAAGTAGAGTAAGTTACCTACATACCTAGGCTAAGTTACTAATTAATTACCTATTTAAAGTACACTAATTAATGTGTAATTAGCTAACTCAATATTAGTTTCATTATAATTAGCTCCTACATTGACTTAATTTTAATGTATTCATCTACCTACCTTTTAATTTATATACTTAATAAATGTAAATATTTTTTAAATTACCTACATATTTCATTAATGCACCTACCTCTTAATTACCTACATATTTATTTAATTAGTGTACTTATTTGCCTACCTAAAAATAATGTTGTATGGGACATGGGAATGCCTATCCTTCCCACAAGTTTATCCCATAATGTCATCCTTTCAAACTTATAAACAATATAAACATATACACTACAAGCATCCAAAACATGTGAAAAATATGTTTAAAACAAATGTTATTTGGGATGAGCCAATAAAAGCAATTGACCTTATCTATGTGTTTGCCCATTTATATTTTATAACCCAAACTCTAGAAGTGCCCAATTCAACAAATCTCTACCTTGACATTCTTATGTTTAGAAAACTAGAATCCACTTACTTGAATCGCTTGCAATATGTCTTTTTGATACATAAAGCTTAAAGCAACATGAATGTTTGCATAGCCTAACTATTGTTTAGCAATTCATAGTAATGTGGTGAAACTCCATGACAAAACATCATTTTTGAATTTTGATCATGATATCCTTGTTATGTTGATGTGCAATAAATCTTGTCTAGAAAATAAAAGACAAAAACTATTCATTCTTGGCTCAAGAAGAAAAAATAAATAGATTTGAAATGTGGGAAAAAGTTGTCACCTAAATAAAAAGGTAGTAAACTAATTGCAACACTCCTTATATCTCAATTACAATATGACTAATATTATGGTGACATCATATTTACACTCTCAAATTCTCAACTACATAGACATTGATGCAAATATCAACATATATTTCAACCAAGTTGAATGCAAGTCATAACAAAAACATGATTCTATTTATTTAATGAATAACCCAACACTATTATCTCCAAAAACTAAATGTATTGACAATTGGTTAAACTAGATAGCTTGTGAAATCCATACAACAATTTTCATTTCGAACTCCTATAGATACAAGTATTCACCCTCCACCTTAGCAAAATGCACAACAGCCCACACAATCCTCATAAGATGAACTTATTCGCAAGCACAATGATTCTTGAAATTATGATGCCTTTACAAACCAATTTGATAATCCCCCTATTCTTTTCACCATTTTCACAACTCATCCCCACTATGTTTACACAAACTTCCTTGATTTTTTGTCATCAAACGCAATGCAACAAAAATCTCAAAAAAGCTGAAAGAAAACCAAGAACACAATCCAAAGCATTCCTCTCCAAAAACTATTCAAAAACATGCAACCTCTAACTTTTGAACACACAAACATACTTCGCAAACCAACACACCAAAAACCTCCTCCTTAATATGCTTCCTCCTTACTAAATCTTTCATCAAAAATCCCCCTTGGTCATCCAATCTTTCTCACCAACACCTCATTGATTAACAAGAAAACAACTCAAAGCTGCCAACTTCAACCATCAGCAATGTCTAATGAGCACCTCGAAATCTTGTGAGTTCAATTCAATTGTGAAGGCTCCCCCAACATAACTCCCAACATATCTCACAACCATCTGAAAGCATTCATACTTTTGCAAATATTAAACAGCCAAAGATTTACTGCAAAGCGATGCAAAGAAAACAAACAAATCACATAGACAATTAAGAAATGGTGATTTCTCCGATTCCTTTCAAACTGATCCGTCAACACCTGCTTGTTTTGGCACTTTCTTCACTTTTCATGAGCAGCAATCCATCAACCATCGCTTGTTTTGGCCCTTTCTCCACTTTTCATCGGCAGAAAATCCATCCAGTTAAATCTTCATCCAAAAAGTTGCCCCATTCACACAGGATCTAATCTCAATGTCACAAAGTGTCTCACAGGAAAACTGATGATGAAAGGAGCAAAGAAAGCGAAGAAGAAGAAGAAGAAGATACAGCCAGCTTTCGTTAGGGCTTGGATTAGGGTTTAAGAGAAGAAGAGTGTATGAAGAAGTTCTTGATGTTGATGACGAGTTTTTTCCTGCATTCCTGTGTCCTGTCGATGCTCAATTGTTTGCAGATGGAAGGACTCAGCAAGCAAGCAAGCAAGCACCTCGAATGCCACAATGTTCAGTACTTGGTTGGTGCATGGCTTTTTTTTTTTTTTGTTGTTTGAGTTTGTGGGTGCCGCAAAAATCTTTCTTTCTGAGAGTGTGCAGAATTTTAGAGAGAGAACTTGGCAGTGGAACAGTTTGGGAAGATTTGGACGAGAGTTTTGCTCAAGATGTTGGCAAGAGAGAATTTTCCTGATGTGAAACAAAAGAGCTATTCAGCTGATAGAGGCAAGCGAAGCTGCTGCTGACACACCCCTCCATGAACGTGGAGAATGTACTGGAGCTCTTGGAATCGCTCAAGAGACAACACAAGAGTACTGGGGAGGGCGGCATTGTTCTTCATAGGAATGGAACAACTACTGAGAGGGGGGATGAAGAGACAGCCGAGAAGATGGTGGGGCAGATGCTGCAATTCCAGCAAGCATCCCCCTTGGTGAACGTTGCTCTTGGATTGATGGGTGTTCAAACACCTCTGGTATGTCTGTCTCTCTATGGGTTTTTCTTTCTTTCTTTCTTTCTTCTTGTGGCTCCTAAATCACCAATTGTGGTGATGGGTTGGTTTTTTTAGTTTCCAAGTCTGAAAATTTGTGCAACCAACCTGGTGGGAGGATGATGATCATGCTGTTTTGCTGGTGATGGGTTACACACAGGTTTGTGATACAGTGAGCAGGTTTTTGGTTGACAGCCTTGCTTCAGTTCTGCGGGTGAGAAATTTCTCAGCATTTGAGTTGCAACAAATCGCACAAAAGTTTGAAATGCTTGTTGCAAGCGGACAAACTAATGGTAATGACTGCTCGAGTGATTTATTGGGTTTTCAAAAATTTGCTTGTAAAACACATCATTGTTGACCTGGATTATAAGTGTTTTTTTGTTTCTGAATTCATCAGTTTCTAGCTTGTTGCTGATGTATATGCTTTGCCAGGAGCTCTCGTTTTGGAGTTGGTGGAGATGCTTTTGAAAGCAGCCACAGCTATGAGTTCTTACTTGCAGCAGCCTTCTCCAAGATCTGTTGTCTATGTGAGGAGTAGGATCAGCACAGCAGAGGATGGAGTTAGTGATGCAGCCTGGGCTGCACAGGGGATTCTCGATACCTGCTTGAAGAACAAGGAAGAGATTTACAACAAGCTCAGTCCTTTTGCCAGGTATATCAACCAATTCTCTTCACTAGATAAACAAACAATTTGGCAGTACATCTGGATCCAATATCTGTGTTGATTTACAAGGTCTCTTTGTTGCTGCTGCACCAAGAAGTATTTGTTGAGAATGCAGAGAATGTATCTGCCTCAGAGATTTGCACTGTGGGAAGACAAAACAATTTTGTCCTTAGGTACACTAAGATTGTGATTGTCAAAAAGGACAAAGCTTGGATGTAGTTTGGACACTCATTCAAATATATTCGTGCACAGATTGCATGTATGGCGGCTCTGGCCATATCTCTTTAAGCGTGATATCTCTGTTCTGGCACGTCATGCCATGCAGCAACCATCAGGCTCAGCGAAGGCAGAACTTCAGAGCTGTGGAGCATTTTCTACCATGGTTGCAAGTCTGGCACTCGCTCCAGACCTACTTGCAGAAGCTCGAC
Source organism: Sphagnum tenellum (assembly GCA_963921925.1). Taxonomy (NCBI): domain Eukaryota; kingdom Viridiplantae; phylum Streptophyta; class Sphagnopsida; order Sphagnales; family Sphagnaceae; genus Sphagnum; species Sphagnum tenellum. Next base: position 11,075,246 of record OY998143.1, on the reverse strand, counting down.
ACCTTCTTCACTCATGGTTCCTTTCAGTGAATAGGTACTCCCACCAAGTTCACTTTCCTCCAACTGGTGCCAAAAAAAATTAACTTTGTTACTAAGCTCCAGTGAAGGCCAACTTGGTACCGGCAGTCCTGTGAAGCTGTCAATCCTAATAAGTCTTCAAAGGTCCAGAAAGGATGATAGTATCATAACAGAGGATTGCTTGTTGGTGAAGTTTACTGTTGGTCCTTGGGTGGTGGCATGCTTGTTTCTAGCAGAAGGATCAGGTTTATGATAGTGAATTTGAAACCCAATAGCTTCACATTATTGAGGACAGGATACAGCAGAGGCATAATCTAGTGTATCTTCCTCACAGTGCACTACCCTCCAAATGAACTCTTGACTTATGGGGAAGTCCAAATTTGTTGGTATATGACGACACCATATGATCATGCAACAAAATTAACAGATGATGGGTTGATCACCAGGACAGCAGCACAGTTAATGGAATTGCGTACGGAACTGGCAGATGCTGTTAGGTCGATCACCAGTGACCCAGCTCCAAGGGACCTTGTACGTAACAAATTTGAACTAAGTCAGCTTCCTCTCCATTTTTCTTTAGCAGGACAATCCTTTATTTCTAGCAGCTACTTGTGTGTCGTCTCTCAAGCTGCATGTCAGCTTTGATTGAAGGAAATGGGTTTGTTTGTCTTGTTCTTATCCTCTTCACTTCTTGGATAGGACATTGTGATCTATGAGATTACACAATCAAATTGGAGGTCAAATTAGCTGTAGAATGCAACTATACTCCCAATCTGATGAATGAAACTGACATTTGACATGGCTCTTTGATGGACCAAATCAGCTTTGCTGTCTGGAGGGCAAGGAAAGCCAACACTGAAGGATGTGAACTTGGCAAGGACATGAAGGTTACTCTGAAAATCACATCAGAAATGATGAGATGCAACAGGGGCCACCAAGTCTGTGCATCACTACTCAAGAGCAGAAGACCAACCAGCATTATGGCCTTCCACACTCAGACTCTTGTTCTGGGTATGGTGATTCTGGCCCTGCCTGAATAATCAAGCAGGCACAATGCTTGGAGTCTGCTTCAGACTGCATGATTCTGGTCCCTTTCCAAAGAGCAGGCACGGTATTTTTTGACCTTCTGTCATGTGATTCTTGAACTGCCTTGTGGCATTTTTACTCTGCAAAAGGTTGTTGCTGCACAAAAGACTGCTCCTATTTCACAGAGACTAGTTGTCAAAAACAAATAGATTAAAAACAGTAGCAATTTTGAGAGCTACTACTACAGTGGGGTTCCATTTCCAATGGTCCCTTTACTTTAGATTAGCAAGTTACAAAACATGTTGAAAAACACAAGTCCAGGTACAAGTACACAATTATCAACTCTTGGGGCAATGTACAAGATCACCAAACTCACCTGCACTTGCATTTCAAACATAGTCAAATGCCAATTATGGGTATGTCTTTGGAGAAAGAAGATGCATAATAAAAAGTCTCAATGCAAGAGTCACTGTTATTAGTTAACTCTCGAGAGGATTCTAACATTGTCTGAGCAGAATACCATTTTGAAAGTGCTTTGACGACTTGTCACAAAAGTGAACAAGAGTGAACACATCCTCTAGATAGGATATAGTAAGCCTTATGACACGAATATTCCATGATGGAAACATTTCATGAACAGAAATCAACATAGAATGGGAAAGCCACATGTTTATTTCTTATTATGCCTCATGCAACAAGAGCCACTTGCAAATATCAAAAGAATGATGTCAGAAATGAAATTTCAGCAATGATAGTTTATATTTTCAGATAGGTACTTTAAAAGTTGTATGTGATGTAATAGCAACAATATTAGTGTATTCAGAAATAATAAATTACTTGCAATCTTCTGATCACCACATCACATAATGTCACAAAACTCAATCACATCAGCTGCACAACAGCCAAAGAGAGCAACAGTGAAAACAATTGTAAATAGAACTACAACAAGCTTCAATTGTTGCTGTTGTGTTGCCAGATGCATAGTCTACCATCTACAGTGTTGCCTGCTTTTTGATTTAGCAGTCTTGAGCCAACTTGCTTTTTGAATTAGCAGTCTTGAGCCAACTTGCTTTTTGATTTAGCAGTCTTGAGCCAACTTGCTTTTATCCACCCAAGGAGGACTGACCCACTTGAGAGCCAGGGGTTCAACAACAGGATCTTGGCACTGTGTTCCTGAATGTAAAAGAAGCAGATGTGCACTCAAGTGATGACAACAAAGCAAGGCACAATAACAAACTATTTCTCCTCTTGTAGATAGCTCAATCATCACTGACCAGATCTCTTCCAAATTGTAGATCTGACAGACATAGTTTACAATTAGTATCTTCTGAGGCCACATGGTAAGTGAAAACACCATGTAAAAGCTTGGCATTCTGTGATACTAAAAATTTGGTGCTGCTTAGAAACAGTGCAATGGCAGATGCAGAATCTGCAGGATAAATTATCTCTAGTGCTGTACACTGCAGTATGATTCTATGCTAAATGCTCGATAACAAAACTGTGAACTTTGGGCACTTAGCATGCGTGGCCACCAGCCCGGTTTCACCTTCTTCAAAGGCAGAGTAATCAACTTTTTATATTCAGTGAGTTGAAGTCCAGCACCAGAGATAAAAACTACTCACCTGGATCCAAAACCTTGATGTGCCAGCCACCACAGGCAGGGAGAGAGAGCCACCAGCAGGGAAATTGTTGACTGGGAAGGAACTTCAACTCTTTTGTTATGACTCTACCTTTGACAAGCCTTTCTTGGCTTCTGAAAAGTCAGGATCCAGAGCAAGGGACTTTTGATAGGCTGCAACTGCCTTCACCTTTTGGCCATTCTTCTCATAGCAATTTGCCAACATGCATTGTACATCAACATTGTCTGCTTTGAGGCTCAAGGATTCTTCCAAATCTGCAATGGCTAAATCCAGACCTCTCCTACCTTTCCCCTGCTCCAAAAACAGGCCTGGAAACACGATCCAAGCAAAATGCACAATAATGTCATTTATAGTGCATTCTTCAATTTTTTCAATTGCTAGCACCTCTTCATTTTAGGGTTTTCCATGGCCTGAAATTGCAGTTAGGTCTTGTCGACAACATCACGAACTCCAGCAGAGAGAAGACTTACTTGCGCGCTTTGCAAGGGCTTCCGCTCTTTCGGAAGGGGACAGGGAACGAGAAGCGGGCTTGGTGAGGGCCGTAGTCAGGGAGCGCAGAGCAGCGGCAGGGCGACCCAGCTGCTGCAGCGCCAAAGACTTCACGATGTGCAGAGCGGCATCCTTTGGGTCCAGAAGAATGGCAGCATCCGCCTCAGCCACGGCCTCGCGCGCTATCTTCCGCCCCACTGCCCCGGCGTTCCCGGGACTCCGCGACTTCGCCAACAACTGCGCCGCATTCACGAAGTGCCGCCGCGCCTGCGACCGCGAGGCCCCACGAGCTCGGGTCCTGCCTGCCACGGTGCTCCCCAGCATCTTGACTGCCCACAGCAGACCTAATCCGAGAACCACCATTACCAAGGTCAGCAGAATCTCCATCAAAAACCTCTGGCTTCTTCTCGTTCTCTCTTCACCAATTCATCGGAGCTATGGGTCTTAAATTTATTTGCAGATCTCGAGAAACCCAACTCCAAATTTAGTCCAGGGAACGAGATATAGCACTCGACTCTTGGGAAAACGCAGATCATTTCAGTTTGGCGGACACCTCTTCTTCGTCCTCTTCGTCGTCGTCTTCTTCCGGTTCTTCGACGTCAAAACACCGCAGTTTGGACATCAAGGGATGAGACTTGACACGTTCATTCATATGGATGATGACATTTAGGACCCAATTTAACAGAGGACCAAACACAAAAGGGACTTCACAAAAGTCCCCAAATGTGGCTTCTTTCTATTTCTGCACATTGTCCTTTGCAAAGTCACTTCTCATTTGCAAATTCACAAAATCTAATGGTCATAGCCAATGTGTTTGTTTTCAATTTTGTCAACCTCACTAGCTTCTTAGGTCGGTCATGTTTTGGTAATAACATTTTTGTAAAACATATTTTTTCACATGTTCACATTCTTTAAACATAAATGTTATGCATATAAAACATGTATGAAACAAGAATATATAAAATGAAAAAAATTATTATGAATGAAAATTTTACATTCTATTTATATTTGTTTCGTATGTGTTTTAGACACACATCATCCACGTCCAAACCAATGTTATGTGGGTACTCAAATTAATTGGTTAATTGGAGGTGGTTTTGATTACAAGCACCTAGAACCTAACTAGAACCAACTTGAAATTTTGGAACTAATTTAGAGAAGGTTTGAAAACGAAGTGAGGAATCGGTAATTGATTCTGATGTGTGATGGAATGGATAATCAAACCCAAGCATAGTTCTTAATTGAATCTAATAACCAAAACTATAACAATTGGTTGAAAAATTTTGATTCCAAAATTACATGGTTAAACCCTAAACATGTTGTGACACCCTCTTCTTTGTGTTTTTCTTTTAGTTCGCATTTCCATTACCTTCCTCTCTTGTTCTTCTCATGATTTGCACTTGGTGCCATCGCCTTCCTCTTCATGTTTTTTTCGTAGTTCATGCCTATTACCATTGCCTTTCTCTTCTAGTTTGCACCTACTAGCATTACTTTCCTCTTCATGTTTTTTCTTTTAAAAACTGAATTAAAATTTTGCCTTGGGGTAAAATTGCAGTCAAAGGAACCACCCAAATGCGTGGACACTATTTTAAACTACACTTTTGCATGATTGTATGATTGAAAACAAGCATAATAGTTTGGATTGTCATATTTGGTTTTGGAATATTTTTCATTAATTATAAAGTTTACATGTTCAAAGTTTGACATAAATAAAAAATGTTTTTGCATGTTCAAAACACTCAAACCATGAGAATGGACAATCCTTGTTTTTTTCAAACATCTTTATTTTTTACCAAATGTGCATCATTCCTTTTGATTGGAGAAATTTTAATATTGACAATTAAAGAGGCAAAAAGACATGAATTGATAAAAATTGTTTTTTATAACCTATTTGAACACATTTGGTTCAAAAATGTTTTTAACCCTAAAAATTATGGATTTGAAAATGTGGCTCTAACAAAAGTTGTTCATATATATGTGTTAGAAGGCATGAATGCATAATATACATGATATAAAATCAATTTGTAATCAAAATTTATTTATATATAAAATGCAATGTCAGATGGGGTATTCAAAATACTAAATTCCATAGATGAATGATTTCATATGGATGAATGTCATTTCTACATGGATGCATTTCATTTACGATTTGGATTAATAAATAAATCATTGGATGAAATTCATCCATGATTTAATAAATTCAAAATTATTAATATCCATCTTCATTTGTTGTCCAAATATTAATATCTCAAACTTGAATGTTATTTAATAATGATGGATACTGAAATTGCCATGATAGGGGAAAATATGATGGTGGGACCAAATGATTTTTTAAAAAAAAATTTAAGAAATCATTTTCATGAACAATGTTAAGCAATTCAAAAAATATTGTCATGGAATGAATTTCACCCCCCTCCCTTTTGGTGCCCAATTGTTATCAACAACATTATATATTTACTTTGTGGAAAACCAAGGTGTTTTGAAAATAAATAATTATTAAAAAACCCTCGTTGTCACCTATGATAGTAGGTTCTTTGCAAAAAGCTAATTAAGGTGCCTAAAACTGCATTTTAATTTATTTCAAATTTTCATTATTACTAAAAACATATGTAATTTTAAATTATTTAAAACATTCAAAATCAATTGTTATCAACAACATTGGTTAAATTTGAAAAAAGTCATGGCACCCTTGACAAAAAATGAAAAAAAAAAAAACCCTCGTTGCCAATAATAGTTATGCATAGGTTTGAAAGAAGTTGTTGCATTTTTAGAAGAAGGGGAGGAAAAAAACTAAATGTTGTTTTTATTTATTTATTTATTTTTTGCCCAAATAAATAAATAAAGACCATTGGGTGGATGTTAGCATGTACTAATGGTAATACAATTAAAACATTTTACGGCATTTTACACCATAGCCATGAAATAGATTTATAATGGAATTTACATTCTATTATTTAACAAATGGTATGCAATATATAATTAGATTGTGTTTCATGAAGCTTTAGTTAATTAAAATTATGGAAAAAAACATCCATAAAAATTTAATGATAAAATATGACATTCATATGTATTTCTAATGGAATTTTTATTATTGAAAACATGTATTAAATGCAATATTTTTTTCAATCCATACATTAAATGAATGAAAAGAATCATTCATCCATAACGAAGATGAATTCTTACATTCATTTCCATATTTGCTTTTAGGTTTAACAATACAACATTCATTTTGCAATTGAATTTTTGGGTTTTACTTGCATGTGTATAAGGGAAAAGAACATTTTACCATCCTAAATTCGAATTCTAGGCTTTAGTCTTAGGCTTTAGGTTCGTGTAGTAGCTTGCCTCATAAATTTGAATCTAGGTTCGTATAAAACATTGTGAATTGAACTTCCAAGTAAATGTCCAACTTTAACCTCCAAAGTTAAATAACATCAAAACATAAAACAAGAACAATTTTTTCCCCAAAAATATGAATTTAAATGCACCCGAGATTGACTTTAAATACAAACAAGATTCAAAACATTGTTTTAATATTTACCCCTACTTGAGCTTTAGGAACTCTTTGTTACAAATCAATTGTTTATTGCCGCCCATAACATAGGTTAATGGTTTCTTTGAATTCTACTGCTTCTTCAAACATAATCATTTTATTAGCAAATTTGGTTTTCACTAAGGGGTGAAAGCATGGTAAAGTATACACAAAAATAATGTAAACAACAAAATATTGGGGTTTCTAACAAGTAGATGATTTTATGGGGATAATAATTTTTTTTTGAGTACATTATTTTTAAACTCTTGTTTGCATGGCCTTCAAAAGTTAAATTATTATAAACATGTTTTAGAAAACTACTTACAAATATATATTTGAATTGGACCTAGAATTTGTGGTAGTTTGAAATATAAAGTTTAAGTATGCACCAATGAAGTTTCAAAAGTTGACAATCAACAATGGAATGTAATGTCGTTGCCATAAACATTAATTAATTAACTCCCATCATCTTTCACAAAAGCAATCACATGATGCATTAAATCAAACTTGTCAAATAAATTGCGTAATTGACTAGCCATGGAAAGCCATGTGATCTCATGAACTTGAAATAAACCAACAATAACAAGAATAGGGCTCCAAAAATCATTCAAATAATTTATTATTAAGGAAAATGTGTCCATTCCACCTCTAGACATCTAGAGATCAAAACTGGCAAACAAAATTGATGTTTTAACAAGATGTGGGAACATATTTTTTTGTGACCATTCCTTGAAACAATTCTTCCATTAAAATAAAACAAGAAAGAATGACAACACAGGGGGCACTAATGGAAGACCAACCTCTATAACCAAATATTTTCATTAGTGGAATGGACCTTGGTACCTCTTAGAGATATACAACATTAGATCCTCAATAAATTATTGTTGTGCCTCATCAAATTTCTTATAAGGATTTGTGGCACCAAAATGTATCATGATTGCCCACTCAACTAGGTAAGACCGCTTCTTCCTTGGCTATTGGCTATAGTTTGCTTTAGTAGCTTTCTCAACTTTGAGGACCAACTTTTTGCCAACAACCAACATTGGATGTGTAAATTCAATGTGGGTTTTCATGGGAATGATCCCATTAAATTTATTGTACTTGATAAGACCTTTTCATAAAATAGACTTTTGGCACAAATTATGAACATTTTTTTGTTTGGTTTTGCGAATAATGCATCATAACATTTGTGAATTTTCAAAAGCCATTGGTAAGTTGTCACTAATAGCCAAATAAACTCCAAAATATTGAACCTTGATTATGTTGCTTTCAAGCTTTAGCTTGGGCATGTATAATTGCAAGTTATTCAATCTCAATTTTAGTGGAATCTATTGCAAGAACAAAAGAATGAGTTGCAATAGCCTACATATGGACACTCCCAACATTTAAAGTTGGTGGCATGGATTGATTTTCTCCAACATCCTAAACTAACAAAACACCTTCTTCAACCATTACATTAGGTGTAAAACAAAACCTCGACACCTAACCAAGAGAATGCAAAAAAAAAAAGGGTTTAATTACATGGAAGCTTACCTTAAATTGCTTGAATCTTGTAAAACCTAGGAATCTATTTTGACAAAACAATAAAACAACAAGGAAACAAAAAACCCAAAAACCCAAAAACAATTTAAAAAATAACAAAAAAATAATAAAAATTTAAAAAAAATGAGAAAACAAAGAAGTTTGAAGACTCACCTCATTAAAACTTAAAATTGAAACTAAAAAAGGTTACAAGATTGTGATGCAAAAGTGTTATAACTGAAAGATAAAAGTTGCATTATAATTGAAATACATAAGTGCTACCACATAAAGACAAAAGTTACATTATGATTGAGATTTAGAAATGCTACAATAGAAAAATAAAAGTTGCATTACGATTGAAATGTAAAAACAATATAGCTGAAAGAATAAATTTGCATTACAATTGAAATGCAAAAGTGTTACAACAATTAGAAAATAGAAATTACATTACAAGATAAATGCAAAGGCGTTGTAATTATAAAAGAAAAAAATCACAATGTGAAGACAACTTTCAAACTAAACACATATTGTTACAAAGAATGAGTCAAGCACAAGGAAAGTGCAAAATGTTGCCAACCCTTGTTTGTTTTGAGAAAACAACAAAGCAATAATGAAACAAGGAACCTATAAAGAACAAAAGAAAAAACAAGATAAAATAAGGAAATTTGAAAACTCACCTTGCATTCTTGATTATGCCAAAAGCTAGAGTTGAAACTAGAAAAAACTAAAAGATTGATATGCAAAAACGCTTCAACTGAAAGATAAAAGATTCATGACTACAAGAAGCTACATTGCAAGAAGTTGCATTGTAGCAGTGTTGAAAGTTCAAATGTGTATAAATGATATGAAGAAAGCTTTTAGATCAAACACAAATCGTTGTAAGAATGAGCTGAATACAAGCAAAATGCATAAATGCTTGAAAGTCTAAATGTGTTTACATGAACATAGATCATTCCAAGAAAGAGCCAGACACAAATTAAGAAGGAAACAGATCATTGAACACAAACTATTGAAGAAGGAGATCGAACATGAAGACAAAAACTTATGCTGATATATTTTTTAAAGAAAATCACATACCTCAAGCTAGAGACTCATGAAACTATCTCAAAGGTCAACATGAACACCATCAAAAGTTGCAAAGGTGGCGACACTCTCTTGATGAAAAAAAGTGTGACAACAAGACACAAAACTCACTCAAGTTGTTCAGTAGCTTGGAAAAAGACACTCCAACCTCAACTAAAACCCAAAGCCCTCATGCAAACTTGATATTTAAATGATAAACCCTAAGCACCGGATATGCATATGCACAACCCTACAATCCATATCTGGGGCTGCTAATAATTTTAGCATGCGAATATATGCATACAAATGATCACAACTGAGATGCAAATATGCATTGAGTACCAATTATCGATTGAACATCTTCCACCGGATATGTATCTGACCTCTAACCAGATTCATATCAGAGTTTTTTCCATATATCCGGACAACACTTAGGTAGGATTAAAGTTGCATGAAAGTTGTGACAGTTCAACAAATATTGTCTGGTTTTTTTCCACTCACTGTCATTGGAATTTTTTGCAATGAAACTTCTGGTTGAGTTCTTGAGAAAACTCTTGGGAAATTCTGCAATGAAATCCTTGCTAGGAATCCAGCTCTTGGTTCCTATTTAGGCACTTGGTTGGCCAATTGGGATTTTCAGCATTCGAGCAAAATGAGCAGCTGACTAGTTACTTGGTTGGACAAGTTTGGATGCTTGACAGACAAGAAGAAAATGTACTAGAGAATGGGCCCTCTATCACCAATTGTGCCATGCCAGGTGCTCCTCCATGCGCACTTTGTGCATACTACAGACTCCAGAGGTTCTGCTATATAGTACACTTTCTTGTACACCCAGCATCTGGCTTCTCCAACCAAGTACCTTAACAAAGGAAAGCCCATTGAGGGCTTATTGTCCAACGGTTTTAAGAATAGAATTTTCATGCAACTAATGAACCTGCTCAACATATACACCCACGAGGGTTCATCTTTTTCCTTTTGGGGGCAGAGGGAGACGGGAGGACGGGTTTGCAGTTCAAAGGGGAGCCAGGGATTTGGAGAGGGATAATTCTTGGATTAATTTTGTTCCCTTAGTTTTACTCACACAAAAGTTCTTTCTGTTCTCATTTACCCTAAGTTTGGTCACTAAATGTTGAAAGCATTATGAGAGTATAGGACTTTCATCTTTGCACATTTGTCTTGTGCAAAATTGAACTGTTTAAATTGCAACTTTTCTGGAATTTCAAAGTATACAAAAACTTGAACTTTTAATGTTTCTAATTGTGAAGTTCTTTCTTTGAGAGAGAGGCAAAGAATAAAGACAAGTACTTGCTAACTTTCTCTTCTTTTTTTTTGGGTATGGTCTTCATCTATTAAATATCTTAAGGTTTTTTTGGTTTTAACTTATTTTTTAATATGAGTAGCCTAACTTGACAACTTGTCCTAAACTTCAAAGATTTTTTTGTTGTTTTGTTTTGGGTGATTGTTCAGTGAATGAGAACCCTAACACATTAAAAAAAACTTTGAATACCTGATGCCACCCACAACCACGTAATAGGACCTACAATAACATAACAAACAAATATACTGTAATAGCTACCCAGGGGCTCATGGATAAGAGCACTTTGCCATTTCGTTACATATATTTGAACACAGAAAATGGCTTTTGGCAGGAGACCCAAGAGGGAGCGATTGGTTGGATGCTTGGAGGGCAAGAAAATGAACACATCTAGACTTTCTACAATGTTTTGGTTGTGGTATTCTGAGATTTTAGAGCATCTAGAGCGATCAGTATGTGATCCCATGGAGTGAAATTGAATGAAGAAAACGTCAAAATATGGCGGTTTGGCTCAGCATAATTGCACAATTTGTAGTGGCTGGTGAAAGGTTTCAGCACCTCTGTGTACCTGCAGCAAAGAGTGTAATAAATTTGATCTGACTGCTGCTCAGTGTTTTTTAATCTGCCCATTATAATGATCGGTCCAGGTGGTTTGCTATTACTACTCCAGGGCACCTATTTACAAACCATATGGGATAAGACCCAGCTGCTATTGGGAACATATCGGGGAACGCATTTGGGAACATGATAAGAACATGTTGAGAACACATTAGGAACAAAAAAGAAAAAGAAAAATAACGCCCCCGACCCCACCCCCAAAAAGGAGAAAACTGGGCACATCATTAGTGCATGCTGAGCCTTCCCATCGGTTGCATACAATCTCTATTTTTTCAAAACTGTTTGTCACCATTTTTGGCCTGGGCTAATGGCAGGGGCAGAAATTTGAGTACATAAACTGAGGGTACCATCGCAAAAACAAGTTGAAACTATGGAGGCTTCCCAAAATAGAAGATTGTATGGAAGGATGGAGTGCCTCCCCACTAGGCCCACTTATGTAGAGGTGAGAAGGGAGGACTTTGGGCAAAACATATTACAGTACTACGAGGTGCTATTGAGAACGCCCCTGGGGAACACATTGGGAACATGGGAACATATTCAAAACCTGATGAGAACCCATTGGGAACTTTAAGGGAACATATTGGGAACAAAGGAGAAAGAAAAAAAAATCAAGGCACTTTGAGGGCATGCTGAGCCTTCCCATTGGCTGCATGAGATTTCTGTGTTCCAAAACTGTTCGTCACCATTTTTGTTCCAATTTGTGTTCTTTCTTCTTCTTCCTCCTTGGAAACCCTAATGAACCTTAAGGATTAGGGTTTACTATCAACATTGGACTTAAGACGAAATGGTTGTTGGCAAGACAGTTTGTGTGACTGGTGCTTCCGGCTTCATTGCCTCTTGGCTTGTGAAGCTGCTTTTGGAGCGTGGATATACTGTGCGAGGGACGATTCGTAACCCAGGTACGCAGTTAGTATTCGGGAAGGCCAGGAAGGAAATAATGCTTAGGGCATGTTGTTCATTGTAGTCTGGTTTGTCATCTTTGACTCCATCAACATTCCAGTGTTTTTCTTTTTTTTCTTTCTGGGCTTTTGTTTGTCGCAATGCAGAAAGTTGCAGCTTGTGTGATGATGATTGCACTTGTATTCTACCATCATAAATTTCGTTTTTTATGCATGTGCTTGGATTGAATTTATGTGGATTTTGTTTTCGAGTCTTTTTTTTTTCTCGGATCCGTCATTGCAATGTTACTGTGCATTTCAGACTTGATTTCCTCTTCACAGGGTATCTAAGTTTTGGGTAGATACAGCATTGAACATGATGATGATGCAAAACTTCGTCAGCATTGTGCCACTTGATATCATGGATTTTATGTGGGCATCATGTAGACCAGGGTTCAAAATATGTTGCAGATCAAGTGGGGTATCAAATCTGTGGAAATGGCGACACCTAGGCCCACCAAGGAAGAGTTTCACAGAGTTGGAACCTGTGAGCCTTCATTGTTGGAAGAATTACACTTGTCATGAGGACTAGTAAGATGGTTATTTTGGGATGGATGGGGGTGTGGCAGAGAAAGCAAAGTATCTGCTGCAGTTACCAGGTGCCAGTGACCGCCTGAAGTTGTTTTCTGCTAACCTTTTGGAGCCTGGAAGCTTTGATGAAGTTGTGGCTGCCTGTGATGGAGTATTCCATGTTGCGTCTCCAACTTCTGCAGAGGCAATTACAGATCCCCAGGTTTCATCTTCCCCCTTCAACGTATTTGGTTTCTGCTTTTTCCAAGATTCAAAATTTCTCACAAGTCTTAAATTTTTAGTGTTAAAAAACTACATGTTGATAAACCCTTTGCTATCTGTCTACTGGGGGGAAAAACATCCAATAAGCTTCCAACTATTACACATGGAATTGAGTAGGAAAAGGCAAGTGTCACTTCATTTGTTCTTTACTAGCTTAGAGGGTTGTCTATGTGGCAGGCACAATTCATTTTACCAGCAGTCAATGGGACTCTGAATGTGTTAGCTTCCTGTGCAAAAGTGCACACACAGAGGGTGGTCTTGACATCAAGTGTAGGAGCCATCAACCGCACTCCTAAATGCACTCCTGAAATTGTTGTTGATGAGAGTTTCTGGAGTGAAGAAGACTATTGTCAGGAAAGAAAGGTCTGCTGGATCTACTGATCTCTATTCTCTATTTCTAGGTTTTTCCTATGCATCTTAGCTTTGCTCTTGATTTTTTCTTGTAATGCTGAGAATTTAACTGATTTTGGAAGATTTATGAGATAGCATGTGGTTGGTGCAGGATTGGTATGCGTTGTCCAAGACACTTGCAGAAAAGGCAGCATGGGATTTTGTGAAAGAGAAGGGTTTAGACATGGTGGTCATCAACCCCAGTGGGGTTTTGGGTCCTACTTTACAAGCTTCAGAACTTGGAACTAATAAATATATTTTGGGATTACTAAATGGTGAGTATCTCCAAATCCTCATAGCCTGAAGTATTTGGCTCATCGTTTAATGTGCATGAGTTGGAATAAGCCTTTGGACTCTTTGGGCACTTTGCCAAAATGTTTGATGTTGTCTTGGTATTTGCAGGGACAATGAAGGTATATCCAAACCTTACTTTTGGTGTTGTGGGGGTCAAAGATGTGGCAATGGCTCATATATTGGCATATGAGTCACAGCATGCAACAGGCCGATACATTTGTTCTGGGCCTGTACTCCAATCTGCTGATGTGGTCTCACTTTTGAAGAAGCTGTATCCAATGTATGACATTTCAGCTAAGTAAGTCACAAGTCTCTCTCCCTTCACTTTCTCTCCAGCTTGCATCATCAAGTCAAAAAAATGGGTGTCATTCACACTGTAGGGGGATATCTTCCCCACCCATGCCTTTCCCTGGGAGCAGTTTTCTTGATGTCTAGTTTTTTTTGCTTGCCAAGTTGATAGAAAGCAGTGGGTGAATTGGTGGGTCACCAGGGTTGGTGATGAAGCTTTCCATATGGTTCCGCCATACAATTTGTCATCCCAAAAGTTGAGGGATCTTGGACTCCACGTGCAACCCATTGAAGATGTCATTTATGAAACTGTAGCAAGCTTCAAGGAGTGGGGGCTGTTGGACTAAAGACATTGCCCGCACATGTGATACGCCTGGATCGGGCTTTCATGTTATTGTGGAGCAAACTACTGACCTTAAAAGTCTTTCCTTCGGTAGGTTAATTGCCAGGAGTACTCAGCGATATAAGTTTTCTTGGGTCCTATACAAGGGGAGGATGGTACATGCACTGAAGAGGGCTATGTTTTAATGTTGCCTGCAAGCCCTTACAAGACTTGCATAAGTTCTTTATGGTTTTTGTGTTTTCATCAAATTTAGTGGCATGTTTTAGTATGAATGTTGTGTGATTAGTGTCATATTTGATTAATTGTTGTATCAACAAACTGGATTACATATTTCATGACTTTGGTGAATGGAAGTTTGGAATCTGATATGGATCTTTGTTAATTATAATGTCGAATCAAAGGCCAGGGCACTGATCTTGTAAATTGAGTATAAAAATTGAAAATCTATCTATGTTTATTTATAACATTTGCCAAGTTGGTTACATATTTGAAGCTTAAAATTGATATGAATTGAAGTTGTTTTGATTGTTAATTTTGCCTCCTTTAATGGGATATACACTTGGGGGTAACAAGCTTTTTTGGATGGCCTAATGAAATTAGTATTTTCTGTTTGTTTTCAAATGAATTGCATTGATTAGCAATCTTGCATAACATGCTTATATTTAATTTAAGGATTAATTTGAGGGTCAAGAATATTGGGTTAATTGCATTTTGTCTTCATTATATAAAGACTTCCTTTTATGACTAGTAAATGAACTCATTCCATACAAGGAGCTTGTAAAGTTTGATTATGTTGAATGCATTATTGCAAGAATCTAATTTTCTTTTGATCAATTTCAGAAATTGAAACTTTAATTGTTGTTAATACATCTATGTGTTACCTATGCACATGCAAATTGAATACTTTTGGTTTGAAAGTTTAACTAAATCAAAAAAATAATTAGAAATACAATTGAAAAATGCGTTCAAATGTATAATGTGCCTGTCTTGTTTACAAAAGTATTTATAAATGAATTATATATTAATTCTATTAATTTCCATAGAATTTATTTCACAAGAATCAAATGTCAAAGTTAAACAAGATTACAATTTACTAAGCTAGCCTACTTTAAAATACCAAGATTTATATCATGTTCAATGTATTGTTTTTTCTCTCTATTTCACAACCAAACTACTTCATGATTCTTATTTTTAGAACATAGAAAAAACACCTAGTAATTCTTGAAATACATTAGAGGAAAAGCTTGACAATCCTGAGCATTCCAACTTCCAACCAATGCTTTTATTTTTGGAGACTTTTTGAATTTTTTGGAACCTAAAAAATATGATTTCGATACATACAAAGGTTTTTTGTGAAAAAAATGATCCTAATTTGCCAAAATTCTCTTTTCTTTTTTTCTAATCATCAGATTTCTACAACATAGAAGACAAAATATAATATGATTTTAATGTTTTTTTAACTTTCAATTCTTTTCTATAGCCAAATTTGGTTAAATTTTCCTATTGATATTCACCAATTAAGCTTAGTGTTTTTTTCGTATTAAATTTCGCCAAAATGTGAAAAATTAAAATAATAGGGAATATTTTGTCACAATATTCTTTTTTCCTGTAAAAAATCACCAGATTTCAAAAAGAATTATTTTTGGGAAAAAAATTGCCATATTTGAACTCTAATTTTAGTTTTGTAGCATATTTTAAACTAGTTTTAAAAATATTTAGACATGATCTAAAAACATGTCGCCATTTAATGTTAAATCCTTCTTGAGATGCCAGCCACTAACACAAGATTAGAAAATTGGGGGGGAAAATCAGTTATTTGGTTGCAAAATTCAATATTCAACATTCAAAAAACTAAACCTTGTATGGGTGTGAGTTCCTTATGAGTTGTCATGCTTTTGAATGTATATTAATGGACAGTATATGTACATAATATACAAATGGATTATGGAACATGTAGAATGTTGAGGGGCCATTATTGTTATTATGTCATCAAATGCTACTAATGTTAATGCTAAAGATGTACATTTGAATAGTGAGATGAATTAGGATAAAAAAATAGTCCCTTAAAATCCCCAACAATTGTTCCTAGAGTTTTGAAATTTGGATCATATCATTACTTGAATTTAAACTCTCTAAGCACCTTCAAGATGTACTAAATATCAAGCTTACCATACGTTATTTTACATTTTATAAAATGAATATTTTTAAAGGGAAAATAGTTCCTATAAACTATGGCATTAATTATAAATTATAGTTGAAATTAACATCATGTCCAATAATTTTTCTATATTGACCTCATAAACAAAAAAAAGTACAAAATATTTCATAATAATAAGCAAAAATAAGTAAAACATTTCACTATATGAACATTTTCATACATTTCCTTGAAAGTTGACTTGATTGTTAAAAGTTGGCTTCATGGCAACATTTGAGTGTTGAGGTTAATGGAAAATTAGATGTGGAGGAGTTTGGAAATGCCAAAAATAAAATTCTTGGAAATTTAAGACATGACTTTTAAACATAAGATGTTTTGTGGCTATTATTGAATGTAGGATTGTCAAATGTATCCATGATTGACATCCTTAATGGTGAGAGGCTATCTTAATAGTGAAAAAAATAATGATTGCATTCTATGATGAACCAAGGTGTTTATTATTTCATGTATTAAATTTATTTTCATATCTTCCTAATTTGGACTTGGACCCCTAGTTACTCCCCTATTTGTTGTTTCAAGCCTATTTCATGGTTATCCTTCAAAACAACCAAATTGGCAACTAAAACCCAGAGTGAAGATGAATTCACAAAGCAATTAACCAGGGCATCAAATTTAATTGCCTAGGTTATAGGTAGTTTCAATAGTTTTCAATGTTCAAGGCTCAGAATTTGAAGTTCGCATTTTAAGATTAGGGTTTGGGTTTGGGTAAGTGGTTTTAGGGTTTAGCCTCAAATCAATTGGTTCAGGTTGTAAAAGACCATGGCAACATTTATGTTTTTCAGATTCTAAGGATAGGGCTAAAGTTTTGATCAACAATTTTATGGTTACAATCAATTGGTTCAAATTTTTAGGGTTAAGGGTTTTAAGGGTTCAAAGCAACATTTATGTTTTCACATTCTTGGGTTCAGGTTTGGTATGTGACTTAAAATTTTATGGTTGTAATCTCTTGGTTCAACTTTTAAGGTTTGGAGGTCAACAATTCAAAAGAACATTTGTTTCTCTCACATTTTTAAGTTTGGATTTTGATCATGGTTTTAAGGTTCAATTGAAATGAAGTGGTTCATAAGTGGTTTTATGCCCCAAAACCCTTTCCTAGACATTATTGAAAAAGGAATCACAACATTATAAACATTTTAAGTATTTTTTACATATTTGGCAAAAAGAATCTCCACACAACCTTAATATGGTTTCCAATGATGTAGACCTATGAAATAATTCCACCTACAAATAAACATAAATGTTAGCTTTTGGCTTGTTTTAATCACTAATTTTTATTTTAAAATATGTTTAAGTAATACCAAACCTAAATATAAAATGAATATTAAACTATCATTAAGTGTTTTATTTTGAGCACATGGTGTTTCCTTTATGGCTTTAAACCTTATTTACCTTCAAATCCCTAATGCTTGTGAATGCCCAACTAAGTTGTAATTTTCACATGATCATGACGGTCATTTATATTACAAGACTCGGAATCATTAGTCTTGTATAGGTGCTCCATTTTTAAGCAATGGTTCAAGCATTCAAGTTCAATTAAGTGGAATCAAATGGTAAGAAAAAATCATTTATGTCCATGTTCAATGGTTGTCTTGAGATAATTTGATGGTCAAGTTGGATAACTTCGAATGTAATCCATGGTAAGGTCTACCCAACAATAATTTTTTAATTCTTATTTATTTAATGAAGATGCCATAACATTGAAGGGGGATGGGAAGGTGTGGGATGATATTTTGGATGACACTTGAATCCAAGAAAGGAAATAGCAATAGGTTGGGCTTGGGCAACCTCTTCATGTGCATAACTATAAGGTGAGAAGAATGCCAAGTTTAATCATATTTTTTGCTAGTCAAATTTGTAGGCTTCAAAAATCAATTTGTTTTTAAACATCAATTACAACAACCAATTTAAGCCAACTACAATGAAAATGGTTTCACAAATTTTGTGCATGAAAACAAAAGAAGATCCTATGCTTAAAAGAAACGCCTCTTCAAATGTGGACTACTTGTTATCTTCTTATGCACACCTTTGATAGAATGAAGTGTAAATTTTTTTAAGAATTTAAAAATAATGTTAAGTTAACTAGAGTAGTTTTTATCAAAACACATACCACAAACCTTGCAACCGCTTAACATGGTGTAACTTCTCCTTTCAAATGCTAATGAAAGCTCCATAGGTCACAACTTCACCCCACAAGTCACAACCTTTCCTTCAAAAGTTCCATAGGTCACAATTTTGTTTCATAGGTTGTAACTTTGCCTTGCAAGTCAATCATTTCCCCCAAAAGTTTCATACATTACAACTTTACACTACAAGTCACAACTAGCTATAGAATGTAACCTCCTTGCCAATCATGACTTTCTTCCCAAAAGCTTTGTAAGTCATAACTTCATCCCATAAGACACAACCTTCTCCATGTAGCTTTTGTGCAAGTCACAACATTCAATACAATGCACAAAAATAATAACAAGCCTTCCAACACAATTTGCATGTCTTTCATTTAAAACAACTCTCTTTCACAAGGATGGAAGATACTAAACCCAAAATTTTGTTTGGTTTTTAGTTTTAGTGGAAAAATAAATTTGGTGTTCATATTTTTTCATTTATAAAATTTTCATATTCAATTTCCATTGCCATGCCTAATTTAATTCAAACTAATCAGCTTCATACCTTATTGGGGTTCATAATTTAATAGTATTTCAACTCGATGTCGATAGTTAATATGAACAATCATTATCAATTGTTAAATTTTCATGTTTGAATGCATTTTGATATTGTGATTACTTGTAACTTTCAATCTTATAGTGCATTGGCAAAACATGCAAGAAGATTTTTCACTATAGATGGAATGGATGGGTATACATGTGTTTGCATGTATTGTGGATTTTCCAATTTTACATCAGTATGGTTTTGAAGGGTTTAAACATGGTAAAGTGGACCAAGAAATGCATTTACCCAAATCCAAATTTTAAATATGAAAATTTTCAGCATAAACGTAAAAAAGTAGATTCAAATTTTTTTAAAAGTTTCATTATAAAAGCCTCCATGCTTCCATTGAGTTTTGATGAAATGAATACAAACTTTAGCACAATAAAAGTAGGTAACAAGTAAGAATGAAACTAACAAATCAACATTATGTTCATCCTACTTCTACATTAAACGTTAAATATATTTTGATTTTATTATGAAAATTTTAAAAGTCCACCAGTATATTTAGCATGACATTGATTTTTAAATAAAATATATACAATATATTAATCTACTCGTGCTTAAATTTCAATCTACTTTTTGGTTGTGACACCAATTTGAATTTTGATTCAAATTTATTTTAAACATGTGGTTTTAAAATATAGTTGTAGCAAAGTCAAAGACTTCATATAATTAAACATGAAAATAAATAACATTTAAAAATTCAATATACCAAAACCTCTTTCATGGCCACTTTCCATTTATGTTGCAAGATAATTCTCTGGTCTATTTCACCATGCTTTTTGTTTTGAACCCAATTCCTTGTGATCAAATCAATAAAAACATGGCATGTCACAAATGATATCCCTAACATCATCACTATCATCATTTTCGACATCATCATGGGTGGAATTCATCCATGAATGTTCACTTTTCATATATTCATCTACTTATCATTATATTCACTTTGGGAACACGTTGCTTGTAGACACTATACCATACAAAAGCATGTTCAAAGCCCATATGGTGTCATTTTTTTTGGAACCTTTTGACAACCGTCGTGGGAAGGACCATAATTTCTTGGAGTCTATTCTCCCTTAGTTGGAAAACCTTAATTTATCTAAATACGATGTTCCCACCTTTGTTGAACATAATCCCTTTAGTAGGATTAAATTTATTGATCAAAATAATCCAAGACTTTTTAAAATGTTATTTGTGAAATGTAGTCAAACATGCCAACCCATTTTTTGTAATAATGCAAAATTGAAATTGAAACAAAAAATACCTTATTAATTGTTCATCTTCAAAATTTTCTTATTTGAATATCTAAAAACTTTCCTTTGGTGAAATTTATTTTATTTTATTTCTTGGATCTTCCTTGTATTCTTTGCCTTTCTTGCATCTTGATTTGGTCCAATGCACCATTGGTTAAACCTCACATTCCTCCAAGCATCCAATGGCCACTAGGTGTTATCCAAGATCAACTTGGTGGCCACCAAGTCATGATATGTGTGTTTCAATCATGTTTTCACCGAATTCCTTTACAAAATTATCCTTCCATGTTTTAGATATCAATTTCATTTGTGTATATTCTATGTTTGATTAACATCTCCTTTGGATGGAGGCTTCTACTCATTCTTAAATGTCTCTTTGTTCTTATTTTTTTCCTTTTTAGTAGGTGCATGTTGTTTTTATTCTGATGTAAAGACACATAGTTGGATTTTTCGACCTCGACCTAACACAACTAAAAAGCTCTTCATTATCAATGTCAATGATGTCTTTTGTTATTTTCTAATGTGTGCCCTTCTTCAAGGGGATTAATGAAAGACTTGGAAAAATTTAGATGTATCCAAGTTGGAAATTCATGTTGGCGTACTTGATTTCCTAACTTGAACATTTGAACATTTTTACATTGTTATTTGGTTGTGTATGTTGTTAGAAGACGTCCTCCAAATTTTACCTTTGTTGATGCGCAATATTCTCGTCGATCAATTTGTGTTTGTTTGGGGACGTGAGTAATGCATTGCAACAACGAGTCAACTTACACATACAATTTATTTATACTTGAAGGACTTGGATCGAGTTCACCTTGCTTGCAAAGGTTTACTTTATTGGGACATGGATCAAACATTACTCATTGATGATGAACCTAGCAAAGTGTTATGGACCGATTACGAACAAGTGGAGAATTACAAGACAAGACAAGTTTTATTGATCCATCAACTGGTGTTGATTTGCTGAAGAGTTGTTCCCCATACTATCTCCTTTTATAACCCTGAACCATACTAGTCCCAAAATATCCTAGGCCATGATATTGCCAAAAGTATTCAAAAATATCCTAGGCCATGATATTGCCAAAAGTATCCCAAAATATCTTAGGCCATGATATTACCAAAAGTATCCCAAAATATCTTAGGCCATGATATTACCAAAAGTATCCCAAAATATCCTAAGCCATGATATTGCCAAAAGTATCCCAAAATATCCTAAGCCATGATATTACCAAAAGTATCCAAAAATATTCTAGGCCATGACAATAGGGGGGACATTAGGTTTAGGGAAATTAAGCCTGACTCTTTGTCATTAATTGTTTTAAAGTAACCTTTTCCCTAACATTTATATTATTTTCATGGAATATTTTTAAAGTGAATTTATGTATTCACATACACACATATATCTAATGAAGCTCCTATTTTTCTTTTCTTTTTCATTAAGGGAGAAGAGATTGAAGGTAACTCCATGACAAAGGTATAAATGATAAAAAGAACCTTCCCACTAGTTCCCAACCCCCCGCCCCCCGCCCCCCCCAAATTAGGTCTAAAACATAAGTCGATAGTTTGTATACAATTTAGGGTTATGCAAAAAAATTCCAAACTTAGCTTTAACACTTACTTCTAAAAAAATTGTTAAATTCCACCATTAAAGTTATGTAGCCAATTCTTTTTGTGTTTATTTAATTTGAGGTCAATTTTAAAGATTTTTTTGTTACATACAAAGGTTTTAACTCAACATTTGAAGGTTCATTATATAGGTTTGCTTAATTTTTCAAATTCAAACCTATGCATGCATTAGGTTGTAATGTTTACATGATGGGGGTTAAAATTTTCAATTTGTAATACTATACCCTATCACCCGATGTTAAATCCCAAATTGCAATACCTAGGTAAATCTATGTTATGTACCCCCTTGATTTCACAATACAAAAACCTATTCCCTCATCATCTAAGGTTATGTAAGATCATTTTGTTTATTAAATGCAATACTTACATTTAGTGCATAAAAACAATAGGATGTATCCAAAAGATACCTATTTAAAAAAAATTAACCAATTATCAATACCTTCATCTTTAGGTGTAAGCATTGATTGTGGGCATGTCCTAATTTTTCCAAACTTTAATTTGCAATACTTACATTGTTTGTACTGAGTTTTAAGGTGATCATTAAGGTAATTTTTCATTTATTATTATAATGTATATTACCAATTTACCATAGTAAGCTTATCATTATACCTACATAAATTTATATTGTGTACCCTCACCAAAAGGCCCCTTTTGGTGAATAAAAATTTATTATGCAGGTATTGCAAAAATTTAGTCTTTCATAATCTAAGTATACTTTAAGGGATCTTGTTCACCAAACGCAATACCTACATTTAATGGACCGAATGTAATAACAAATATCCAAATGATATTTATAACTAAAGCAAATCATCATTTTAATGAAAAAAAAAGGACAATACTGACATTAAGTGGTAAAATCCCCCTCCGGAAGGAATAGGGAATTCATAATATCTTCATCTAACATAATTAATACCCACAAAAGATATGAAATTATATGCAATATTTGTGTTAATGCTTGTTAACTTTTAATTATGATATACCCTAAACCTTGCAAAACATACACGTAATACTACTTAAATGCCACAAGAAAAAAAAAGGGTAAACATTACCCGCATATTGACTTGGTGATTATTGCACAACTGACTTGCAATACCCACCTTTATATAATGTTTGAGTGAAATATTCTTGTTTGGGAGTTTTTGAAGATATGTCTTATATAGCCTAAATAATGTAACTTTAAATTTTAAGCCCTATATGTTCTCTAATACAAAAATCAATGCATTAACACATAAATAATCTATTATTTGACACAATTGTAATATGATGCACATTTTAGTAATGGAAAATTAAAATGGGGGATAGGTACAAACAAATTTGTGTTTTTTTTACTCACGAGCCCTCTTCTCATGAATGTTTTTATGTTTTAACATCGTCTCATGCCAATCCTTCATCCAATGCATCGAATTACCAAGTCCATCATTGATGCAATGAAATACCATGCTAGGATGCATGACTTCATTCTCCGTGGGGGTGGATGAACTTGAAAGTTGGTTATGATCTTTCTTTTTTGCCACATTGGGGGAAGTATCATCTGGTTTCATAAGCTCACACATATCAACAACCCATGGTTTTTCAGAGTGATCTTCGTTAGCCTCTTCATCATTAGATTTATTGTCATAAATGTGCAAATAGGTAGGGTTCACAAACATGGCAACAAAATCTCCACGATCAAATCCATACCATGTCCCACAATATTGAATTATATATTTTTTAGTGAGATTGGTACATGTAAGAAAAATGGCAACTTGATGCTTACATAAGTTTCCACATAATGCACATTCACATGTGCAACAAACATACCGTAGTGCCACGAAAGGTTCGGGCAGGCTATAATGATCAATTTAATTAATCTTGAGGAATTTTTTTGGAAAAGGTCCATCAGTGCTGCAGGAAATGCATTGTTTTCAAGGGAAAGGTCCAGTAATCTGCCAAAAAGTTCCATTACAGGTCCAAGCCAATTTTCGTTTTGTTTTGTTTTGATGTTGCAAGCACACATGTGCAACATTTCTGAGCTTTTTTTGGCGCCAAAAGGTCCGGTTTTGGGGGAAAACATTCGTTACAGAAGTCCAAAAGTCATTTATTTGCCCAATAAAAGATTGTTTCGGCCTCTAGCCCAAATTCATTAACGAACCTTTCGTGGCACTACGGTATTTGGTGAAAGGAAGTGGGACCTTATATGTCATATTCGGATGTTGTTGGCTTCGTACCATCCATGCATGGCCAGTTTCATTTGAATCATCTATCCCATGGGTGACATTGGTGTGAAGGATCAATTTGGCCTTCTCAACGTTTGTTTTCACAATGCGTCCCACAACCTTATTTCTTATGAACTTGTGTTTCTTCATTTTAGTTGTGTGCATGTGGTGCCCTGCAACCGTTGTTGTGGGTCTCCCCACTAACCAATCAATTTGTCAACTTCGAATCCCTTTTGTTTCCAAAGAAAACCAGTGTTTCAATGCCCCATGGTAAGACTAAATTGATGATTATATGTCTTGGTTTGAATGTGGCACTCGTCAAACCCCCACCATCCACAAATTTACAACAACATATAGTGTGGATCCATAAATTATTGTGTAGGTATTGCATTTCCTTCTACCATATATAGTATGGATTAGAGTCATAATGTGGGTATTGCATTTTTTCCCCATATATAATGTGCATCTTTAAAAAGTCATGCAGGTATTGCATTTAGGGTTCCACATATAGTGTGGATTAGGGTCATAATGTGAATATTGCACTTTGCCCCCACATATAATATGCATATTTAAATTGTCATGCAAGTATTACGTTTAGTGCTCCCATATATTTTGTGGATTAAGGTCTTAATGTGGGTATTGCATTTAGTGCCCACATGGGATTACTAAGTCCACCATTGGTGTTTTTACCTTAATTCAAAGAGTGAATATTTTGGGATATGCACAACATGGTGCAACAACAATAATGGTTTGAGAGTTAATTCACGTATCAACTTGGAAATAATAGGTCTAAAAATATCGAGTCCATGAATCACTGAGTAAATGTCGGATGAAACTTTTAATAATTTTGTTTTTCCCATGAGTCATGAAGGCTTCAATGCTTTCATTTGGTTTAATGGGCATGTACATGACAGTGGGAAGGTCATCCACACGTCGCATTTCATGGTCTTTGATTTTTTCCATCGAATGTAAGCACCAAGCCTTTAAGACGTGCCACACACTAAGGTAAATGGGCACTTGATCGTCGCCCCACACAATCCTAACCATGCATATAATACCAATTTATTATCATTTCAACTAATAACATTATTTAAAATGGAGAAAGTTGAATAAAATTTTGAAATGGCTACATGTACATAAAAGTTCAAAAAAAGGTAGAATGAAAATAAAACTCATCGCAATGCTCGTAATTCTTGTGGAACATCATCAACAATGAAACATGAAGGTTTTCATTTAAGGTTCTTCCTTAAAAGCTTTGTTTTCAAAAGAATTAACCATTTCACCAAATCATTACATGTTTGGTGACTTGTAATGATCCATGCAACAGGCTTTCTAGTGCGATGTGCATCAAACACCATCAATGTGAACAAATGAAATTTCACATCATTGGTACCGAAGGTGGTTCCATTGAAATTGCTTCATTATCACCTAATGAAACCATGGCTTATAATTAAAATGAGCTTTGTATCATTATTATGAATGGGACATGAATCTCATTATGTTTACTTGGATCTTGAAAATTAAACACATCATTTAAATGACTAAATGCCCATGTGCGAAGGGAAATGGCTGGCTTTTGGTGTAAACGCCAACTCCTTTTTTGGTGTTTGTGATCCAAGTAAGCAATATCTTATTGTCTAATGAAATCATCCCTTGTCATCGCTTCTCCTACATTGATTCTAGCCCACCATATTATCTTATGCTTATCATATATTTGTTTGATGGTGTAACCTAAACCCAATTGGGTCCAAATGTGGTCCTTGAAGGCTTGTGACATTTGTGGAGCAAAAAAAGATGGTCGTGCAAGATGGAATCAAGGTCATGTTTGCCATGTGCAGGCTCACCATTGTCTGTGTATGAGGTCGATGGTAGAAGATTATCTTTGCCACCTCAAATTGTATGTACAATCACCTAATCAAAAATTGAACAAAATAACCCCATTTAATGGATCGATGGTGATTTGGGTCTCCACGATTATCTTTCGACTTGTACCCACATGCATAATTACAAAATGTGAAATCAATTTAGGACTTAACGTTTGGTACAATATGAGGTTAAAAAACAAGTTCCATATAACAAAAATGAATAATAGAACATCATACCAAATATGGCCGAAGTGGTTTTAGATTCTTGGCATTTTTACATTTTCTTATGAAAGTACCCACTTATAAATGTTCCACTCCATCAATGAGTCTTCATGGCTTCATTCACCATTTAGAAAATTTGAGATTTGTGCATGTGGGATGTATGCACATTCAACCTTGATTATATGTGCCCTTCTATGTCGAACATTTTTTTTCCACACCAAATCCATGTTGTTAAATGATGATTTCTTTGGGTTTTGAATTTCAATATATTGAGATTTTGAAGCATGACCCATGTTTGAAACTATGCTTTGAATTGATTGTACAAGAAAAAATAATAAATTGATATTGATGTCCAAAAGTTTATTTGCAATATGTTGAATTACATATAAATTGTCATATTCAATATTAATGCAAATGTACATGTTTTAAATACTTAATTTGTATCCCTCATCTAAACCTTATATAATCATGCACATAATACCCTAAATGCTAAGTATGTAGAACATATGATATGGTCTATGGCCATAATTATAAATTTTAAATCCATGTTATCTATGGATAATACCCACATGATAGTTGACAAACTACACTATTTATGGAGAAAATAAATGCAATACCTCCATGACAATTTAAAGATGCACATTGTACATGGGGAAAAATTACAATATTCACATTATGACCTTAATCCACACTATATGTGGGAGCCTTAAATGCAATACCTACATGACTTTTATAGATGCACACTGTATATGGGGAAAAAAATGCAATACCCACATTATGACCTTAATCCACACTATATGTGGGAGCCTTAAATGCAATGCCTACATGACTTTTTATAGATGCACATTATATATGGGGAAAAAATGCAATACCCACATTATGACTTTAATCCACACTATATGTGGGAGCCTTAAATGCAATGCCTACATGACTTTTTATAGATGCACACTGTATGTGGGGGCAAAGTGCAATACTTGCATTATGACCATAATCCACATTATATATGGAGAGGGAAATGCAATACATGCATAACAATTTAAAGATGCACACTATGTACGAGTGGCAAAATGTAATATTGGCATTATGATCCTAAATCCACACTATCTATGGGAGGCCAAAATGTTAAATCCATATATCAAACACGGAACATTCTTAGTGGAATTTGATGACTATATTAAAACCATCTAAGGAAATTGATTTCTTTAAATTAGGAGCAAAACAATATAATAAAAAGGAAATGATTATGAAAAATAACATATTGTTGATTATAAGGATGATATCACATTCAAATGAGTTTATCTTGATTTGAAAACACAACCTAAATAAATCAACACACATTTCATTAAGCCTTAAACTTAAAACCTTAAATGCTTTTAATGATAAATGCTTTCAACCTAATGATTTTACAAACAAAACTACAAATGGAATACAAAAAACATTTATAACAACTATCTTTTGAATTTTAGAGCTAATCAATTAAAAATTATAACAAATGGAAGCATTAGCCTTAGAGTTTAAAAGTAATTACCCCAAATTTTTTATATAAACCTAAAATTTTTTAATGGTAAATGTCCTAAAAATTAATAACTATATAAACATATACAAATGCCATACAAAATAATCTTTTAGGAGTGAGTGATGAATTAAAATTGAAACATAATGAAAAGAAAGAAATAAATGAATGAAATAAGAGTTTATTCTCTTACCTTTAGTGTGGTCACTTCAAGCTTAACCAAGAAGAAATATAGGTTTAGCCAAGAGATAGGAAGTTTAATCAAGAAAAAATATAAGTTTAGTGAAGAAATAAAAATTAGTCAATAAAATATATAGGTTTAGCCAAAAGATAAAATTTAGTCAATAAAATATATAGGTTTTGCCAAGAGATAGAAGTTTAACCAAGAAGAAATATAGGTTTAGCCAAGAGGAGATAAAAGTTTTGCCAAGGTAAGTAAAGGATTAATTATTAGTTAGTAGGCAAGGCTAAGATTTAGGTCAATATAATAGCTAGGTGGCTGGGTAGTATGGAGGTTAGGGTTGAGGAAAAATTGGCAATGAAAAAAAAATGGTCAAAGGTCAACAGCCAAAAAAGATTGAATGTGGTAGAATGTTGGTTAATGTAAGATAAAGAGATGAATGAAAAATAGGCGAATCATCCAGCCCATCCTGTGGACAGAACGGTCAATTGGTGCAGTCATGGGGGCTGGTTCACTCTGGCCTAAACTTAGTACATATAATAAAATACAGCTCTGTTGATGTACAATACAGTAAAGCTTAGTCTTCATTAGGGTGGATTTATATGTGCATTTGGCCTTGTTGGTTGCTTGGTGATTAGAGGACACCAGTCAATGCTAGTGACCACCAAGGCACTGATGTGATACTTTTTGTTAAATAAGGTGAAAAAAGTTTGGAAATAAAGTGTAATGTTTTTTGTTAAATAATGTGGAAAACTTGAAGGAAAATAGTGGGACACTTGTTGTTGGCAATGAAAAAAATTGGGTTATTTTATATTAAATAATGGGAAAGACATTTGAGAAAAGTGAGATACTTTTTGTTATAACTTGGAAAACTTGAGAGAAAAAAGTATGATGTTCTTTGTTAAATGATGTGGAAAACTTGGGGATATGCTTTGTTAATAATGAAAAAAATGTGGGGGTACTTTAAGTTACATAAGATGAAAAATTTGAGGGAAAATGTGAGATTTTTTTTGTTGATAACTCAAGAGAACTTGAGGGCAAAACTACAATATTTCTTGTTAATAATGTGGAAAACTTGAGGGAAAAAAGTGGGATATGTTGAGCCAAAAGTGGTTTAGCCTACCTATCATTTGCATGGAGAAGTTGAGAAACAAGTTGAGAAATGAGTGGAAGACGTTGGTTTAACATTTATGTCATAATTGTGAAAAAAGTGAGGGTAAAAGAGGGATAGTATGAGCATAGTGCAGTCTAACCTCCATGTTACAAATGTGAAAATTTCATACAAACATGTGAGATGGCGTTGAGGCAAAAATGTGGATATGAGTCTATATTTCCACACAGTTTAGCGTGGATGGCGAGCTTTGGAAGCTGCAACGGAAAGTTGCAATCCATGAATTTACAACAAGATCACTGCACAACTTCATGCAGCAAATAGTGCAAGTGGAACTTGACACACGGTTGATTCCGTTGCTGTCGCATACATGCAGTGCAGGAGTGGTTGTAGATCTGCAAGAGCTTTTGTATGGTTCACATTCGATACCATCTGCAAACTAGCTTTTGGAGTTGATCCTGAATGCCTTCATATCTCGCTTCCGGCTGTGGAGTTTGATCAGGCGTTTGACACAGCCACCAAGATCTCCTCCTCCCGCTTCCACACCTACCCTTTCATTTGGAGAACCCTGCGGGCTCTCAATGTCGGCAGCGAAAGAAAAGTTGCGGGAAGCTATCCACCAAATCGACGAATTTGCTATGTCTGTGATCCACAAAAGGAAGCAACAAATGCAGGAGCAGGTTGCAGAAACTGCTGCATCGCCAATATCAGCGGCTGCTGATGATCATGCGGGTCGAGCCGCCCCGGTCGGGAGGATCGACACGTCCAGTCCCGCCACTGCCGGAATACAAGATTCACATCAGTCCACTGCAGCTGCAGATCAGCTGCATCATACGGACCTTTTGCCAAGACTCTTGCTCCATTCATTTGATGAATCCAAAAGATCAAGCAGTGACGTCGTGACTAATGATTCTGCAACACCGCCGGAGTCGAGCCCCGAAACTATCTTCTCCGATGTTTTCTTACGAGATATTGTGATAAGTTTCGTTCTAGCTGGACGGGATACATCTTCTTCAGGTAATTTGTGAGTAGTTCTCGAGAAAACCTGATCATCAGGACCTAGAAACCAAGGTAGCACCACCTATATACAATCCAGGATCTGCAGCTAGCTGGTTGTTTTGATCACGCTACCAGACTTCTGCTGTCACTCTGATTTCAGTTTCGCAGCTGCAGGTCACTTCATGGGTACTTCGTTGCTTGCTGCTAATAATGATCAGAACTTGGGTGATCGATCTGCATTGTGCTGGTCCAGCTGCAGGTATATCGTGGTTTTTTTGGTTAATTACTCTCTCGCAACCGTCACGTCGAGGACTCGATTCGCGCTGAGATTGGGACATAGTGAGATCTAGGAATCATCATCATCATCATCATCATCATCATGATGTTGCCAACGACAAGAAAGATGCAATGTTAGACACAACTACTATTACAACAACAGCTGCAGCTGCAGATGGTGAGCTGCAGAAAGGCAACAGTACTACTATTGCAGATTGGGAAAAAGATGAACCTGCAGTAGCAGCTGCTGCTAATCCCAATATCGACATGATCACAAGTTCGAAATTCATTTACGAGGAGTTGAAGAAAATGCATTACTTGGATGCAGCGATGACAGAATCGATGCGACTGTACCCACCGGTCCCGTTCGACTCGAAACTTGCAATGGAAGAGGATACATGGCCGGATGGAACCCATATCCACAAGGACTCGGTAGTCGCGTATGCACCGTATGCGATGGGGAGAATGGAGCAGTTGTGGGGAAGCGATTGCCTGGAGTTCAAGCCAGAGAGATGGCTTGATGACAATGGAGTGTTCCAGCCACAGAGTCCGTATAAGTACGCTGTGTTTCAAGCTGGTCAGCGAGTGTGTTTAGGGAAAGAGTTGGCCATGCTTCAAATGAAGTTGCTCGTTGCAACTCTTGTCAGCCACTTCACAATCTCCATGTCGTCAATCGCCGCTGCTTCAGAAGCTGCTGCTGATGCACAAGATGCACAAGATGATGATGATGATGATGATGGTGGTGATGATGATGGTTTCAAGCCAACCTACGAAATCAGCTTGACTTTACCCATCAAGAATGGTCTCCCAGTGCAAATTCATCTAGCTACTCAGGATGAGGATATCAAGGCAAAAGCTTCCAAAGCATAAGGATAAAGCAAAAGCTTGCAATGCATAAGGATAAAGCAAGAGCTTGCAATGTTTGAAAAAGCACCATAATTTGGTTGAACTTCACTATCCTCCAAAAAGAGGTTCTAAGAGGAATGCAAACCCAAGCGTGTGTTGTGTAATTGTGTGTTCCTTTTAAAAATTTAAATTAAATGCAAATTGTTAGATTTAATGATTTGATGAAAAAATTATTAACCATAAAAACTAATAAGAATAAATTTATTACAACTAGGACTCCAGGGCTTTTGTGTTGCTCTGTGCAACCATTTATGCACATTTTTATTAAGTTTGTAATATATCTTTAATTTAGACTAGTAATATGACTTTCAATCAAATACAATTTGATAAATTATGCTAGATATGTAATTTATCATATTTGTTTATTTCAATTGTAGATGCGAACGTTCTCTTAATACCTCATCCCACCCCACCCCACCCTCCTCCTCCCTCTCAAAATATTATTGTAGTTTTTCTTTTTTTTTCGGAGTTGCACATTATGTCATTTTCTTGACCGCATTATATGACATAATCTTCCATGTCTAGGTTGAACATGGATTTTTTGAAAAAATCATTGAATCTTGACCACACCAAACCTTGATGTTATGGAATGGCATTTTGCCTTTGCCCATTATGTTGGGTTCATTAATTAGCTCGCACTAATAGGCTCATCTAGCACCTTACCTGACATAATGGGTAGAGGCTCAAAACCATTCCATAGTACTTGCTGGATTTCACGTGACCAAGAACTATATTGATGCATTGCACTAATGTAACATTAGTGAAGACATGCTTTGCTACCTTGCATTGAAGATTACAATGTACATGAGCAATGTTTACTTAATCAACAAACAATGTAAATTGTTGCAATTGTCAAATAAAAGCATTGGCTAGAAAAAGATGCCTTTTGCACAAACATGGGCAATTGCCAATTTTTTCTGTGTTATATATATCTTATTATATTACAACATGCAAGATTCACCCATTGTGGTTATTGGTTATTCTCAAATGCATTCAAGCTACATCAATAATATGGGTACATTCAAGATCAGGTTACCTTATAGGAACCATTTTTAGGACTTTTTGGAATTAATTTTTTATTTAGAATGTTAGATATTTTATCTCAATTTTCATCATGGGCTTTAGCTTTAATGGTGACAAAATATTTATGCCCTTCTACACCATAAGATGATCAAATTTATTAATTCTTAACCTTGTGGCCCATATTTTTGAAAAAAAAAATTGATCTTTTGGAATGCTTGGTTGTAAATATTGATCCACAAATTATTCTTGTAGATTAAATAGGTAAATGTGGCCTTCATACATTATATGAATCCAAAATATCAAGAATGCAATTTTTTTACTAGTCCTTTCATGTCCTTATAATATTGTTTTGTTCATGTGCTATATTCTTGAACATTTGTATTTCAAGATAAAGATGGACATCATTTTTGAGTCAAATATTTAATTTTCTTATGCCATTCATTACATTTGAATGTAATCTTCAAGAAACACATGTAATTTTGTACAAGAAGGCAAAATTTTAAATCTTTATGATATGTGAAAATTACATATGTTCATATTTTTGCATGTGTGACAATCCTTTTGGGGTAGCCCAATCTTGAATGTACCCATATATGTTTATATATATGTGAAATTTGAGATAAAAAGTTTAGACTTATAAATTAAGTTGATGTTGTATTTTTTTTGACATGAGTATGAAAGTCAAATATTTCAACGTCACAAATATGCAAGCACAAGTGACCATTGTTTTGAAGCCTTGTCTTGATTTCATGAAAATTTTCAAGCCTTTCAAGGTTCACAACATCCTTGTTTCTATGTTGAATATTTAGTTAAAAAATTTAGTAGCATATTCATAATTAAGGTACCACTTTTTGGATATAGGCCTAAAGCATTTCATTTATGCTTTCTACCAAATACAAATTTTCCATGGAATCATTTTAAGTGCAAAAGTTTGGATAATTCATATTGTGGTGGTGATCTTTCAAATACATGTATGTAATTATGCATCAATATTTTGATTAAAAGAATCAAAATGCAAAGAATGAATATATAAGTTTCTATAAAAAACTTGACATGTTTATTTGCATGATTATTTCTTGTATATGTGACTTACATTTGGGACCACAAATTCTAAGTTTAATGAATACAAACAATCAACCAAATGGTAAAAATAATGGTCTTTTTCCTTATAGCCCTTTTATATGAATTATGTAATCCTCAAAAATTTTGTACCATGTGCGATCTAATCAAATGCATTTAATGAATAGTGCTAAACACAGATGTACAAGCATTGTTCATCTATGAAACAAAATTGAATCAATTGCACCATTGAATGCATTCCTTTTGGTTGATTTAAAATGAAAATTATAGTTAGGACAAGAATTCAAATTACTTAAATGGATTGAAAGGAAGATTTATATAATATCCAATCTATACTTCAATTTTTTTATTAGTGATTTCATTCTAATTATAGGCATACAATAATTTATTATAATTGCAATAAATAATATAAAATTTCAAAATAGTCTACATTTGTTGTTCTTTTTGCATTAAACAATCCTTTTGTAAATATGCCTATTAAATCAATTTTTTAAAAAGTGTACCAAAATCGTGGCATAACATCACCTTTTTTTGTATTTTTTGTTAGTCCTCTTTTATCATGTAAAGACACGCTTATGGATGATTATGATGGAATCTCGAATTGTAATGACTTAATGGTACTTTTGAAATATTTGACATTTTTTATTCATTAGTTTTGATAGGGATCAAAATATAAAGGAAAAAATGATTGTAGTACGGACTAGGCCTTTTTCATCTTTGGTGGTACACCTTAAAAGATTTTTACTCATGATGTGAATTTCTTATTTCAAACCCTAAGGGATTTACATTATAAGAAGTTTCATGGACAACCAAATGTGAGTTCAAGTGTTTTGTAAGAAAATTTGCACAATATCAATGTCATCTTTAAAGAGGGGGTATTGAAAACCTAAAACTAGCTTTGAAAAAGTGATGTTGTTTCATCATGTTTTTATAAGATTAGTGAATTAAAGTGTTTATTTGTTTCAAAATGTTGAACAATAATTCTTGGATTATTTGTGATGTAAGTTTCCTAATTCATGAAGAATTGTCATGATTATGATAACTTGATTATTGTGCATATACTTTGGTTTAAAAAAACCATAGATAATGTTTTTCTATTGTATAGACCATTACAAGTTTTCATTGATGTTAACGTGGTAAAAATATCTTATAATTCTTTGTTTTGTTTATTAAAAATTGGCCATATGAATATTGAAATCAATGAAGGTCTAGGGGATGTGAAAGGAGTTGGTAAGGTAGAAGAACTTATAGATGTGCTTATAGTGAAATGAAGTTTTGTCACGATACATTTGGTTGTTGAACATTTCTTCATTTAATATTTGATGGGACTTGAAAAGTCATATTAACAATATGTAATGTGTCGATTCAATACATTCATTTTATGTTGAAAATGCATGTTTGATTTTGGAAATGACCATGTGTTTCATTGTTAGAGTGTAATGGCAAAGATTGGCGAAGAACTTGACAGGAAAAAAACAATTTTTACATGTTTTATGTTCATTTTTTCCCTCAATTTATTTAATTTACCAAATATCAAACTATGTGTAACAATACTTGCTTTACATTTAAACAACTTGAGTTTTGCATTGTTGTGCATTACTAGTGATAATGAACTATCAATTAATGAAGAAAATAAATTGATTTTGTGAAAATTAAGTTCCATTTGAATGATAACATCAAATTACATTACATACAATTCGAATGAAATTGGATTCATATTTAACAAAATTGAATTCAAATTTCATTGAATTCAAAATTTTAATTCAATTGAAAAAAAATGGGATGCAAATTGTTGGAAAATATATTGAAAATTCACTCATGATTATGGTGGTGAGAAAAATAAAATTAAAAGAACATAAATCCAAAAAAACAATTTTCCATGCCTTTGTCCTTGGGAATGGACTAAATGAATTCTAGTTTGGAATTGTCCACGTGATGACTTACAACTTATGAAATCTAAAGTTGTTTAACCTAAACTAGCTTCCATGAATCATTGTCATTGGAATTTTACACAACATCAAATGAACTTACATAGTTATACACTTATAATATATCCATGGATATTGTAGTGTGTACAAGCCATTTTATTGTTGCCTTGGACAAACCTATAGATTATACTTGGAATGAAATATAACCTTTGTATAAAATGAAAATGGGTTTGGATTTTATCTAACTTGTCAATTTTCATAGGATATAAATATCTTCACAAGGCCCAAGTAAAAAAATCATGACACTTTTGATTGGCAAGCCATAATGATTGCCATATGTGGTGCCATTTAAATAATTTTTCTTATTATAACATTGTCCAAATTTTCATGTTTAGTGGTGGGGCAAAAAAATCAATTAACATTGTATATTGGATGTTATAAGCATTGCTTTTTTTATTGAAAAATTTCTATTTGAAAAATGTGATTTCAACCTATACATAGGATTTTTCATGGACAAAATTGCTCAAGTTTGCCAAATTTTAAAAAATAAAATAAAAAGTCCAAAAGTGCTCAATGTATTTGGTAAGTTTGAATAAGTAGCCAAGAATATAGAAGGATCCTTTATTTTTGTATTTTCATATATGACATGTAGCCACATTTGGGTAAATTTCCTTTTAAATGATCACCACTTTGGCTACATCACAAAATTGGGTTATCTTGACAAATTTTGTCATTTTTTCTGACCAAAAAATTGGGATTTTTTTTTTCCATAGTGTAGATTCAACTAGTTTTTGATAAATTTTCAGATAAATTCACCAAATTTTCTACATCACAGGGGGAAAAAAGAAAACGAAAGAAAAAGCTCCCTTCCTAGTGAGCATTGGTAGAGGCCCAAAATTCCAGGGGGTATGGGTGGACCTGCTCTTTACACCTTAAGAATACACGTATAGGTATCCTACATCGTATACATACACAACACCGGTTCCACGTATGGACCATTACGGCAGATAATACGCCTCCAAGATGCATTCTGCCTCTAGTTCGTCCCTACGATTGGACCCACTGACCGACCTATGGTTCCACTTAAGGACCATTACGGCAGATAACGGGCCTCAAAGACGCATTCTGCCTGTATTTCGTCCCTACGATTCGACCTACCAACCTTAAGGCTAGTGGCAGAATGTGGCCTTTTTGGGGGGAGCGGAGAGTTGGAGGGGGGGTTGTGGTGGCGCGCGTTCTATAGTACGTCTTTGTGCCATTCTTCTTGTGGTTCGTTTTCTGCCGATGGAGAGGATGGCGGAAGGTGTCGTAGACGTTGGAGGAGCCGTTCGTTGGATTCTTTAAGGTATGGGTGTCTTTGGGCTTCTGTTTAGTGTTGTTAAGTAAAAGCTGTGCTGAGTTCTTTTGGTCAGTTCCAAGGGAACGGAACGAAAAGCATGCGGTTTCGAGTTTAGGGTTGCAAAAAATTCCAGGCTTTTGCTCAGTTATAATGTTCTTATGTACTGGGAGTTGATTTTTTCAGAGGTTATCGGCAATAGAAGAAGACTCTCAGATGTGTCTTCATT
Source organism: Sphagnum tenellum (assembly GCA_963921925.1). Taxonomy (NCBI): domain Eukaryota; kingdom Viridiplantae; phylum Streptophyta; class Sphagnopsida; order Sphagnales; family Sphagnaceae; genus Sphagnum; species Sphagnum tenellum. The sequence goes on along the minus strand of OY998143.1, from coordinate 11,038,316 downwards.
TGTGAAATGTTATAAGGTGGTCGGTTGATTGCTTGTAAAGATTGAGGAGCGGAAGGACTAGAAAAGGAGGAAGAAGTCACAAGGCATGATGATGACGCATGAAGCTGGCATTGAAATGAAGGAGACAGTAGCAGTGCGGGAAGTAGCAGCACTGCTGTTGCCAGAAGATTCACTTGCCACTACGACCACCAGATCCGAGTATGCCTTGCGTCAGCAGGTTTGCATTTCTTGATCTTCTTTCTGAGTTGAAGTGGGTGTTTTTAAAAGAGCTCTATGAGTAGTTGATGGACACGGGCTTATGCATGGTGCCATTCTGGTTACACCTGCATTCCCTTGAAACCTGAGACAAAATGCTTAGGGTTTTGTGAGAAAGTACCAGTGGCAGTTTTTAAATTTTAGGATGGTTTGGGTATGCCAGATGTTAGCCTTGAAGTGATAACCTAACAGAAGTTGTTGTAGGTTGAGAGGGATGTAAGGATTGACAACAGCTGATAGTTTAGGAGTTTTGCCTCTGTTTTTGAGCTCACTTATGAAAACTGTAGCCATGAAGTATATATCGCAAGTGTCTGCAACCCCTGAAGGAAATTGTTGTGTTATGCTTTGCAGCACTGTGATGTGCAACTCAGCACCAATGTAATGACACAGGTTTGCTGTTACCTGCTGTTCTATCATTAGGTCCTTAGTATTCTCTCCTTTGCCTTTTCTGTCACAAAACCTTGTGCCACTGTAATAGATAGCCAGGGGACTTCAAATGTAATTGACTCGGTTGCCTGAATTGTTGGACAATTAATGAGACCAACACTTATTCATGAAATAAATTATGGATGAAATTGTGTGTTGTGAATTTAGGTTAACTTGATCCATCATCTGCAAGAGTCCTGCATCGTTGCAATGCATCAGTTGATTTATGGAGTATACATGGCCAGGAGGAACAGGGAGGACATCTGCATCTCCAGCAACCATCCTGGTTGCAGCCAACCAGTGACCCTTATGCAGGTGTTCCTCAGCAATTGAACCAAGGACAGGATGGCCATGGTGTTCAGTATGGAGCTGGTGAGGACAATGCAGGAGCTGGAGCTAGTGGAGGGAAAGATTACAGTGTTTATAACTATCAGGAGCATCAAGCAGATGCTCCTGGGGGTTACACTAAGGGATGGGACATTGGCTATGCTGCCAGCAGTGGTGGAGGTGAGGGGAACAACTCTAGCTATCCCACTCCTGGGGTGCAGTCGGAGGAAACAGAGGGAGGGCTAGCATTAGGAGAAGGTGGTAATGAACAAATTGACCAAGCTGCAGGTTTTGCTGGAGATGGAAGCTCTGGGAAGAGACGACGGAGTCGTTGGGGTCCTCAAGCAGATGGCGAAGGAGACACCAATGACAATGAGGGTTCATCAGGCAAGAAACGGAAGTCTCGTTGGGCAACTGATGAGCCTAAGGCTCCACTTCTGGGCCAGATTCAGCTACCAGATTTTATCAAGGAGCTCACTGGTGGAGTTGACCTCAACCCTGAGTTACAAGCTCTAAACATCAAGCTTCTGGACATCAACAGGAGGTTGCAAACAGGACTGGTGGTTGATGATAGGGTTGATGGTAACCGGTCACCTTCTCCTGAGCCCATCTACGACAACATGGGCATCAGAATCAACACACGGGAGTACAGAGCACGGGAGAAGTTGACACGGGAGAGGCAGGAAGTGATTGCAATGCTTATCAAGAAGAACCCTGCATTCAAACCACCTGCAGACTACAGGCCACCAAAGTTGTACAAGAAACTGTACATCCCTGTCAAGGAGTACCCTGGTTATAATTTCATTGGATTGATTATAGGTCCTCGTGGCAACACCCAGAAGCGCATGGAGAGAGAAACAGGGGCCAAAATTGTTATAAGAGGAAAGGGTTCTGCCAAGGAAGGTCGTTCTGCTCAGAAACGTGATCTGAAGCCAGATCCTTCGGAGAATGAGGACTTGCATGTTCTTGTTGAAGCAGATACTGCTGATGGTCTGGAGAAAGCAGCTGGCATGGTGGAAAAGCTTCTACTACCAGTTGAAGAGGGGAGGAATGAGCACAAGAGAGCACAACTGAGGGAACTTGCAGCACTGAATGGCACAATACGGGATGATGAGTACTGTCACCTCTGTGGGGAACCTGGGCATCGTCAGTATGCTTGTCCTGCCCGGCACTCCACCTTCAAGAGTGATGTATCTTGTCGCATCTGTGGTGATGGAGGCCATCCAACTATTGACTGTCCTTTGAAAGGCTCAACACAAGGCAACAAAATGGATGATGAGTACAAAAGCTTTTTGGCAGAGCTCGGTGGGGGTGGTGCTGAAGGAGGTGGGATGCAAAGAGGTGGTGGTGGCAGATCTGGAGCTGGGGAGGTTGGCCCAAACAGGCAGACAGGTCCCCGGTTAGCATTACCAGGACCACAAGGTGGAGGCAGCCTTCCGTGGACAGGGGGTACTGGCGGTGGTGCAGGAATGATAGGATTTGCAAGCCCCAGTGTTGGAGGGGGAGGGGGAGTAGGACAGGGGCTTGGTGCAAGTGGTGGTGAACCCTTAGGAGGAGGAGGTGGAATGGGTCTTCCCATTGGTGGAGGGGGAGGAATTGGCATGCAACAACCACAGGGATTTGGAAATCCATTTTTCCCTAGTCCACAGGGAGGAGGTAGCATGGGGAATAAGTTTAACAAGGATGATGATGCTAATCTTTATGTCGGTTACTTGCCAAGCACAATTGATGATGAGGCGCTTGTGCGTCTGTTTGCACCATTTGGTGTTGTAGAAGATGCAAAGGTGATTAGAGATCGTCTTAATGGATCTAGTAAGGGTTATGGCTTTGTCAAATATGCTGAGCCTTCATCAGCAACGGCAGCTGTGGCACACATGAATGGCTACAGAGTGGAGGGCAGAACTCTAGCAGTGAGAGTGGCAGCGCCTGTCCCACCCCCCAGGGGTCCTGGTGGAGGTCCTCCCTCACAAGGTGGGGAGTCAATGGGCGGTGGAGGCGGCAGCAGCGGATATCCACCTCAGATGCAAACAGCCCCTCGAGGTCCCCCAGTCAGTGGCATGATGGGCAACAACATGGCCACTCTGCCTTGGGGAGGACCCCTTGGCCCAATGCCTCCATACAATCCGTATGGTCCCCCTCCAGGGCCCAACCCTTATGGTCACCAGCCTCGTGGTCCACCCCCTCAGGGAGGAATGCTGCATGGAGGTCCACTACCTCAGTATGGTGGACCTTACAATGGGTATTCAGGGCCAACCTTACAAGCTGTTTCACCTGGAGGGCCCATTCCTCAGAGTCTCTCTGGAGGATTCTCTCAAGTACAATCTGGAGGGGTGGATGCAGGAGGTCAACAAGGGGCAGGGATTCCATCAGACACTGGTCCTGGGATGGGTGGAAGACAAGGAAATCGAGCTCCAGCTGCTGGGGGCTCACCTTTAGGTGGGTACTCAGCTGTTTCTCAGTATCATGGATACTACCCACCTCCCCCACCATCAAGTGCCTCACCTGCACCCCCACCACTGCCACCTCCAGGTGGCAGTGCAGTACCTCCTAGCTGGCCAGGGAATGCTGGTGTGCAATATGTATCCAGTGGGCAGAGCAATGCAGTGGAGTCAGAATATGAGAGGTTCATGTCAGAGATGGGTCGGTGAGAGCTGTAAAGAGGCACATAATCTTGAAGACAGTTATGTTTGTTGAGAGTAGCAGGATTCTTGCTCTTGTTTTTCCAGGGTGGTATTCATACTGTTGAACATAGCAGAGGGTTCAACATGAAAGGACATTTTCAGTGGTTGTCTCCTTATATTATTGTGGTCTTCTGACAAGCAGTTGATGTTGAGCAAGCCAGGTAGAGTCAAGTAGGAATTTTGTTGTCTATTAGATAACAGTGCATCATTGAGGTGGGCACAGCTGGTCTGTGTTGGAAAGGGGTCACTAGGAAGAGTGGCCATTGAGTGTAATGGTCAAAAAAGGCCTGTCTGTAGGGCACAGGTTATTATGTGTAGCTGCAAGTTTGTGGTGGCATGACCAGGATGTTCTGGACTTACAGAGCAGGGCTGCAATGCAATGACTTCAGGTTGACAAGATCCATGTCACTTTGTCAAAGTGTTACTTGGAAGATGTGACACAGTGACATCTGCAGTCATTTTTGGTTTTTGACTTATGTGGCACATGATATGGGAAGGTGAGAAGAGCTCCCATGATGTGGATATCATCAGTAGTGTATATGTGGGATCTTCATGCTGATGCTGTTTGATGTCCTAACTACATTGCCACTGTGATCTTTGCAGATTCACACATGGCATGTTAGTCTTCTAGAAAGTGCAAATAAGAAATAGGTAATACATTTCTCTCAATGTTGGTGTGCAAGATGGTTAATGGCAGCTGCGCTCCTGGTTGCCTATCATAGCGCTGATATTGGAGGGTTTGCCTAGCAGTCTTAAGAGTCTCCAGTTAGCTGTGGACTGTCTGTTTGACTAAACTCTCTTGTGGGATGGGAGCAACTTGCATTTCCAGGATTTTCCCATACTGATACTCTATAACTTAGTTTTGTCAATATTTAGATCATGAGGTTGTATTTTGATTCACAATTGTCTTGCTTTCTCAGTAAGCTGTTTGATCCTTCTGATCGTAATTAATGACTTCACTGGTTGTGATGAAGTGTTTCTTGCATCCATTGTTAAAATTCAAGCTTTCTGATATACAAATTGTACAAGTACTTCGTTTGCTGCAAGAAATATACCTGCAGATGCTAGGGCAATTCATGTGGCTATTGTTTTTGACCATCTTCATGTGCAAGTGCCACAAGTGCCAATGATTTGAAGGAGTTGCACAGAGCCCTCTTTTGAAGCCATAATTGACCTTGTGTATTGACCTGGAAGGAGTGTCACAGAGCTGGCTTTTGGAGTCCTTGTAATTAACCTTGTGTGTTGGTGAAGTAGATGGTGCAGGTACATTCATAATGTGTGGTTTCTAGATGCTCATGGTCAGATACCATGCTTCTGTCCTCTAATCTATGCCTTTATGTCCTAACTTGTGAACATCTCTTGTCCCATTTATTTGTTTGTAACTTTAGTGTAGGTTTCCAGTTGTGTTTAGCAGTGTGTTGATGAAATCTTCTCAACTTGTCAAGTTAACGAAGCAACCTAATGGAAACAACGGGTATGGTATTTTATGTTGAATAGGCTAATGAGTTTATTGGGCTACATGTTTTCTCAAACTCATGCTGGTGTTGACAAATTCACCTCTGAATCTCATTCAAAACATTTCAGAAATTTCCAGCCCTTTGGTGACAAGCATGTACATGACAACCATACTTTGCTTTGCATCAACACTAACATTCAGGGTGTCGTGTACTATGAATGTGGCCTTGAGGATTTACTTCAGGTTTCATTTGGTGGTCTTAGGGGCTTGCACCCTCTTTGGTTGAGATTTTACATACATATCTTTGAGTTATTTCTCTACTGAACTGGGCTCTAGTAAGTGGTCTTTTGTACGGTTTGAGTGAAAACATTGCAGACCTTCTACCACTACAAAGTTAACTACTTTAACTATTTTTTTTCATATTTGGGTTGTGACAACCTCTAAGTTAACTATTTTTTCTCATCCTCGGGTTGTGACAACCTCTAAGTTAACTATTTTTTTTCATCCTTGGGTTGTGACAATCTCTAAGTTAACTATTTTTTTTCATCCTCGGGTTGTGACAATCTCTAAGTTAACTATTTTTTTTCATCCGCGGGTTGTGACAACCTCTAAGTTAACTATTTTTTTTCATCCGCGGGTTGTGACAACCTCTAAGTTAACTTTTTTTTTTCATCCTCGGGTTGTGACAACCTCTAAGTTAACTATTTTTTTTCATCCTCGGGTTGTGACAACCTCTAAGTTAACTATTTTTTTTCATCCTCGGGTTGTGACAACCTCTAAGTTAACTATTTTTTTATCCTCTAGTGGTGACAACCTCGGGTCACCACTTAGTGTAGTTAGTGACGTTTTAGTGGGTTTAGTTTTTAGTGGTAGAAGGTCTGAAATGTTTGACGTAGCGGACAACGGGTGCTAATCAAAACTAGGACCTTGAGAACTTCGAGTGAGTCTTGAGTTCAAAGTCAAACAAAACTAAGATGAAATCATCGTCCGTTCAAAAGTCAAATTATTTTTGAAAACTTAGCCCTACAGTTTCACATTATTTTTCCTTGAGGGGGCGGACAAGGGGAGGGTTTATACAAGTGTTGGGGGCGGTTCTTTGATTCCGGGCCAAACCCCGCCCTTCAGATGTAAGACCGGGTATATAATGGGTATATATAATCCATGGAGGCAAAACTTTGAAAGATCCCCAACCCTAGTTCTTTATGCAATAAAATAAATTAACAAATAAAGGTAAAAAAATGATTTAAAAAAAAAAAACCAAGAAAGAATTGGGAGTTCTATCTCGAAACTCGACAATTTTTTTAAGGTTTTAATATTTTTAATTTATTTCATAAGCGAAAAGACAAATTGATGATTAACGTTTGCTATAATGGACCACAACATGTGCAAAATTTTAAAAATTATATTTATTTCTAACAATGTAAATACATTTGTATGTTTTAATATTGTAAGGAACAATTTTGTAATCATTCTCAAAAAAAAAAAACAACGAACACTTTGTTCATTTGTAATCCGACGATACAATTTAATAATCTTTGTTTGTTGCTACACCAAATGTCAAAGATTGTCTTCTAATCCATATTGTCACCTTCAATCTCACATAATGTAATGCACATTAGACTTTTCAATGTGTCAAATTTGAAACGTGATGAAAATTGATTTTTTTATAGCATTTTGTTTTAAAAAATCCTCTCATTCACATATGTAAATGTTCTCTCTCTTCTCTTTGATAGTTGTTCCAGTGCAGCTTTATCATGCTCACCTCCCATTCACCCAGCCACAATCTCAGCAGCCTTGACGATGCTCATCTCAAATGCCCAGTGCAATACTTTCAGACCTTCTACCACTAAGTTAACTATTTTTTTTCGTCCTCGAGTTGTGACAACCTCTAAGTTAACTATTTTTTTTCGTCCTCGGGTTGTGACGACCTCTAAGTTAACTATTTTTTTTCGTCCTCGGGTTGTGACGACCTCTAAGTTAACTATTTTTTTTCGTCCTCGGGTTGTGACGACCTCTAAGTTAACTATTTTTTTTCGTCCTCGGGTTGTGACGACCTCTAAGTTAACTATTTTTTTTCGTCCTCGGGTTGTGACGACCTCTAAGTTAACTATTTTTTTTCGTCCTCGGGTTGTGACAACCTCTAAGTTAACTATTTTTTTTCGTCCTCGAGTTGTGACAACCTCTAAGTTAACTTTTTTTTTTCATCTGCGGGTTGTGACAACCTTTAAGTTAACTATTTTTTTTCATCCTCGGGTTGTGACAACCTCTAAGTTAACTATTTTTTTTATCCTCCAGTGGTGACAACCTCGGGTCACCACTTAGTGTAGTTAGTGGCGTTTTAGTGGGTTTAGATTTTTAGTGGTAGAAGGTCTGAAACATTGTCAACAAGATAATGTCTCTGAGGACAAGCATGTCCAACGGGAATTTTCTGCAAGAATATGTGGCTTTTTTTATTATTATCAATCAGATAAAGTTTGAGAGCAACAGTCAGGCAAATTTAGATTTACGCTGGTTCATCTGTTGTGAACAACAGATGATTATTCAATGTAGAGGCAGTGCAATTTCTTTGCATTGTCAACTGAACCAGTTAGCACAGTTTACAATGGTTCGGATCTTGTTCTTTTCTAGCAATTCTGTTCATACACACCTTACTAAATGTTCATAATTGGATTAGGATGTGTACTTGATCTTGCAGGTCCATCTATCATCAGCCTTCAACTTTGTTCTTCAGGCAAGTTCACACACTCATAAGAATCTGATGATTGGCTTAACTTGCCCTGCTAATCACCAGTATTCATGGTTTCATGGTATTGTAACATGCATACATATTGTTGTAGTATCACAGGACTAGATCAAGTTGTCAAACCATGGAACTGACTTTGAGTTTACCAAATCAGTGACTAAGTAATCAGAGCAAGGATTTGCGAGATACTTGCAGTCCTGTTAAGTAACCAGCTCCTTTTCTTCTCGAATGCCTGACCTACAATAACCCCTGCTTCAAGCACACAAAGTGGTTTTGTAATTGGATTGTATATCATGAACATCTTTGAAGATAGTACTGTGTGCTCTTGGTTGCATTTTTTTCATAAATATTTTGGGGATATTATTGTATAATCTTGGTTGAATATCATAAAACTGTTTGGTAGTGTAATCATGTGATCTTGAATTGCATGAATAAATGTTATATGCAGTGATGTGGGGCAAGCTTGATTTTGTGATGGCCTTTTGTTTGATATGTCCAGGATTATGGACTCTTGGCTGTAATTTGTTGAGTAGATAGATACATGCCACCTGGATGTGATTTAGGTTGCAGAGAGGCTCATTGAGGTTTGCTACGAAATGAGGCGTTTGTATGTTCCCACAACCATGACCAACTATGGAATGCAGGAGGAAAACCAGAATGTGAAAGCACATGACTACCATGTGGATCATCTGAAGGTGAAAGCACATGAGCAGCATGTGGGTCATCTGAAGGTACCAAAAATTTGCACTCATTTGTGTTGGTGATTCCCTCTTTCTTACCTTTCCAATTTTTAACAATGTGGAAGAAAACCTATTGTCATTGGCAATCTTTCCATGTTTGATAGAATAGGGATATGTCAAAGGTGTAACTTCTTGATCTGGATGTCAAACACAAATAAGTTGATTGATTAATACAAGAGTTGGTGTATTACCAATTGAGACCTCTGTTTCTGTTTTTAAGGTCTCGTAAACTCAGTTGTGAAAAATACCACAAGAGTCCACATACCTCATATTGAAAGCATGAAGATATCTAGGCCTATGATTGAAACCCTAACTTTTCTTTTGGATTCAAATCTGATGTCCTTAGTGTTATTGCTGTTGACTCAGAATTTCCAAAAATTGGTGGGTGCAGCCTGGAGGTGTCATTACTACAATTCATTTTGGTGAATATCTTACAAATGATGAACTGCAGGCAATTGCTTTGCTGAAGAGGTTAAGCTCCTTTGTCTTATTAGCATAGAAGCTGTGATGCTTGTGTATTGTGGATCTACTTGAGTACGAGAATGACTATGAGTATGACTCTGAACGTCTGAACATTGAGTAAATTCCCAGACTCAAATCAAATAATGAATATGTTCATGCATGGATAGCACAATTTGACAAGATGTGCGGTATGTTTGTTAAATGACAGGAGGCCTGGTTTTGATAGAAAAGTGAAGGAAATGTTGGGTAATGAACTTTTCAAGGATCCCTACCCAGCTCCAGGGGATTGCAGTGGTGCAGGATCTAGTATCACTGGTCATTGTCCAAAGGTAATTAAGTTACTGCTGTCTGTCTGTCTGTCTGTCTGGTTGAGGAGATTGATGTTTTGTAGTCATTTTAGATCATTCCATAGCAAAGGTTCTTGAGATATTTGTGAAGTATGTACACAATTTCTCATAAAATCTACAAAGATCAAGAGTACCTAAGAAGTTTCCATGTTTGTTCTTAAGTCCATGGGCTTCCTCCCCAATTTCCCAAAAAAGAAAGGAACTGAAAATTACTGTTGATGATGGATGGGGTTTGCTACTTTTGTTGGCAAGTAGGTTCCTTGCTCAGGCATGAAAGCTGAGGAACTCATGGGTCATAATATATTCAGGCCATTTACTGCACCTTCTATATTGCCTCCACCTCCACCACGACAAATCTATGAGCCTGAAGAACGACGGCTGTACCCCCACACCCTTCACCGCAATGTGTGTATCACTTAGGTCCCCTCATAAACCTGCACCCCAAAATCTCACCCTAGACCTTAACTAATTCTTGAATTCTAGAAATCGAAAAGAGCTAATGAATCATTATAGATTTGCCCTTTCTTTTGGGTTGTAATTATGTATGGTCATTGGAATCAATTATATTGTGCCTTTGCTGGAGACTAAGGATATAGTGTTGGCAAACCAAGATGGATGTCCTGGACTTTGAAGAATTGTATGCACACAAAGAATGAACTTGGAGATGACTTGCCAATTTTCATCCATGAGGTACTACTTTTCTGGGTTCAGATGGCTGGGAAGATCAGCCATTTCACATTGAGTGGACCAGTTTGTACTGACCGAAAATGGCCCAACACACCCTCTGGATGGGCAAAACAAAAGGAGCTTTATGGAACAATGGAAGATGACACTGACATCACCACAAGCAGGAGCAAATTTCCTCAAGTTTCTAAATCTAAGCGCAAAGAGCTGGCTGGACACAACTTTTCTGGCACTCCACCTATTGAGTCTCCAAAACCATTGGCAAGCCAAACTCATTCTTGAAATTTTGTGCTTGAATTTCCAGGAGTCTTTCTATACTGAATTGCTAACACCTAAATGTGCAAAGAGTCACCCATGAATTAATTACTGATTCCAGTTTTGTGTTGGGTACATGATTCTATTGATAGTTAAGAAAGAGTCACCATGAGAAGGTCTGACTTCCAAACTAGTTTGATGTGAGTACTTTGTGGTCATCTTGTGTCGTTGTCATGCATCTAACTTGGATTCCCATATGAAGATCTTGGATCCACTAGCAACAAAAAACATGAAAATTTTGTGAAGTTTTTTTCATGGTGAGAGGGGGTTTGTGAGTGCAGCAACAACTTGATAAGTGTGAAGTCGAATATGGGGGTGTTACCAAAGACCATGCTGACCTTAAAGCAAATGCTATAAAGGTGCATAAACAGAAATTCCAAACATTGGAGGGCCACAATATTCTCTTTCGAGATGAGGCTTGTCCCAAGCCTCTCATGTCTGTGGAGACTCCAACAAAACCATCTCATGTTGTTAGCAAGGCCAAAATGCAAGAGCTATTAGGAAATGGTCCAATCATTCCACCTCTGCCTGCTCAAATTCCAATTGACACTAAACTCAGGTAAGCCAACTTGCATGCATATTCATTAAGATTCTCATGAATTGTGATATCACAAACTACTAAATATGTGTTAGCCCACATCCAGATTTCTATTGTCAAACTAGAATGATCATTTCCATACTTATCATATGACATAAATGGATGAGCATGACAGCTCTAAAATGGCAAAATGATAACGTAGCATTTTGGGGGAGGGTGATGGATTCAAAATTCAAAGCCCCATGCAGCCTGATCATTTTCATATGCATCACATGACATGAATTGATGATTAAAAAAGAGCCCAAATATGATCAAATTCTAAGAAACATTTTGGTAGTAAGAATTAGAAGAGCCCTGAAATGGCCAAATTATAAAAAAACATCAATTAAGGCTAATTCCATTCAAGTTTATGGACTTCAAGATGTCTCCTTCATTACTTATTCAATTAAGTTTTGATATGTTTGTTTGGATTTCAAATTTGCAGGAAAGCTAGTGATGGGCATACATACCACGGACATCAGTTGCCATGTCATCACTGACGAATATTGCTATTATCTGTGGTTGGAAGACTGAGTTCATGCATTGTACAATCACATTCCATGCCACCAACAATCCTGACTCACTTCCATAAGCAAAAACCATATTCCAAACACTGATTGAGAATGAGTGACAGAAACAGCCAATGAACCTGAACTGACAAAAAAAATATTGAAGAACTCAATAGGTCAGCTTTTGGAAGCATTTCACCATATTTTTCATGATGGCACGTGTAAAATAAAAAACTCTCATTACAGAAGAGGGGAGAGTTAGCCCATATGATGATAATTTTCATCACCATTTTACTCTTTTTGAGATCTTCCCTTTACCAATATCTCAGACCACACCTGAATTACTGCACTCCTGATTTACTAGGTGACTTGCGAACTCCCTTGCAATAAAACTTCCCACCTCTCTTTCATGGGTGAGTCTCTCTCGATGATTGTTTCCTTTTCTTGCCACCTTGGTTTTTCAGTGCCATCTTTCCCTCCTCTTCTACATTGTGCATGCTCACTGCCTGCAAAGAGGAGCAGGCAAGATGGAATATATGAGACATTGTCAGGTTTCTCCAAGTTCTTTTACTCTGCAAAGTGCTTTATGAAATGTTCTTAGTATGCTCCACCTCATCAATCACCCAAGCATACTAGAAAAACTTGGCAACCAGGAAAGAGATGCTTCTGTGAAAGCATTTCTGTGGCAAAAAGGCATTGGAAAAGGTTATAGAGCCATGCCTTTGTGACATCTGTCATGTGAACTTTTTTAATATACCTTTCTTAAGCACATTCTGAAGCAGCTGCTTTTCTTCACCCTTACCATCTATCACAGGTCAAAACTGCACACCAACACACATCCACTGGAGTTAGTCAGTAATCTAGTACATCTCTATTCGGATCAAAATACCACAAAACGCAGGAAATGGTTCAAAGAAAACACCAAATGCACTAACAAAAGAACCCAACAGACTGCCTGACCCTGCTGCACAGGGCAGGGAGACATAGCACCTGCAACCATCTACCAGGGTCAGGCAGTCTACCATCATACCTTGAAACAGAAGTGAAGCTCTGCAGAAGTCATGGATGTCTCAAGGTAACTGCCCATGAGAAACTGGAGTGGAGAGATTATGAAATCTAGACAAAACAGGAAAAAGCCATAACAGGGTCACAAACAAGAGTGATCCCTCACCACAATGGGAGTGCATGTTGCAGAGAGTTGCAAACAATACAGTTTTGGACTGAGGCATAAGTCAAACACATACACAGCAGACAGAAATTAAAGGAGTCTCTAACATCCTGTTTTGGCAAAAGTTTCCCACTTTGTTGGTGGCCTTAGCTTAGGTAACTGCATCAGACAGATGATGTATCACAGAAACTCAATTCAGCCTTTCATAGGGCTGCTGCTGCTACCAGTCAAAAATAATAATCAGAGAACAAATCACCCAAAAACAACATTACCCCAAATCTTTCAGTGTCTTGCCAAGCAAAACTCAAGAGTTCCAAAACCCAACATACCAGCTTCTCTCATGGGAGCTGCATTGTGGGATGAGGCAAGTTCACCAGTTGACCCACTTTGTCAAGAGTAGATGGCATGTTGAAAAGTGTGGGTGCAAGTACTTGTACCAGTACCCTTCCCTGCTCCACACATTGTGCATCCCTCTCCTCCCTGAGCAACCAAACCAAATGACCCAGATCACTCACACACACACACCCTAACAACGCTCAAACACACTTTTGAGCTGGAAACAGCAGGAATCAAATGCAGTCTGCTGCTGATAGAAGGATGCACATCTACACACATCAGGTGATCAAGTGTGCCTGGTCAACTGCAATATTTTTCTACCCTGATAGATGGACACTCTCTAACCAGGATGGCATCATCTCCTTGACAACTGCTGCACAGTCTCTTTGAATTTTGTTGAAGAGGAGAAGATTCTAAGCCACTACAACAACAGAGAATATGATGTCTTCCCAGAACCAAAACAATAACCATTTTACAAACGGGATACAAAAACCGAAACCCCACGAAAGGCTCTACTACAGCTGCAATTATGAGTTCTGATGCTCAATCCGGACAAAAACACATCTGTATTCGTCCCAGAACTGTTGAAGAATACGAGAAATCGCAGGCATACACACACCATTCAGCAAAAAAAAAGACACGCACGCACGCACACAGGTCAATCAAAAAAACAAGGTATGCCTTTTCCAAGAGTCGAGACAGATGGGAGAAGAAGAGTGTCATATAGTACGAAGCAGGCGGGCCACGGCCATGGAAGACGACAAGATTCCCAACGTCGAGCTCATAGTCCGCAGCTACACTGTACATCACACCATCATCATCTGCCATGCTCCAAGCTGCTGCAAAATCCTCCTAACTCAATCAAGATCGAGAATTCAGACAGAAATAGAGAACATGCGTGAGAGAGATTATTCGGAGAAAAAAGTGGAGAAGAGAAGAGAGACGACAGATACCTAGCACAATCCAGCAGCCAAGAGAAGAAGAGGAAGAAGAGGGAGGAAGGAGACGTTGGCAGACACACTACTAACTGTTGCAGTGCGGAGGGAGCGTTGTCTAGGGTTTTGCCTAAACCCTAAAGAGCAAAACCCTTCTGACAACGTCCTCCCAGGACCCAAAAACCAACAACGTCCTCTGCTGTGTCTGTTGTCGCTGAAAACAGAGGACGAGGGATCTGAGAAGGAAGAGACTGTTGTGGAGTCGCAGAGGACGACCACGACAAAATGGGCGTCAGATGGAGTGGCGGCAACAATCAGCCTCCTCCCAGAAGAGAAGAGAAAGATATGGCGCTTGGACTGTTGCTACTGGGTGGAGACCTAATGCAACAACGAAGAAGAAAATGCTTGAAGACGAACACCGTCGTTGCAAGCGGCAAGTGTTTTCATTGAAGCAAAGAAAGAAAGAGACTATACTCGGCTTTCGTTGCAACAGAAAACTCTGTGGAGAGGGAGAGACAGAGACAGAGCACTTGCATCCAACCAAGGTACCTGTATTGTTTGCTTTCTCTGGACTTCCTAGGTCATCATAGTAAGCGCATACATAGAGATACCAGAGTTGGCGGAGACGGAGCAGGAACAAACGGGTGGGGGGGAAGGAGGGGAGAGACAAGGGTCGGGAAAGGAGAAGGAGTTTGTTTTGTGGTTTTGAAAGCGGGAGGGACGCGGTTGTGAGCGCCGCGACACACACAAGGGAACAAAGAAAATGCGCGAGCAGGTGCTGGAGAGGTTGGCAGTATCGGAGCCACGAGAGCTGCTTGAAGAGGCGAAGGTAGAGCTATGCCGTGCAACGCGCGACCTGCGCAGCTGTGGTCGCGTGGTGCATCATGTGCTCAGTTCGTGTGGTCATGCAAGCTTGTGTGCTGAATGTCGCAAGCGGTGTGACTATTGCCCTATATGTCGAACTCCCGTGAGCAGCAACAACAGCTGCAGCAGCACTTCTTCTGCTGCTGCAGCACCAGACCGATTGCGGCTTTACGAGCTGTGTGTAGAGGCAGGTCTCGTGGTCCAAGAAAATGGTGATGATGCGCAGCAATCGCCTTCTTCAGTCAGCCCCGACGATGTGCGCCGTCGTCTCTGCTCCTTCTTTGATGTGGCTTTGGACAACAATCTTGTGTCCTTGGTCTGCCATTGTATCCAATACACTGTTTGTCTTCTACTACTACTTGTGTTGGAAAAGCCCATCACACACAGTCTTTCTCCTCTGCTCTTTCTGTTCTTCTCCCTTCCTTCCTTCCTTCTGTATGTATGTTTTTTTCTACTGGAACAACCCCCTAGATGCCTCGTATTTTCACTCCTCACTTCACCACCAGCTACCAACAATGGTGGCTGTCAGGAGCATAACACTTGCTAGCATGGATTTGTATATATTCTCTTGAGTTGGGGTTGAACATCATGAGGAAGAAACCTTGACTTCACAGGGGGACAGATGTGACCGATGTTTGCATGGATGCAGCAGCAGTATCCAGCAGTGTAGTCATGTCCATGCTGCTGGATGGGAGTGTGGTCAAGGAGTGGTGTAAGAGCACTAGTCTAAAAATAACTTCAAGTCTGGCCCACATCTGTATCCTCAATTCTATGTTGGATCCATCAAAATGCTGCCATCATGCATTGGACAGTTGTGCTTTGATCGCATGTTTCTTCTTGTATGGGTGATTTTTAGGTCTGAGAATTCTCTGAAGGTGTGATTATGATCTTAGCTTTGAGGAAGTTGTCGTTATGTTCTGGAATGAATCAGGAGTTAGTTACATATGAACAAAAGGAGCATGTTTCTTAGAGAATTCATGCAGCAAGTGAGGTGGCAGTGAGAATTGCCTTAACTGTGTGAGGACACAGATGGCCTTTCTGTAAACCATATGAATGAGAAAGCTGATGTTATGGAACGAAGTAGGAGGAAACTGGAAGGGATTGTACAGGTTATGGAGGTGCTTGAAGCACCACTCTTGCAACATTCTTATTCTTCTACATTGTCAGAGTTGCAGCAACTATTGGAGTTCATGCGCAAGGTTGTGCAGGTATGGCATGCACATGGCCATCTCCCCCCTGCTGCTACTGCCCTATTTTCGTGGTCCTTGTGCTGGAAACTTGAATCTACCTATGTGATGTGTCAACTGTCTCTTCTGCACAGAATTTCACCACAGTTTCTGCCAGTATGCAAGACCCCCCAAGTTTTGCCTCTCAAGAGTATTTTGATTGCACATCTTGTGACTTGTACCAAGAATTTCGGTGCTTGGTGAGATGCAGCATGCTGAGGTAATGGCTTGGTGTGCACGACACCAATTCTTGGACAATGTGCCACCACGCTTTACCGGTATTGGACAGTGGCTCACAGCAGTGGAAGAAAGGAAGAGTGCAGCACAAGAGAGAGCTTGGTCAGATGGGTTACAAACTGCAGCCCAGCTTGGGTCTGGCCAACAGGGGTCCCTGTTTATTGAGGATGCATTGGCAAACCTGAGAACAGCAAGTGATGATGATGGCAAAGCTGGAAGCAACAAAGATTTTTTGGAACTAGGCTGGTTACAAGAAGCAGCGCTTGTGCTAACTACTCCATGTTTAAGATACATGCAGGATGCAGTTTCATTGCAATCTGGCATGCTCTATCTGCCTAACAATGTTCATGCTGCAGTTGATAAATTGTTCCTTGAAGGGAGCTCAGATCTTATTCTTGCCAAGAAAGCTATAGTATCCTCCCATCTGTAATTGTGTGAGACAACCAAGATATTCTGATTTTGGAGGATATCTCCTGTCATTGTCTGTGTATGCCATTCTGGGAATAGAGTCAACAACATGTTCTAATGCACAAATTCCTTAATCCATCATCAGTTTGTCTACTACTTATTTGACCGGCATTGGACACTCTCACATATGAATTGGAGTTGGATTGTGGATGATTACATGTGCACATTCAGTATACCAAGACATTTGATTCTTGAGTCTCTTGTCTTCTACCTTCTTGATGACTGCAGTGAGGATGCACTGGAGGTTTGCTTGCTCCTTGACTTTAGAACCTTTGCTGTGTGTACATGCTGCTGCTCTATGTTAGTTTGTTGTTTGTTGGCGTGCTACTCTTGATTGTACTAGCTATTGATCTTTAGTGCTAGCCAACATTATGGCAAAGCCTTCCCTATTGCCTCTGGAAATTTCATTCAAACTCAGGATCCAGATCTTTGTAGAATTCTCTGTCTGAATTTAGAGCTCATTTGTATACTTATGTACACCCACCATAATAACCTGATGAAGTTAGTGGGGATTAGTTGCAGCTAGTCGCTGCCATTCATTGTGAAGGTGATCTGATACTTTGTGAGCGATACATGGTTATTGCCACTCTCATTCTTGTTGTATTTGTTTTGGTTTGGACCAAGCCTAACATAGCTGCTACTTTTGAAGTGTTATTGTCAGGTTTTCTCAGCAATCTTGTAGTATGGCACTTCTCTTTTATTTAGCAAAATCATGGGAAACACTGCCTGGTATCAGGGCTTGTCTTTCTAACTTTCTGTGCCGGTGTATAGGAGGCCTGCCGGCTGCTGCCAGAGATTGCTACCCATGCAGTTCATCCTAAAGTGGTGGAGGTTCTACTGGAAAGGGGCAGACCTGAGGCAGCACTTGCAGTATTGCATGCTAGTGGACAGGATGGGCAAGCAAGTGGGGCAGTGCCACTAGCAGAGGCCCTCACAACTCTGCGAGTCTGGCTGCATTGTGACCTGCTTTCTGAAGGCTATATGTATCAACGATCTCATTGTGACTCTGTTAAACATCAGGGTGGTGACTGGTTGGTTGAGAAGGAGGTGCTGATTAGGGAAGTCTGCAGATACTGTGCAGACATGGGCTTGCTTGATCGCATGCTGGTACTTCCATGGCAGATTGAGGAGGAAAACTTTATGAGGAAGTGTCTGCTGGAGTATTCTGCCCAAGATCCCTCCTCTACTGCAGGCAATCTCTTGGTTGTTTTCTATGTGCAGGTAAGTATTTCACACTCGTACAAGTCTTGGCTACTTAAGGGTGGGACTAAAATGCACGTTTCCTGACAGGGTGATATGGGTGACTTGATCTGCAGCGATGTCGCTATCTGGATGCACAGACAATGCACAAAATGTTGTGTGACCTTGAAAAAGTCTGGGTGGGTCAATGTACGGACACTGCTAAAGTAGCTCGTGTTCACACTGCATGCAACAAGAGGATGCAAATCATTGTAAGCTAGGCTCATCCTTCTTCCCAATGCACTGGATCCACATTCTGCCTTGAGCAGAGAGATCCTCCAATGTTGTTTTCTGTGTAGATGTGAGGTATCAGCCAGGATGGTTCTAGTGCTTAAATGGATTTGTCTCTTGAGAGTAGTACTTGATCTCAGTGCTGTTGAGATGCCAATTTTGTGAGACATTTGGTGTGATGGTCAAAGGAGTGATGTGGGAAGGATGGATCTGATTCAGGAGAAGTGCATGGAATTGCTTCCAGCTGTCCAAAGGCAGAAGGGACAAAGCAGCACACAGACCAAATTGCAAGAATCATGGCCCAGAATAACGAAAGTGGACCAAACCAAGAACCCTGTTTCTCTGGCATCACCCCTTTTTGTTCCTAGTGGTAGGAGTACTGACAGAAAGCCCATACAACCCAGAGATGTCCACCTTCCATCCACTTCAGCCTCAACAAATTCTGAGCAGCCATCCATCTTGCATGGTCTACAGCAGTTTCAGTCACCCATTTTTCCACAGTCAAGTTTGCCAGTAGCAAGTGAACACACCACAGCCCGTGAATATGGCAGTGCCATAGCTAGCCCAATGCAGTGCCGTCGTTTACTCTATGAGCCTGATCGTGCAAGAGATTCCACTGGTTCTATTGTGGAGTTGGATGAAGCACAGAGCATGGATGGACTGGAGTTACCTGCTGGCCCATCCTCCTGGTGTGATAGCCAGGAGAAATTGAGTCGTGGAAAATCAAAACGGATTGGGATTGCAGGCACAGGGTTGCCCTTAACAGCACAGAATGGCTCACATAAATCCAGGTTGAGTTTTGAAGATGGTGATGGAACAGATGTTGTGATGGCAGATAGGCATAACAGGGCATCCAATGGGAAGCGGCATCCTTCTGATCGGCCATGGTTACACTCTCAATCTATTGACATGGAGGCACATGGTTCTTCAGAAAATTATGGCTTTGATAGCTTTTGGCCAAATAGCAGTTCACTTCCCTCAAATGCTTCCAGAAGGTGCATACGAGAACTTCACAGTGCTAGGGTCAATGAGAGTGTGGTCTTCTAGCTAGATTGGTTGCTTTCCTTCTGCAGCAGTAGTGGTTTATATGGATCACCAAGAATGGAACTGAGGAATTGAAGGCAAATAGTAATGATGGAATGAACTTACTGTATGAGATGTAGCAATTGGTCAAAGCTAATATGAATGTCATGGTGGCCAGGGGTCTAGATATGGCAGAAGATGGGGGTGGAGCTCGGTGGCACTCAGATGATGTTGAGGACGATCAACTGCTGACCTTCATACCATCTTCTCACATGAAGGTCTTCCACTCTCGAGGAAGGTTGCCCAGTACAATTTATGGTGGTCACATTTGATTCACCTATGATGTGGGTCATCCCCATCACTTTTGACACTTGGGTAAATGGCTACACTTGTGCACCCAGATTTGATCCTTCCAGTCTTCCTGGCCAGCACACACATGATGATTACTCATCACAAGTCTCCTCATTCTTTACAAATTTCTTTCATCACTGTGTGGCAAGCAGTGGCTTGCCTGATTCAGCTGGTTCAAAAGCACCTTTGTGTCAAGTGAGACCTGGAGTCATGCTTGGAGGATCCTTTCACTAAGATGTTGCAGCTATGGTGGTTGATAGAACAATTGCACATTGACTTCATTGTGGAGGCTGGAAAAACTGAGTTCTAGCTGAGAGTTCAAGCAGATTTGTGTTTCTGATGTTGAAGTGCCACATATGATGGCCATATCAGCAACAGTGGGAATTGGATGACAACAGAGGGAATTGACTGGACCCAAGAGGCTTTTTATTCAGAGAAGCATATGTCTGGTTAGTGCTACACATTTAAGATCAAGGTCAACAACACCCATGATAACATGTGTGAGTATCTTCTCTTATTGTAATTGTTTGTAGTTAGAAGAACACAGACTGCTAGGAGTTCTAGAACTGGATTTTGACAGATAGTTCACTCGACCTTATTCAGATTTGGGAGGCTTTCTCCTTTCGGTTTTTCCCACATGCAGAGAGAGAACATATAAATGTTGAGCAAGGCAATGCTTTTGGGTTCTTACTTGTTATAAGCCAGTCCTTTTTCCAGGATAGATAGATACACGGAGGCTAAATCTCTCATCATTTTGTACTGGAAAAACAAAACAAATTTTAATTTTCACACAGTGAAACTCTACAACACTCTTTTGTTCGCTCTGCCCATAAGGGAGAGACTATGGAACCATGTAGTTTTTACTTGGTCCCACATTTTGAGGATTGCACAGCAGATGTTACCCTGAACAATGTAGTTTTCATTGGGTCCCATATTGTGCAGCATGAGGTGTTGCTCTGATCTTGTGCAGTCATTTTTTGGGAACTACATGGAGCATTTCCTATTTTAGTTGTTGCTGGTTTGAACTTAGCAAAGAGACAGAGCCATTATGTGATGAGAAGCTTCTTTGACCTGTAGGTTTTTTGATGACCTTAGTGAGCACATGGATTGTCCATAGTGTGAGCAAAGAAACTCAATAGAAGAGCAATACCATAGTACCTTGGGAGCTTTGATTATTTTCAGAAAAGTTCATATTTCAAATGTTGTTTTCTTTGAAGAACAAAATTTTATGAACAAAATTATTGAATCTTTTGAGAATTTTTTTATTGTGTGTCCCTTATGCCTTCCCTGGAGTGTTTCAGTTCTTGTGTTTTCATAGTGACCTTGAGGGTGATTATTTTGTACACTAGAACCCAGGGTTTAGGGTTGAAGGTATGTTTTTTTCTCTTTCAAGGTCAAAGTGTAAATGGCAACAATTGAAGCATTTAATTTGAATGATAACCTTTAAATGGAAGAGTATGATTATGATAGTGTTGGTGATTTGGAAAAGGTGTTAGATGAGGATTTAGAGTCAGTGACTGACTCAATTTCAATGCCTAATGCACCATCTATTTCTGAAAACATTGCAACCCCAAACACTTTAGATCTAGAAATCGCAGTTGCACAAGAGTTACTTGAAACTCAATTGACCTTGAATTAGAAGTCATGGATCCTTCCTTCACCACAAGTTTTTGTTATCCTAGCATTTTTTTGTGGTCAATGATGATGATAAGCTAGATTGTATTACTACTCAAAGCATGTATTATGTGATTTTTCGTAGATGTGTAATTCCACCAATACCATTAAAAAGTGAACAGGTGTGATCACATATAACTAACCAGCAACATGGGATTACATCCACCAATAAACATATATTGTCTAAGCATCCAACCGTTTGGTGTATGTGGAAAAGTGCCAATTTAAGTCTTTCACCACTGAATATGTGGCATTTTCATCATCAACCCAATACCCCACCTGTCTACCTCCTTGTTGAGCAACTAGATGCCGACATTCTCATTCTTGTAATTATTGTCATACCCTAGTTCCTCCCCAAGGATTTTGGTGAAGAGGTGAATACAAGGATCACTACAACATGGACAAGCGAATTGTTTTAACAACAAAAAAATAAATGAACCAATTTGGTGGCCACCAAATAACAATATTTCCTAGCCCCATGCTTGTTCTACAAGTCCTCTATAAAGGAGAAATGATCTAGCGGCCACTAGATAGTTTTTTCCACAATAATTAGTTGTTAATGCTCTAGTGGCCACCAAATCATTACAAGGGCTAATCCTTAAGGATGTAATGATCTAATGGCAATCATATCACTATAAGGGTTAGTCTTCGAGGACTTTACAATCTAGTGGCCACTAAATTGTTATTTCCCGTTAAGAATGGCATTGGTAACAATCTTTTGGCCAAATGATTGTTGGGCCTTAAAATATTGGCCTTGCAATAATCTAGTAGCTACCAGGTCATTCTGTGGTCTTTGAAGAGCGATGGTACCTACCTAGTGGCCACTAAATAGTTAGGTTTTCAAATATTAACCTTTCAACAATCTGGTGGCCACTAAATCTTGTGCGTCCTTGAGGACCAAGGTTCATTAGGTCTTTAAATATTGACCCTAAACCAATTTGGTGGCCACCAAATCACTAAAGAGTTGTGTTGCTAACAATTTGGTGGCCACTAAATCACTACCAATGTGAAGACTTGGGTTATTGGCGATCTAGTGGAACTAGGTCATTACCAACATGAGGAGTTGTGTTGTTAGTAATCTAGTTGCCACTAAATTGTTACCAACACAAGGACCTACATTGTTAACAATCCAATAGCCACCACTAGATTTTTGCTTGTGTGAAAGATGGAGATAGAGATTTGGTGACCACCATATTGTTTTGTCCCAATTTGTGTGGGTATCCTTGGAAATCAGTTCTGCTTAATGAAAAACACTACTCCATCGACCTTAAAAATTGCTATACATAATGCGTTCATTTAATTATTTCTTCATGAATCTACAATGAAATCTAGAAACCTAGATTGAAATGCATAAACCTCAAGTCCAAATGATATTTGAATGATATTTTATTTCTACATTGTGCAAAGATTTCTATTGAATAAATTTTCTTGCATTCCATATGAAATGAAGGAGTGTCTTGGTAGAGCATGTTCATTATCCATTGTACTCATGCACTATTACTTGTTGTCCTATCTTATGAAATAGAATTGAATTGCATGGGACTAGGGAATCAAGGACAAACCTTGTTTCTACTATTGGAAGAAGGGTGTCTTGTCCCTGGTTCAATTATTATGCAATAGTTCTATAAGCAACAACAAAGATCTATAGCACAATGTTAGTTAAATGTTATTTTTTCAAGGATATAGATTAAAAAGATGTCGAAGAAATTAAAAAGGTTGGGTGATTGACTATCATATGATTTACGCTTCAAGGATTTAGGGTTTTTGATAGTCTCAACTATCTTAATTGGAATATTTGTTGCATGATCAAACCCGAAGCCACTAAACCCTTATCTAGAAGCGGATCGATAAAGTTGAGCTCCAATTGGTATTAGGTCAAAAATATTTCACCTCGTTTTTATGGGTTCATTCAAAATGATATAAGCACATGCAATGATTCGAAAATGAAAAGCAAGGCCATTGAAATAATGGTAGAAGCAAAAAAATTAATTATAATTTGCAGGAGGTGTAAAATTTCATGGATTCTCTACATTTCTAAAGACATTGAAATCAACTTTGTAAATTGTGTAGAATTTAATGAAAGTTCTCTAGCAAGGATATTGCAACTTGCAAAAGATTTATGTGCAAATGAGATAACACATTGCAAGAAAACTTTGTAGGAAGGAAATTCAACTACAACAAAAACTCTACTAACCAAAGAAATTACAAGTTTCCAAGAGGTTCATAGACCTAAGAAGCTGCAAGTTTGAAAAAGGTGAAAAAAAATTCAAACATGTAAGATGGTTTTTTCTTGCCACCTCCACATCTGCAAAAATTTCTTTGCTTTGAGTGCTTTGCCGTGTTTCACTACTTCTTTTAACACTCCCTTTCTTGGCCTGGCTCCTTTCCTTGTTTTTTCTCTTCACAACAAGAAGAAAAAGAATAATAAGTAACTAGAAAAATCGAATGTAGTTTAAAAAATGAGATGAAATTTGAAAAGTAATAATAGAAAAACCTATTTGAATTGTCAAAGTTGAAAAGGTTTGGAGATGAGAGAAGAGGTATGAAAAAAGAAGTTGTGAAATAGACTAAAAGAATGCGAATGAGGGGGAGGATGGGGAAAAAGTGGAAGGAATTCAAAGTGGAACGTTACCATACACCACCACCTTTTTGTTTCCAACCCTAGCAATTATGAATTTGCAAATGACGACAAGATTTCGTTATCTTCATTTTTGTATTAATATGTTAAAGTGATGATTTTCCATATCTAGATTTAGACAAAAATCTCCTACAATTTTAATTCAACAACCTATTGAAACTTGTGAATTTTTTTTGCCATATTTGAAGTTTTTTTTTCTCAAAATGTGCCCATGGATTTTTATTTCTTTAAAGTCCAAATTATTATTATCATGTCAAATGTTGATGAAATTTCAACTGACGATTCTTTAGGTGTCGCCATATTCTAGCTATTTTTTCATAAACTAAATGTTTCGTTGAATAATTTGGAAAGAATACTCCAAGTTAAATGCAGAAGGAATATTTTGGACTAATTCAAAAAAGATGTCTTGGAATAATTCAAAAGGAATCACTACTAGATCTTCTGTCAGATGCAACCACACCCTTTGCAACTGGGATGCAACTGCCTATCGCATGCAACTATTTTTGCAACTATGCCTCCTTTTTGGGTGTGTATGCAACTATGGTGCAACTGTGATCACCTTCATCTTAACCTTTGGATGATTTCTGTGACATATCATCGTATATATTTGATATATCATTGTATATATTTGATATGCATATACTCATAGTTGCATGTGCAACCAAAATAGGCCAACTATGGTCTTTTGGTAAGCTAGGTACACATTTTTTGTAACCAGCGACAGTTTTTTCAAACACAATTGGAGAACGTGGGAGAGTACTGTCGTGGTCTTCGGTGTCTGTCTCGAGCTTCTCAGCGGAACCCTAAACCTTGGCGTTGGAAACCCTAATGGGATTTCCTTCACTCTTCTCTTGGTTGCGCACAATTTCTCCTTTGCAGATTGGGCTTTGTTAGAGGAATTGCAGAGCCCTTTTTGCTTGCTTGCTTGCTTACTGATTTTCCAGACTAAGAACTGCTTAGGTCTGGCTTGTTTGGTGTTTTTGGGAGAGTTTTAGGATGGTGGGAAACCAGTTAGAGTAGTACTAGCGGATATTGTTCACGAGCTTTGGAGGAGGACGGGGTGGAGAAGTGCAGAGAGAAGAGGCTTCTTTTTGTCTCTGTTTCGGTAGAGGAGCGAGGCAGGAGCTTCTTTTTGTCTCTGTTTCGGTAGAGGAGCGAGGCAAGAGCTTCTTCGTTGCTACTGTGTGTGATCTCCTTGGCAAGGATGACTTAATTTGGAGGTTATAGAAGAGGGCCCGCCGTGTTTTTGTACCACTGGTTAGATCATCGCGTTGCGTGCGAGATACGACAATATTGCGGCCGATGGCAGCAGATGGAGAAGAGCAAGTTCTAATCACAGCACAACAGATTGTGAGATCGTTAGGCACCACAAATACTGCAATGACGGACGACATGCTCCAAATTCTCTCGAACTTTGATCACGGATTCTCCACCATGAATGACAAGCCCAAGAAGCTAGAGTTTAGTACCTTGCATGAAGTAGGCACAACAGCTACAGATTAGGATCTGCAGTCGAAGCGTTCTCAACCTTCTTCACCGGGCGCGGGCAGTTCGAAGATGATCAAATCGCGCTTTGATCATGCGGAGGATGTGGTGGTTCGATGGCATCTGGGATACTCAAAGCAAACCAAGCAGCAGAAGATTTTCGAGTGCCCAGAAGAAGAGGCTTCCACTTATCTAGAAGCGGTGGACGAGGTACAGAACCTGCTGGATCAGTTGTCCGTGCAAAACAAGGAGGAGGAGGAGCAGCAGCCTGCAACCTTGGAGAGAGCACAGAACGTGATTCAACTGGCGATGGAGAGACTAGAGGAGGAGTTCTGCCACTTGCTTACGTAGAACAGCCGATATGTGGACCTGGATTGGCTCTTTGACTCCATGGCAGTGGCTGGATCGTTCAAAAGCTCTTTCAATGACGATCATCATCATATTGTAGATGATGCTGCAGTAGCAACGAAGATTAGCTTCTCCGGGGAGGAAGATGCCGCGGGAGATGAAGACGAGGATGTTCTCCCGATGGCAAGACCCAGAGAAATTGTGCCGACGACAATGGATTTAATCTCTTTTAGAGAGAGAGAGAGAGAGAGAGAGAGAGAGCTTAGTGTCATTGTTTGTTTAGGCGTTTCAAATTCTCGTGGGTTGGGTTCCAGCCTCAGCTTCCAAGTTCAAGGGATAAAGTTTTGTAAATGAAAATTTGACTGAAAGTCCCAGGTTTAGGGTTTCTAGTTTTAGGGTTTGGGATTTTACGGTTCCTCTGACCCTTGGGGTTCACATGCAAAACATATGCGCAGGGAGGAAGGAGCGAGGGAAGAAGATAGACAGACAGAGATGTGACCTCCATTGCAAAATCTGTCCGTGTTGTCTGCTCACTCTTCTTCATTCAAACCCTCTCTTGCTGTGTCAATTGCCGGTAAGTTGGTCCATCTTGAAACTTTTTAAAATTGTGAACCATTAGAGATTTGCCTCATCAGAAGGCGGTTATGTCATTCTTGTAAAAGTACGCAACTGTTTTTGTGTCTTCCAGAGTTTGCAATGCCATTTGAGATGGGCACTTGTTGCTCTACACGATTCAAGAGTGAGTTTGTTTGATGGGTTTCTGAAGGGGTTGTTTCCCCCCTCTTTTTGAGATTTGTGTTCCTCTTTGAAAGCTGCTTTCTAAGGTGGCGGGTTTCAGTTGTGACTATCTAAATTGTCTTTTGTATAGAATTAGTTGGAAATCATCTCACCATCCATCTCAAGCAGGGTTTCAATCCATTCAAGAATTGAGCCTTCGGTGATTGTGGGGATTTGAATCTTAGTGGCTTTGATATATGCATTTGATGATTATCCATTACAGGTTGTGGGTGGATAAGAAGCAGTTTCAATGAGAACAATTAGCGTACACCACTGCAAAGGGTGGAATTTGGAAGAAGGGACTGCGTTCCCAATCATGGGAAAAGGGGAGATGATGACTATTGGTTAAAGTTTTCAACTGCTCTACCTCCAATGTTCCGAAGAGGAATTTGTGCAGAGAGGGACTCAGTCTCATCATCATACCCAATGCAGTATGTTCGAATTACCTGTTGTGGTGTTGTTTCCGTATATTTGTTTCCTGCCTCCTTGAGTATATGGCAAACTATGTAAACAATGCATCTTCATGGTCTTGAAAGTTTTCATAAAATGTGGAGACATTGATCTCTTGAAAACATATGATAATGAGAATGTGTCAGGTGTTGGCAATCATGACCTTAAAAACATCCTTGACTCGTGGTTTTCTGTGGGGTTTCCCGTACGAATGATCTCTTGAGTTTAATGTTGGCCTGGTTCGCTAGCTTTTCTGGCCACAGGGCCCGCGTAGGGTTAACTTCATAATGGTACAGCTGAGCGCAGACTTCCAAGGGTTTAGGGTTTAGGGTCTTGAATGAATTTTGATTCATGTTACCAATGATGAGCTTAAACCTCATTGGGGGATTGCATGATGCATTTATGGAAGCATTGATGTGTTTTGGTGCGGGCTCTTGCAGTATTGAGGACGCACATTTGGGAGCACCCCAAGAACAGGAGGTGCATGTCTGATGTACCTCCCATCTTATTGGTTTTACATGATGTTAATAGATGTCAGGCATCTGTTCAGATCTTCATTTGCAGAGACAGGTTGAAGCAATGTTTTGGTTATAGGAGTGCAAACTACTACACAATTTTTTGTTGTTGCTAAACTCAAAATACCTGGACTTGAGTTGATAGATCACAACTGGAGCTTCATCATGTCACTGAATGTGATGCAGGTTTTTTTAACTCTGACTAATTTTCTTGTTGTTTTGGAACTGCATATTTTTTCTAATGGCCCTATACCATGGACAGGTGATAAGCGACAATTATGGAATGAGCTAAAGATTCGCATCCAAGGGTATTTGCCTTATGAATCTGGAAAAATATTCACATCTATCCTTTGTTTGATGCAATTTAAATAAGTAATTCAAAAGTCCATGTTGCCAATTGCAGA
This sequence comes from Sphagnum tenellum, assembly GCA_963921925.1. Taxonomy (NCBI): domain Eukaryota; kingdom Viridiplantae; phylum Streptophyta; class Sphagnopsida; order Sphagnales; family Sphagnaceae; genus Sphagnum; species Sphagnum tenellum. The sequence continues at coordinate 11,010,425 of OY998143.1, read as the reverse complement.
GTCGCATAACTGCACTATTTTCGGCAGGTGAGGATGTGGCTGAGGCACTGGCTATGGATGTTGACTCAGTAGGGCTGACAGAAATGCCACAATATGAAGTTGTAAATACTGAAGAAATCGACTGGGTTCAGCAAGTGCAAGTGTTCAGACTCTTATTTCTGGCTGGTTTTTGAAACTTATTACCATCTGTATTTCCATCTTCAATTTTGCTTGATCACATGGACATTTCCTTCTCATGATTTAGTTTTATGTTGGAATGCAGTGTCAGTTCAAGCCAATTGAGGTGGCAAAAGGCCTGTGGATAGTCCCCAAGTGGAGCACACCTCCTGTATGTCATGTGCTTTCCTGTAGGTTGGTCCTATTCTTTTGGTGAACCCCCTTATTTGTGCATGTGCCAAGATGTTGGCATTTATGGACCTGAAAGAGTAGTCAAACTCACTGATAGCTCATCAGACCACTACTAGACCATTCTAGACAAGAAATGGCAGATCTGTTGATGTGGAAAGATATAGAACTAGATGATCAACATTGATAGAAGAATCGTCTCCAAGAGCTCTCAAAAAGCCTTGTGAATGTGTGTAAGGTCTCAAACAGGACAATGGAATCAGGAATTGAACTTCACCATGACCCACTGTGACCATTAGCATTGTTTCAAAACACTGAACCATTTATAATTATTTTCTGGTGGAAATAATACCACTGTACAGTCATTTTGCTAGAACTTTTCTCATGGAAATAATAATATTTGTCGAGAAGCTAGAATCCTTTGATGTATTCCAACAATAGGATCTAGTCTACCATAAAGTATCCTTTATTGGAAATTAAATTATTTGAGCTTGCTGCTGATCTGCAAGTTTTCTGCTGAACTACAGGATCCAGAGGCACTAAATGTGATGCTGGATCCAGGGCTTGCATTTGGCACAGGTGAGCACCCCACCACTCACCTTTGCCTACAATGGCTGCAACATGCTGTGAGACCTGGTGACCAGATCTTAGACTATGGCATTGGCTCTGGCATTCTTTCAATAGCTACACTCAAGGTGATGCCTTGAACTTTGAATCCCTTTTTTTCACTATGTAATTGAAGTTTCCATACACAAGCAGCATCTTAACAACATCTCTACCACAATGGTACTCACTCATAAGCTGCTGCTTGCTCTTGCATTTGTGACCGAAAGGCCTTAAGACCATTGCGATTGGCTATGGTAACCTCTTATCTCTACTATCTTAAATGTATGAACTTCTCTGGTGTTAGAGAGCATGTTTGTTTGTCCACCCATAATGGACTAATCAAATCTTGAATTATCTGTAAAATCTACATTCATGTTACAAATTGATAAGAGCAGGTTTTTGTGATTGTACAGATGGGGGTTGATGGTGCTGTAGGAGTTGATATCGATCCCATGGCCATCACTTCTGCAAAATATAATGCATCTTTGAACAATATTGAACCTCACATGTTTCAAGTTCTTAAAGCTAATGGAGATGACAACCCCTTGACCCTTGGCAAGGGCAAGTTTGACATTGTTGTGGCCAACATTTTGCTGAATTCTTTGGTGCAGTTAGCCACTTGCATTGCTGCTTACACCAAACCACAAGGCCTTGTGGGCCTCTCTGGTATTCTAGTTGATCAGATGTGTTTTTATTGCTGTCTACAGATTCTTTTTCTTTACAATCAGAATTGTGCTGCAACTGGACAAGCAAGTCTTATGCCCTGGAGTCTTCAAGAATCTCAGAGTGTTTTGGAATTCAGGAACCCAGACAAGGAAAAAGGGATAGCACTCAAGCTAGGCCATTGTAGACATTTTCTTCTTTGGCATCAATTGGTAGTCAAGGCCTGAAAAACACCTTTCTGTTGCACAATGCTCTTTTGTTATTGCTGAACCTTGGAAAATGTTCCCACAATTTTGTAACTTTCCTCTTGGAATATGCAGTTCTTTGCCTTGAGCATGTGTTTCTCAGTGATTGTAGAGTTTTGTTGATCGATCTGTTGTTGACAGGCACTCTTGGCAATTCTAAATAGCACATTGAACAAAGCAGATGAAAACCCTAAACCCTAACCCTAACCCTAACCCTAATAGTGGGACCATGTGACACATGGCGATTCAAACTCTCAAAATATTAGTTGCATTTGTTGTGCTGCCATGTGGCGCACTATAAACGGTACGATGAAAAGCCTTAACCCTAACCCTAACCCTAAAACATGGGCCAACAGTTGCATTTGCAATTAAATCTAATAGTTGTGCTGCCATGTGGCGCACTATAAACGGTACGATGAAAAGCCCTAACCCTAACCCTAAAACAGGGGCCAGCAATTGCATTTGCAACTAAATCTAACAGTTGTTGTGCTGCCATGTGGCGCACTATAAAAGGTACGATGAAAAACCCTAACCCTAACCCTAATCTTCCCCACGTGCACAATGACATAGCATGGTTGATCCAACATGTGTCCGCACCCCAATGGCTACGACTTGGACGGTCTAGATTAATCAAAATAATTCTTAAAACTAAATATTTAATTACAAAATAAAAGTACACGTGTTCGCATACAATTGGGTTAGCTAATTAACATGTAATGCAGTGTGAACGCAACCCTTGTAGTTGCATGCAGTCGCACGACCAACTGCTAGTATAGAGTATGGGTGGATGAAACCATATAACCCAACCGTATGTACTTGTATTATGCGACTGTCGCATGCAACTACAAATTTCATGCAACTTGTCATACGCAACTAGGCGAATTTCCAGTTGCATAAGACAGTTGCAAAATGCCAAATTTCTAGTAGTGAATATTGCATAAAAATTTGGAAGGAATCTTCCAAAGTTATTTAACATGAATTATATTCCAAAATAATTGAGAAAGAATATTTTAGAATAACTTAAAAATCATAAAAATTCAAGAATATTTCAATAAAATGATAGATTTAATAAATATAGCTACTTCATATTAATTTGCAATGTGGATAATATCCTATTGATTTTGAGGTTTTCAAGATGTTGTTTGAGTTTTTTATCTTCAAGCTCCTAGTTTTAAAAGTTTTGTAAGACATATGTCACTCCAAAGTCTTCAAATTTTGAGGGATGAGAGTTGTAGGGTTTAGTGGCTATAGTCTATAAACTATTGTGTAGACCACAAGGTCAAATATTGGTCACTTATCATAGAGTTGGTGTTTAATGATTTTTTACAACAAAGTCAATGGAGATTGATGTTATAAATAACCAAATTGATTGTTAGTTTGACGATAGGTAAATCCTAATATTCTACCATTGGTTCAATTGTAGTTTCTATTATTGTACATGTTTATTTCCATTCATGCATAATCTATAATATAAATGCATACCTCATCCATAATATTTCCCATAGCCCAAGTATATGCACAATTATGAATATGTCATAATTATGCCACAATTTTACTTCTCGTAATGATATGTAAGGAAGAACAATAAATATTAGAAAAAATACAAAAACAAAGATAAATTATCATGGTTTTATAGGCTACTGTTTTATTCTCTCTTACCTTTGCATTCCCACGTTGGTATTCACTATTGGAGAAGAAAAAAACTCCCATATAAATTTTAATTTTAACTCTACAAAGTAATATATGCTACCATGTAACTACTGATTCACTTGTTAAGTCCAACTTGTTTTAAAATAAACACTACAATTTTCCATACTTTTCATGCTTATATGGCTTGATTATTACAGTACAATCTTGCCTTTAACAATGGGGTGAATGCATTTCGTGGCATTAAAATAGGTTTGGGGCATAAATTGAAAGAAGAGAACATTATATCTTGAATCATGATTGGTGTGTATTGTATGAACCACTACACCAATCTCAAAGTCCAAAATGTTTTTAAAATTCAAATATTGAATGTGTGCTACAGTGTTTGTAGGCATACTACTACCATTACTTTTGACCCAATGTTGACAATTTCTTCATATATATATAACTTAATTCCAGAAGCCTTTTGAAAAGTCCAAAATTAACAATTATTGGCCATTTGAAAGTTGGTGAATTTGGAAAAACACTAAATTCACTAAGGGGCCAATAGATGCTGTACCAACAAATATTCCCATAAAATATATATCATCATTTTTTTGAATTTCCCAAAGTGGTCAATTTTTTGAGATAAACATGTAGTTTTATTTTATTTTATTTTTTGAAATAAAGAATTCACTATAATTTCTTTTTAAGAAGCACAATGTGTGGCCATACATCATTAGTTTATTTGACATTGATGGTGAAGACATAAAAATAAAAATGGCAAAAATACATTCATATATTTTTTTTTACATCCAACATACAAAAATAAATTTCATATTTCAATTTCATTAATAAGGATTATTATTTCGTAAATTTCTTCATTTACCAATTATTTTCATGCATTATTTTCTCATGATAATCCATTTTCTATTGAAATTTATGATTTATCTTATAATACTCAAAATTTAACATTGTAATAAATATTTGGTTACATTAAACATTTAATATCAAAAGACTACATTTTTTTGTTACAAATATGAATGTAATGTCCTTGGCCCCAAGGGCAAGGTTTTTTTATGTTGCCATATAGTTCAAATAAATTTTCATCATGATTTGTCCCATATTAAAAATTAAAAAAAAATCCTATCCATGTAAGTGGAGAATGTCATGGAAAGGAGGTAAGTATTTACACTTGAAAAAGGTAGATATTTAAATTATTTAAATATATAAAACATGGGCATGAAAACTACATGCTAATTTGCCTTTTCATATTCATGTAGGTGGAAAGGACAAAGGAGCGAGGTCGATAAGCTTGGAAGAAGTAGTTTTGGAGAACCCTAATCAACATATATGGACACCATTTTCAAAAAAATGGCTTGGAAACAAAGTTACTATTTGACAAAACATAGATCCCACAAAAAAATAAAAATAAAAAATTCATTTGATATCTAAATTAATTATTCATAAACGATTCTCACTCACATGGATGATTGTGTTTCTACCATGGCAAATGTCAATGTTATATCTGCCTAATATTATGTGAGAAGTTAAGATTTTGTCAAGATTTTGTTCCAATCACTTGTCATGAAAAAATAATGTAAGTTTCAATTATTCTACACATTGCATTTAGTTCTTGACTCAACATTTTTAATTATAAAATTTGAGATATATTTGCTTGCAATATTGCAAGGTTCATTACCCTTGCCATTTGTCTAGATATTCTTCAATATTAGGTTTTGAAACTTTCATTATATTCTTTGTAAGAATAATCTTGACAACACATACATAAGAAAATTTGAATTAAGAAGAGCAAGCTTGTCACCCATGGTGACCCATTAAGGTTTTGTCAAAATGCATAAAATTGATAAGCTCTTTATCAAAATCAAAACACATTGAGTTGTTGCGATTTGCTCACATTATGCATCATAATTCCCTTTTATGTATAGCTACCCAAAAATCAAAATTCATATGATTTTCTCATATGAATATGTTTTGTACACTTATATTAAATACTATTGGGTCCCATTACACTAGCATGCTACTTGATGCCCATATATGGGACACATTGCGATCTCCTAAACATCCTACAAAATGGGGAGTTGACATCCACATACATATATATACAAACATATAAAACCATACATCCATAAATGCATATACATCTATACATAAATACAATTTAAACTACATATAAATAAACAAATATCATACAATTTACAGATTTACAATGATTTAATTGATTCGGATGCGAATTTGATTAAAATTATGAATTAAGACATATTAGTTCAACAATGATTTTTAAGAAAAAGCTAAATTGAAATATTGCCATAGTAATAGGAGAAAATTATGTAACTATTTATTCAACCCTATAATTCATTTAAAAACCTTAAACCCTAAACCTAAACTCTATACATTAAATTCTATAACATTAAAAAATCTCAAATATGAACCGCATTGGTCATTTGTTAATTTTAAATTTTTTATCTTTAATTTAATATAGTTTTGAGTTCATGAACATCAACAATTTAGTTTAAAGGTATTTGATAATTTACACAACAATTGACTATTGATGTTTCACTATGTAAATTGCACTTAAATACATATTAAGAAATATGATTCCAAATGGATTTAACATGTATCTTTGAACTTCCATGAATTTTTTTGTCAATGTGTATAATGACATTTAACTTCAATTTTTTTCATAACTAGGATTAGTATATACCTAACTAGGTAGATAGGTAGGTACACATGGATGCCTACCTATGTTTTTTAATGTTCATACCTATTTATGTAAATTATAAGTAAATTAGAAAATTGTCTTCATATGTAGGTAAATAGTAGGTAGGAAGATAGATAAATAGAATATAGGTAGATGGTAGGTAAGTAGGTAGGACAAAGGTAGGTAGATGGTATTATTATGCAACTATAATTTGTGACTATTACATGTTTGGATGGAAAAATAAATAAAAGTGCACATTATTCATCCAATATTGTGAGTGGATCTTTGGATGGATGAAAACCTAGTTGTTTTGGCAATTGGTCATAGTTGTTTTGGTAACTAGAACCAATAATTTGTCCATTTAGAATATTTTGATGATTAAAACATATGTGAAATCTTTGGAATTACAATATTTGTTTGATAATCAAATTGTGTCTAATTTTTATTTATTGATTTCTATGTATTGTTTTTTGACATGGACAATACAAATTATTATATTTTTACTAAATATGTTTGAGTTATGATCTACTTATTAATTATATATATGATGATTATTTAACAATACATGTCAATTAAATTTTATTGGTAAATTACAACTTATTATGATCATAATCAAATATGATGTTTTTAATCAAATAGAGGTTTAAGATCTTTAAGAAATATATCATTTATTTGATCATAAGAAGTCTTTTACCATTTGGAAGTTGGAAAATGAAAAGAAACTTTCATTTGGGGGCCACCAAATGATGCAACAATAAATAATATAAATAATTTTTTATCCTATTTATCAAGAAAATGGGTTCATGGAATAGGTTTTTCACTAACATGTGCATAGTGAAGTTATTGTCTTGCTTGAGTTTATAGCAATGATAATATGGTTCATGGTGACCAATTGAATGAAACTATTGATGCTTGCATGTCTTTAGTGTGCCTATATTTTTTGGTGAGTCTCTCCTTTTGCTCTTCTAGTGTTTCAATGCTTGGAAAAGGATGAACAACATGAAAGGCCACACCAACTCGACACCATGGTGTCTAGTAAATCCAATACGACCAAGGCTTGTTTGAAAAGGTTTCAAGTCAACTACATGCACAAGCAAGCTGAGAAAATTGATATCAAGTTATAATACGTCTAACAATTCAAGACGAGAACAACACCCTGAAATATCACTATGTTGTTGAATTTACTAGTTAATACAAAAATATTGTGGCTCAAATAACCTCATATGCCATTAAAATTTACTGGTGACATGAATGGGCTATGACCCTAAGCTATCAAAAAGCTTGAAGGGTGCCATGTCTTAACATTAATTATGTTACCGTGTTACCAAGGTGGCTTTATGAATGGAACATGCATTGTGAAATCCTGCAATTATTTTTCAACATATTAGGCAACAAAATAGTGACCCCAAACTGAACTCCAATTTCATGTTTTTTCCATTATGAATAAGACAGAATTATGGTGAAGAAGAGCTATTAAATGACAACATTATAAACCGAATACCAATTTCACAAAGTACTTTCTTGATCATCAAAGTACTTTGGGCAATGAAAGCATTATTATTCCAAACCTTTTGCCTAACATCTCCTTCTCTACCCCCACCAGCGCCCACATTCGTTTCAATGGATGCAATTGTGACCTCCTTCCACACTCCATACTCCTATTGGACATCAAGTGGTGTAACTACCAATGAAAATCATTATAATTTTCATGTGAATGGAAGTCAAACTACCTATTTTGTGTTTTTCAATTGTTGCACACATGTAGGCAAAATTATTTATGATGATTTCTTAACTCAAAAGCCCATAAATTATAACAAATTTTCTCTAATGATGTGTTGCCATCCCATTTGAATGATGTCATGCATGTTTGTTATAATTTGTATACCAAACATAAGTAATATAAAACAATACAATATTAACATTCATAATCTATAATTTTGATGATAAGAATAGCTTGAAAAATTAATTTGAAATCTCCAAAATCTCAATCATAAACCTCAATGACAATAAAATATAACTAAGTTCAAAGATGAAAGTTATTGTATATGTAATGAATTAAAAATACTCATGCAGTCAATTTTATATGTATAATATATATGTATTCACACATTCATATTTTTACATTCAAGATTGAATTATTATATTCATTTTAAATTGATGAAGCATATAGAGACAAATAAAATTCATGAATTTTGATGTCAATGATGTCAATGATATCAAGTTTAAACACAAAAACATCATGCAACAATTGTATTAGAAAGACAATTCAAATTGTGTCCAGTACAATATCGTTTTGAAACAAATTTTCAAGTTTGGTAGAAGACTTCTACCCACCACATTGTGATTGGTGAAATAATATTTAAGGGCAAATTTGGCAATGTGGAACCCAATGTACTTAATAGCAAAACATAAAGTAAATCAATCAAGTGTTACATAAATGTACAATTAAAATGGAAAAAAAAATTTAATTGCTTTACATATAAATTACTTGAACATTGTTATAATCCATAAAGGTTGTGATTATCCCAATGAATACAAGACAATGATCATTGTAGAATATTAATATTGTAATAATAGATTAACTATGAATTGCTTATAAAAACCATGTTCAACTTTGTCAAATTCAATATTTTTACCCATTTCCAAAACAAAAGTATAAATATTAAAATTTTAAACTAACTTCATAATAATATGATTATGGAAATAAGTAAGGACCATGGAAATGAAGTTGAACCCTGATATATTAATTCCAACTTAATATGCGTTTTTGTATATTAAACTCCATTTATATGTAACGTTGTAACAATTCATCAATGTGTTGATTTGCATGATGATTTATTCAAATAATTTTCATAAATTTCAAAAGATGATGGCCGTCCAAAATTTCATTTCAATACCTTTTTTACTTCAAAAAAAAATCACAATTTACAAAGTAATATTATTAGTTAGCATAACATTGCACAAGAAATTTGATTTTTAAAGTGTTTTTTTCAATTGATGCTTAAATGTTGTCCATTAAAAAGTAATATTCCAAAATTTCTACCCAAATTGTTATGTGGTATCCAAAAGTTATACAAGCAAATAACGATATACGACGTCTGAAGGCTACAAAATCAAACAATGCTACTATGAACATTTTGTGTAGAATTTTTTCTCTTCAATTTCTTGTTGTCAATCCTGCAAAACACAATAATCAATAAGTTTTTCACCTTTACACTACAAATAAGACAATCATAGCTTCTCATCTTTCTTGTGAAACAAGGTCATGCCTGAATTTTTAACCTCTCAATGCTTCTCTTCTCTTGCCATTTTTCATTTTAAATCTATTTTGGTTTTTTGCCCACCTTATAAAGAGAAATCAAATAAACATTATATCTGTCGAGTCATCGTTTAGTGAGCATAATCACATGTTACTCATTATATGATTCTTCATTCTGATTTCCTTGACACATCATCTGCATTTAAAACCCTTAATCATTCATCCAATTGAATAACAAAAAAATTATTTTTAATATCAAATTATTAGAAATCATTAGACAACAAGAAAACCAATTGTCTCAATTTCACCCCATGGACATTCTTCCATTTCAAATACTCCCCATGAAGCATGTTTTCTTCAGAAACCATTTGTATTTTATCATTACTTTAGTTAATCAATTTTCCCTATTGTCATTTCAAGTGCTGTAGTCAATTTGATAGCTTGACGTGGGAATCCACATATTGAAATCTTCAGCACCCAGTCATAACATGGCCAATGGACAACCCTAGGATGGTGTGAAATCGAACAATTTGGTAGATGCGAAGTTAACATTTAAGTACAAAGTAGCCTTCCAATTCCATCCTAGGAAATGGTTTTGGGATCGTTAGATCATCCATTTCACCAGATCACAAAAACAAAAACTTCGTGAGAAATCGATCTAATAGCCATTAAATTGTTTTCCTAGGAAGGTTTTGTCTTAGTGATATGATGACCACTAGATCGAAAAAACAACCTAGCAGCCGTTAGGTCATTGTTTTGTTGCTTTCACGAGAAAATGACCTAATGATTGCCAAGTTGTGGTTTAACTAGTTTTGCAAAAGGATGACTTGGTGATTGCCAAGTTCTTGTTTAGCCATTTTCACAAAAGGACGACTTGGCAACCGCCAAGTCGTTGCTTAGCTACTTTTGTAAGAGGACGACTTGGGGTTCGCCAAGTCATTCTCTTGCTACCCTCACGAAACCACGACTTGGCAGCAATTAGGTCATCCTTTTGTTAGCCTCACGAGAAAACAACTTGGGAGCCACTAGGTTGTCCCTAAACCCTCCAAGACTTGGATGAGCGAGCTTCTTACAATCCCTGTAAAAAACCACTAGAGTTTTTTCTAGTGTATGTGGAGGGCACCTTACCTTGAGCAGTACATTCCTTGTCTAATTACTTGTTGACCCACCTTGCGCCCAAGGTGTCTCCTCTCCTCTGAAACAAAATCACAAAGAGCTGGGGCTGTCTCTATTTTGAGGTGCACTGTCATTGTAAGTGAGGACGCTTTTAGGTTTACTACTTTTTCAGGTTTCCATCCCTTTCTCTTTCTTATATGCTCCTTGCGAGTGGTGGGGGCTTTGGAACATTATTTGTTCCAATGCCCCTTTGTGACCCATTTTACATTCTGCTCTTTTGGCTCGAACTTGGTTCCTCTCTTTTTTTTCCTTCTTTTCCCCCTTGCTGAGTGCTTTGTTTAATGGAGTTTGCCAGGGTTTCATCATCAAATCACAGCTACAGTTCCATTGTACAAGGAAAATCTTACTGGTTCTTTACATTGGCTATGGACCTCAAAGGGGGCAGTTCTGGGTATTGAGTACCACACCCATCTCCCCACTTATGTTGGGCCCATGTTCTAAGAACACTGGGTTAGTCATTACCTCGCAGTTTAATACTTTCTCACATTTTTCACGATTTTTTGGTGCCTCAACATGGATTGGTTATTTGTCACACCAAAGCTCTAAAATGACTGCACTCAACAGCAATAGGTTGTGGCAATGGGTTAGGTACACACAGCACACCCATTCAGGATGTTATATTCCTACCTCTGAGCTTTAGGAGGGTCACAGTGCAACAACTTGCACAAAACAACATATATAATACTTCACAAAACACACGTCATGTTCTGCAAAGAAGAACAAGAAGGACTTGGATTCCACTGGGTTAGGTACACACTGCACACCCATTCAGGATGTTATATTCCCACCTCTGAGCTTTAGGAGGGTCACAGTGCAACAACTTGCACAAAACAACATATATAATACTTCACAAAACACATGTCATGTTCTGCAAAGAAGAACAAGAAGGACTTGGATTCCACTTATGTTGGCCCACATTCTGAGAACAGTGGGGCCAGTCCTTACCTTTGCAATTTAATACTTTCTCACATTTTTCATGACTGTTTTGTGCTTTCAAGTGGTTGGGTTATTTGTCACACCAAAGATCGATATATATACAAGGATGACTGGACTTGATGGCTGCTTGCTTATGTCAATGGGTTGTGTACACACAACATGCCCATGCAGGATGTTCCACTCCTCCTGCTGCCCCCCTTGAACTTTAGGCAGGTGAGAGAGAAACTTGCCATGCAGTTTTTGTGCATTTGCAATGCATATTCTCCTTCTTTTGCAAAACACATGTTGTCATGTTCTGAAAAGAAGAACAAGAAAAACAAAATTTGAATTCCAAGTTCTGCTGCTAATCACTGCATTTTGATATCCACCCAGTGCGATGCTTGTGCAGGACCAGTTAGTTTCTGGTAGCCTAGTTCCGGGGAACATTCTGCAACATGGTTTTTAGGAAAATCTAGAAATCTCAACCCACATCTGTTCAACCCCATGCAGAGCTGCACATGCACCACTGTGCAGGGCATCACTTTGACCACATGAAGTTGATGCCGTTTTTAGCATCTTTCCAAACACATGATTTCTAAGCAATATAGACAATCTACTATGCTCCAAAACCAGTATGGTGCAGGCAAAAAGTTTGTACCAAGGATTTGGGTGAACAGGACCAGATTGGCTTGTTGAAGCAAAGAGGACAATGCAAGAAGTGAAAAGAAAAAAGTCCCCAAAATGATTGTTTAATCAAAAAGATTAAGTTAGTTTAGAACACTAGTGTATCTTTTTCCTCAAGTTACCTCAATTGGGCGCATACTTTCTGGTGCTGTGTTTTTCTTACTTTCCGCATAACTCTATTACCTCCACTAGTTCAAAACAGAACAAGTTCTCTGAATTCAAACCAGAAAGCCGACACTTAGCACACATATAAATTGCCCAAACTTTACTTGGTACCAAATTGTACCAAAAATATGTACAATTTGGTTAAGAAACCAATGTTCTTACTTGTGTTGAATTATCGCCTAACCAACATGCAACAGAGATGATTGTCATTTACTGCTGCATTTTGAATTATAATGCATATGTATGAAGTGCAAAGTGCAAACTGGACCCACTTAGTTCTAACCGAGAACTGGTCAACACTTGTGCATGTAGACAACTTGTGTGAACTGTAGCCTAGAAGACTAAGAAATATGGGAGGGTTGAGTTCAGAAGACACATGGATCAAGAAATCCTAACTCTTGTCAGAACCAAGAAAGATAACATCTTTCAAATTTGGACAAAGTACATGGTAAAGACCAATCTAAGATGGCAACAACCATCTGGAAAAAAATTGTAACATCTACCACTTCACACATGGGAGGAATGGCCAAGCTTGCACGAACAATTGTCGGTTGCCATAGATGAAAAATTCAAGAAAATATTATGCAATTACAATGTAGGCACTAGGCACAATGAAGACTTATTGGAATATGAATGTTCAAGACTTGAAATAAGTCTAGGTTTTCCTTAAAACTTTGGGCATAACTCGTATGATATAATTCAAGAGTTTTTTTGGTATTAAATGCATCTTCAGTTTATTGTGAGGTAAAAACATGGTTAGATGACTCAAAACTGATATATGAGAGTTTACATTTTGACAATTGCTAAAAAGTTTTACAATAATGATAATTAGCAAACTATTCATTCAATATGCATTTTCTTATATTTTTTGTCACAATATAATTGATAAACCAACCTATCTAGCTATCACTAAATATGTGATTGGTTAAAAAATTCATAAGGAAAGGTTGGAGTTTTCAATGTGAAATTGATTTTTATTGACAAAAAAAGTCCTTTATTATTAGATTAAATATTTTAAAATTAAAATATCTTGTATTGGGAAGGTTTCAGTGCATATTATTTTAAAACTTTTGGAATTATGATGTTCTATTTTTTATTTTGACAACACTAAGTCATACTATTGACCCCACACATTAAAAAAAAAATTCTGACAAAAACAATGTCGTTATTTCAAAAGTTTGTGCTATGAATCCACCTTTTGTTTTAAAAATCATTCATATTTTCAAATGTGAATCCCATTAAAATCTATGGCACTATGAATATATTAAAAATTGACAATGTTAATTTTGAATATGACTTTATGTTTTAAATTCATCTAGAGTATGAAGAAATTGTTATTGTGACAATTGAAACAATCTACTTATATGTGTTTTCACCTTTTGCATGATAGATCGAATGGAGATGACATCTTCAAACAAATTGGCTTAAGCTTACAAGGCCAAATCAACCTCAATGATGATTCACCCACTTTAAGATGCAACTAGAATGCAAAAAATTCAATGGGTTAGAGAATTGTCATGGAGCTAACAACACAAATGAAACATAGTTGCATCAAAATCAACCTCCAACTGTGCCCCTTGTGCCAAGGTCCAAGAGTTGCACAAATGCCACTACCCCATTACAAATGTTAGTAGCTAATCCAAATTTGAATTCAAAGAAATTTTCAAATGCCATGATTGTTCCATTGCAAAATCCAATAACAAGTCACCCAACCCCTAGCTCTAATCTCTTAAAATAGGTTGCAACAAAACAATAGGACATTGAATAGCAAATTCAAGCAAGGAATGAAGAGGAGCTACTTTTTAGACTCTAAATTGTAAAATGATGGCTAGAACAATAGAAAAGGGGAGAAAATTGCTTGTATAATCAATTGACACATACATGCCAAAAGTTTGTTTATGGAAGAGAATCAAGCTCAAACCCATAATTCTTGCTTGAGAACTAGTTGGAATATTCAAAATGCAAAAAAAAACATCAATTGAAAGCAAGAGAACATGGTGAAAGCTATAATTATTTATTTGGTTGAAATCATGAGTATGGTATTTACAAGAGTTATACAAACCACCAACAAGAATTGTAGCAACCCCATGCAAGCTCTTAAAGACAATAACATGGTCAATGACAACAAACTTGATTATTAAAACATTTCATGATAAAAAAAATGCCTAGGTTTTGAGAAACAATTGCAATTTGAGTTTTGTAATGCATAATCTTATGTGAAACTTCTTTATTTGCCAAGATAAAGAATTAGCTTCCTCTTCAACATCATTCTAGAAATTTCTTTCCTTTAGATATATATGATAGACATTTCAATCCTAATGGACACAATCAACACTTGAAGTTTGAAACTCCTTTTAATTTTCATTCAATGATGCAAGACAAATGTTTGATATTGGACTCATTTTCATTCCTTAGTAGAAATTATAAAGCATACAATAACAAGTTTAAACACATTAGAACTTGTCCAATGACATCCATTTATTCAATTTTAGCACATTGAGTGTGTGTAATTTAATTTTCCCCCAACCCCACCCATGAACCTAAAAAGATGGATTGTACAAAGTGATACACTAATTAACTTTCACCACCTAGGTTAGTCATTGTAGTTGCCAATGAAAGATAATCATTTATTATGCTAAAAAAAGAGTAGTCATTTCTTGTTACATGTGTTATTATAGGCCACAATGAACATGTGCATTTTTACCATCTTAAAGAATATCCACAATGTTATTTTTGTAAATTGTCATCCAAAAAAATTGTAAAGGCCAATCTGTTATTGCCATTGCATATGTTTTCAGGGATCAAAAAGTCATTCAACTTTGATTTGCACAATAGTTTTTCTTTTTAGAATCCCAAACACATTTTCAATTATACAATGGCATTGCTTGTGTTTTTTATGATAGAAAAATTTAAAGATGGTATGGGTTCTTTTCTTAAAAAATGGTGTCATGATTCAACTTATAAATGATAATCTTTGTCACCAAGCGATAAAGTGGATGCAATATTTAAACATGTTAATAGAAACCAAGGTTGTTTTCTTAAGTGACTCTTTATCTTGGAATGTTTCCATAGTAATAGCCTAGGAATATTTTGTTTGAATTTTTTTAAAAAACATTTGACCCAAAATGATGTTGCAAAATATTATTATGTAAATATATGTTTAAAGAACCTCCCTGGAAATATGTGATGTTTAAAAATTCTCCCCAAAAAAGTATAATGCTGAAAAACATTAGTTACATTGGTTAATGAATGATTTTCAAATATCATGCCTTCATTAGATTCATTCCAATTCATATATCACATGTTTTAAAATAAATTAAAAAGAAATCCATGAATGATTTTGAATGACTTGCAACATTAATACAATTTTTTACATTAAAACATAAAAACTTAAACATCTATTACATGTCTTGTTTTGGATTTTGTTGGTGTGAGTGCACCCATCATGATTTCATGGTTAAGAAACTGTTTTTATAGTTATATAATTAGGGGACTTGGGTTGCCTCAATACATGCATTCTTTATTACAACAATAATTCTTTTGATATTGCATCTTAATGAATTTTGATCCATGAATTGGGCAAACCCATCCCTTGGGTGGTACCATTAAGAATGTCACACCCCAAATTTTTGAAACTTGCCCAACTTTAGAACAACATAAGATTCACTTAAAAATAATAATTCATTTGAAAATTTATATTAAAAAAGATTACTCAATTCATTGAAAATTTTGAAAAATCAACTGGGCTTACAAAAAGTTTAATATTAGTATTTCAAATGAGTGCTTGAAAAAAAGTTTTAGGAAAATAACACTTGGGATTCCTTTGTTCAAAAACACAAAAAGAACATGTTTTTTCAACTTATTTTAATTCTTTTAATTTTTAGAAGGTCCTCAAATAGTCTTTTTTATATTTATTTTTAAAATAGTGGTTGAAGTAACCACAAATTTTTGAGAAATTTTGAAGGTCATGACTAGGTGATCCTAAAAAGCCACTGGATTCATTTTTACAAATTTTTAATAATCTTCACTTTTTTGTTTCAATCAACAATTTGGGCCATACCTTAATGACTTTATAGTTGATAAATTAAAAATAATAATTTACAATGGTGCAACTTAATATTTAATGATAAAAGGTCAAAAATCTTAGAAACACATGTCAAGAATTGTATTTAAGGATCATAATTTATTAAGGTACGAATTACTTTGAATATGGGTGTGGGACATGGTAGACCCATGAAATTAGCACCTTGCACAACATTGCAATGTTTCTTCAACCATTTCCTTGTCACTACTACTTGTCCAACATTTTTTATGGTTATTTTTGAACTTCAAAATGGAAAATGATTAAATCTCATTACTTTGAATTCAAACATCGTGCAATTGTGACTTAGAAGGTAAAGAACTATGGTGAATTGGATTATCTTCTTTTTAGGCTGAAGATGAATGCTAGATTGAACCAAACTTAAGAGAGATTCAACATGTTTGTCAAGATATATGCTCTCAATTTTTAGTGCATGTGTAACATCCTTGTTATACTAAATTAGTCTTGGTAATAATTCTAGGAGATGCAATAGTTGATTTTTAAAAAAGCAACTTGCTTTTGCGAAGTATGCACTTGTGATGACAATAACTTCTCATTTCCTTTAACATTTAAACAAAGCATGCATCTAACTTGGGACACCAACCAGTCCTTTAGTATTGATTCTACTCAAATAAATTTGGTTGCCCAACAATTTGGAGGGCATGAGATTTGTCATAAGAGGGAGTTTGTTAGGCGGCCTATCAAATTTGGTGGTCACTAGTTGACAAACTACAAAATCATTTGGTCAAAAATTGCCATTAAAAATGGCTATGATGGTATTAGGAAGGCAAAGTCCTAAGGGAATTGTTGGCAATGGAGCCTAAAGATGTACACCCCTTGTTTATAATGGAGACTAACACATGGCATTTGGCACACATGTTGATGGGGGCCGGGGGGAGAGATAGTTGCCATTCAAGGTTTGAAGTTTGCACCGTGTTTCGAAAGGAAAAACCATCTGACAAATAAATCTTTCAATGTAAACACAATAAAACAAAATCACCCAAACCACATCAATGTAAAACTTTGTCATGTAAGTGTTTAGGGTTAACCCTAAACACCCAACACCAATGCTGAATGCAAAACAACCACATGTGATAAAACACAGGTGTAAGTAAACCTTGCCATTTAAGTTAATGAAAAAACACCACTGTCCAATCCGATAGGGGAGGCGCTAGAACACCCCCTACCGAGCTCTGTCCAGCAGGCTGATTTCGCTTGTCTTTTTGCACACCTTTTTCCGCAAGAAAAAGGCAAGAAACCTTTTGCACAGTTCTGCAAGAAACCATGCAACCCGGGTTTTCAATGTTGAAGTTCTTCCAAAAGGAGATGAACATTCTTTGCTTTGTCTTCAATTGCCAATCTTGTGGGCACATATGTCTTGCTTGCATTGCATTGCATTACAGGCGCAGGCATTCAACCCACGATCTCCCATGCAACAATTGTAGCATTAACCACTAACATAGCAACCAACGCAGCGCTGCCCTGCTTATTTTGAAAATTTACTCAAGACACAAAGTCAAAAGGGGCAAGCATTAAAAAAACGCTGCGACAGAACAACGCAGTTCTCCGCAAGGGCTGCACTGTGAGGCCCGAAACGAGCGCCGGACTGAGCTCGTTAGGGGGGTATGTAGCGGCTCGCCTGATTCCCCCCTCCCAAAATATACATGTCTGCTGCAAGCAGCCAACCCTTCAGCTGCTATTGACTTTGACGTGATTTGGGGCCCCGGTCGCATTAGTCCACCGCCACCTTGAGGCGGTAGCTGCATGCCTCATCTTCCTCGATCGCCGCCCCCGCCCGCCGTTGACATGTACTGCCTTTCTTCCCCAGTAAACAAAACGCTGGAATTCAGAACTCTCAACAAAGAGCCTTGTTCGATGAAAGGATAATAAAATCTTTGCATTGGCAACAAAATGAGACATTTGGACCAACCAGACTCAAAGTCGGTTTGGCCAAAGCCATAGCATCGTGGAAGCCACAACCCGACTAAATAAACAAGCAAGCAAGCAAGCAATACACAAATTGTTCTAGAACTTTTGACACCCATTTTTTACAACATTGAGCTTTTAACCACAAACATGGCCTTTATTCTACAAGTTGACATACATTTATTCCAACTGACCTATACGACCTAGATAACTAATTTGGGTACCACACACTTGTCATAATTTGGTTTTATTGAAGAAATTAGAAAATATCCTCTCGAGATGAATCAGCTTTGTTGAATTTTGTTTCCCAACAAATTTGTTGTTTTTTTGACAAAAATGTTTGGGGAAATTTTGCATAAGTGTCTTTTTTTTTTCTTTTTTTTTTCCCCAGTGTAAAATCTTCTAAATTTGGCTTATATATTTAATAAAATTTCAATATCGCAAAATTGAAAGAAAGAAAAAACCTCCCTATCATCTTCTAGAGAGTCCAATAATACTATATTACACAGTATGGATGTGGGTGGACCACCAAAAATTAAAGTTCGACATTTATAATGTTTGAAATTAATGACCTCCTTTTTTTTCTCAAAATTAGACAATTGAATTGAGAGAATATTCCTCAAGCTTGAATTGGAAGTCGTGTTGTTGTATTGGTACCAAACATATATGTCATCTTTTTTAATCTATATAAATCTTTAAATGACCTCAATTTGTTTGTGCCATTCAAACCTACCTCTTCCAAGCCTAACCGCATGATCCATCTAAATGGGTATGATATGGGGAGGTGAGGGAGAGATTTTTCTTCTTTTTGAAACCGTGTATTTGTAAGTATAAAAAAGTCTATAACCTTTTCATGCTCATTGACAACTACTTAGGTCTTGATGACTTGTGATTTCCATATTTTCTCCAAAGATATGGAATGGCCTTACTTTTGTTAAACATTCATTCAACAACTCAAGTGTTATCCACACTAGGATGTGCATGTATTTCAAACCCATTGACTATGGGTTTCTTTTTTCAATTTATGATATAACTCTCAAAATTAGTAAAAATGAAAACAAAATTTCTCAAGAACTTTGGTCAAAACCGACAAAGCTTGTCAAGGAAAAAAATATTGCATTGAATTGTGACAAAGCAAGCATAATAAATGTCTATTGGTTCTTCAATGTTCAACCATTAAACACATAACCAATTATACAATCCAACATTGAAGTACCTATTCAAGAGGATTCAACCATCCATGTCTACTTCTACAACAACAACAACAACATTTAACAAGGTAAAAATAAAGAGGTAATGTCTACAAATATTATGGAAGATTGAATATATATATATATATATATATCAACATTTAAAGTGCCACCAGCATTCTATCGTGAATCACAAAAATAAACTTTTCTCTAGAAGAATCATTCTTGGGGGCCCACATAGAGAGTTGTAAATAATTGTAAACCAATGGAAAACAAATATTGGATGTTTCATTTTCAATTTATGGGACATGTCTTCTTGCCTTGTGCATCATGGCAAATGCGAACTTATTTGTGTGTGCACACGATGGAAGACATGGTTCCATGCCTTTCTATGTCTTGATGATATGAAGTTTTGAAAAGTATTAAGTCATATTAACTCCTCACTCATGCAATGCCACTTGAAATATGAGCTGAAGTACCAATTCAAATTGAATGATAAGAAATATACATTTTTATATAATTTGAAATTATTTGAAGTGAACTGATAAAAGGATTTCTGAACCCATCAAAAAATTTGGAGATATTACAAACTAGCAGAAGCTATAAAGACATTACATTGAAATATTAAATTTACATGGAAATATTAAACCTTTGGGTCAGCACAAATTAACTCGAACAATTTTAATATGCCAATTTGCGCACATAATTCTACGATGGCCAGAACAAAGGGTGGTCATGATTAGGGTAGGCAGGCAGGTGTCCGAGCACGTAAGGTAGGGTTTCTGCAAGAGGGCCCCCATTGTTTGTGGTGTCCAAAGAGTAGATGGAGCCCTTCTCTTGTCGCATCTGTTGCACTAAAAGTTGGTAAAAAATGGACTAGAGACAAGAAAGTTACAGGCCCCGAAGGAAGGGGGTCGTTTTTACAAAAACAATTCTCAGTCAAACAGCTCATAGCCTATTTCTAAACCCTTGAAAAATCCTTAAATATTACTCTGTTGCCTTTAGAGTTAAAAGATGCTTTGTTATGGGTATTAGGGGTATGTAACATGTCACTTGAAGACATGTCACAATTTAACATAACATAACATGTCACAATTTTGGTTCCTGGTAACCCAGTTCGAAATTGGCGGTTAACTGTTGGTTTATCCCTGGTTTCAAGCTTTTTTCCCCAAAATTTAGTTTCAAAAATTCCAGCTGCAATTAATTATTCCAGAACCTGGATCAAAATTGAATCAAAACTAACCAGAACTGGAACTGGGTTTGATTTTTTGGAGCCATTTCCAGAATCACTTTCTCAATTCCATTTATGGAACCAGAGTTAAAATCAAGACTTTTGAACATATTTGATGTTTGGAGAAGAAAAATTTGCATA
The DNA here is from genome assembly GCA_963921925.1 of Sphagnum tenellum. Lineage (NCBI taxonomy): Eukaryota > Viridiplantae > Streptophyta > Sphagnopsida > Sphagnales > Sphagnaceae > Sphagnum > Sphagnum tenellum. Next base: position 10,989,450 of record OY998143.1, on the reverse strand, counting down.
AACAAAAGGTCCATGGATGGGAACTCATCCACAAGAAGTACAAGGGAAATAAAAGTAGGAGAACACATGTCACGAAAGAACCTAACAATCAGGACATCACTAATACACTAATAAAATTGAAGATCGTAAACTAAAACAATATCATCTATCACAAATTGGCTAACAATGAAGGTGCATTGATTGCAATGTGAGAAAGAAATAAAAAATGTTTTATCAAGTGCGACAACATGTTGAAGAATCACAATTGCTTGAAGGGTTATGGACACACATTGCTGATCAATAGAAATAAAACACACAACGCAAGAACTAAAGAAGACTATTGATAACATGTTATAAGCATGGTTTAAACACGAGATGTTAAAAATCAGTCAAAATGAGAATGAAAGCAACCATAAGTTTTCAAAGGTGTTAAATGAGCTTAAGATCGTAAATGCAGTTAATACATAAATATTATTACAATTGTTCCCTCAATCTACCTTTCCTCCCATTTGCTTTTACCTTGTGACACCTAAACATATTTTGGGTCCATGCTATGCATGTTTTGAACTTGTTATGGGTGTTAGGGGTATGTAACATGTCATTAGGCATGTTATGTGCCTTTTGAACCATTCATACATGGAAGGTTATAAATGCAAAATGTGCCCAAGTGTCACCCAATTTGTTTTTTTTAAAAATGTATGGGGCAATGGGCACATTTAGGGGAAAAATCACAACAATATTTGTGTATTAACCACATTTACAGTCTTATGCCAATTTAAAATTTTCCATAAGACTATAACGAGGGAAATGAAATCACCTCTTGATTCTGCATATGATTGTGTCTATTCTAGAACAATAACTTTCAATTTACACACTATCGTGGAAGATGCACTTATATCATATTCGAACAAGTTGGATTAGCTATGACAACATCCACCAAGGTCCAAAATTGTTTTTGGCGATAAAAATATTCACCACCAAATGTGGCATGGGAAAAAAGTGGGAAATTTCTTTTTGTGCATGTGCCCCATTTTCCAAAATAATTGTTGTGATGATATCCCAAAAAGTATCCTAGGCTATTGTGCATTCACTTTTTGCATGAGCACCAAAGCAAGTGGATACCCAAATCGTTAATGTTATGTCCACAATGATAATGTGAAAGATGCTCAATTATAGGATGTGGCAAGCGAAGGTGGGTACATAATGCTATAAGAAAATGAGCCTAAGACAAATAGAATGTAGGTGTGGTAGGACAAACTAATAACCAAAAGTCCATGGTTGGACTTGCAAAAGTTTAAAAACATGTTCATGTGGCATCTAAAAGAGCATTTATTAAAAGTTTGGCAAACTTTTGCTCATGTAGATGATCTTTCAAAGATATTTATAATTGAACAATTACACCATATGACTTTCAAAAATGGGGACCTAAGAACAAACAAATTGGGGTAATAAAATTTGAGTATCCCATAGTGCCAATTAGAAGGGAAAAATGTTAATCTTAACATGTGCCACTACATTGAAAAATTAAGGCGATTATATCACTAGAAACGAATGATAGGTGCAAGAGCAATCAAAGCCCAACATCCCAAAAAAATGAAGGTAGTAAGTTGAACCATTGAAAGAAGGCCAAACCCCCTTAAGAAGCAAATAAAATGATTTGATGATGAGCCAAATGACCCACCATAATGCTAAAAGATCATGTGCCCAATAACTTTTTCAACATACCCATGGTATGTGAATCAAATCTAACATAATGCTACAAAATATTTGGAGCAAAAAATCTAATACATAGTAAATAATCTTGACATTAAGCATAACAAAACAAAAGCATCAAAAAATTTACTTATGTATCTACAAGCATAACAAGGTTAGTTGTGGTGCTTAAATCCTCTTGAAATGTTTTATGACAAAAAATTCACAAATGGCATAAAACACACTACTGCACCTAGAATATATAAATTTATGTCGGGTGTAAGAAAGTTTGCAAGAAGTGATATGGATGGGTCTAATCCTTGTGGAAATTAAGCAACGCATTTCACTACTTGAATGGAAAGTCAAAGTGTTATAATTTTTACCTATAATTGTAAAAGTGCAAGTATTACATCTAAGACAAGACCAACAATATGCATATCATTAGCAAGTGAAGAAAAAACATAAGTAAGGTGGGTTATAATAATAGGGCAAAAATGTATTAAAGTAAACAATGTTCCACGTAAAGGATCCCCATATTGTGTACCAAACTCCAGCGAAATGATATAAAGATCTTTGTGTCAAAATGCTTACAAAAAATATAATTGGGTTGGGCATGCATAAAATCATTCAACAAATGAGAAAAACTAATCCATGGAAGAAAACTACAACTTTTGAAAAATGGTTGTTCATGATATGAAATTAAAGGCATATAAATGTTCATTTGTAGTACACACAATTTATATGCAAATCCAACATAACAAATATCTCATGGACCACCATTCCACACCTACCTTGTGGTGCCACACAAATTGTTGAAGACTAAAATGTTTTGCAAATGCATCCTTGAATTGAATGGTAATTGTGCATGCAACCAACTAGTAAATCACCTTCTTTATTACATTGGGTTGAATGCCATCATTCTACTTTTCTAATGTTAATAATCATGGATACACAATATGGATAGGGAATAGGAGCATGAGCAATGTGCCCACACAACTCCAAAGAATTTCAAAGCCAATTATAAAATTATATAAAACAAAACAATCTTGTAAAAGTTCATACACCATACTTGAAAGCCACTAGGTGAAAGACGTGGTGAACATGCCAAAGTGAAATAAATGTCGTTTAATCTAAAATAACTTTTGTTTTTGGATAGAAATTTTCAACAAAAAGGGGGAAATTGACTTTTGTTAATGGATGAAATAAATGAACTTGGTTGTTGCGGTCTTATTATTGAAGTGTTCAAAATCAACATTACTTGAGCATACTTTCCAACATGTGTAAATGCCCATGCATGGTATACTTGTGCCAATGGAGGTGGAGAAGGATCTAAAATCATTTTCGAAAATCTTCAAAACTCTAAAAACAAGGCTTTAATTGTGTGCTTTTCTTACATTAATGTTTCGCAATCCCCTATTGTACCATTGAAGGTATGCATAAAGCTCTTGGTGGCCTTTCTTGCCACCTCATAGAAAGAAAAAAAACACCAAAAAGAAAGGAACAAAAATGCATACCAAGGTGCAATGTCAAATGGGTTGATAGTCATACAAGGTAAAAGAATTCACAAGGCACACTGAATATAAACATGAAAAAATCTGGAATAAAGTGGTATGAACAAAGGTGTGATAAACTTAGATGGAAAACATTAATGATATCTATGGATATCATCCATGCCCAAGCGAAAAAAAGGGATGATTGTAACAAATGCCAATGCCATGGAGTTCATTCATTTGAATGTTCATCCATGTACATAACTTTTAGTTTAGTTTCAATTCATTTTTAATTAATTTCTAGTTAAATTTTAGTTCACTTTTATTTAATTCATAGTTCACTTCCAATTGACTCATAATTCACTTTAATTAAGTCTTAATTAAGTTCTAGTTCACTCTCAATTAACTCCAAATTAAGTCTTAATTAATTTTAATTAACTCTTAGTTGACTTCTAATTAAATCCTAGTTAACTTTAATAAACTCCCAGTTGATGTCTAGTTAAATTTTAATTAAATTTCAGTTAACTCATAGTCAAAATTTAATTAAAAAGGTTTTTTACTTGATGCACACATAGAAGCCCCCTTGGAAGCTTTCTTAAGCTAGGTCCCCAAAGGGGTATAAATAGAAATAAGACTTTTCATTTCTTTTAGTTTATTCAACACCAGTTTCAAAGCACAATTTTGCACCATAGCCTTGTCATGTTCTTTTCATGTTCATGTTTGAATATGTTAACATAATAAAAACCATTTTCATGTTTGTCTTGCACATTTTGTGTTCTTGTTTTTGAATTGCATAGTCTTGTCTTATTTTTTGTTTGAAAATTAAATTTAGCCTTATTTCTTGTGAATCTTCGTGTCCTTGACAACAACCTCAACAATGCCAAAGGCATCATAATTCCTATAACTAATTAATCTTATTCCTACTACATATAAACAACCACATGTGAGGTATGGAACACATATACATGGAAAGGGGAACCCCATTGTAGACAATAATGGTTGGGAAGTAGTTCATGGTTGATGTGATAAACAAGGGGTGGAGTTTGTTGCTGTACCATGTGAGGGTGGAAAAATTGGCCAAGACAAAATGAAAAGGATGAGAATGATATTGAAGAGGTAAAGTTGAATTGTAATGGTCCATGGGGGCCATCTTGATATTAGACTTTGACTATGATGCATATTGTCATTTCAAAGTGAACGAAAAGGTGAAATTTTCCACTCCTAAATACTCGACTTTGTCAAAACCCTAAAAACTTATTTCAATTGACCCGAATTTTAAATTCTAGATCCAAACCCAACTGAAGAAGCTAGTAGTACCATCATCCAAGTGCCACAAAAATCTCCACTTCCTTCCAATGACATGATCTCTAGTTCTATTTTTGTTCATCTTGCATTTTTGTCGATACAAACTCTCAATGCCAACTTTGTCATGTCATTCAAGAAATCTAGAAAAGTGATAGTTAGTCTCTCCTTCCCAATGACACCTTCACCTAAATTGAAACCGTTGAAGTTGTTACTCTACAACAACATGATCTTTGTTTGGACGGAAGGATTCAAATCCTCCATCCCCAACCATCTGTGTTTCAGGTGGCACCAAGAATTTATAATGGAGCATTGGTTGTGATAGCCTACCAAAAGCTAGGACAAATTTAGCAAAAGGACCCCAATTTTTTCTTTTTTCTTTTTTTTAAAAACCTATTTGTAGTTTGCATTCTTTTTTATAAAATGTTTTCGGTAAAAATTCACACAAAAAAAAACACTGGTCCAATTGAAAAAATTGCAAACGAAAATCGATGGTCATCAACTTTGTGAGAACTATGAATTTGAAAATCAACTTTTAAAAAAATTAAAATATTGAGAACCTGGACGATTCTCTAAGTTTCTAAAAAGAACCAGAACCCACAATTGCCAAAAGGAAATGAGAGAACCGTCATGACTCCTTACCTTGTAAGGGCAAGCTAAACTGGGGAGCCCAAATTAGGTGCACAACAAGTACCCAAGGGCCCCAATGTTGGCATATCTCCATGTATGGAACAAGATATGGATCCCTATGGAATACTTTGCTTTCTCACAAGCCCTTTGCCCTTTGGCCCTCAGCTTTGTACCACTTTGTATTATTTTGTTTCTCTAAGATCACGGTCGGGATTTTCTGCATATCTATAGAATTATTTTTGTACATCCTACATACCCCCAGAAAAAAAAAAAAAAGTAAAAAAAAAGTGGTCAATTTCACTTTCATGGCCAATTATTTAAGCCTTTTGAGCTAGTAGTTTGTAGTTTTCTTCAATGGCATGCGAATTTTTCAAAACATAAGTGTCCTTGCAACCGGACCAGACCTTTGCATAATATGTTAAAAAATGCACTGCAATATTCCCACTTACTTCCAAAGTTTGGATTTTTAAAAATGTGAAAACCTAGCAAAAAAAAGAGAAACAAACAAACTTGGGTCTGTATCTAACTTAAGAAGCTACATTTAGAGCCAATTATAAATTAATAAATAAATTCATCTCCCATATTTAGTATTTGGAAAAATAAGAAAATATTCCCAATATGCCCAACACTTGCTTAAATGACTGAACAGCATCTTAAACATCATTTTAAAATACCTAGTGACCAAAATTAAAATGATAACACATAGTGAGGCTTTCTTTTTCTTTTCTTTTTTTCATTTTTTTGATAACAGAATTTTTGCAAATTTTCCAAAAAACTTATCAAAATTACTAGAATTTACACTAGAAAAAAATTCCAGCATTTTCCCCTTTTTTTGGGTAAAAAAACTACGAAATGGAGGTGGGTGGGGAGGGGAACATTGGTAGGTACAATAATATTTTGAGGCACCCAACATTCAAAATATAATTCCAAATATTGGAGAAAAAGAAATATTGTTAAAGAGGAAAAAATAGGTTTATTTAAAAAAGAAAAGAAAACATTTATTATTATTAATTCTTCAATAAAAGACCATTAATTTGTGTGCTCTAATGCTCTAAGCTACAACAAATAGTGTCTACTAGGCAACGTTTTAGCATTCAGCATGTTCTTTGTGGTTAAAAGTTTTTTCAAAAGAAAATAAATCTTTTTCTTAGCACACCCACCCCACCCTCTAGCCAATTGGAAATGGTTGGCATCTTTTACATAATAAGTCGTCTAAGTAGCCACGTTTATGTGGATGGAAAAGAAGGTGTGGTCATACAAGGAGTAAACTTTGGAATGCGGGAATTTATTTTTAATGCGTATAATAATAATAATAATAATAATGACAATCCTGAAAATGTGACAAATTGTAAATGAAAATAAAAATATTAAACTAGGTGCAAGGTAATAATTAATAATGACCCATCTTTGTGACAATTGTAAGTGAAAATAAAACAAAATTGACTTGTGATTCTCTGAAGGGTTTACAACTTTAACCATAGTTGAACATAGGAATATTGTATGAAGTCTTTTTTAATTACTTATTAATGAAAAACCCCATGTACAAAGTACAAACCATGTTCAAGGTTATTCCTCTACTCAATTACAAGGACATGTACAAATAAAGATATCATTCCTAAAGCAACAACTTGGCAAGGGAGGCAAGTTGTCTAGCAAATTACATTGTCCATCAAACATTGGGGAAAAAAAAAGTTTTAGTACTTTTTGCATGAAACTTGCAAATGCCAAAAACACACTCATCACTACTTCAAAATTATTCGCATGATATGCTTCTTTAAGGATTGACCTTTATTTTTTCAATTGAAAGAGAGAGAGAGAGAGAGAGAGAGAGAGAAGCCCATGCCAAATTTATGCTCACTTCCTTTTGGGGGGGGGGGGGGGCGGGGGAGGCGGGGCCAGGGGGAAACAAATAAGGAAGTTTATTCGACTTTGAGCTACTGACATACATAGATGTCTACTTGTGCATGATACTTTTGATTCATGTCAAAATCATGTTCTATTGAAGCACTAACTTAGCTAGGGGTCGGTCCCCTTTGCCATCAAGATCCCAAACAGTGTTTGGTTTTGTCTCTTCTTTTGTATTTCTACTTGGAAGTTTCAATGGGTTAAAACATGATAGCATTTTGGTGATTGAATTGAACTTCCAATTGGACAGCTTTGGGAGATGAACCCCACACACTCTTTTCTATGGTAGACATGAGACATTTGAAACAGTCAGTTCCAAGTGTAAAAGTGTTAGAACAGCCTTTACAAGTTTGTGGGAAATTTATACTGTAATTTATAATGTAAGTGATGGGTTTCGGTGTCCCATTTAGATATTATTTTTGGTTTTCTCTTAAGGGGGATAGGTGGTCATCTGCTGGTTCCACTTTTGGTTGTACCAATTTTGAATCAAGGGTGGGGAACACACTAGTTATGTTCTGAGAACAGGCCATGGTAGAACCTCGTTCTACCTGACAAAATGGCATCTCACCTTACGGGGCTTGACACATTTCTATATGGAACTGCCCTACTAGTTCCATTCCATGATAGAATCCTTTCCCACCTGACACAGTGGCATCAAATCCAGTACTCACCGTATGGGTCTTGAGGGATTTATAGGTAGAATGGTTCACACCAGGCCCATTCCATAATACATAATATTGCAAACTAAATAAAATAGAAAGTAGAGATTTATCTGGCATCTGCCTAGTTTATTGTCAGAACTGAAAAAAAAAAAAAATTCTGTCCATTTTGCTCATACAAACTTCTCACCATTTATTATGCTGCACCCTGAGTCCCCATGTCAGCCTTTCTTCTGGAAATTCATCATTTTTACTACCATGAGCCAAATAATTGTTATCAAGGTTTTTTTTTTGTTGGGAAGGATCCTGTTCCCACCAGCTCACGGCCTGGCTGGCCTGCCAGTTTTACTGGAACTTCATGGAAATTATTCTGATCCCTGGTTAGTTGGTTGAATGTGAGATTTATTTCATGAGGAACTTGTGCAGATGGTCCAAAGGTTTGATCCTGAAGGTTTGCGAAGTTTTGCTTTGTGGAATGTGGAAAGAACTTACAATAATATGTGATGTTTTATTCCTTTCAAAAGGTTTCTTTCTGACATGGGAAGCCAGCCAGAGAGGTTCCCCCCCATCTCATGAGTACAATAATTCATCCCCCGTTCCATATGTTCTTTTTTGCCTCGCTCTCCCAAGACAGTGCAACAGTCATGCTTCTCCAATTGACTGGTTGCTTGAAAACCAAGTCTTCTGGCTACTTTCGAAGTGGGTTCTTGCAGCCTTCCTTGGAACACTTGCTTGAAAACCAAGTCTTCTGGCTACTTTCAAAGTGGGTTCTTGCAGCCTTCCTTGGAACACCAAGAAAATTTCCTCAAAGTTTAGCTTGCTTTCTTCCAGAGCAGCCTTCCTTAGAAGAACAACGAGAAATTTTTATCAAAGTTCAGTTTGCTTTATTCCAGAGCTTCCTTTTATTGGCCTTACCTGACAAGGAAACGATATTGTGTTTAGATTCATTATAGAGTGTAGTAGTTCAAGGGATTTTGGCCCCTATGTAATATAATAATAGGTGTATTTTTATACAAGGATTTTTGAAGATTATTTTTTTGCATGGTGAACTATTTGAGTTTTCATATTTCTTCTTTTGCATTAAGATACTTTTTAATGTAAATGGCAAGGCCACACAGTGTGACACACTCCTTGTTCAACCTTGCTCCAAGGCGGTAGGACTCTCGGATGTGAGGCGCTAAATACCCCCTAACGAGCTCAGTGCGGCGCTGGTTTCAGGCCTGACAGTGCAGCCCTGCGGAGAACTGCGTTTTTCTGCCGCAGGGTTTTATAATTTTTGCCCTTTTTGATTTTGTCTCTGGACTAAACTTAAAAAATAAAAACCCTCTTACTCAGTGTCTGATGCTATGCTAATGGATAAACCTGTCCTTCCTGCCAGGGTAGATCGTGGGTTCAACCTGCGCCTGCACGCCAAGACATGTGCCCAGAACATTGTGGCAATGAAGACCAGCAAGAAGAAACGTTGTTCATTTTTGGAAGAAGTGAAGAACATTGAAAACCGGGTTGCATTGTTTCTTGCAGAACTGTGCAAGACCGAAAAAGGTATGCAAAAAGACAAGCGGAACCAGCGCAGGACAGAGCTTGTTAGGGGTGTGTAGCTGCTCGCCAGAGTCATGAGCTGGGCACTGAGCAGCATTTCTCATAGATAAAACTGTTTTAGCATTTTATTTTCTAATGCTTTAGAGCATCTGCACCCCAAAAGTGTAAACAACTCCTTTATTTTAAAATAGAATACCGTTTAATGATCACTGTCCCCACCCACAAAATGCCATAAAAGTACATTTAAACACTCAAAGATCACTTATGTCTTTACATCCCGAGGAGTAATAGTCAATGTCCAAATCGATAGTAGAAAAAAATCTTTTAAAGGGATTGAAATGACGAGTCAAAGATCACTTATGTCTTTACATCTCGACGAGTAATAGTCATTGTCCAAATGCATAGTAGAATTTTTTTTAAAGGGATTGAAATGACAACTGTAAAATAAACCATCACTACCAGAGAGCAGCAGGGGTTGCGCTATACTGCTCCAAGATTTAAGAAAAGGGGTTTTTGGAAGTGTGGTGAGGACATTTAAGAAACTGTATTTTGAATTCATCTCTAAAATGTTGTAGGTGATTTTGAGGGCTTAAAGTTGTTAAGGCATAATCAAAGCCTACTAAGGCTTATTAAAGTTTTACTGAAGAACCTTATTAAGGTTGTTATTAGAGCTAATTCATGTTATTTGGAGCTTGATTAAGGTAGTTTTAGGGCTGAATAAAGTCATTTCGGTGCTGATGAGACTACCCCTAGCGTGTTACAATTCTAGTTTGATTACTTAATCAATCATAGTCCCAGTTTGGGTTCCTATCATCTCAAGAAGATGCCATTGTTTGAAGTCTAATTCTATAGAAACTATACCTTTGGGTTTTGTGCGATCAATGTGGGTTAATTTAACTAAATTCAGATTAGGTGCTTTAGTTTGCAATCATGTAAATCTATGTTCTATGTGCAAGCAACAAGAATCATCACATGTAAACAAAAAAATATTTTTATATATAAACTAATATTTCATTATCATGCTACATATACTTTTTAAACCAAATATCAAACCATTCCAAATTCACCCCCGCATATACAAAAAAATAAAGAGAAAAACTATAGCATTGTGATTTCACTTGTTGCAATGACTATTCCAATTGCAATTACTATTTCCATTGTGGCTTTGACTATTCTAATTAAATGAATACTATTTCTGATTATGGCTTTATATTAGTTATAATGATTATTCCAATTACAACTATTTAACAAATGTATCACGCATGACTTTGGTGTTATAGTTCCACTTTACTTCCATGGTATAAATATGTCCAAATTTATAAATTTAAGATATTGATATGAAAACAACTAAGGAGGAGACCGATACAAGGAACATGAACAATTAAAGAAATTAAACCTTGAAATATATTCAATTTCAAATTAGTTACAATAAATAATCATTTCGACTATAGAAATGATACATCATAAATGAAATCTAGAATTATATTTAGACTAAAATAACCAGCCTCTTCTAACACACAACAAAGATGTGGGTTCTTTCAAAGTGGGTTGAGAAATGGTGAGGTGAACATATTATAGAAGCCCCTTTTTTCCATAAATTGACCAAATGAATTCGGGTTGGATGGTGGGTGAGTGGAAAACATGGAAATGCCACCCAACCAACTCTCACTGGAAACCAAATCTTAAGAGTCTACTATCAAGTCTAACTCACACGAGCTGTGCAAGGACAAAGAGGTTGCTGATGATGACAAGTACTAGAGATAGATACTTTTATGAGATTCAACAGCGTGTCATTGGTTGCAGGCGGATTCATAATGTTGCATATTGAACTTCGATACCGGCACAGTCTGTGCGTTGACGCCCTGTAGCCGCATAGTAAGACTCTAGACTGATAGGGGGACGGGTCCTCCTTGACATCATTATTTATACGATGTCATGTGTTTGGACGGGTACCAAGAGGACTGGTGCTGATACTGGTATCAAAGAACTTACGCCATATGTCTTGTCACCTGAGGCATATCACTACCTGCCTGACGGGCGCATGAGGTCATCCAGCCTCAAAACTAGTACCTGCCTTGTTGGGACTTGAGGTAATACGAAGTATATATACAAATCTCAATACCCAGTATGTAACTTTCACATGTCAGCCAAACTCAGCCTTGAACCCTAATACCAAGACCAGTATCGTCCAATTGGATGTGAAGATTTTCAAAAATAATCCCAATACTAGTACCAAGCTGGCATGAAGTGAGTGGTGGAAACCCTTGCTGACTTTTCAAGCAAACCAGCTGGTCCTCATGTGAAGAGGTGTTTTTTAATAGTGGGCCGGTACTGGTTAAAAAACCTTTCATAAGGGTCAGGTCCGGGATCCCTGGTAGGGTTTAGGTTCCAAGACTGACTTTTGGGTTTGTATGACGCAATTAACAATTCGCTGATATTGAAGTTTTGGGTATGAAAGGGTGGTATTTGGGTCAACGCCTACCCAGCTGCTTAGGGTCCTTGCCACCACCATCAGTCCTGATACCAATTTTGGATACCAGGAGCACACCTACATACGCAAGGAGTGACCCCACCAAACAAGCATCACATTTGGTATTTGCCTCAAGTTGATGCCCTCAACTCCACTCAACTCAACCCATACCAGCAATTTTTTTTCTGGCTATATACTTTGGAAGCTGACTTTTGTAAAAAAGTCCAAATGGCTAAAAATATGTCTTTTTCAGTTAATTTCTAGTAACTTCTTTTGTTCATCAAAAAGGATTTTTTTTTTAATAAAAAAAAGCCCACATTAGTTGTCAAATTTGGTTAACTTTTCTTGTGGATGATTGCCAGTCCAAAATTGAAAATAATAATAATAATAATAACACTGGTATGGGTCCGTGCCAGCACCAGTGGTCACTGGTGATACAAATGTTGATAGCTACCAGGTGCAATGCCTAAATTACTACATACATACGCAAGCAGTGACCCCAGCAAACACAAAAGCCCTCGCACAGAAGTGTGTATTGCCACGCTGACCCGCCGCCACGGGGTGTGAGGGCCCGCCACAGCGCAGACCAAAAGCAACCCGGCTCCAGTACTCCCGGAGTCAAAAGGCAAAAGCGCGGCTCACGGTCGTCGTCGTGCGCGCTCGTCGACCCGTCGTGAGAAAGTAAAGCTTCGAGCCGCGCAATCCGTCCCACCGAGGATCTTGGTTCTCTAACTACTCGCAAATGGCCACCAGAAATAGGAGAGGAGGAAGAACCACCCAACAACAACTTCTCTGCTTCTGCACTAGACTTGGCTACAGAAGATTCATCGGTATATACATAAACAGCTTCGGACCGCTTCTGCTTCTTCCAACTAGTGTTTTCACGCGGCGTTGCATCCCAGCTTGACGGCGCGAAGATTTTTTTTTTTCCCCATACAGAATCGTCAGAAGTCAGCCCCTTCTTATATCTAGACAAAATTCTATTTTCGGTGCAACACATTCGGGGAATCACGAAGTGAACTGAAGAACATCTCTAGTGTCTGTATTCCTAGCAGGTCATCTGTTTGTGACTAGTGTGTGTCGCTGTGTGTGTCTGAGTCTCTGAGTCTCTCTCTCTCTCTCTCTCTAGTCCCGATTTCTTGTTTGTTTTGTGCAACAAAGTCGACTTGCAGCTCCAGCTTGATTATCGATTATCTGTAGTTGTTGTCTGGTGTGGATTCTAGTTTTGTGACTAGCTAGCTAGCTAGGTGTTTTCGTATTTTGCTCCAATGTGCAAAGCTTCAGCTATTGATGGCAGTACCTGTCTGTTGGGTGAGGAATAATATTGTAACTAAGCAGCTGTTGCTGATGATAAGCAGAAATTGCCTACAAGGTGGAAGACACTAAGTCTAGTATCAGAAAAAGTAAATTCGGTAGAGTAGTCACTTGCAGGGGTTTCGTGTGTGTGTTTGATCTCCAAGGTTTGTACAAGTGTTTGCTGCAGTGAACAGTTGCAGAGTGGAGTGATGCGCTACTAGCGAGGTTGTCGATGATTTGAACGTAGTTTGGTGCTAGCTGCTGCGGCAACTCGTTTAGCTACCTGCAAGCTGCGCCTGCTGCTGGCAGCTTGATTAAAGCGGAGATCACAAGATCACAAAACCCAAGCCGCTAGCTAGATATATAAGCCAGCTGAAGATCCAAGTCTCCGAGTGCGCCAGTGTCGACGATCAGGCACTAGTCAGTCATATTATACAAACTAGCTGCTGCTGCTACTGCAGAAGCTGGAGTCAGGAGCTCAGGAGACGTAATGAGGAGACTGTCATCGAAACCGGATGAGGATGTTCGGAAAGGAGCGTGGACCGTGGAGGAAGACAACAAGCTTCGAGCTTACGTCGAAGCCAATGGCACTGGCCACTGGCGTAGCGTCGGGAAAAAAGCAGGTAGGGTCCAATGCTTCTCCTTCTTCTTCTTCCTCTAAGTTCTTCTTGTATTATGCTTAGCCATTAGAGCAGCTTCTGGCCCTTTGCAGCGGCATTTTTCTCGTTCATGGTTCTAGTCTTAGTATAAAGCTGGGCAGCTGCCTGATGCGTTATATATAACCAACAGGGTTGCAGAGATGCGGAAAGAGCTGTCGATTGCGGTGGACGAATTACTTGCGTCCTGATATACGCCATGGAAGCTTCACTTCTGATGAAGAAGAGCTCATTATCGAGCTCCATGCCACTCATGGCAGCAGGTAGCTAGCTGGCTGTTACTCGACACTACTGAATTCATTCCTGAGCTCTCAATTCTTCTTCTCGTGCAGCAGCTGGTGCAGAGCCAGCTAGCTTGTTCGAGCTTAATCTCATCTTCATGTGCGTTTGATCAGGAGTGGAAGTTCTAGATGCTATTTATGCCGGTGATGATAGTGAGTTACTTACTAGATTTGTGTGTTTTGTTTTCTTTTGTTGATGGCTCTACTAGATGGTCTCTCATAGCTGCCAAGATGCCAGGACGAACCGACAACGATATCAAGAACCACTGGAACACAAGGTTGAAGAAGAGGCTGTGCGATATGGGCATTGATCCTGTTAGTCACAAACCCATTTCAGAGCTGCTGTGGGACCTTGCAACTAGAACTATAGCTCACTCGCCTGGAAGCAATAAGGTAATAATATTGCTGCAGCATTAGCTGCACTCACATGAATAGCGTCATGTTGCAGCAAGCTTTGACGTGAAATCCTTTCCTGTCCAGAGCTAGGTAGCTATATCTGTGGCCTGCTACTTCCTTTGGTGGCACTTGATCAAGTCAAGACAACAGCTACCTAGCTACATGCATGTATGTGAAAAGAGAGATTGTTCAGGTATTCCTCTCTCTCATGTGATGCATCCATGGGTGCTTTTGTTGTACAGGTAGCAGAGCAAGCAGCAAAGAGATGCTTCAGTGACAGCCTGCTGAACAAAGCTGTCCGCGAGTCATGCATAAGACCTACAAGTACTACTGGTCTTTCGTCCTTTCAGTCTGAAGTCACGGACGTGAAGAATATTATGATCAGCAACAAGGGGGAAGAAAAATATTATGATCATGCTGCAGCTGCAGCTGCTGCACTTGTAACAGCAGCAGCTAGGGATGATGTTGATGATGATGAGGCATTTCACGTGGGTAGAAGTCTAGCTCAAGAGCTTGTAGATCGGCAGGCGGAGCACTCCAACAACTCGGGATCCAACTATAGCATGGGTGAGAGCAGCTGCAGCGAGGAGGCTGCAAGTTTCTGTAGAGGAGGCTCTCATCGTCGTCATCATCATCACCAGCAGCTGGGAGATGGCTGGGAGAAAACTGCAAGACTACAGAAGAAGTCTACTCTCTCATCAAGTGCACCAGAAGCTCAGATTACATATACTACGTCTTCGGCTGCTTTCACAGGAGCAGGAGCTTCAGCTGGAGGCGAAAGTGAATTCTCTCATCATGATACATCTGCTGCTGCAGACAAGAACCGTAATCAATTTCATAGAGGAATGGATCTGCAAATGATCAGCTCTCAATTCACCATGCCTGCATCCACATCATCCAGTTCAAAGACTAGCAACGAAATCCAGAGCATGAAGCAGTACGGGACTTTGCTGCAATCACATTCATTGGCAGTGCCACCTCAATTTGGAGATCATGCACCGACAAGAACAGCAGCAGCAGCAGCAGCAGCAACAACAACAACAACTCCTGTCATTAATGCTGTGCAGCCTTCATCGCCAAACAATGACTACTACACAAGATACTTAGCCGAGTTAGCTAGAGTAAGGAATGGCATGCTTCGTGTTCCAATCATGGAGAATCTGCAACAATTTTCACCCGAAGTCAGTACAACCACAACAACAACAACAACAACACAGCCTATGCAGATGATGGGTCAAGCTGCTCAGGGGAGCGGGATGATGATGATGATGGGTAGTCACGTTCAGGATTCAGAGGATCAGGAGTTGAGGAGCAGCTGCCAAGATGAAGAAGAATCCAGTCAAGATGCAGAAAGAAGTATACCTCAGGAGCTGCAATTCCTTCAAGAATATTCAATGCAAAATCATTATCAGGCTGCTGGTGCAGCAGCTCAGATTCAACAAATAGCGCCTGCAGCTGCAGCTCATGATGAACTCTCTGCAGCTCCTGGAGGGCTTTTGGGTGGTTCTTCTTCTGCCTCTGTTTCTTCTTCTTCGACTTCCCTTTTACCTGCATTGAGCTTCTTAGCACCCAACAACAGCAATAGTCCTGCATCACAACAAAGTCTGAGCATGTCTGGCACTGGCAATGCAGGTTTTTCATCTTCACTGACGATGACTGGTGGACCTCTTGCTAATTTCAGTGGGCCTCTTGCTAATTTCAGTGGGCCTCTTGTGAATTTCAGTGGGCCTCTTGTGAATTTCAGTGGACCTCTTGTTAATTTCAGTGGACCTTTTTCTAATTTCAGTGGACCCATTGGCAATTTCAGTGGACCTCTGACAACAGGACTGAAATTGCAAGATTATGGTGATCTTCCCAGCCCACGTATGGGGCAGCTGTGGGATTATCATGAATAGATTTGATGCCAGGCTGATGATCCACAGTTGATTTAATTATTGTAAATCAAACCCATGTACTTACTAACCCCACTAATTTGCTTCTGTATTGATAACTCTGCCTCAAAAACCCTACCCACCAGGGTAGCTTGTACTGTCCCTCAAGGAGCGTGACGAGAAGAAGGGTTCGAGTTGGGATTTGAACTCCCAAGCACATGCTGACCATACAGCCTCACCCTTTAGCTGCTAGAGTAGCTGAAGTAGTGTTCTCCTAACCCACTAATTTGATCGACTGATGTGCAACTACTCAATTTCCTCACTCAACTTTTTGAGGAGCTCTAATTGATTACTCATCAAGATGAATTTGTTCATGTGTGCGTGAGCTCCTCAAATGATTTTTGTAACATTATGGGTCTTCTCTGCTGATTTCAGAGCTTCAGATGCCTGCTCTTCTGAGCTTTTGGGTTTAAATTAATATGTTCCTAATTCTTCTAGGGCCTGGATGATGTAGATATTGGGTAGAAGATGAACTGCTCCATAGGTTACCAGAAATTTGGACATCATGTACCAACAATGAACACAAAGGTCTACCTGAAAGCCTAGCTAGTTCAGCTTAGAAATTGCATGCAAAGCATAATATTACTTATTTCCAGGTAAATCTCCTGTAAATCCAATATGCTTTTTATGGCAATTTCAGCTGTTCAAGTTTTTCTTCTTCTAACATTCACAAGATTGTGCTATGTGATGGTTATTTGTGCCTGAATGTCCCTTGTCATGTGCTTTGCAATTTCATAATATGTACTAGGAAGTGGGCAGGGTTCGGCCAATTTTTGCCCTTAGTGAGGCCACCATTCAGAAAATTTAGCCAAACCTTCATAGATAAAAGCACATTACCATGGACTTTTTGGATATTCACATGCTCATTTTTTTGAGTTTGACACTTACTATGTTACATAATTCTCCAAATGAAACATGAAAAAAATAAGAGAGATTTAATTTATAAGAAACTTACGAATTAATTTTTCAACTTTGAAAAAATTATACCAAAATCATCAATATTTAATCAATGGTGAACTTTTCAATTCAAGTATGCTTAGGATCCCCACTCACTTATGGACTTAATACTTATCAAGGGATGGTGCACATTTGATACAAAAAAGGACATTTGAATAAAAACAAAAACTATCCACTCTTAAGGTTTGAATGTTTTAAAAATGTAAATTTTGTAAAATTCGAAAAACATTATGACAATCCAAATTATTATGCTTCACTTGTGATCTTTCAAACATACAAAAATATAGCTTTAAGGAATGTCCACTCACTTGGGTGGCTCCTTTGATTGTGTTTCTACACATTTACATGTTGTAAAACATTCATGGATTTTAAACAAACTTTAAATTTCAATAAACACAATTCAAAAAATATGAAAATTTTATTACTTTTTAGATGTGTTTAATAATACCTTATAACTACAAGAATTGAAGATCAAAGAAATTTAATCATGAAAACTAAGGGGCCTTTTATGAAAATAATGTTATTGAATATTGAAATTATTCATACTTTGTTCAAACCAAACCTTGATATTGGAAATTTTGTGACACATTTTAGATTTTTCGATATTCGTATTTTCCATGATTAACAGGCCATTAAAGTGGCACCACTTAGGGATACGTAGCAAGAATTGCAAAAAAATTGATGTTTTGATGAAGGTTTTGGCTAGTTTATACCATCCACATCCATTGACATTCAAGGTTGGAAATATTACATGAGCATTTTGAAAGATGTTCATTCCTATTGAAACACATTTTGATTATGTATCTATAATATTATCTAATTACTTATAGCAAAGGTCCTTTTATTCCATACACATGGTCAATAATCAATAATCAAATATTGTCATCTAAAACTTAAAAATTGTGTTTCCATATTGTCAAATGTTTTTCCCTATTTTCTTGCCATGGAACAACCCACAATTTTTTCATTCCACTTTGTTTACTTTTGAAATTGCAATAACTTTGTAACATATTCAATCTTAGATGTGAAATTATGTCATTGACACATAGATAATGTTACATGTCCATACCATCAACTATTTTGCAATTATAATGCAACTAATTCCATTAACAATTGCAACATACATGAATTTCCATAGCTAACATATCATTAGAGTATAATTCCCAAATGATATATACTATTAGTAGTTATATACAATCTAAACTCCAATCTACACACAATGATGGTTTTCAAAACAAGATGCATCAAATACCTAAAGCTTGGAGATTAGGTTTCACCATGTAATTTGATCTCTTGCCACATTTTCCCTCCACCACCTTGTCCACTTTGAAAATTTCCATATTACGATTTAACATCACATGTGAAATGAATTCAACATGTAAATATTAATTTTGTAATTAACAAAAAAATTGGATGTATTGTCTACTTAAATACAATTATTCTACAATTGCAATGCCATTAACTTTGCACTAACAAGCAATGTACATGAAATGCAACATAGCACATCAAGTTATGACTTGAAACAAAAAAACCTACAACATATATTCTTACACAATGGTGAATGCAAAACAAGATTGGAAATGCATGAAACAATTAAAATATGGAGGTCAGATTTCATCACATTTGATACCTTACTTTACCAAATTGTTTTATCATTCATTTTCTTACATGTTTTGATTTGGTTTACTACATAACAAATAACAACAAAATGTTTAGTGGCCTATAATAATCAATAACCTAGCAAAATTATATCAAATCATATGCATTTTCTCTTTAAATTATATTATTTTAGCAAGTAAAGTTTTCAAACCAAATGTGTTCAAAGAAAATGCATGTTATCTTCACACCAATTTTTTTCCAATATACAATCAAACAAAACAACTTCCATGGACCTTCAAGCTTCCATGTTTTCTAGTGAACAATAAAACTAGCAACATTGTTTTTCATCTTTAGTTCTAAATTAGAAAAAAAAAATGACAAATTGGAGAGGATTTTAACATTGATGATTAAAAGATCAAAAGGATTTGAATTGAGAATTTTTTTTATGTAACCAATTTAAGCACACTTGGTTCAAAAGTGTTTTTGACCTTGAAAGTTATGAATTTTCAAAATGTGGCTTTAACAAAAGTTGTTCATATTTATGTGATAGAGTGCATAAATGAATAATATACATTATTTAAAATCAAATTGTAGTCAAAATGTATATATCTAACATGTAGTGTTAAATGGGGTATCCAAAATACAAATTATAAAATTATAAACCAGCATAAAATGACGTGTCATGTGATGTCCTTTAAAAACGATTTTTACCTTTGTGCTCTTGGCTCCTTTGGTTGTGGGGTGAAAATATGATTGGGTGGTACCACAAGGAACATCACACCTTAATTTTTCAAGACCCATCAAACTTTGGAAAAATATAGGAAACACATAAAGAAAGGTCTTTAATACTTTGTTTTGTTAAATACATTAACTAGGTTGTATAGATTTTGAAACTTCAACAATTCAAAAAATATTTTGAATTTTTTTGTTCCTATTCGTTACATTCATACAAAGTTTCAAGAAAATAACAATGGTTAATTATGTTCCTTAATTTTTGGTTAAGAACATTTTTCAAACAAGGTGGGGTTTCTTTTGTGGATATAATTTTATGAGGTACTTTAAATGGTATTCTATTTGATATTTTTATTTGGTGATTATTTGGGTTGGTATAATTCAATCATGAATTTTTTAAGTTTAAAAACTTGATTCCTAAAGGGACCACATCAATAAGGAATATAACTTTGTAACGATTTCCACCTTTTTTTATTGTACTGGAAACTTCAAGCCGTATATTTTGGCATGCAATAAATAAACATGAGAAAAAAAAAATTATAATTATGAAAACATTTAAAAAAAGAACCCAAGAATATTATTTGGCCAATTTTTGTTCCTGGATTGTCCTTTGAGGGTGTTCCTAATGGGTCCACCTAATGATATTTTCACCTTGTGTTTTCACCTATATGGAGACACATATTGACACACCAAATAACACAATGAAAAAATAGATGAAAATTATAATAAATCTCAAATCACTTGGTGGGTGCCAATAGAAACAAGATTGTAACTAGAAACCATAGCCATGATTACATAGAAATTAAAACTATATTAAATTAGCTAACATGAAAAGTTATTAACATAAATTTCAAATGACTAAGTGGCCACCAAGCCTTTTAAGAGGTGAATTCATTTCATTTCCTATGGTTTCATCTAATCAATTTCATTAATCAACATTTGGATTACCTAAGAAAATGTCAAAGCATGAACAAAAAATATAGGCTCACAAAAATCTAAGTCCTTGAAAAGATTCACAAGGATGATGAGAATCTTGTTGATTACACTAAACATTTACACATAAATTGACATATTCATGGATCTCATTCCTATTAAATCATTGAATTAATTTTCCAATAATTAATTGCATGCACACTTTTGGTCATATAAATCACAAAAATTCATTTGATTTGATTCACTATTGGCAACCTTATATTTATCCTTGAAACTTATAAGGATTCAACTTTTTTGGAACTTCAACATTTTTTAGTTCCATACCAACCTAATTCTTCATTTAGTTTTGATTGATTCCCATTGCGTTAATCCTAGATGGTGATGCAATTGATCTATGTTGACATGACAAATTATGAGACACCAAAACTTCATCATCAATAGTTGCATTTGGATTTGCTTGAAATAATTTTTTAGATTTCTCTTGTTCATTGACCACCTTTCCCAATTCATCAATTTTTTCCATGACAATTGTAGGTGCACTACACACACGTTTGTAAACCCTTCTCTTCAATGCTTGTTCCTTACTATTCATTACTTTATTTTTGTCACGATCCCTCTTCACATACTCTTCAACCCCAACTTCCTTCCACCAATTGAGCAACGCTCCAAGTTTCTTCTTACTTTTGTTACATTGCATGAGTTTCAACTTTTGTTTTCTTTGAATTCGTTATCACAAGAACTAGGTCACTAGGGTGAACCCCAAGAACACTTGGTTTTCTAGGCTTTTGTTGACAAAATTCAATGGAGAAAGGTGGTTGGAAAACTTCCACATGAATGAAATGATTTTGTTTAACATTGTTGATCACTATGAGCCGCTCTTCAAAAGCTAGACACCACCTACCACAAAACCATAACTGTAAAAATTTATGTGTGTTGTTTTATTTATAAGTTGGTTTAAGGTACCAATTTCCTTACTTGAAACGAACTCTTTGCCATAAGAAATCTACAATTTCTCTAATTTTCATGAGTTTTCAATGCATTCATTTCTAAATACAAGTTTTTGATTTATTGGCCTTTGGGAAAAGTAATGAAACTTGTTGTTCATGAATTTCAAGCTCGGTTTGGTCTTCCAAATGGGCAAGATGCCATTGATGGCACTCATATTGTTAAAGCTTCTACATATCCCAAAGTCTATTATTATCACAAGTTTGGTGGGTATAGTGTCGTAGCACAAGCCAAAATAAATTGCAAGAAAAAAAATTATTGATGTCTCTGTGGGTCTTCTTGGAAGTGTGAATGATTCAAGAGTTTTGCAGAATTTTACACTTTATAAAAATGCACAATATCATGGTCTATTTGCATCTAACAATTCAACCTTTCAACATGGTTTTCCACCTTATCTTTTAGGTGATAAAGGTTATCCACTCATCATAGGGATTATGATTCTTTTTAAAGAAAAAGGACAATATACAATTTTGGAATTGTTGTATATCAAAAGCAAAAACAAGGCTACTTCATAGTGGAAAATGCTTTCAACATTCTCAAAAAAAGTTTCATGGAGTTCCTTACCAAACGAAATTGCATATTTCATTTGTGTTGGATGTATTCACTACTCCTTGTTTATTACATAATTTATTATGATCTCAGACTAAAATTACAATTGAGATATTGATGCGAATTATTAATGTTGAAATGTAATAGAATCCAAAATTGGACATGGCACGAAAAATGTTTGATGCAATTAAAGAACAATAAACATTTATAATTGAAGGGCAAGAACGGTCTAGTGATGTAATGTGCAGGGAGTTGAACATTTATCTTGGAGGATAGAGGTCTTTGAAATGATCATAAAAAAGGTATGTAAATTTAAAACCTTCAACCTGCTAGAAAAATTGATTCACAACTGAATATACATTGTTGTTTTATTCTATATCAAGTATTACATATGTTGAAACCTCAATTTGTTCATCTTGTAGTGTCCATCTTCTTTGTTTTGATCATCAAACTCATGATTTGGAAAAATTTGTTACTTACCTTTATCACCTTTGAAAATCAATTTCATAACATGAATGAGATTTGTTGTTGCCTGGACCATGTTCATTTTTATCTCATTGGCAATCTTGTTTCACCTTTGTAATAGTCTAACTACTTATCCACAAACACTCTCTTATTTAGCTTTGATCTCTTCTCCTCCAAAACCAAGTTTGTCTCATGCATATGTTGGATAGAATCCA
Organism: Sphagnum tenellum; assembly: GCA_963921925.1. Lineage (NCBI taxonomy): Eukaryota > Viridiplantae > Streptophyta > Sphagnopsida > Sphagnales > Sphagnaceae > Sphagnum > Sphagnum tenellum. The sequence continues at coordinate 10,966,769 of OY998143.1, read as the reverse complement.
TTAATTGTTGAATTCTTCATTATATGGCTTTAGCCATGCTCTTAAGCGCATACGAGTATTTGTGTTTTACATTAGTGCTGTAACGTTCCTTTCTTTTCCACCATTTGCATTGTGATTTCTTTCGTTGATTCGGTTTGGTGTTTGAATCTTGTGTGTTGAAGGCTTGACTCCGATGCACATAGGGGTCTCTATTGGGGTCTTTAATGGTGTTTGTTTTGCAACTTACATTGGACTTTACATTGGGATGTTGCCAAGGTCTATCATAGTTTTGTTCATCACCTCTTAAGAAGATTGTGAATGCTAAAGTGACACTATGGTTTGTAGGGTTGATCAAGGGTTGACACTTCTTTCTCAAATCCCCAACTATCTTCAACCCACAAAAACCCCATTTTGTGCATACACCACTACCACTAAAATATATTGGTTCATCAATAGTGAATTCGAGAATCTTGGTTGGATGGCGAATGTTGTTTGAATCTTGCATTAGATCTCAAATGTGTAGAGGACTGAACATTGGCTTCTTTCCCATGAACTCTAACATAGCATGGTAGTGAATCTTGTTGAAAAGTTGTGGCAAATGGTGTGAAATGTTGTCATGCATGCTCATAGCCCAATAGTTTTCATTCTGACATACGATCAAAGATTTTCTTAAATTTTCCAAAAATGGATCCCCATTTGTCTTTCTAAGCCAAGTCATTTGTCATGTGCAAAAAAAAATTAGCATTCATCACCACTCTAAAGATTTTTTTCCATTTTGTTTTCGCCGTCTCAAACTAATCTCAAGTCTCAACCTTGTCCAAAGATGTAATGTGTTCATCCCACTTTGCGATGATGAGACTTGACCCCTCCCCATGCCCCCAATTGGGTTGGCATGGTTTTTTCAACTGGACTTCAATTAATGCTTTTAAACCTACTAATTTTTTCTTTCCTTCGTTCTTTGTCTTTGATGGACCTCCTTCTTGATCATGGATGAAAGGTACATTTGCATTGATTTGGAAAATTCAAAGTCTATAAACACATTTGTTCTTGTTTCATTTTTTTGCATTAGAAACAATTGAATAAAGAAATGCTACAAAAATTGAAATTGTCTGCTTTCTTTGATGCCTTGGTCATTAGAGGTGTCCATGGCTAGATGAATTGGAAGTGATATTGGTCCCCTTTCTTGTGTGAGAGCTTCTTCTATTTGCTATTGTGTCGATATTGTTAGTGTCATTATTGAATGTGGATTTCATCATAAGTTTCCATGTAACTTAACAAATAGTTTATGGATGACACACATCCATGAACGTTCATAATTCACTCTTAATGAAAATTTTAGGGGATTTTTATTTTAAAAGTTTTTAAAAATCACACCTTATAAAAAAAATTCTGAAAAAAAACATAAATTTTTTTTCTACACATATTAGTTAATTGCATATACTACACACCATTTGCCTTCAAATTGATTATTATAAAAGAATTGCTTTATGGGGGGGCAAAAAAAGGAAAATGAAAAAAAAGGGAAGGAGAAAAAGAAAACAAAGCTAAATACGTCTCTTTTATGTATCCCTCTAATAGGGTTTCCACGACAGTACTGTGATTTAGGGTTTCGGAATTAGGGTTTGAAGCTCGGTCGGGATTCAAAGATGGTCCAGATCTGTTCCGCCGGCGTAATGTGTCGTTCTATGAGGATTTCCAAAACATTAACGTGATTTAGGGTTTCCGGAATTAGGGTTTGGAGCTCATGGTTCCACCGCCTCTTGGAACTAAGCAGTCGCGAGTTCCTCGGCCCGCCCTCTCCCGCTTTGACGACTCTTCTCTGCGGTCGCGAGGTGTCTTGATACGCAGAATTCGGACTTCTTCTGTGCAGAGAACGTGGCGAAAATCTTAGTTCGTTTTCAGTTATAAACTGTTTCCGTTTTCTCATGTGTCTTTTGTTTGCTCTGATGTGATCAGTGTGAAGCTCTTCTCTCTTCTGTCTCTGCCCTTGCAACTAGTACCCACACCCTTGCCAGAGTTGTTCATGCCTCAAAGCAGCTAGCTCGTGATTACTGTAGATCCAAAAACCACTGGTACATCAAGGTGTAAGTAAGAGCTTGCTCTTTTGGGATGGTGTTGCTATTGTCAGGGGAAAGGGCAAGAGGCTGGATGATGAAAAACTGAATCATAGAATCAAACTGAAATTTCTTTGAGGAACACAAACATGCACTACCAACTGACAGCCCTAGCCCATCCCTCTGGACAATAATAGCTGCTTTTAGCAATGATCCAAGAAGCTCATGCCCAGCAAATAACACACTCAAAACCCTAATTCAGAAACTCTAATTTCAAGTAAAAGCTTACTGTCACATTAGCCTTTGATATTGCTTTGAGTGCACAATAATGTAGCTTCAATGTCACTAATTTACTGAAGATTTTACAAGAGGACTTTCATCTGAAACAACTGCAATTTTATTTTTAAGTGTAGAGAGAGAGAGAGAGAGAGATTTGCTGATGATGGAGCAAGACTCACATGCTGCCCTAAGCAGCAGATGTACAGTACAAAATCAAAGGATCTTCTGTAAGGGATCTGAAGATGTGCCAATTCTCATTGACCATAGTACAGATCATTTGTGTGTAGTATGTGGAAAGCAGCTGAAAACAGTTGGATCATGGGTTGTTGTTTACGAACGAAATGCGGCAAGTGACAGTTGATGGCTCTGAATCCGTGTGAAAGAAGCTCAGATACCACAACATTGCAAGTTCCTCTTGTCGGCTAGGATTTTTGCTATGGTAGTGTTACAATACTGGAATGAAATCAGCATGTGAATCCATCCTCTCAGGTAAGTCCCCAACCTTCTGCTGCCAAAGTGATGAGACCAGGAAAAACACTTAATTGTTTGTGAAGCCTTCAACATCTTTTGCCACTTTGCAATCATCTATCTCATCAAGCTCCCCCATCAGCATGAGGATCTATCTCACATGGGCTGTCAGCTTTCTGTTTCCTAATAACCCACTCTTTTCAATTTGCTGTGAAGCTTGTTTGCATAAATATTGTCTTTCCAGAATCCTGCAAAACAACAAATTCAGTAGTTCTAACAACAATGGATCATCCAGCATCCAATGCAGTAAAACAAACCCAGAGCAAGAATTTCAGGCAACAGCAATTCTTGCAGTGAAAAATGGAAGCAAGAAGTCTCTCACTCACACAAAACAAGCAGTTTGTCACACAGTGGCTCTGCCCTTCAAATGACATCCCTGATGATGATAAGTATTCAACACACTACATTGGAAATCCATGGTGATTAGCATGGTGAAGTCCATACCAAACTTTGGCCCATGTCTGGGTGCAGTACAAGGTCTCTACCCTGAAGGAAAGAGCCAACAAAAAGACATTAGAATAATCATCAAGAAGTGCATTGCAAAGTGGCATGCATCTACCCACAGCAAAATGTGCAAAAGAGAGTGACTGACACCTGCAATCAGTAACAGTCAGTCAAGCCAGTCTTCAAAGGGGTTCACAAAGCTCAGTGAAGTTCCAATTCTTCAACCAGGCAGCCTTGAAGCATATCAGACTTCAGTAACTGTGATTAGTTTGCAGTTTTGATTTTGGACATGGGTAGCTATCTCTCATTGGCAACTGCAACACAACAACACCCATGAAAACCCACTCAATTTTACTGCATGATTTTTCGGGTCCATTCCTTCTCTCTGACACAGACTGCTCCAGCAGTATCCAGCAGGGTTTAGGGTTTAAAGGACTGCAAGAGCAGCTGCAGCAATTATAAGCATCATGGAGCTGGAAACCAACACACAAGAGCAATGAACTAAATGTGGCATTGGGCTTTCTCTTGTGGGACAAAATCCTAATTGGAAAACAGTATTTTCTTAAGAAAATAAATGCCTAACTGAAAAGTATTTTCTCCAAAAAAATTGCCTTAACTGGAAAGTATTTCCTCAAAACAAAAAGCCTAACTGGAAAGTATTTTCTCAGAAGGATAAATGCATAACAGAAAAGTATTTTCTCAAAAAAAATTAGTGAACTCAAGTTAGGGTAGAGTTGCTAGTGACTGAACACTTAGTATATCAGTCACCTCCCTCTCACTCACTCCACTTCCTTTCTTTATGGGGTCTCAAGATAAAGTGTAGATACTAGAAGGCACACCCAGAGCCCTTTAAATTGCTCACAACAGATGAAAAATGAGAAAGATATATCTCTCTAAAGTTCGGGTGGTGAAATACGAGAGGAAAAAACCCTTCATACACATGACAGCCCATGAGAGTTTACTTTGTCACCTCAAACCAAACAAGCATATGCTGACTACTGAACTCTACCAACTCTCATCCTTCAAATGGATGAAAAAAGAAACAATCAATTTTCTCAAAATAATCATTCATTCTTAAACATATGGTTGAGATCTAGTCTAGTTTAGGGCTTGGAAATCAACAATAATGGGTGTGAAATTATCCCATTCATCAAAGTTTATGGTGCAAGGTGCTCCTCTAGATCATTGTGATCTTAGTGTTTCTATTGATTGTTATGCTCTTATGTTCCCTTTCAGTCATGGTGGTCTTGGTGTCCTATTGGTCTTTGTGTTTTTGTGTTCCTTTTGATTGTCACAATCTTATGTTCCTCTCAATTGTCGTGTTCATTTCCCCTTTTTTTTCATATTCTATTCAACACCTCAATGTATCAACAAGTTCACTTCACTTTTCAATCCCATAAAGCACTTCGAGAATTGTCCTAATGCATTTGGAAGGAACCTTATGTCTACAAGTATCTCGCATTTTTACACATATTCCTTAAGGTAATTTCCTTCCCATTTTTAAAGAATTTCACACCCTCAACATCCATCCATTTCACCACCTCCATCATTGAGAGAGTGATGGTGAGGATCATTCCATTGTCCATCCATTTCACCACCTCCACCATTGATAGAGTGATGGTGAGGATCATTCCATTGTTGTAAAGTGCCCTAAACCTTAACTCCTTTCGCCCTTATTGTTGTAAAGCTTAGGATTAGATAGCCAACTTGCACCATGAAACTTTCTCCCATTGCCACCTTTTGTAAAAGAGGTTGCAAGATCCCTTTGCTAGAATGTAGTTGAATGATTTTGCTAAGATTTTCTAGAATTAGTATTGGACATGAAGCATTATTGTTAGAGCTTGAACAATGGGGGCTCAAGGGGGTTTGGTTTGATGGAACTGATTGCTTTGGCTTTTACAACATTTCTAGCTAAAGAATTGTTGGTGTTATCAAGGTGTGATTTGGGGGCCAATGGCAATGGTGCTTGTTGTGCCAAAGCTACATAGGGTTTTTCAAAAATCTTGGTTCATTGTCAACTTCAAGCATATCAAGTGCATCATCTTCCTCCTTTGTTCTTGGGCCTTGAATGTTATTGCTATTGTGTTGTGTTGGTGATTGCCTTCCTTTTCCTTTGTTGTGACTAGGTCATGAATATTGTTGCAATTTTGCTTTGTCTCCTCACTTTCCTCCTCCTTCATCCTTGGCCCTTGAATGTTGCTACACTTTGTTTTGTCCAATTTTCTTCTCAAATCTCCAATAGTCTCCAATAATGTCAATCATGATTTTCATGATTTTCTAATGTCTCTTTCAAGGCTATTTCCGTACTTCAATTTGAATAAAGAGTTTCAATCACAAGCGGTGTCCCCAAAAAATGAAATAAGGACTCCAAGGCTTTTGCAATTAGTTTTTACAAATAGCATTTACATAAGACATATTTAAATGAGAAAAAAATGAATAGTCCAAGTTAAAATGATTTGTGTGATGGTGGTGGTTTTTCACACATTGTGTACAATATTGTACATTAATATTTTCGCTACAAGCATAAATGTAAATAATGCCAAATATAAGTTTTATTGTCAATTAAACATGTGTTTTTACATGATTATTTCCTACACTTGTGTTTGGAACTAGAGGTTTTAAACCTAATGAATATTAAAAAACTAACCAAATGGTTTCAAAAAATAATCCTTTCCTTTACAACCTTAATTCTTTTCAAAACAAGTGTTTGAAATTTTGATATGGTTTATTATTTCATGAAATTCACCCTTGATGAACATAAACTAATTGCATGAAGGGAAACATTCTCTTGTACAAAAAAATTGAAATCAATTACATGATTCTATGCACTCCTTTTTCTTCTTTCAAAAAGAAAATGCAATTAAGACGCATGATATAGTCAATTTAAAATATTCAAAAGGACATTTATATAGTATTAAAATTATTTTAAATTACTTTAACTACTTTAAAGCCTGACATCGTTTTTTTCTATTGGCATAAAGAATCCACTACAATTATAATGATGTAAATAGGAGAAAAATCCAAAGTTGCTATTTGGACTCTGAAAGTTAGATGTTCCTTTGTGGAACCCCAATTGTGAATAATTGAACATGTGCCCAATTACAAGTCCAATTTTTCTTATTTCAAATTCAACCATGTTTCTTTGATTTGCATCCTCTAATGGCTCATAATCCCTTTCATTGGACCTTGGCCTAGTTCTATCGATTCAATTGACACCAAAGGCAATTCAAGTTTTCTTGATTTTGATGGCTATGAATTTTTGTCACCACTTGAACACGTTAGTCATTCTTCCTCTATAGATTATGTTCATGACCCAAAGGCACTACCCGCTAAGAAAATTGTTGAGTTGTCTAACTTTTAGTTTAACCCACCTTGTAATAAAGAAAAAGATGAGGGGAAAACTCAGAAAAAATCTTATGATAACACTCAAAAAATTCCAAATCGGGTGGGCAACTTGCATACCATGGATGGAGAAGATGGTGTCAAAGGAAGGGTTTATCCATACAATGAAATGCAAAATATACTTTTTGAGTGAGAACATTGGTGAAAATCATTAGTTATAAGTGAGACCCACTAATTAAACAACATGACTATCAAAATGTAATGTGAGATTTGCCAAAACTAGGGGTAAAAAATAGTGTGCAATGCACATTTGAAGAACATGAAGTCATATGTTCATAGGAATCCTCAGTTTGTTTTGCTCCAAATAAACAAACCTACTAGTTAGGGGAATTGAAAAATTGTTCAAATGAAGTATGTGTTTCATGTTCTGTCACATGGTTGTCCAATGAGGAAATATCAGTTTCTTTGGAGGCATAGGGGCCCCAAACAATTTGAACATGCATTGCTCCGATATAACTAGTTGGACCTTTACTAATATGTATATTCAAATTCCAAAGGCCATTGCTAAGGCCATTCAATCTACCTAGTTCATAGCCAATTCGTGTGACAAGGTTATAACCATTGATAATGGTTCATGGATTTATGTTCACACTTATATGGTTAAATCTTGAACTAAAGCCCTTTTTAAATTTTTGTGTTGAATGGGTTGTAGAATGGTAAAACTCCAATAATTTCATTAAAGTAATCATGGTTGCATTGATGAAGGGTGGGCAATTAACTAAAGAGGAACTGCTAAAAAATTGTTGTGACTTGGTGTAAATGAGGCTTTTGTACTTTGGGGGTTTGGGGAAAATATTCATAAGGAAAATTAAAAAATCTTGGGCACCATTTTCAATGGTTGTCTATTGTGAACTATTCAACTAGGACTAATTTCACAATTCAGTCCTTGTTTAATATGACTATTATTGCTTGGATTGAGGATTTCATGATCAACCTATATGAAGATCATGGTAGAATACATGTTTGCTTGGAATCATGCACAAGCTTGTTACAATTTTATCCAAATGGAAAAGGTGGGTGTTATTGAGCATACATACATTTCTTGGCATTTCCAATTTGTGACACATGTGGGAAAGATTTTCATGAATTTACATTTTAAAAATTTGGTTGTATTTCCAATTTGGGGTTAATATAGAAGTTAACATTTTGCCTTTATTATCATGGGGTCTATTTTCAATTTGCAAATGACGTGGGATGTCTCACTTGACAATAACCCCTTTTACTTTAATTGTGGGTGTGTATTTTTAGTTGTAAATGTTGTGGGAGGTCTCAAATCTATTTAACCTTTTTCTTCAATTGTGGGTGTGTATTTTCAATTACAAATATTATGGGAGGTCTCATTAACCTTCTACCTTAATTGTGAATTTGTATTTTCAATTGTAAATGTTTTTAGATGTTTCGCTAACCCATTGGGTGTGTATATTTAATATGGTGATGTTGTGAAAGATTTCAAATTAACTTTGTGGGTGTGTATTTTTAGTTTGTAAATGATGTGAGATTAAAAGTCTCACAATTAATAGAAAAAATTCATTTTGCAACTTGTTTTAAATGATAAAAAATGTTGTTTGTGACTATGTTTAAAACCATTTGAAAAAGTGGCATATTATTAATTTTACCAATTTTTTATTGCATTTCAATAGATTGCATCCTATAAAAAACTACAATGTGATGCAAAAAATGACCTACCTAAGCTTGCAACTATAATGGAAATGGTAGAGATTGTTGTAAATCTCATTGAGGAGTTAGCTACTTGATCTCCCAAACATTCAATTTTAGATGCCTTAGGAATTGTTTATCCACATTATTGGTTTCAAGGAAACTAGTGAGTGCCCGTGACCTTCGGCCACTGTGAAGTCCCCTTCATCCTCCACAACATTTGCCAAAGCATATGCGATAAAAGTGAGGTGCTGCTTATATGCAGAACATGTTGAGGACATGCATTGTGAACTTGGGGAACATATTGGGAACCCATTAGGAACTTAGATGGAACACCGTGAGAACACATTGGGAAACATGGAAAAATGGAAAAAAAATCCTTCTCGCCCCCCCAAACGTAAAAGGAATAAAAGCAAGGCACCTTGGACCTTCCCATTGGCCGAAATTCTATTGTCCGTCCAGGTTCGGCGGACCTGCAGGGACTCTCCCGTGCTTAGCCCGGCACCTTGGACCTTCCCATTGGCCAAAATTCTATTGTCCGTCCAGCTTCGACGGACCTGCAGGGACTCTCCCGTGCTTAGCCCGCTCGTGCTGGCCACCGTCACAGCCAGCCAGCCCCTCTCTCGTGCCCAGCACGCACAAGACCTGCAGGGTCTCTCCCGTGCCTAGCCCACCCCTGCTGGGCACCGTCACAGCCAGTCAGCCCCTCTTCCGTTTTTGCCGGGCCGGTCATCCGTCTATGACGGACCCGAGCTCCATCACAGACGGACGGACGTAGTGAATTTATATATAAGATGTGAACAATATTTTCCCTCAACATTTGAAGGTTTTGAAATAGTTATATTACACCTTATATCTGTATGAACTTATGATTGAAGACAAACTAGCTCTAGTGGTGCTTGCCAACACATACAAAACATATAGATCGAGCAGATGACGAAGTGCTACAATGAACTATGTACTTAATTTACAAAATCTTCCAAGAACACTTTGAATACAATAGTTATAGCCAAGAATGTTTTGGCATCAAGCTTCAACTTTTGTCATATGTGTATCCAGTGACTAATAAATACTTTTGACCAACTATTCCATGACCCAAAAAATAAATTTTAAAAAAAAACATTTCCCTTAGGATAATTTCCCTCCCTCATAAGGGGTAATAGTAACAACCCTACCCCTCCTATGCCTCATGATCTATGTAGGCTTAAATTTGTGGTAATGTTCATTTGCCTCATGCTTTACTATAGGCAAACCCCAAGCGTGGGAGAAAGTGATTCCCAATCTACTTTCTTGTACATCAATTTTGGAATGGTAGAAGAAATCTGAACTCTACAAATTTAGAGGTCTAAAGAAAGGAAAATGCCTGGATATAACAATGCATCAAACCACAGAAATGTGGTTTAGCCTATATTTTGTTAACTTTTTCTGTGGCTTTTTAAAATCCTCAAATGACCTTTATCCTTTTTGATCTTTGGGCCACCTAAACTTTTTCAGTAATTGATAGACAATAGTGCAGTGCCCTTCTCGGTATTTGAGCGGATTACAATTATCAGAAAAACTTACAATATGTTTGGGTGGCTTGTTTGGTCTTGACATGTTGCCGTGAAGAATTAGAAAGCCCAAGAACTCTCAACTATATAAGTTGTCTCTTGGTGTTTGGTAAGCTACTTGAAGATCCAATATTTTAGATTTTTTTATTTTGTTTTTTAGGGGGAGGTTTAGGGTTTGGAAGATCCAAAGTTCACATATCAGATCAATGGGTCATGAAGCAATACATCATTTGGGGTTGGCTATCAAGTCAAGTCAAATATGGGATAGTCCTTCATGGCCCACTAAAAGCTTTTCTTGTTCAGTTCAGTGGCCAGCCCAGGAAGAGTCTACAGACATTTGGGTTTTGGAATATGAACTAAATTTCACAGGGAATTGAAGAGAAGAGTCAAACTTCTCAAATGAGAGGCCCAAACAAGAGGACGGTCCACTCCCATTCTGTGGCACAAAGTTCAAGTTGAGAATCACAATTTATCCCATGAATCATCATCCATCACAATGTTATATGGATAATCAGGAAGGAACACAAAAGAGTTGCAGAAATATGCACCTGGAGAGGGCAACAGATAGTGCACAAAGTCGAGGTTCACAAAATTTGCACAGAAATGCACCCAGAATTTGAAAGAAAAACCAGGTCTTGGGTGGAGCAACAAATTGCTGCCCAGTTGAGGTTTTATCCGTTTCTGCAATGGAGCAAAATTGAGGTTCACAAATATTGCACAGAAAAGCGCCTAGAATTTGGAGTGGAGGAAAAAATGGGCGTTGGGTGGAGCAACAAATTGCTGCCCAGTTGAGGTTTTTTCTGTTTACGGTTTGGAGCAAATGACTTGAAATCTCTTGAAATTTCTAGACTTGGAAGTGAAATGCAGGCCATCAAGCCCCCTTTGCTTTTGCACCCTCTAGTTGGGATATCCCTGACATGGAAATGTTGGTGATGGGGGGGGGGGGCTCTCCAACACTGGGAGGTTTGTGTTGTTGACTAGATCCAAGCTCCAAGCCAAGCGAAGAATGTAAACTAGCATTCATTCTTGGGTCCCACCTACTGGCCTCAGTGAACCAGCATCCACCAGCACACCATCTGCTGGATGCCCCTTATTACTCACTTGTGGATGAACCTCAACCGAGTTAACATTTGGTTCCACCTTGGTAACCAATTATGTAGGAAATAGGTCTCATATATAGGCAGATAGGTAGGAAACTAGGTAACTACTAGGGAAGTAGATGGTTTAGACATTTAAGTAAGGGTTGTTTTTACTACCTACTAACAACCTACTTGTGGGTAGAAAAAACCATCAACTGAGCTAACCACCATGGTTAGCTAGGGAACTGGAACCCAACAGAAAACTGTTTTCTGATCACTAATCATTCATCCTTCATGGTGTGCTGGTGGGTGCTGCTTCACTGTGGTCCCACCTCATCTATGGATTTGAGTGTTTTGGAAGGGCATCATGGCATGTAGGGTCCCTCAATGGGAAGAATATAATGTACAATTATCTTGGCAACTTATCATGACATATTGGGGCCCCCCTTATTCTCTCTCTCTCTCTCTTCCGAACACTAGTCATCACTCATCACTTCCCTTATGAATTTGTATATAAAATGGGCTATTATTGAATGGATAGCAAGCCCACCACCAGATTTAGAAAAAACCCTTCTGTAGTGGCGGGTGCTCAATTTCTTGGGTATTTTTTTATACACGGGTGTATTTTGCAAGATCTAAGAGGTATGAATAGTAGTACTACCTGAACGAATTGTCCATTGTCAAATTTTTGAAAAATTATTTATTTATTATTTGTGTCAAAAAAAAATTTATAAAATTAAATTTGCTTTTGTCGAGGTCTTCCAAGGCTCCTTCATAGTCTTTCAACGCCTTTTTCACATCTTCACGAATTGTCAAAGTGAATGCATTATTTAGGTTTCTTTTGACTGTCAGTGTTTGAACCCCAAACCTTAAAGTGTAAACCTGAAGAAAACTTTTTTTTAAATTTTTTTTAAAAAACCATTATTTGCTGACAGAATTAAAAAATCAAGTGTCGAAATTAAGATTTAAAATTCAATTAATTATTCGACAGTTTGTTGCCAAATCCAATGAGGGCGTATGGTGGTGGGGAGAGGGAGGCAAGGGGGGGGGGGGACCCATCAAGGCACCCAGATAGGTATCCCACATCCTCCCATCCTGGGAAAAGATCTGGATAAGCTATGATGTGGCCCATCTGTACTTATCAGATCTCTTGTGGGTGTGTGGAAGTTTTAACCACTATGGTGGATTGGGGATTTTGCCCTAATCCTAATTAAGTTCTACCTACCTAGTCCAAACATTTGGTCACACTTTGGCCTTGCCATTTACATTTAAAATGTATCTTATGGCAAAAGAAGAATTAATGGAAATTCAAATATTTTCAACATGCAAAAATATAAGCTTCAAAAAAAAAACCCTCTAAAAGAAAACCAAAATCCTTCAAGATATCATAACTCTATTATAACTATTCTCAAGATTCAACACAACTTCGCCAAAATATATCAATCATCTTTCAAAAATCCTCGTATTAAAATAGACCTATTATTCATTACCTAGGGGCCAAAATCCCTTAAGCTACTATTATACTCTAGAATGAATCTAACTAAACACAATATCCTTTTTTTGCCTTGGTATTAGGCAAGGCCAACAACAAATGATATAAATACTGGATATGTAAATAAACACTTGAAGGATGAATCCAAAGTAGCCCAAGCCTAAGGACAGGGGGAGTGGGGCATTGGGAATGCGGCCCTATGAGGGCTTTATTTATACCACATAATAAGCCTAGCCAAAATTGATCTTTCTTCTTTCCTTTGTGGATATCAGGGACAAAAAGGAAAAAAAAAGATTCAGGTTGCAAAAGGCCCACCAGAGCTGGGTATTCTGTTTTTCAAAGTGTCCCCCTCCAAATTTTTTTTTCTAGAGCCAATACTACCCTAAATACTCTTACCCTAGGGTTGGGTTTGCCATCAAATAATCATTTAAAAAATTTAATGAGTTTTTGTGAAAAATTAATGACACTGAGGGGGTGTTGAGAACCATCACAATTGATTTGGATTATCCAATTGGTTCTCAACACCATCCAAATCCCATTTGGATGGGCAAGCTACCAAATGTAAATAATTTTCATTCCTTGAATGACAATATCATAGTAGATCATGAAAAGATAATAATTTCAAATTTATAAAAAAAGGAATTGAATTTTGAAAAAAATAAGAAAGAAAGAAAGAAGAATTATTGGTTTCGCCCATGTGGAAACTGACCGTAGGGGAGGAGGCTATTGTAACATAGCCTCCCCCCCCTTAACATTTTTATTTTTGGGTCTCGTCATTAAATTATTAAGCAAAAATAAGTTGGGTACCCAAACATTGATGGTTGTGCATTTGGTCTACATAAAAAACCAAAAATCAAAACTCCTATTGGAATTAAACATTTAATGAATCTCTTAGATGCCCACCCCATTTCCTTTTGGAGGTGGGGAGAGGGGGGCGCGGAGGGTGGAACTTTCTTTTGCTAGGTTGCAACAAAAATAATAGGAGAGTGCGAATTATTGTTAAAGAAAAGGGCAAAATAACATTCATTTTGCTAAGTAATAAGTACGAATGATGGCTTCTTCACCATAAAAAGGGCTTGTCCTTTTTTGAGGTGTTTGCTTATAATAGGGACAAATGCAGTTAGGCCTATCCAACCCTTCCCAAAGGTATTCATTACTTAAGTATAATAAGTCATTAGGTATTAGGTCTTTAAAGTACCCACCCCTTTGTGAGTATTATTATTATTATTATTATTATTATTGTTTCCCCAATTTTGTGATGTAGCCAAATCAATGATGACCCAAAAAATTATTTAGCCAAATTTATCTAGTTAAAAAAAAATTTAGAGGAAAAAAAAGGTAATCATCCTTCTATTTTGTTGGCTACCTATCTTATTGACACCCTAGTATAGAAATCTGGCAATTACAAAACAAACGAATATTTCTGTCCATTTGTTTCATCATAAAACAAAGTTCTTTTGAAGTTTGTATAAGTCAGAATCTGTTTTTCAGCCTAAAAAAATAGTACAAAAATCGCCCATCCAATAATAAAATAAATCACTGGTACAAATAAATTGATAAGAAGCCTCCACTAAGTTATTATTATTTGTAAATTGTGAGGAATTTTGGAAGTTTCAGTTGACAATTTGTATTTCACAATCCAACAAATTTGGGTCCATTTTTCAAAAAAATCATAAAATAAGTTTATTTGAAGAAAGCATATCTCGAAATCAAAATTTTCAGGGTCGAAAAATTGCAAAAATTCGGCCCTCCCCCCAAAAAATAAAAATCACTGGTACCACCGTCGCTCATTGCTAACTAGGCTCCAATGGTTTTTTTTTTGTCCCCCGGTTATTTGGCTAATTTTATTTGAAAATTTTGGCGAATTTCTCAACAGAAAAACAGCAATTTTAGTCAGATTTTACAAATACAAGCAAAGAAAAAAATTTCCCAAAAATTTCCATTTCCCTTTGTCAAAAAAAGAATGACAAAATTAGGCGAAGAAAAAAAACCACCGGGCCCCAGTCTATTTTTGGGCAGTTTTGTGGTATAGCCAAAGTGGCGACTATGTATTTGACTACCCTACTTGAACCGTATTTAGAAATTTGGCGATTTTTATGAAATTATTTAGAATTATGACTATTGACAAATCTCAAAAGGCACATGATTTTAGCACTTTTGAATTTCTAATATAGCTACATAAAGCCAGCGAAAAAAAAGGCTGTCACTGGCTAACTTAGGAGGGTTTGTTTTCTCAATTTTGTGATATCGAAAAATGGGCAATTTTTTCACCAAAAAAATCAGAAAAATTAGTCTAGTTTACAGTATACACCCAGGAAAAAAATTAAAATTCAAAAAATCTCAATTTTTTTGGTCAAAAAACCACAAATTTTTTTCTCCCCGCCCCCCCCAAAAAAAAGAAAACCAAAAAAACACACCAGAGAGCCTATGTGGTACCTACTACCAAGTGAAAAAAAGCTTAGTAAATAAATGATTTTCTTCACTAACTCACTCTAGCCAATTCCTAGGCACTATTGGAATTCCAATGTAAGTTAGGAGCACGGCGAAGTGAGGAAGAGGAGGAGGAGGAGGAGGATGTGAAGATTTGTGAGGAATTAGGAAATCCTTAGATTTGTGAGGAATTCGGAATTTTTTTAGATTTGAGCTCCTGTTCTCTTGTTCCTCATTTTCCTTCCTTCCTTCCTTCCTTCCTTCCTTTTTGTCGTTGTTGCGTTTTGCGTGGGCGAGATTTGTTGCATTGCTGAGATGCAGCGTCGTTTGTTCCCAAGGGAAGAAGACGAAGACGACGGAGAAGACGAAGGGGAACTACCAAGGAAACTTAGTACTACTACTACAACAGCAGGATTGTTTTTTGGTTTTGAGGTTTTGTGTCGAAGGGGAAGTCGAAGTAGAAGAAGAAGAAGCAGAAGAAGAAGAAGAAGGGAGAAGAAGGAGAGGGGGCCCCCGGGGAGAGGGAGAAGGGGATCTGTGAACTCTCTCTCTCCTCTCTCTCTCTTTGATGGAGAATCATCAGCATCGTAGTCTCTTGAACAACTCCGTCAAGAATTCGGATGTGAAGAAGCAGAAGCAGCAGTCCGTCTGGGGATCAGCCACTGCCAATTCACTTTCCAACAAGCTCTTGAACAGGAGTAGTGGTAGTAGTAGTAGTAGTAGTAGTAGGGGTAATGAGAATCGTTGCAGTTTCGGAGCTTCTCTGGCTGCTGCTGCTGTTGGGGTTCACAATCCTGCACCTCTTGTTTCCAGGTGCTCAGTAGAGTGTGAAGAGGTGGAGAAAGAAGAAGAAGAAGAGGAGGAGCAGGAGGAGGAGAAGGAGAAGAAGGAGCGAGAGGTGGTGGTAGAGGAGCAGGGGAGTTCAGGGCTCAGGTCAGCATGGATTCGAAGAATCATACCACGGGTTGTTGGAGAAGAGAAAGAGAAAGAGAGAGGGTTGCGGGAGTGTGCGGAGCAGGATTCCTTAGTGGGGTTTTGGAAGAAGAAAACAGCATCTTGTGTTGTCGCAGATGTCGACTCAGCTAGAGTAGTAGCGCAGAGGGCGAGGGAGCCTAATAGCAGTAATGAAAGAGCTCTTGATAAGCAGAAGGAGGTGCAAGGAGGTAGTGGAGATGGTGGTGATGGAGTTTGCTCCTCCTCCTACCTATTAGGGTCCAGAGATGAGTTGCAACGGCTTGGTTATCAGTCTTGGGAAGATAGTGCAGCTGCTCCAGCTGCTGCTGGCGGTAACAGATTGTTGTTGCGACCTGAGGTCATTTCTTCTGCTGCACATGTGAGGAGCAATGCAGGTGGTGGAGGTGTAGCTGCAGGGTTAGGTCTTCAGTTTGATGGTGGTGGTGGAGGTGCTGCCAGGAACTTCTGGGTTGCAAACAACAACAACAACAACAACAATAGGAGCAGCAGCAGCAACAGCAGCAAAGAGAGAGACATGCAAAACTCCAGCAGATTTTCGACTTTGCCACCACTATCACCGTTTGTACCCTTCAAGCATTCTAAGGAATTGCACCAAAGCAAGTCAATGGATTACCAAGTAAACAACAGCAGCAGCTCTGGGAAATTGGAGGAAGTTGCAGTGGCTCCTCTCTTGACACCATGGCTTCTGTTCCCTAGCTATGGGGTTGAACAGATCAATGCACAGCAAGGTAAAATGGCAGAAACTGTGACGGGGAGAATGGATAATGTACCTTCTTTGACTCCTCTATATGTACCTTCGAAGTCATCATCGCTCGATTCTATCAACATTTCCAGGTTGAGAGAGAAGGGGTTGTTGGGTCTAGGAGAAATGCTCAGCAGACCTACAGATCTGACGCAGGTTTTTTCCCCTTTCAAATCACCTCAAGATGCTAATGATGAGTCACCATGCTCCTCAAAGACTGCAAGCCTTCCTCTTGAGCTTGTATTGACTATGGATCCCCCTAACTCAAATGATTCTCTTAAACATGAGGAGGATACTGGACCCAAGTCCAGGGTACAGCCTGAAATTGACTTTGAAAAATGTCAACAGCAGGCTGGATCTTCAGCCAATCTCTGCATTGCAATGCCCTCTCGGAGCTCTCTCTGGCCTGGATATGAAAACAAGTCAGGCAGTCAAGAACCCTCTTGCCATTCAAGAGGGGATGTCAAGATTTTCAGACAAGGATCATCATCAGGTCAACGTCTTGTTGACCATGAATACCAGGTAATATTTGTTGTTTTGCTAGGTTCCTCAGAAGGTAGTAGAATATCTTGCAGTTACACTTTCTTTCTTTTATGGGGTTTATCAATTTCCAGCAAGTGCAAAATTGTAGAAGGACCACTAGTTTGTTGCAATGTGAAGTGCAGAAGTTTTATTGGATGGGTGCTGAGCTTGCCCTCTTATTCACCCCATTCTCTCACATTGAGATGCACATTGACCTTGTTAACTCCATGTTGTGCTGCCTTCTATCCCATTCCTTTCCTGCATTTTTACTCAGCTGGTCTCTAGAGGACATTGAAGCCAAAGCCCGGTTTGTAGGTGAATCTACCACCCTGATGCATGAATATGATCTCACAGGGTTAGGGATTTCCAGGTGGAAGTAAAGTGGATGTGGGTTGAGGAAGAGATTCTGATTCTGCCATTCTATATGTATTTGGATTCTGCTCTTTCTGGGATGCAGAAAGTGGTTCAAGCAAGGAAATGTACAGTATTGGGTTCAACTAAGTGTGTCCATTGCAAAAGGAATTCAAACAGAAGCAAAAAGAATTATGATTTTGTACAGCACAGGAGGAACTATCTGCAAGTATACATCAATTGTTGGGCAAAGAAACACTGAAGCAGTCATGTGCCTAGAATCCATCCGACTTTTGGTGGTGTAGAACTGCTAACATAGCTGTCTTGAGTTTGGTCTGACTGAAAAATGCTTACTTGATTTGGCTGTGGAGGAAATTCAGCATTCAAAGGTCCAGAAGGTAGTAGTGGAGGATCGAGGTGCGCTCGGGCTCTTGAGTGACCCTCCTGTGTCCTGTGTTGGTGGTACCCCAGGCTGCCAATCTCCACTCTTTCAGTCAACATCTTCCTGCACCCCTTTGAATGCTGTTGGTGAGAGAAATACGGCTGTTCAAGGAGGATGCCACAACTCTGCTATGCAAGCTTTACAGCAAGATAGTTCAGAGAGAAGAAGAGGTTTAAGTAGGATGAAAGAATCAAATGGTCAGGAACTTGGACCTGAGGATAGAGATAGAGGAAGAGGACACACGAGAGATGATGAAAGAAAGAGGGAAGGAAGAGAAAGACGAAGAGCCTCAGAGCAATTGGAAGGAGTTGCCAGAAAGGATATAGACACAGAGAAAGTGAGTTCAGGCAGTGGAGCAATGGAAGGTTGGTGTGGCTCAAGCCATGGGATTCATGCACTGGGACAGGGTTCAAGGCAGGGTGGGGATGTGTGGCAAAGACATAATGATCATAATTTGCTGATAGATGCTCTAGGAGACAGATCTGGTGGGACCTCTTCCTGGAAGTCGATATGTGATCCATTGATGGATTCTCCATCACATGTTTCAGAGGAGGTTAACCCCACCTGCACACAGGCAGGCCATGTTTCAAGTGCTGAGGAGTTGCCAAAGGCACGAAAGGTCCAGACATGGCTTCAACGCTGGATGCGTCCATTAACTCCTGGGTCTAATAACTCCAAGTGCCCGCAGCCATTGTCTATATCAATGGTCTCTTCAGGCTCTGGACTAGGTACAGCCAACCAAGTTGTGTCTGATGCATATACTTCCACAGGCACTGAGAGCGAGGAGGTAGTGTGGTGCAGCAGGAGGGTAGAAATAACAGTGTCTGATGAAACAGGGCTAGAGTTGGAAAGGAAGAGAAGTCATTCAGTCATGGATTTAAATCAGTTTGCTAGAACACAGAGGGGAAATGTTTTTGTAGGAGAAGACGAGGGTTCAAGGTTGAAAAAGTCATTCTTACTTGGATATAATAACCATCCAAGCGCTGCAGCAATGGCACTTGTGGGTGCAGCAAGCAGGAGATCCATGCCAATACCTCCTCAGAGACCTGTAAAAAGAGTGGCACTCATGGCAGGTACGGCAAATTCTCCTCCAGGTGCAGGGCCCCCAGGAAGTTCCCCTGGTTTGGGAGGCATACATCCTTGAAGAGGAAGTAGGACAAGCATGAGATTTAGTATAGACAGAAGTTGGCCCTGTGCACTCAACTGGGCAGCTTGACTTATGAGATTGCCATACATTTCCAAAGACACAGCTCTTCATTCCCACTCTTCTTTCTTAGTGTTTGGGAACTCCACAGCAATGCCTCGAGTATGGTCTAAGTAGTTTCAGAAGGTCTGCCAAGAGATATTGTGGTGGGCAGTAGAATGCCTGGAGGACTTCTGAGCTGAGTGGAGTTAGGTGTTATGGGTTGACTTCCAGCCCAGTCTGAAAGCTTGTCTGGTAAGCAAGAAGGTGCAACCAACAAAGCACTGAGGGAAGGGAATCCCAACAAGGGTGAGGGAGTAGTTGCAGTAAGGGAGACCACCACCCAAGTCTCTGATTGCAGGTAATTTGCTGCACTTTCTATGAATGAGAGATGTGCCTTCATGTACAATAGTTAGGAATTTAGTGTGTTAGGCATTAGTGTGCACAGTTACTGTTAGGAGTCATTTGGTGCAGGAGGAGGAGGAGGCTAATTTCTCTCATGGTTTTGTATTGACTGCCACATTCTGTAGCACCTGAATCCAATCAAGGTGTATTCAGCAGGCTTGGGAATCCTCACAAGTTGAATTTCAAGCCAGGATTGTATTTGTTCTTTGATAGGGTAATGCAGATCTTCATCCCTTGTCACCTGGCTCCTGGCATGGGCATGACTCCTACATTCTTTTTTCAAATGGGTCATATTGCCCAAGTTGCCATTGTACTTTTTGTTTGATTGCTGAAATTTTGGGCCTGGACACCCTTGGGCTCCCTCTGACTCATTTCCATTCTTTTCCCAAGTTGGTCACGATGCACTGGTTGGCTATGTTCACAGTATGCAGCTTCCGTCATACTAGTTCCTTATCCTCCTTGCTATTGCTCAATTCTTTTATTATGCTGACAAAGCTGTCTTCAAACCATCAAATGCCATAAAGCTGATCTGGTGTGCCAGAAAACATTTTTCAGTCTGTAGATTTTGGTTGTGATGTTCTTCACATAAGTATACTATTGTCCATCTCTAGAACATGAGACCTGCGGAATCATTGTTTGTACCAGCAGCTGATTGAGGTGGTGTGTGATATTCACAGGAGAGAACCATGAGGCAAGATGCTCCTTGTGCTGCTCAATTTTCAGATTTGTACATTGATGTAAGATCATCCATGAGTCATGAAATGAATTGTTTAGTGGTGGATGTATGAGTTTAGTGGAGAATTTTTGTATCAGTTTAAAAGCCCTGGCAGCAGGGCATTATACCTGCTTCCAGGCCTTTACCTGGGTGGAAAATACAAGGCACTCCACCCTCCCAGCAGCAACACAAAAGAGAAAGAAAAAATACATGACCACCAATGCACAGGCAGTCCTTGAAATGGAATGCCTGTTACAGAGTGTTTTTTATGACTACCTGAAGACTTTAGGCATTTATTTCCAAGTAGGGTGTGCAGTAGAAACATCCAACAAGTTCTCATATACCCTTGACTGATCTCATTGCCATATTCATACTGAGCTCCATCCACCACAGACTTGCTGCAATATCGAAAGGTATGGAGCTTAGCACTGACCTAGACTGGTCTGGTATGTGTGGGTGAAACCTAAAGACATATTTTCCTCAATACACTTGGGCTCCAAGCTGCTTCGCACTGCCAATCACTATGATTAAAATATTTTGTGTGGACATAATGATTTTATTGTAATCAATTATTAGGGAGTGCCGTCTCTGATAGAGCGGTCTCATTTTCCAATTGCTTGGTTACCAGCAGCACCTTCAGTATCTTTTGCCTCTACCTCCTCTCCCATGGTTAAATCAAACTCTATGACCTCATCAGTATTGTCATCTGGATGAATAGGAGATGCTGCTGTCTCATGTGCAACTGTAGGATCCTCTACAGCTGCACCATTTACAATGAGATACCAAATATTACAAATTTTCCAATACATGTGTTGAGTAGTTGCTCGTGTGGGACCATGGAAGAAGGGGCAACCCAATCAAGGCAAGTCTTTGCTTAGTTCTATGGTCCTAAGACTTCCATAAATTCTTGAAGAGTCTTACCTTATTTGCATAAGCCACATCACACATCTGTGCATAATCAAGCTCTAAGACAACACCATCCACAATTTGAGGCTCATGTCCTCCCACTGGTGAACTGCAATCAACTTCCATGCAAGATTTGGGATTTCTGATTCACATTCCATACCATCAAGCTTTATACTGCACTTCATGTTTACGTGTTGCAGCCAGTGCACCTAATGAAGTGGTTTCAATTGCTACAAAAGTCTCCTGGATGCTTGCACTTCCTTTCTTTAGTTCTTTCTGTTTCTTCATTTACATCCCTGGCAGAAATAGTAGTATCCTCAAGATTTTGGTCTCTTCCCACAACAAGCAAAGACTGTTTTGGTATGTTAGTGCCTCCCTCACTCTCAGATGCAAGATGTATTACCTCATGACCATAGGTACCGAAACCCATTGTCATTTCCATTGTGGGCTCACCCTCAGATGAAAGGTGTGTTACCTCATGGCCACAGGTAGTAGCAGAATCCACTGTCATTTCTGTTGCAGGGAAGCCTTATGGATCTCCATGTGCACAGACCACTACTTTCTCAGCAGTTTGCAAACCATCTGCCTTGTCCACATTCTGGTGGGTCCTTGAATCTGCAGAGTCACCTTTGATTCTCTGTCTCTTCTGAAGTCCAGAACTAATAACATCTTCTGCAGATTTAGACTTGTCTACTACAATAGAGGTAATCGTTTCAAACATCAAGGAAATTTTTGGGACTGGGAGAGAAGTAACAGAATATAGCTTCCCTTCCTCAATCACCTTCTATTCTTCAGCCTTTTGTAGGCTGCCACATGTCCACTTCACCCGGTAACCATGCGTTCCTTTGGTCAACACCTCTGGTAGATGCATCCAGTAGCCTGCCACCACTTTGCGTACTAGTTTCCATGTTCACACCATCTTGATCAATCAACTACACAGCAACTACATCCTGAAGTTCCCCTTCCTATCCCCTCTCCTCCTCTACAACCTTTGAACTGTTTTCCATTTCTGTGTAAATTGGACCAAGTAACCGAGCAATCTCTGGATATGTTTAATGGATGTGTCTGGTGTTTGATAACCTTCATGCTTACCATTTTCCTGGCTGTTCCTATCTTGATTATGTAGCTTGACAGCCACTACTTCCACAAGTTCCCCTTCATCTCTTTCCTACTCAACAACCTTCAAACTGTGTTGCATTTGCACTTCACCTAGATCAGGTAATGTCATTTTCATTTTCTCAAGTCTTTTGGTAGATGGGTCCAATGTTTGGACACCATCACATGTATCATCTTTTGGTGGTGGTGGTGTTGTTTCTTCTATTCTTCAGCTTGTGATTCTTGCATTGCTACTTGTGGTATTGAGTTCTCCTTTTAAGGTGGAAGGATTCTACCTTCCTGGTAGCCATACTGGCCTAAGGAAAGAGTGGAAGTGAAAGTGAACTCCATAACATTGGTGTACACAGAGCTGCCCTACAGTTACTACAGCCTTCCCTTCTGCAAGCTTGAAGGCAGCATCAAGAAAGTGGCAGAGAATATCAGGGAGCTTGTGATGGAGAGATCAGATTGAGAATTTGCCTTATCACTTTATGACCACCACATCAATATGATTTTTGACAATCTGCTTGTCACCACTGCGAGTGAAGAAGGGAGCAAGAATAGGAGAGCTGGATTTGTGACTGAAGGTGAGGAAAGAACCAAGCATTATATCTTCAACTATCTCAGGTTCAAGGTCTTGGTCCATCCTTGGATCTGGGGCATCTGATAAGAAAACATGTGAAAGAGATGCCTTTGTTACATTAGCTAGCAATGACAACTTGACTGGAACTTTCATGGTTGTGAGATTCAAAGTTGATCCATGTAGTTCAGTTGCGGATGAGGGGGCTCAGAAGGCTGCACCACATGAGCAAATCGAAGTTAATTGCAACATGCCACTCTGGGAAATCATGGTGGGGGCGCAAATTGTGTACACCTATGATGTGAAATTTGAGAAGAGTTCCATTTGGTGGCCAAGTCAGTGGGATGTTTATTTCACAGCTCAATATGGAAAGAGCAAGTTGAGAATTTTCAACAACTCTATGAAACATAAACAAAGCCTAATTCAAAGGCTCAAAATCTTGTAAATTTATTAACTTCAAGATATGCCCACAAAAAGTTTCAAAAAGCTTAAAAGGCCCAAAAAACCCCTGGGTTTTAGAGACACACAATGATACCCAGCAGCATGGAGGTAGAGTTTTTTGTAAGAATGACACACCTGACAATGCACCCACTCAGTGATATTGTACATCATGCCATTGCACAAGCAAATGCATGAGGAGATTCCACTTGCAACACCCAAACATATTCAAATCCAAGGACTTTTGAACCTTTCTAAAGCATGGCAGTGTTGTGAGTGCCTATAACAGGAGATGGGACTACTACATGCCCATAATGAGGACAGGTTGCCACATAATGACAAGATGCATTGTAGAGAAAAATGAGCACACCTCAATTACTGTTCAAAAAATTCCAAAGAAGAAAGACTGGTTGGATCGCTCTACCCAACCATCACCATCTTTTGCTTGGTGGTAGTCTTGGCACTCTTGCCCAAACAACAAGAGTTCAATATTGTCAAAACCTTTCAACCTCTTATTGCATGTCCATGGGATTGCAGAGAAAAATTCCACAAAGTAACACTTTGAAAATAACCATTTGATCAGTGCCAGCCCAACCAAAACAAAAATGAATGTGGTCTTAACCTAGTGACCAGTACTCACAACTTTACAGACCACCAGGAGCATTGATGGGCATTGACTAGGTTCTCCATTACTCCTCATTGAATACATTGACTCCTGACAGTGTGTTTAGAAAGGGATTTAATCTACTCAATTTTGGGGAAACAAAACAACAAAACTTTGCATGCTCAATTCTCTTTCATTCCCAAAAGCAATGGGGAGGCTCATATAGCAAAAATCCATTGAAGAATTTTTTACAGTGTAGCACACACTTTTTTAATATCTTTTTAGGCAGAAAAGAAGTTCACTTGACACCACCTTGCTTAAAGCTTATTCCTATTAGCAGATATCCACAAGTGGCTATCTCCACACATCCAACATAAGATCCTACAAGAATCAGCTGAAATGTTTTCACTGCCTTCATATTCTGAGTGCAGACAACCACATTAAGGAGACTCACCTCTGCCACTCTGCACAATTTTTGACATACATTTTGATTAGAAAGGTCATTGATGGAAAATCTACACATATTTTTGCATAGGAACAGACATTCCAGAACAGTGGCCTTCATCTGCTTCATGTATGAGGCAATTTCTTTCAAGAGCTTGGATTGCAATACACCTCCTAAATCCCACTGGAATTTGACAGCAGCACACAAGAATAATGATACCATAAGAACAAAATGGTGATGTTGATGGAAATCTTTTAGAACTTCTTCCTGCCACAATTCTATCATCATAACACCTCTGTTTGGTTGCATGCCACAACTCTATCATCAACACCTTTGTTTGGTTGCATCCAGCAACACCTGGTTCCATAAACATCCCTGGATTTATCTGAAGACTAAATTTCAGTGAAAACCCATTTCTATTTTCCTATTTCCTCATAGACAAAAGCATTCAAACAAAAAGGAAAGGCATGGAAATGGATTCAATTTAGCAACTGGTTTGCACCACACCTGTGGATGACATTAGCACTATTCACTCTAGAACATTTCTTCTCCGAGGCTTGGCAGCCCTATTCTATGAAATAATGAACTTGCTTTCCCATAGTTTACATTGTATGTGTGAAACTCTTTCTTACATGCCTTGTGGTTTTGAGGTGCAAACAACTCTTCCGATGTGGCATGTGGCTCCTCTCTTGCTCGCTTTCATTCTTCTGAGCAATGGAAAGAGTCTGCTGCTTTTGGTTACAAAACAGATCTTATCTATTGGCAGGGCCAGCGTGTTTGTAATGCCTTGTTAAAGAAGCAACAAAATTTGTCAAAAAGAATCACTAGTACAACACCAATCCAAACCCAAGCAATTGGTGTGGATGGGGAGCCTTGCCACTGATTCTAGATGATCATACCCCATGGGAGAAAGTTGGAAAGTGCGAGGAGAAAGCAACAAAAGTATTTGTTTTAGATGTAGTTATAACCCCTGGGAGCTCTCCAATGATGAACCCAACCTCACTGTATGATTTTCTTTGACCAAATTTTCACCAAATTTCACCTTGAAAAATATGATTTCAACTTATACAAAGGATTGTTCCTGACCAGAATTGACTACATAAAAAATTAGCCAAAAAACACTGGTACTAATGCTATAAACTAGTCATTCATCAGATATAAATGATGTCTTTGTTTCTGCCTCCATAGGAGAAGTGACCATTGCATCCAATAAGGGTGTTGGGTCATTACCATATGTGGTAAGGCTCACACTGTCGGCTTAAGGTCATATTTTACCTCTTCAAAAACACAAGCAAGAGACCACAATAACCAAGGGGATGAACATTGAGGATTCATGCAAAGTGGGGCATGTGGGGCAATGATAAAGCAAAGGTATAGTGGCAAACCAAAATGATTTGCAAGTTGAGATGAATGTGTTTGGTTCAAGATCTTGATGAGAACCTTGGATAACCCCTTTCAATTAGTTTTCTTGAGGATGAATCCCTGGCAAACTCCATAAAACAAAGCACCCAGCAAAGGGGGAAAAGAAAGGACAAAGAATTTTTCGCATTTGATGGAACTTGGGGTTTAGTTTTGAACCTGGTATTTAACATTCTTAAACTTTCAGTTTTTCATTTTGAAAGAAAAGTTCCAAGGAATTCTGATTCAGAACTTGGGTTGGATATTACTTGATTTGTACAATAATGTTATTTGCAAAGACAACAAAACTCAATAGCAGAACCTTGGGTTCCCCTAAAATTGAAGATGACACTGTAAATGTATGATGGACTTTGTAAAAGAAAACAAAGAAACTCAATTCTTTTCCTCAACTCAAGATGATTTGAGATTCCTCTTATTTCCTCTGTTTTGCCTGTATCTATGTCTACCTAAAGATTTACTTATGTTATGGGATACCTAACAAGGACTTAAGGGATCACATAAAGCCTAGTTGAAGGATTAGTTAAGGATTTCTTGAAGTAGAGGATACCTAGGGATTATTTAGGAAGCTATCTAGAGCCTAATTAGGGTTTATCTAAGAAGGCACATACACATAAGGGTCTACCTAGGGCTTGCTTAGGGAATTCAAAGAGACACCTAAAAAACCTAGCTAGGCTATGGGATACCTAAAGATTATTTAAGGGGTTGGTTAAAGTCTACCTAGGGGGTTATATAAGGGTTATTAACAGCTTACATAAGGAGTTACATAAGGCTTACCTGTAGGGTTACTAAGGACAACAAAGGGAGACATCTAAGAGGTGAATGCACACTAAGGTGATTCATTTTTTGAGTCACAATGCCCATATTTATTGAATGCCCTTTCTTTGGACACCTATGGACACCTATAATGAGTAATAAAACTCATCAAAATTGAAAAGTGAAAATTGATTATACATTAACAACTTGATTATAAAATTATTTTTTAAATTATTTTTCAATAAAAATACACCCACTTTTCACAATGGATTTTTGAAATACAAATATATGGACTAGTTGATGGACTAAAATGGTAGAATATTAATACGTTCATATTGAATTCTATTCCAAATATCTATAGTGATTTGATATATGATGTAGCATCAAATAATAAGTTTTTATGTAAAATATTTTTTTCAAAAAATATTAACAAATTTTAGTTAAGGACTTTTGAATGGTCAAAATTGAGCCATATTTTCATAAGTTTGTAAAATAGTTGTTTTTATTCATTTTTCATTTTTTTTTCCAAAGGTGTATATATTTGGAATATGTAAATGTGGGCTCCTATTCATATGGACTTTATTATTATTGAACCTAGGGTATTAAAAAAAAAATTAGTAATGTAACATGGACTTTTGTGGATTCTTTTTATTTTAAATGAGCCACCTTAAAGTACATACACCCAAGGGCCTATTTAAGTTATGGGATACTTAAAGGCTACTTAGGAGATTACTTTAACCTAAAGGTCATTAGAAATCTACATCAAGAATTACATTAGGCTTACATAGAAGGCTACCAACGAGTTGTCACAAGCAGGTACATGAAGAGACACCCAAGGCCTTATATAGGTTATGAGATATTTAAAGGCTATTTAAGGGACTATTTGAAAACTATTTAGGGAGATACCTAGGAGCCTACCTAGGTTATGGGATATCCAAAGCCTATTTAAGTGGCAACACAAATCCTACTTGTGGTGTTAGCTAGAAATTTTCATTTTGAGAAATGATCCTCGTTTGGCTGGTTATTGATTTTTAAACTTGTCCTATGCATATCAATAAAAAATATTCTTTTTTTTTTACAAGGTTTAGGATATGTAATTAAGAAAAAAAATCAATTTACTACACAAGTTTATTACATATTCATTTTCTAAAAAAGTCTTTTGCTAGTTATGAATGTGCTAGTTTTCAATTGTTTGAAGAAGAACTTACAAATGTACAACTTATTTTCTCAAAATAAAACAAACATTCACAAATACAAAACAAAATAACTTATGGGGTGGTTGAACCCTAGTTCTATAAAACATTTTACCCAATTGCAACACAAATTTTCTACCTTAGCCACACCCCACACAAACCCAACCCAACCTGAAAAGTTAATCGGCATCAACCTACAATTCTTCAAAAAAGTTATGTTTTTCAATCAAGTTGTAATTTTCTTCTATCAAAAACTTTTTATGTTCAAGTATTGCTTCAAGTTGAATTTAACCTAAAATTGACATGTGGGTTGTAAAGGGGTGAAATTATGATCCCCGAACATTACCATCCTCAAGTATGTGAAACAAGGTCAACGCCTTAGTACTCTAAAAAAAACTCCTTCCATTTGCTTATTTTATTACAACTATTCAAGTAATAGGTAGGAGTTCACACAATTAGGAAAAGAAGTAGGTAGGGTTTGTTGTTTAAAGAAAGACCTAACATCCTATATATAAACTATCAATCATTCCATATATTGTCCTACTTTAATAGCACCTACAAACTCTTTCAATACATTACCTACTATTTGCAATACCCTGAAATGTTTTCCCAAAGTTGTTTACAATCTATAACCACTATAACCACTCGTAGCTATTGCGTACCGTTTATAGCAATCCCACCTATTTTGCAGATTTCAACCTTCAAATATTCCCCTTCTTTCTATTGCCACATAATAGTTACTACCTTCCTATGGCAAGGTATAGTCACAATGAAACGAACCAAAAAGCATGTTAAACGACCATTAAAATTCTATAAAAATTATAGTTTTGTTAGATATAATTTTGTGGTGCCACTTTAATGCCATGTTAATCATGGAATGGAATGTTAAATGACTCATATGAATGTTGAACAATTCAAAGAAAAAATTCAAAAATAAATAAAATTGGGTTTTGGTTTTAATAAAGGACCTTTGAACTTGAACAACAATTGCATCAAAAGCAGTTAGTTTTGTAAATTACTAAGTTAAAAACTATCTTAATAAAGGAATTTTGATGAGAAAAAAATTGAGACAATGTTAATTGATTATCCACATTCAAAAAACATTCACAATTTTAAAGTTATGAAATTTTTAAATTTTTAAAATTAAAAATCAATTGAACAAAATTTTAAAATCTCAAAAGTCTTTTACCACATGTCAATGGGGTGTAATGTACATGACAACTAAAACAAAGTTGTATTTTATGAAACAATAAAATAAAATAAATAATAATTGGCATATTTTCATACCATTTGAAATGAAAATAATTTTTCAAAAAAAAATGAAAAATTTGGTAAAATTTGTACATTTTTTAAAGACTTTTAATTATTTATAAAAAGTTAATACAAAAAATTTGATGTACTTTTAGTAACATATTGCCAAAGATTTCATCCCAAAAATCCATTATATGAGAAAGTGAAAATGACCACAACAAATATTGTCGTCTTTGAGTCCTTCATCACCGTTGGTTCATTTGATTATGATCACACCTAGTAGCTAGTAACTCCCTACTCTAAAAGCTAACACTTAATATACATTCTTATTCCTTTTGTAGAAAAAACACATAACTATTATGAAAAACAAAGCAACACATTATGTAAACTTCAACTATACTACTTTCCACATATCGTAATAAAATAAACTCACACAAAACACATGAAGGTTCTTCAACCATTTTCCATTAAGATAACACACAAGTACAAATATACTTCCAACTACTCCTTCCTTTCTAATGTTACACCACACACTTTTCCAAAACAATTTTCTATTCCAACTCCAAACTACAAGCTTATCAAATGCCATAAAAATCTTCCAAATCTTCCTTCTGCACAAAGCCACACAAGGTCGACATTAACCTCATGAAAATAGGGTCCTTATCCCAATCCCTTACTAGAAATCTCCTAGATGATTGGATGGACTACACCCAACCACTCATTAACATGAAGTTCTTAATCCCACTAGCTTCACCCCTTTGTTAAGGGATGGTAAATTTACCATTAATAACTATTTTTTACTAGGATGACTATGGCACTAACTAGTTTAGATATGTTTACCCTTTAACACAAGTCATTAGACCAATTCTTCACCATAATAATAATTTGACCCATGTTCTCTACCTATAAATGACAATGATTTAAAGTTGTCAACACCCTAAGAAGATTAAACATTCATTCAATTTATATTTATGAACCCAATATTCCAAGAACTTGTTTTGAAAGGAAACCCACATTCAAAAATTGGCTTTCATGGATGCACCACCAAGTTAATGGATCTGCACATGCATATTAAGGAATTGAAAGTCTCCTAAAAGGAGATAATTTTTTAGTGACTAATGATGAAGAAGATTTTTTAATTGAAGCCCTTCCATTGAACATATTTTTTTCAGGATTTAGTTTCACAACATCAATTGGTGTTATAGTAAATGCATTGACAATAGGGTTCAATCGATCAAGACACAACATCACAAGAGGAATGATTATCTTGATATCATATTGAAATGTGAAGCTAAATTGTATTCCCACATCCCATTAAGTTTTCCACTACACACAAAGTCTTGCCATCATGTTGTGAACCAAGTGTATCAAAAGACCTCAAAAACTCCAAAAAATGTTTGATCAAGTTTATAATTTCAATTTGCATATTTATATGCAAAAGGAGGATTTCAACCTCAAAAGGGTTGGAAATTTCAAGCTTGTTTAAAAGGTACAATAATTTAAGTTCCATGTCCATAATACATATAATAAATGTTATCAAAGCATATGTCAACAACTAGGGGCCCTTGATTTGATTCATCACATAGATCAATGCAATAGGATTCAAGGTAAATGTGAATGTTACAAAAATAACCCACATGCATGCTTTAGGTATTTTTTGTTGTAAAACCAGTAATTTTTACCTACCATAACAAAGACCTATGGCATTTTAAAACTCAAGAATTTTTTCAAATTCAAATGTAATGACCGTGTTAATGAATTTAGTAATCATGGGAATTTTTAATTTTCGATGTTGTATAATATTTTCAAAACAAGAACACTCCCACTTTTGTGTCCCTTTCCCAAAGTTTTTGGTCCAAGTAATGGTTTTGTCTATTCTAACTTGAGCATTTTACACATTTTTTAACCATGTAGAAATTTTGTCATTGTTTGTAAAATATTAATAAGCCTTAGACATCACATGCCCAAACATGTAATTTCATAAACCTTGAAAATTTTCAAATGTTCACAACTAATAATAGAATGTAGAGTTGTTGTCATAATTGTCATTAATTATCCTTTAGAAATGGAATTACCCAATGTAGTAAATCAAACCTATCCAATAAAAATTGAAATTGCATAACCATCAGATTGCTCAATTGTCATGTTCATTTCAAACAACCCCATAATAATATGTATGGGCACTCAAGTTTCATTCAAAATATTAATAACCAAAGCAAAAATATTCAGACTACCATGAGACATTTAAAAAGAAAATATAACAAAGATAATTGTTGCAAATGCAAGATTTGGCAAAACATGCTAGTTCATTATCTTCTTGACCATGTTGACCGACATTTTTTTCACAAGAGAAAACCAAGAAGAAAATTGAATACTAAGGTGTCCTTTGAAGTCAAATGTTCTCACAAGTGGACAAAGGCTTATAACCCTTGCAAATATATAACACCACATCTTCCAAAAATTGTTGTTGAACATCATCATTTTTTTTATAAGGGTTTGTGGCACAAAAAATGCAATAATTATATAGTTAAATGGACATGTTCTTTTTTTCCTTAGTTGCTAAATATGAAGTAATAGATTCTGCCACCTTCTCCATGAATTACTATTTCCCTTGAGCAAACAACTTCAAGTGTGTAATTTGCATATGAATATTCATAGGAGTTATAACATAAACTTTGTTGTATTTAATTAAGGCTTTGTGAAGAATTTATCTTTACATCAAAACATCGCCAAATGCTTGCTTAGATTTACAAATTATGCAACAATTGTGGTTTCATCAAATCCATAGACAACCCATCGTTGACAACAAAAAATGTTAAACAAATAAACATATGATTTTGAAGTATCCAAGTTGCAACTTGTGCTTCTATAGCCCTACTTGTGCTCTTCCTCTTCAACCATTGAACATAAAAAAACCTGAACACAAACAACAATGACACAAGACACTAAAGCATTGACAAAGAACTTTTCAAGATCTCAACAACAAAAAACACAAAATGATATAAGAACTTACCTCTTATTAATTCTTTGAGCAAAAATGTTGTAGAACTTTGTAGATTCATTGAGCAACCAAACTAAATCAATGCCTCCCAATGTAGATGCTTCCCAATTCATCCATCAATAGGACAAATTTGATGCCTTTTAATTCACCAAACAAAAAAATGTAATCAATATTTTTTGATTCATCAAGCAAAGAAACCTAGAACTGGTTTTCCAAACAACAAAACACAAAACCAAAGCCCTTTTCTCCCAATTCATCGAACAACAATAACAAAGACAACAAACTAACAAATTGGATGCAAAACACAACATGGAGAAAAGCACCAAAGTGATTTAAAACTCTGAACCACAAAATTACCTGAGTAGAAATGCAAAACACATTGTGAAGGAATTGCTTGGTTTTTACAAATTTTGTAACAAAATGAAGCATTAAAATATGAAATGAAATGCTCAATTCTTGCAAAGCTCACAATAAAATGAAACATCAAAATTGGTTTGAAGTGTTTGGTTCTTATGAAGTTCACAACATAATAAAACTTTAAAATAGGGAATGAAGCACTTAGTTCTTGTGTAGTTCAGAACAAAACAAAAAGGGGGACTCCACAAGCTCAAAAGAAAAAACAATATGCATCACCCCACCAAGTGCTAAGAGAAGCCGGAATCAAATCTTACAAAAACAATTGACTTACCAAAAGAAAAACTTTCAACATTAGTGCAAAAATATAAAATTGCAAAGCAAACTACAAAATGCCAAAAGGAGATTGCAATGGGTTCTCCTTTTACCTTAAACCCTAAACAACCTAAACCTTAAATAAAATACACTAGTGTGGCCTGTGCCGTTGGCCCAAGTATCACCACGTCCTCAACTGATTTTTCCTTTCAAAACCTGGTTTTTTGGAATTTATTTGAATTTTCAGCAGCAGAAATCACTTTTAAATCAATATCTCCCACATTCTAAATCCAAATCTTACCAAATAAATTCCATTAAATCCGGCTCAGCTAGAGTTTTCCATTAACACCAAAGGCACATTTCAATTCCTCTGAGAATTTCAGCTACGATTTAATTTAATTTTTAGTGAAGAAACAATTCAATATTCAAGAACTTTTGCTAGGCAAGTCCAAACGCCATGAAACCAAGCCCATGCACCCCTCCTCCTCGAGAGCTTTCCAAAGAGACCGAGAATGTGATCTGAAGCATCCTCCTGGTTTGGTGTATCTCATGGGTACAAAACAAAACAAACAAACAAACTACCTTCCTCTATAGATAGATATCCGACATTTCTGAATCCTTAATGGGCCGGATATCAATTTGTGTATAACATACTGGCCAAAGATGGTTACATATAAACATTGTACACATAAAGGTATCTAGGTAGTGGTTATGTATAGAACCAAATAGCAGGACGTTCAAAAAATCCAAATACGGATGAATACATATTTAGCAATTATTAAACTGCATAAGTAGGTTTTTCTACATAAACCAACCAACATTAGTTCTAATCACATTAGTTCCTTAGTTCTAATGCAACCCCTTGGTTTTGATTCCTAACATTTTTCAAGGGATCAATTTCAGTTTTTTAATTAGCAGGTGGTTTTGGTTGCAGTTCCTTTCTTTATTTTAATTTTATTAAGCCAATTTTGGTTTCTAGTTCCATATTTCCTGGTTCTTTATAACCCCCAATTCTAGGTAAACTTTGGTTCCAATTCTAACATCCACAAATTAACTTCTTGAAAGAGTAATAAATAAATAAAAATCCTTTTTTTTTTGTTTTTTTTTTGGAAGGAGGTCATTTTTTCGTCTTGTAAGTTTTCAAGACCAAAAAATGAACTCCTTGAAAATGATTTCTTTTTTTATTGAAAAAATTCCCAAGACCAAAAGAGGAACTCCTTAAAAACAAAATAATATTTTTTTCATTTTTGCAAGTTCAAATGAACTCCGTCATAATACTAATAATAATATATATATTTCATTTTTGATTAAAAAAATCCCAAGAGCACAAGATGGACTTGTGAAAAAAAAAATTATAAAGAAATTTCATTTTTGCAAGTCCAAAAAATGGAATATTTTTTCAAGGAGTTCATGTATTGGTCTTACTAGTTCGTGAGACCAAAAACTGAACTCCTTAAAATAAAAAAGAAAAAAAAAGTTCCATCCTTTTTTTTTGGAGGAGTCCACTTTTTTGTCTTGTGAATTTACAAGACCAAAATATAGACTCCTTCAAAATAATAATAATAGTAATAATAATCAATTCTTTTTTTGTAAGTCCCAAGAAAAGATTGTTTTTTTTTTAAGGAGTCCTTTTTTGGTTTTGTGAGCTCACCAAAAAGGAGTCCATTTTTCTTCTATCTTGCAACTTCGCAAGATCAATAAATGGACTCCTTGAAAGGAACAGAAATAAGAAAAAGGGTTTAGGTGAAAAAATAATAAATCCATCTAAAATCTTGAAATGGAACCATAACTGGAATTGGAATTTTTTTGGAAAATCAATCCAATTCTAGTTCTCAATTAGTCTTGGAACCAGACCCCAGGTTCAGTTCCAATTTTGTTTTAATAAAAAAACAAGGTGGACAGTTCGCACCTAGTTCCAATAATGGGATCCTAACCATCAAGTTCTAGGTCCACCCAGATCCACAACCGAGACCCAAAACCAGCTAGACTAGTCTTGTCCAATTCTTGGTTTGGAAAAACACCTATGAATCTGGTTCCAACTAGTTTTCAAATTTGTTAGGAGGTGCAAGTTCTATCTGGGTTACATTGCATTCACACTTGGTGTTAAAGACTCTAGTATTAAGTCCCCTAACACCAAGCTAGTCACTTAGTACCTAAATCTATTTACCACAAAGATTTTATGTTAAGTTAACATTCATTTAATATTACACAATCACCCATTTAACATTGGGTATCACTTAAGATGCCACCTAGACTTTCACTTAACATTAGGTGTGAATGCACCTTTCCCTTTTGCAAATTTGATGGATTTCCTCCTTGTCCTATTCTAAGTAGGGCTTTTTCATATTCCTATGAGGATCTCAAAACAAATGTCAAATTTTTTAATCTGGTTCATAAAAAATGGGGTCTAGTTCCAATAACATTACACATACCTAAAGATAACAAAACTAATAGGACTAGTGTTGTACTGGCAATTAAAACATTAGCCATTTGATTCAAAACAAAAAGTTCAACTTGCATGCTAAAATCTTGAACTTGTGTATAAAAGAAGAAATGGGTCAATACATTTGTTCAGGTTTTGGTTCTAATACAATGTTGGGTACTTAGTCCGGTCTTGGGTCCAGTTATAGATTGGGAGGTTGCAAAGGTTTTGATGCTTACCTCCCCCTTTCTTTAGTTGATATGCTTCATGCGAATGGTGGAGGTTTCAGTACATAGTGGTTCCCTTACCTCCGTGTGACACGCCTCTTTTGAGCTGTTTGCTTGCCTGGACTTTTGTCCTTGCCCGTTGTTTCTTGTTCTCTCCCTTTCTTGGGTGGTTTCTTGCTATTTTGATGTGCAGAGTCCAAACTAACACTGGAATCAGAGTACAAAATTGTGGAATATAACAGGAATTGGAACAGGGGGTTAAGCGATCGAGAGTTGAGGAGTTAACCATTATTGCAAATCTGGTTAGTAAGAATCAGATCCCCAAATCAAGATTAACTTTCAAAACTGGAACTGGATTTTGGTCGAATTGGCACAAGGACCGGACGAACTAGCTTTTTTTTGCTAGTACTGGAATTGAAATCAAAACCTTGAAAAAACTAAAAAAACACAGGTTCAAGTTCTTTAGGTGAAATAAGTTGAACTTCTTTGAAAAGTTGAGAAGTAGCCAACATTATATATATCTTTGAATGGTTTTAATTAGTTGTGGAACTGCATACTTATGCATCTCCAATTTTTAATTAGGTGTAAACCTCCATATCTGTACAGTATGCAATCTTGAGGACTGAATATTGTGTACAAGGAACTGGACCCACTTTTCAAATCAAGCCTAAAGATTCTTGAATTGTACAAAAAGGGCCACAACTGAAATCACAAGATTTAAAACTATAAAGAACTGAACTCAAACCTGCACCCCAAGAACTTAGCAAATAAACTTTTAGTGTCATAACTTGGACTAGAGGTTCTCTTTCAAAAGGAAGATTCAACCGACATTGGTCCAAACTTGAGAAAGAGGTTCTCTCTTTTGAAAGAAAGAACCAGATAAAAGCTCAGGTATGTGTACTCCTGATTGACAATTCTCAAAAGATCATTCAACAAATCGACCAACCTTCTATAAAACTATCTGTTCATGACCATGTTGAGGAATAAGAATCTACCCTTCCAGCCATAGGGCTTCTTCAGCAAGTTGCGGCACGTGGTTGGGTTCTTTGTCTCTTTCACTACTGCACCTTCATCACTAGTTGATTTGTGGCAGATGACAATTTCTTCATCTTAGGTCTTCTTTATTATGGTTGATTGTTTACTTTTGTTTTTGTTTAGGTTGTGTCTACTTGTGTTCACATTTGCCTTGCACTTTTGATGGATGGATTTCCATACTTGATTTTTATTTACAGGGTTTTTCTTCTAGGGCATT
Organism: Sphagnum tenellum; assembly: GCA_963921925.1. Lineage (NCBI taxonomy): Eukaryota > Viridiplantae > Streptophyta > Sphagnopsida > Sphagnales > Sphagnaceae > Sphagnum > Sphagnum tenellum. Next base: position 10,930,286 of record OY998143.1, on the reverse strand, counting down.
CCAACATCCATGTCTGTGACCTACCAAAGAAGGGTTCCATCTATAACACCTAATGAATCAAACCCAACTTGCCCACTAGAGCACCAGCTAGCACACTCATCATTTGCTAAAATAGACAAAGATATGAACTACCAGGAAAAGGGGTTCCAATGGGGGTATAGAATTTGATGCCTTTGTAGTCCTCTTAAAACCCCTGGAATTTCAAAATCAAAGGTGTCCCTTCAAGGAAAAAAAAGGGACATAACTTTGGCATCCTTTCACAAGTGAAGGCATAACATGTTTATATATAGCAAATGGCTTTGAGAAGAATCAGGCAATAGTGATGAGACCCTGAAAATCGTATATAAACCAAAGCACCCAAAATAAGGAGGAATACAAGGAACAAAAGGGAAGGACCCACATCCAAGAAGACAAAAGAACCACCTAAGAGGCTGAACCACAAGGGGAACATCAAGTTCCTGAACCCCCTCCTGTTGTGTAGTTGAGTCGAGCCCCACAGTTTGAACCCTAAGGAAGTGAATGTTGTCATGAACCCAAACATGTGTTGGTCTATAAGCCTACTTATAAGCAGCGGGTATTTGAATGTTTTAAAACCCTAAACCACAATAGTAGATCAAACTGGGGTATTTGATTTTTTGGTAATTACAATTAGCAACTTTGATACCTGACCTTATACCCGACAGGGGTTTGGTGCAATTTCTAATACCCGTCCCCACTCTGATAATATCCCTCCTCTTTTCGAGGAGAGATATTCAGGAACATAAGGTTCTCTCCAAATATTACTACTCTAGGAAATTTGTCCAAGAGGTTTGCAACTTTTGGTTGCTTTGTTGATGATCTAAGTAAGGTGGGAATAACCTTTCAACTACTTTTGAAGAGGCCAAAATATGATTCCTCTTGCACATTCTTACAAAAGCCATTTCAAAAATCTGGCAATTGATTGTCTAAGAACTCAATTAGCTAGCCTGCAAATTGAGTATTTGAGATGATTCAAGATCTTGATTTGGGATTATTCTCCTTAGTATCCTTGTTGTCAAGTGAATTGTATGACATTACAAATATCCATATGATTGAATCTATGATCAAGGGTTTTCTTTTTCCCAATATTTGAAGTAAAACTTCTGGAATTTTTTCCCAAAACATTAACAAATTTAGTCAAATTTGCATTAGAAAAACACATTAATCCAAAATTTCCCAATTTTTAGTCTATAAATCAACACAATTTGTCCCAAAAAATAATCACCATCTAGGATGTGACAACAAGTGTGATTATTTTCTTCAAATGTCAAATCAGCAAAACCATGAACCCCAATGTTTGGAAACTGAATGAAACTAAATACCTTAAGAAAATTCATGACATTAAATAGTCATGGGGCCAATGGTGTCTTTAGGTAGGCACATACTATGGTGGATAGAAACGGCATACTTAATCTATGATTTATGATTTACTTTCAAAGAACAATTAGAACTTTGATTGCCCTTTGTCAAAACATTTCCAACCATGATGTTTTGGTTGAAAAACACGAATCACAAATAAAAAAGGATGTGAAAATTTTGCAACCTTTTGTAGTTAAAAGATGAAAATGATTTGATTGTCAAAAATATGTTTGAAATAGGAGGAGGTTATGTCAACAAGAAATTGTGCAATGTTCACATGTATATCTATTTACCCATCTAGTACTAACCTATGTTGGGTGGTTATAATAAACAGGAAGAGACCCCAGCAATTATCAGGGTGGTTCTTAGGGTTGATAATCCTGGTTCTCAAAAAATCAAAGAACCACTTGGGGTGCATAACCACAATTCTTTAAAATTTATTATGACCAAAAATCAAAATATTCACCGATGAAAACCGCCAGTCCTTTACCGGTTCTTTCATGAAAACTGCTGGATCTTTAAAAGGCTATTGAAATAACCTGAATTTCTCTGAAAGAATGGAACCAATGGTTATCTAATTTTGACATAGTTAGAAAACCAAAACTGATGGTCATTAGCAAAATCAAATACCCACCCAACACTGGTATCTAACCAAAACTGATGGTCATGAGCAAAATCAAATACCCACCCTACACTGGTATCCAACCAAAACTGATGGTCATGAGCAAAATCAAATACCCGCCCAACACTGGTAACTAACCATCCACTGAGGCCTGCCTCTTTGCTTGTTCAGAAGCACCTGGAACAAGTTGTGCTAGTAACTAACTGGATTCCCAAGACCATCTCTTTACACTGTAGTGTCATGGAAGTCTATTTGTGGACAAACACATTCTTGGGACACACTCTGCTATAGAAGATACAAAAGCATCTCCAGTATCCTTTATGGATAAATTCTGTGTACATAGCCACCAGCTCTAGAAGAGAAAAGCATTTTTGAGGCATCCTTTGTTGCACAAATGCACCCATATCATTTGGATGTGTCTACTCAAACCTAGAAGATAAAACCATTTCCAGGTACAAACGAGATCATGTATCTAAAAAAGACTGAATTTCTGGAATAAAATGGGTTGTCCAAAAGGCTTTACCAATTTCCAAAAGTCCAGAATCAACAAGTCTAATAGGATATGGATTATGTACAAGGGAAGTGAAGGGAAGGGAAGGGAAGAGCTTCCCCTGAACTGAAATTGGAGAAGTTCAGGTTGCAAGCTGGACAGGTCCCCTTTGCCAACTTAAAGCACACCAGGCCTTTAATTATCAAATGGTGAAAGGGTCTGCATGTGATCTGTGGAAGGGTCCTTGAACCCAGAAACATGTCTTAGAAACATGTCTTCTGTGTGGATTGGTGCTTTCAAATACAAAGAAGAAAAACCATTGAATGCTTTATGGTATGGACCATGTGATCCAGCACCCCACCAGTGCACTATACACAGGTTTCATACACTGAAAGCCCGTTAGGATGTATGACCGTTGAAGCATAATTGTCCTTTCCTTTAGCTAGTTATCGAGGTGTATAAGTGGGTACGTATTAGAGGTAAGTAGGTAAGGAAATTTGTAAGTGGTTACTATGTAGGTAGGTAAATGCACATGGTTGCTACTAGGTAGGTAGTTGGATGTGGATAGATGTACACAATTTACCATTATACGACTAATTAGTTATATGTAGGGTAAAGCCCTAGGGTGAGGGCATTCTCAAAATGAGGGGCTTAAGATGAAGCGATAGTTGAGTCTGGCCTTGCATTTTGAGAATTTCCCCCACCCATTGGCTTTTTACCTATCATAAAGAATGAGGCAAAATCTATCATGAACCAAACCTACATAGATCACAATGTGTAGGAGTGGGAGGATATTATGCCTACTCCTCAATAGTAAGAGGGAAATTGTGCCTACTTATAGGTGTAAGAACCTTCTCACTATTGAGGAGTAGGCATAACATCCCTCTCATTTTTTAGAAGCGAAATTGATGGATATAAAGTGCCCTCCAAATACACCGAGTGGTTTACATGTGTGCAAACCAATGTTGGCCATGTCCAGGTTCTGGGCCAGTTCTTGTTCTGGATTTGGTTCTTAGGCCCACTTTACACTAGGAGTCAGGGTTGAAAAAACTTTGGGCCAACTTTGAGCAGTTTTGGCTTGATGTTTGCCCCAAGTTACTAATAAATGCTAGAACATTGATGTCAGAAAATTAATAAATGCTGGAACATTGACCTCATGGGTTGCAAATTGGCTTTCCCAAATTCCATGGTATCTAGAAATGAAAAAATCCAAAGTTGGGCTATGTAGTCCTTTTGTGAACCCAAATAAAAAATAAGCCTTGCTATGTGTTGGGTGAATCAAGAGGATTCCTTTATAGCCTTGAACTTCCCAAATGTGAAAGTGGATAACTCTCCAAAAAACAATCATTTGAGAAAAATAATATAATTTCTGTCAAAAAAAAATTCATTATTTGACTTACCAATCCTTCTCCAAAAGGTTGCATTGAGTTTTGGAGTAGGTGGTAGAAGGTGGATTTCACTACCTAACCTTCCAAAAAACAAATCTTCATTATCAACACTTTGAAATTTTCATTACTGTTCCCCTATGCAATAATCTTGATCATTGTCATGTCAAGTTTCATTTTAAAACCCTAATTCTGTTAGTTCTTCAAAGCTAGGAGGCCCAAGGTGCTTGACCTACCATAATCAATAAAAGAGGAATTGTTATCTTGTTATGAGGTTGATAGAGTCAAGTGTTATGAAGGTTGCCTAGGTTCATTCCAATAGCAATAGTTGAAAGTTAATGTAGAATATGTTAGCAAACATATAAGCTTGGTTTCATGTGCATTTTTCAAGGATAGTTGAAGCTTCAACCTAAATCACTTATTGTCTCATACATCTATAAGCTATATTGCTATGTTTTAAGTTAATATTAACTAATCTTCTATTTGAACTGGACTTGTTTTCATCACACTGTAAGTAGATTAAAACTTTTTTAATTTTCACAATTGTAGGTGTACCATTCTTCAATTAGTCTCAATCATTTCTATCTTGAATAGGTGTTTCATAAACCTTGTTTGAATTCACAATCTCAACTATTACCCATGTGTTATGTACTATGGTTTGACTATTGCTTCTACAGTTTCCATGGTTGTGTCAACTTTATGTTTCTTCTTTTTCTTTCAAGCACTAAAATCAATTTAGTATTCCTTGCAACAATAATAGAAAAAAGAATCTTATAATGCTTTCCTACGTCAATAAACATGATATGCTATCTATTTCTTAAGAATTATAAGATTGCAAAACACAAAACAAATGTGCCATTGTTTGTCTTTCCCAAACCAAGGTGCGTCGTTCTTTCATTGTTGTTATGTCAATATTATGCTTGACAAATGCTCTTAACGCACACCGCAACACATCTACTCAACAATGAAGAATTTAATCAATGGGGGAACGTTGCAAATGGAGGACATTGACGAACATTCCTAAATATGAGATTGATAACACATCATGATCCAAGAACCTTGAGTGGGTTCTTTTTGGAAGCAATGAATGTAGAACCAAGGGAGATAGAAATTCTTTGATTTGATATGTAATCTTAACCCTCATACCATCTTGAACTTCCATAAGCTATTCTTTTAAACAAGTGATGTCATTATCATGATTTCATTAGGACATTAGTCATTAGTGATGCCAGGCATTGCTTTGCCACATTGGATCATGCCCATCCAAACATGGCACGAAAACACATCAACATGCAGATGGCTGCTTGGAACTATGAGAAACTTGTCTGCCGAATAATTAATTGATTTTGAAGTTTCCATTTCAGAGCATTGGAATATTCTTAAAGATTCTTCATTTTCCTTCAGGAAAAAAAAATTTCTTTCAGAAAAATAGTTCCTGAAAATTTCAACATTTCTAAAAAATAATATTATCTCTGCTGAAGCTGCCAAAGTACTATGGCAATAGTTTGATCCTAGCTCAAATTGTTGTGAGTTTTGTCTCAAAATAATAGTTTATTGACTCATTGTAAAATGCAAGGTTCCAAAATTGCCTCCACAAGCCTATTGGCATGTTGTTAGTTGAATTAATTAGTTGTGGGAGTGCATGCAAAGGGGATTTTTTTTTTTTAAAAGAAAAGAAAGGATGACAATGCGCCGCTTCCATCACCAATCAAAAACACTAGCACCACAAAAGAGTCCCCACATAGAAGAATATGTAACCTTTGTTTATGGTGTAGCTGCTATATAGGTTCAAAAGGGTAGAATTTTGGGCAAAGTATGTGGGATAAAGTGTAGAGCTATTGGGAACAACTTGGCGAGTATATGGGAACTTGGGAAATACATTGGGAGCAATTGGGAACCTGGCAGGAACACACAAGGAACATGGTGGGAACGATAAAATCCAAAAAAGAAACTCTGACCCTTGCCCACCCTCTCAAACCCCAAAATGAAAAAAAAAAAAAAAAAAAAAACTCAACTCTCATAGGTGCTATTAAAGTATAGAATGGGGTGCATGACATTTTTAAAGCTGTGTTTATTATTGTTTTTTTAGCCTGGGCTGATACCCCTTCCTAAGACCAAAGCTACCTATTGGGTTTAGGGTTTAGGTTTTTATTGGGCCCCCATATAGGATCAGGATCACCACCGCCAAGCCTTGGGGGTGAACCCTAAACCCTAACACTGGCCACCGCCCGGGAAAGTCCTGGGGATGGTTACATTACTTGACCACCTAAAACTATTGTCTGAAATGGCTTCTAAAACCCTAAACCCTAAAGGAAAACCCTAAAAAAGCCGCCCTACTAGAATTGTGAAATGAAAATATAAATAGGTACTCGACCTTTTTTGACTTGGTGGTGACAGCTGACAATGCTATGGGTATGTGAACACTTGACGGTGCAACCAAATCTGCCCACGAGTTTTTGTTTGCTCTGAGGTGGGCCAATTGGGATTCAAATGGTGGGGACTCCAAACATTACTCATTTGGACCCAATCGCAAATCTTAGGGGCAAGTTTACACTTGAGTAGTTGGGCCTTGGCCCTTTGAAATCTAAAAATGGCCATCTGCCCATAATGTCATTGGCTCCTGCTTTGGGTTTACAATAGTGTGGTTTGACACTAGAACCCAAGCAAATATGGCTTTTGATGAAAAAACCACATAGGATCATACATGGACATAGTGGATAAATGTTGGCCAAGACTTTAGGAAATTTTGTCTAGCCTAATTCTTTGAGGTGGGCCTAACAAAAATAGAAGAGCCCATGAAAATGGAAACTCACAAGCGACCATCTATTATTTGGTCGGCCTTGCAGTTTAGCTTTGCAAGTGTGCTACTTGGTTTCCTTTGAGGTTATTTCCAAGATTTTTGGGGATGTGTAGGTGACATTCACGATTCTCATTCATTGTTTTGCCCAAAGGCCTTACTACTATTTTCAGTCTTTCCCCTCACTATCATGTTTTTAGTGTTAACTAGCCTCCTTTCATTTGACCTTCATTTGCATATTTGGAAACCTCTTATGGACATAATCTTTGGAATGTCTGAAGGTTCCTTAATTCATTGACAAGCTTTTTTCCACATTTTCAAAGGTGGGATAGGTCTTGTCTTTGCAAAGGTTATCACCTTAACAATGTACTTGGGGACCCAAGGGGTTTGTCACCCTAATCATTGCATTTAGATTTTTGCAGGACAACCATCCATTTGTATTGGGGATTAAAAAGGCTAACATTTCATGTCCACTTCCATTCCAAGATCATCTTAAATCAACTCTTGACCTTCTACCTCTAGTTGCTCAAGCTTCGATCTCACCATTTGAGCAATTATCTTAGAGAGGTGTGGATTGTCTTCAAGAGAACATATCAAAGAACGTGCGAAACCATTCATTTTCCAACATCATCTCAAAGTTGTTTTAAAATTGTCATCACATTTAATTGAAATCTTGTGTAAGCCTAGGCTTAGGCAGTTGGTTTTTTGCCTATCCAGTCATCCCATCATTTAAAATGGCCTCTAATATTTTCTCTTTAGTTTTACATACCAAATTAAGCCTCCCCCATCCCATGGCTCATGGTCTTTCTCGATCCATATGCAACTAGTCCATAAATTCGACAAGGATGCACCTACTTCATTATGTTCATGGGTGGGAGCTCATGGCCACACATGATGTAGTTCAAGATTCTTTCACCTCCATTGCTAGGGATGTTGGGTTTCATGTTTTGCATGAACAAACACATGTTTTTTTGGTGTCATCTCTCTAGTCATCACAGTAACATGTGAATATTATGCTTATAGTAGATGGTACTCACACTTTGGTAGATGTAGTCATTACTATTTCAACTTGTGTGGATTTTGTTTTATGAGCCACTTTTCCCCAGGGAATGGTTGTGACAATTGCAGCTCATATAAAAGTTGTGTCATATTATGACCGACACCCTAAGGATGGTTTCATCCCTCTAACAATAGAGATATTGGGATGTTTACACCAATAGGCAAACAACATTATGAACAAATCAAGTCCATTTTAACTAGGTTATTTAGTTATAATCTAATTTTATCGAACATTTTTTAATTACAAAAAAAAAGTTGCAACAAACACAATTTTTTCATAATGCAAATTTTTCATTGATGTGTTAATATGGTATGGTCAACAAAGGGCTCTAGAGGTCTTCCTCTCTCAATTATATGTTCATTTTTAGCAACAAAGGGTGTTAATGGTTCTTTAGAAAATTTATCTCACCACTATTTTGTGTCGAGTAGTTGTGACAACAAGAAAAACTTCTTTTAAGCTTGGTGTCCTTCTAGATTTTTTTCCCATCTCTTTGCACAACTTGCTTTGTGCTATTGGTGATGGGTTGACATCCTTGGTTTCGTGTTTTCTATTCTTAGGGCACCCCATTATGCACTATGCGGTTTTGGGTGTGGTCTTTTGTTTGGATTTCAATTTTTATTTTAATTTTTTTCTTAGGTGTTTTTTCTTTATTTATTTATTTATTTATTTATTTTGAACCATGGAACTATGGGTTGGGTTTTGAATTGGTAAAAAAAAGTTATTATCCTTTCCATTTTTTTCCTTTTGTTTTCTTACCCCTCTTTCTATACCTGTATTATCTAATTCTTCTTACTTACATGCACTCCCAAAAGTTATCACCCTATTTTTTTGTTGTGTTGCCATCACTTCTAAATTTCATTATCACCATTTATTTTTTTCACTCTTATTTTCATCTTTGGTGTTGTCGATAACAAAATAAAACTTTTATGATTAGATTTTTTAATTATTTTTTAGAAAAATGACAATCATAAAAGATCATCTTATCAATCTAAACAAGTTGATTTGGACCCATCATTATGATTGAAGTGATATTTTGGATTGGTCGAGTACGAAACTATTTGATTAATCATTTTAATTAACAAATAATGAACCATTTGAATGGTCATATTTTTAGATAATGTTTTTGGGGGATTATTATATATATATATATATATATATATATATATATATATATATATATATATGGTAAAAAGGTTTAAGTAAGTCACAAAAATGCAATTAGGTAGGTGGTAAGCCTAATTTAACCTAACCTACCTAACTTACTTATAATAATCCCTTATGCATGCACATAAATTACAAGTACAAAAAATTGAACCCCTCACCTACACAATGATAAACCAAGCCCTTACTAATGGACTAAACTTTTAAATTTAAAATGTTCATTCCACATCATTATTTATGTAAGTAAGGTAAAATCACAATCAAAGGAGCCACCCAAATGAATGGACACTTTTTTAAATTACATTTTTATATGTTTGAAAAATCACAAAGGAAGCATAATAGTTTGGATTGTCATAAATATTTTTGCAATATTTTCCATTAATTTCAAAGTTTACATGCTCAAAGCTTGACACAAATAAAAAATGTTTGTACATGTTCAAAGCACTCAAACCTCAAAAGTGGATAGTCCTTGTTTTTTTCAAACATTTTTTTAAAAACCAAATGTGGACCATTCCTTTTGAAAATTGGAGAGGATTTTAACATTGATGATTAGAACGGCAAAAGGAATTTAACTAATGAAAAAAAAAAAATAATCCATTTGAGCACATTTGGTTCAAAAGTGATTTTGACCCTGAAAATTAAGAATTTTGAAAGTGTGGCTTTAACAAAAGTTGTTCATATATATGTGATAAAGGGCATGAATGCATAATATACATGATATAAAATCAATTTGTAATAAAAAAATTTGATATTTAAAATGGAGTGTTAAATGGGGTATTTAAAATATAAATTATAAAATTATAAACCAATGTAAGAATGACACATGTCATGTGAATCCTTGGAAAAAAACTTTTACCTTGGCACCCCTGGTTTCTTTGACCATGATATCACTTAATAAGTAAGAAATTAGATAATTAGTAAATAGGTTGAAAGTAAGTAGGTTACAAGATGATAGGTAAATAGATTTAAATAGACCTAATTATTTTAGACCTATAAGCTACTTATTTAACGAATAGGTAGTAGCTAAATAAGTAAATATGCCTAGGTTGCCTACATATTTAGGTATATTTAATAACTTAATTTGGGTAGTAAGTAGGTAAATAAACCTAGGCTATTTACTTAACCTAAGTAATAATTAGCTAATTTGGCATAATCGCTAGCATAAGATGCCTAACTTGATTTAAAACCCATTTGTCATTTTAACCAAGCATGGCATTTTGCTTTATTTAACTTGGCTAGGTGTCCCACTTGATTAAGACCTATTGGCCATTTTGACCAAGTGGTCAATTTTTTGACATGTTCAATTTGACAAATAATCAAATAAGTAATTCTAGTCAAGGTCATTAGTCAAAATACACATGTCATTCACACCACGAACCTTTAATCAAAATGGTCATGTTCATTAGTGAAGTTGCCAAAGTAATCAACTTGGAAAGATTAATAAACCATGTGTTATAATAATGTGTTATTTTCACGCCCTATTTTTTCCCCTTCTCCTTCATCTTTGTTGTTCTTTTTTGTTAATGTTTTTATGTTGTGTTGATGTTTTTTATGCTAACAATTGCCAACAATGGTAAATGTTAACCTTTTGACATTGTTTTATGCTTTAATTTTATACTCTATGACACTTTTTTTTTAGATTGGCAAGGTCTATAATAATAACAAACTAAAGGAATCAAAGGAGGAAAACCAAACAAAATGTATTCTAAAATCCATATATGCACCAAAATTACATATACAATTATTTGAAAATAGAATTCAAACCAAATGGAATTGAAAATGAAAAAACATACAAATAAAAAAATATAACAACTATTCTTCTCCATCAAAATTGTTATTCCCATGAGCTTTCCTTCATCTTCAAAACTATGCAACTCCTAATCATCATCAAACTCAGAACTCTTCTAATAGTCCTTCCTAGTTTTTTGACATGAACATTAATTCAAACTTTCCTCCATCCATTTTTAAGTAATTCAACCTCATGTTGTTTACTTTGTCCTATAATGACACTACCTTTTGTCCACTATGTCCAATATAAACATTTCTCGTCTATCCACTTTATCCAATGATGTTAATATAGTGAATTTGCTTTTAACAAACAATGTGCAACTTCACCTACTCCTATGCTTGTGCCCTATTTACAACCACCATTGTTTACATCCACACCTATGGCTTGCACCTTTTATATTATCTACCATTGTCATGCCTTACATCATTTGATCATTTGCCATTGTTGTGCTTATTCACCATCACCTACCACATCATCACCCAATTGTAGTTACATTGTTGTGCATGTCATCCATTGCTTAATTGTAGCATACAATTACAAGCCACACCAAATATGTCTTGCCCTTTCCTTGTTTTTTTGCTTTATTTTTGTTTGTGAAACCAAACAAAAGTAGGAGAAAAAACAAGAAAAAGAGAAATACAAGGATAAGAGTAGAAGAAGAAAGGGATAAAAAAGGGGGAAAAAAATTCAAAAGAAGAAGGAGCCTATATTTGGTTTTATTTGTTTTTCCAAATTTTCTATGTTTTCAAATTCTAGAAAAAGAACTCAATTTTTTTGTTTCCTCCCCCCCCCCCCCCCCCCCACCCCCTTTTCTTTGAAGAAGATTGCTTTTGGTTTTTTCTCTATTTGTTTTGTTTTTATATTAAAAAAATTCTAGAAGACGAAATTTAGTTTTTGTTTCCATTGTCCCTTTTTTTGAATTCTAAAATAATACAGAATTTTGTTTTAGAAAACTACCTTATATTTAAATTTTTAAATTTTTAAATTTTTAAATTTCAATTTTAAGAGGAAGAAGGTTTTTAATGTTTTTAGGAAAAGGTCCTAGGGTCTTTTACAATTTCAGTTATAAATGTTTTTCTTTTTTTTCTATGAGTGTGAGATGGGATTTGCAACAACATTGATGATTGATGAACAACATGTTGCTTCATTAGATGCAATTTGAATTGACCCATGAATGTGTGTTAGCTCCAATTATGTAATTCAATTAGCAATTATAAATATAGTTTTATTGTAAATTGAATGTGCCTTCACACCAAAGTAATGAATCCAACTAAATTGATGCAAATGATGATTGGGGTGTACAAAGAATAAATGGTAATATTATTTTCGTTTTAGCTTATACATTTAGGAGACAATTTTATGAAACATTATTTGTCTTAAGATATTTTTTCAATTTATTGAAAATATCTTTGAAGTAGAATGTGAACATTTGGGTTGAATTTCTCAACTTCATACTTGTGTTGTTCCCTCTTGTAAATTATGATGAAATTTATAAGAAAAAAAGCCCAACCTTGAATTTGATCACAATGAAATGGAGGTTTTATTTATTTATATTTTACAATACTTAATAATAATGCCAAGGGAAAATAAATTTTAATGTCTAGGGTTTATGCAACACTTACATAATTGATGGTAATGCCAAATGTAAACCAATATTTTTTCATTTCATTTCAATTTCAATTGTTGGTTCCAAAGGGACAATCAAAGGAGAAAGTGAAGCTCTTTAGGCACCCAAAATAACCCGAAAGGATTTATATTATTGGGTTAAGGTGGGGTCAAAGAAGGTGTGCAAAGTTGGCATGTGCTCTAATATACATGCTATGAAGTGGTTGCTCACCCAACACCTCAAGAAAGTGCATGACCTCATGGCAAAAGCAACCAATTATGGTTGTTTTTTGATTTGTGAAGGAAAGCCTCATTGCTAGAACCATGTTCAGATGAATGCACGCATTTTAAGTGATGTCCATGTGATTTAATGTTGTAATGACCAACATGTGTCTATTTGAGCTCATGTGAAGGTCTATGAAAAATGGAAATATGAAGTGAAGAAACCTCTTTTGGTGTGGTTAACCTCCACTTATTTTTGAAAATTTTGGGCATTTAGTTTTGGGGCGTTGGGACACATTGAGAAGGATGAAGACTTGCAAACCTTCATTCACATCACCCAATGTGTGTATGTGAAAATGGTGAAAATGGCATGGGATGGCATATATTAGGAACGGTAGTCTAACAAAACAACCAAAAAATGAAAAATTAGTGCAATCATCAATTTCCATGAATTTGAAATGATTCATGGATGGTGTGCCCTCATACCCACCCATTTCCTTCTTTTTTTTAAAAACTTGGTTTAAGGTTTTTCGGAATGTCAATGCTAAATGTGGACTGTGGCTTAATGCAAACTTTGTGAAACCAATAAAAATGAGTTCATGGTGAATATGATTTGTCTACAATTGGAGCACCACCACACCTATACCCACAAGCATGCAAAACATGTGGCAAAAATGGTAATAACTTATCACCAAGTGCATGGATGAGTGATGCGGATGGTAATTCTGGATTGAATTCTCCCCTAAATAGCGATTAGGGTGTGGGTAAGATTATATGTAGTGGAAATTTTAAACACACTTTTATAAATTCAACAATTTCCATCCACCTATCATGCACATAAAGATTAAGGTTTGCATTTGAGGACATAATCCCCAATGACATCTAAATTTATGTAAGCATTTTTGGGTTTTAGTAAATCTTTTGTCTTGGGCTCAAAACCATCTATTATTGTTACATTATAATTTCACATCTGCATTGCTAAGGTTTAAGATTTTTAGGCAATACCTACATAATGTCTTGTAAAATCCCCGTGATGTAACAAAAAATTTGCAATGTTTGCTTTGGGTACTCAATACAAATTGGATTCTTGGAATCATGTATAATATTTGCATATGGGTCATAAAATATGCCTTAACATTTTAATAAAAGTTTGTAATATCCACATATAGGTCACAAAATAGTTGTTGGTATATTGAGGTTTTATTATCTTCTTATAGCCCAATTTGAAAGGATGTGGGTATTACACTTTGGGATTATGTTTTCAATTAGTAAAATATGAACTAAAGCCAATTCATTTTCATTGGCACACATGTGCATAAGACAAAGCCACTATTTTAGCAAAACATTTGCATGTGAGTCATGAAAATAAATGCTAGTTTTCGGAACTTCAAATCATTTTAAACATGGTGGTTTACAGTTGATGTAGTTATTGCATTTTTATATTGGGTCTTCCAACTAAAATTGAATAATTTTCATAGGTCTCTTTATGTGAATATTGCATCATACAATTTGCCATTCTAAGAATGTAATACCTACATCTTGGGGTAGACCATAAATGCCCCATGAATAGTACCCATATTGTTTTAAATATTCCTTCAATGTGCATGGCAAACTTCACAATACCAATGAAAGCGTTTTTTAATGTCAACCATGGATTTTGAAGCAATGTACAATACCCACATCAAGTGTGTGGTATATCATCACCTTGCTACTTGTGCATTGCAACACCTAGTTGCATTACTCATAATCAACTTTATCTTTTATGGCATAGTGAGGTTGATAAAAATACTAAAGAAATGGTGTAGATTAGATGTGGGGTATGACATGGCCATAATATAAATATCCCTTATGCCACATTGAATGTTAACTCATAGTCTAAATCAACCAATATGATCTTTATTACCAAATGAATGGGACATCTATTTGTGATACTTTTATTACATGTTTTGGTGTGTGCAAACATTGTTTTGAATGCCAATCCATCAACCATGTAATTGAAATCCCCAAACCATCTTCCATAATTTGTAGCACCAAGTTTTAATGCAATGATTCATTTACCTTTGTTAGGTAAATGTTTCAAATATCTAATGCCAAAACTTTCATGTGTGAGGTGACATGGTCATAAAACACTACCCTCCTTGCATTTTTCAATGATTTCATGCATTATAAAACCCAAACAAGCTAAGGTTTTTTGCATTGGTGCATTTGAATTTGGATTCTCATAAAATCTTCTTACATTGTCCATATTACATATGAAACTCAATTTTATTTGTAGTGGTAATGTCACCAATTGTCCTTTCCTCATAATAAACTCATCATCACCATCATTGGAGGAGTTCCTATCATCTAGAACATGTTGTGAATCCACATTCATGGGTGCCAATCATCCACAATCAAATCCATATCATATTTCATGCAATACTCAATGATATTGTCTTGGTGTAATATCAATACATGTGAAAAAATCACAATTTATTGCTTGCATAAATTCCCTCACAACACCCACTCACATTGCAACATGCATATTGAAAAATGGATACTTCACTTGGAACATGACATTGACAAGGCATTGGTTCCACACCACCTTAGCGCCATTGGTTTCAAGGGTTGGTTGTGCAACATGGGTAAGCAAGATCAAGGTTACTTTCTCCACATTCTCTAACAATGGCCTCCACAACCTTGTTATTTTTTAACCTTTTTTTTCATCTCCATTATGTGCATGTAGTGGCATGTGATAATCATGGTTAACAGTTAACCTCCTGACCAAACAATCAATTTAGCATCTTTGAAGACCTTTTGTGTCAAGAAAGATCAACATTTTTGGGCACAATGGTACAACTCAATGTTCACCCATATGTTTTTGTTGGAATGAGACACTTGTCATCCACAATTCCAAAACAACATACACATTGCAAGAATTAAATATGGCCACTAAAAAAGCAATTCAAGAACAATACTACAAAAAAAGGTTAGATGATCTAAAACATGACAAATTGAAATGATCACATATCAAATTGCTAATAATAGGTCCAAAAAAGGTCCATCCATCACTAAATGAATGTTGATCGAAGCTTTAGTTCATGTTTGTCTCCCATGTTCTTTGAATGCATTATTGCCTTCATCATAATTCATGGTTGTGTAAATCATGACATGGAGGTCATGGAGGATTACACTTCACACTTCAACATTTTTATTTTCCTTGATTGCACATAATTTCCAAGCTTTTAAGACATGCCAACAACAAAGGAAAATAGTCCATTGTCCAAATGGTCCTATGCATGCATAATGAGAAAAAATAAAATTGGTTGGGTATATGAACATCATAAACATGAAAAGGTTTCAATAATTAATGAAAGAACATCAAGCACAATGTTAAATTAAAATGTATAGAAGGTTGGTTATTCATTGTAATGCCTTTAGTTCCTGTGGGGCAATGTCAATAACCAAACAAAAGGATTTCCAATTTAGCATGAATGTCAACATCTTTGCTTTTAGAGGTTTTAGTGCAATCAACATAAAAACTCATAAAAAATGAACAAAAGAAACTTCTTGTCATTGGTGCCAAATGTGGCATCCTTTGAAATAACATTGTTGTGGCCACATGAAAGCATCAATTGACATTGAATTGATTTTTACAATGTTAATTGTGACTCGTATTTGTATCCCATTGATTTCATTAATTTCATGGAAGTAGATAATATCCTTTGGATATTGGAAAGCCCAAGATTGAATAAAAATTGTTGGGGTTCTTATGTAAATGCCAATTCCTTCTCTTATGCATTTAGTCCAAATAGGCGGTGTCTCATGTCTAATGAAATCACCCCTCATCATGGCCTTTTCAACATTCATAATTGCCACCAAATAATTTTATGCTTGTCATATATTTGTTTGCATATGTAGCCCAAATTTAACTAAGTCTAGATGTGATCCTTTAGGGCTTGTGACATTGGTGGGGTGTAAAGAGACATGCAAACAATAGATCCAAGGTCATGTTGGCCATGTGTAGGTGATTCACTTGCTTGCATGTGAAATCTATGGTAGAAAGCTATTTCTATTCATTTGGGCTATGTGTGGGTGAAAGCACACTAAGGTGTCATAAAATTGGTGGCAAATGGCATACATCAAAGTTCATACGGATATTTAAATGATACTAAAGTTAATATTTTTTCCAATTTCCAATTTCATGTCATCATTCTATGAGGAATTTTAAATGTTTCCCAAAAGATAGTTTAGGAAAATAATCTAAAAGGATTTTTAGAATAATTATAGTTTTTGAATCCTTGTAAAATCCATAACACAATCAATTCAAATGATATTGCACTTATTCATTACATTTTTAGCTTTTAAAACATTAATCATGTTATATCCAAAAATTTCAAATACATAGGATTAATAAATTGTAAAATAAAAGTCCATATTCATGGGTTTTGTAGGTGTGACAAAATGTGTTGTCAAAATTCAAAAGTCGATTACTTATTGGTTTATTCACGATTGGGGTTCTAGGAAAAGAAAAAAGGACTTAAAGACTTTTGTGGGGTTATTTTTTGCAAATAACATTTACTTGAAACAAATTTAAGTGAGAAAAATTGAATAGTCCAATTAAGATGTGGTGATGGTGAGTTTTCACATTCATACATAATTGTGTATGAATATTTGGTTTATAGCCATAAATAAAAAAATTTCCAAAAATTCCAAAAATGAATTTCAATGGACAACCAAACATGTATTCTGGCAAAAACATTTCCTACACATGTGACCTGCACTTCAACTTAAACACTTTGAACCCATAGAACACAACTTTTTGTTAAATGGTTTTTAAAAAAAAGTACTTTTCCTTGCAGCCCTTTCCTTCAAAATTTAAAAACTTTGAGATTTTTGTATAATTTGGTTTTTCATGAAGTTCATATTATGAACATATATTTTCATAGAATGGGGCATGTTTTTGTTGTACAAAAAGTTTGAAATCAATTGTATGACTTTATGCATTCTTTTTTATTCTTTTAAAAAAAAATTATATTTTAAACTTTTATATAATTAGTATATGAGACTCAAAATGATATTTACATAGTATCCAAATTATATTTAAATATTTTTATCAATTTGACAAGACATCATTTTATCTATTGGCATACAACAATTCATTACTACTATAATAATGTAAGATAAACAAAAATCCAACATTTTCCTTTGCAATCCTTTAAATATAGGCCATTCATTTTTGGTACCTTAATTGTGAATACACTCAAAAGCTTTGAGACACAAACAGATGGAATATAAGCAATTTCAATTGACACTTTGTTTTAACATATATTAATGTTTCACATTAAATGTGTGTTTGAAAATTGGGATTTAATAAGATTTTGAACTTCAATTTGTTGGGATTTTGGAATCCCACATTTCAAGATCAACATGATGTGTGCCTACACCAAAAGATTATTCATATTAATTCTTTAAAACTTCATTAAGGTGAAGAAACTTAAACCTTGAAAAATTTCAGTGGTAGATGTTTTAAAGATTAATAATTATATAGACATATGTACAAATGCCAAACAAAATAATCTTTTAACAATGAATTATGAATTCAAATTCAAATCTAATGAAAGGTAACCAATGAATGAAACAAGAAGTTATTCGCTTACCTTTATGGTAGTCTCTCCAATTTGATACCCTTCTTCAATCACCTTCAAAAAAATATAAAATGGGTCTTGTTCCATATATGTGTATATGAAACATTTCTCCCAAATTGATTTTAATTAGTATAAAAAAATGTGCAAAATTTTAAAAAATTTGTTTTCTCCCAACCTCCAAATTTTTCAAGCCTATTATTGTTTCATTAAATTAAGTACCTATTGTTTAATTGAATTAAATAGATCATGCATCAAAAGTCCAAAGTGAAGGCAAAAGTTTAAAACCAACATTGAAAAAAACTTGTGCTTACAATACTCACATTTGAGGTTAGTAATTTATTATCATCAAGGCTTCAAATAAGACAAAAATAGTCATTGTAACTTCTTTGCAATACTTACATTTTATGTTATAACTTCATTAATTGAAATCGACCATGTGCCAATGCTAAGTAGTTACAATGATGAGTGGGTAGGCACGTTTTTTCAAAAGGTAAAGGTTTAACTAGGAAAATAAAAAAGTTTTGCCGAGAACTAAAAGTTAAGCCAAGAAGTGAAGAGGATTTGTCAAAAAGTAAAAATTTAATAAAAATAAAAATAAATTCTAAGAGATAAAGGTTTAGCAAAGAAAAAATAAAAGGTGGATACGTAAAGGGATTTGGTTGTTAGTTGGTAGGTAGGGCCAAGATGTAGGTTAACAAGGTACCAAGGTCAGGAGTTGGATGAAGAACTACAACTCATCCTATGGACAGAACAGCTAACTTGTGCATTGGTGGGTGCTACTTCACTTTGGTTGTGTAGATTTAACATGACATGCAACAAGGGGGGCCCAATTTTTTTTCCTCGAAATTTGTGAGGTGGGTGGACTGGAACTATCCGGAAGAGGAATTAGTCAAACTTAGCTACGGTTCAAAGAGCAAAAGTGAACACTTCATTCAATTGGAAGACTGTAACATTCTGGCAGTTGATAAGTTTTTGAAGAACAGACGGCGATGGGAGCTCTCTGCTGTCTGGACGTGTATCAGAGAGGCTCATGATTCTCTTGTCCGAATGCACCTTTTTTTAGACGATTCTTAAGCGCTTCTTTTCAACAATGATGGAAATCTGCTCAAAAGTTGTTGATCCTTAGACCGCCAAGCTTAATGAGTTCGTTTTGGTAGCTCACAGGATTAGGAAAGCTGGACGTAGTGTGCAGCTAGGACTCAGCCAATTCAAACTAAGACCAAAGAACGCCAGCGGCGCCCGCCTCCTCTCCAACCGGCAAAAAAAACTTACTTGCAGCCAATGGCTCTATTGATCCGGCATCGCCAGAACTCTGCGAAGCTCCTACCAAGCTAATTTGTCTCCATTCTGGGGAAACAATCTGCAAGGAAGGAAGGATTGCGAGTTCAGAACAGGCGAATTTGATCGCTCTCCAGGATCGGTCGAAACTCCAGTAAACAAGCAAGGAAGCACAAGCTCTCTTGCTCAGGAGCGATGGCGGACCACGAGGAGAGCTTCTCCAACGGTCATCTTCGCCAATTGCTCCTCTGGATGTCGCGACGAAACTCCCAGAGAGCAAGATCGAAAGCTCTGATGGATTGCGCACCCCTCAAGCAAATTCGATCGCTCTCCAGGATCGGACGAGACTCCAGCAAACAAGTAAGGAAGCGCAAGCTCTCTTGCTCAGGAGCGATGGCGGACCACACGGAGAGCTTATCCAACGGTCATCTTCGACATCCGCTTCTCTGGACGTCGTGACGAAACTCCCGGAGAGTAAGATTGAATGCTCTGACGGACCTCGCACCCATTAGGTACCTCCAAAAGAATCCTCTCCTCATCCCCGCAAGTCAGATTTATTCTCTGCATCTGCTGGTCTTGGAAGGGGCTCGGAGAACTCGAAAGCTGCTGCAGTCAGGCAATCGGAGAGGGAAGACCTTTCTGCTGCCAGAGCAAAAGCACTGAGAGTGAGAAGCTTGCAACGCAAGAACTTGATCAACTTAGTGACGATCCCCTCCCTCCACCCTCGGATCGCGCAACCAAGTAGCGGGACAGGTGGTGCCTCCCCGAAGGCGAGGCAACCCAAGGCCCATCGCCAGTCGATTATAATCTGGAAATTGAGGCGGATTTTCCAAAGGATTTGATGCTCACGATGCAAGAAAATGCTGCTTAGAAAGCAAGGCGAACCGTAATCGATGGAACTTTAGGGGGCAAAGCAACTTTCAAGACGCTGCTCGATTGTCTCAAACTTCACCTCCCGACCCTTCTTGTCTCGGTTACTCTCCTCACAAGGGGATACTTTGAGATTCTAATCAAAGATGAGGAGGGCACGAAGGCCACCAGACGATTGACGGTAGTCGAATGGAGTGGCTTGGGTCTCTCCTTCTCACGATACATCCTGAACTTCGACGCAAGCTCGCAAGGAGCAGAAGCTCAGCTTACTCACACTATCAAGGTGCAATTCCCTGACCTGCACGAACAATTTCGAAACACAAGAGCCCTGACCATCATGGACAGCAAGCTTAAGGAGGTCCTGGAAATTGAAGCAGCCGATTCTTATATCAAAAGGCCAACCGGGCCCATGATAACAATCGAGCTGAGAGATATCTCCAAGCTTCCTGGTTACATTAGAATTTCGTCAATGGTAAAAGGAGCTGAGACCAACGACACGGTAGCACAGAGAATTCTATACTCTCGACTACCGAATCAGTGTAGAAAATGTAGGCGATTCGGCCATCACACCCGGATCTGCACCATCAACAGAAGTAAACCCTGGGAAGGGGTGCCACCATCCAACGGCCCCCTCTCCACAAGCGGAACAGATGGAAAGAAGTCAAGAGGAAGAACCTCTCAGCCAAAGCAAGATTAGGTTGGTGTGAGCCATACCGACACAACCATGTGCGGTAGTCTCAATTTTTAAAAGTTACATCAGGATTATTTGAGTGGGGTGAAGTTATTAGGGGCTTTTAGCGACTTCATAAGGATGGTGTCTGTGCTTGGTGCGAAGGGGGTTGATTTTCTTTTCTGGAATGCGTTATTGGTGGGTAAGGAGGTGTTTTGGTTCTTTCTTCAACAGAGGCTAATAACCATAGTTTTAAAAATTTGTTGCGTAATGAGGGGTGACAAATTTCTAGAAGGTTGGGGGTAGAAGCAAGTGCCAAGTTTGCGGTATTCAGCACAACATTAGTCTTGTTATGGTATTTAGGAGTAGCAAGGATGTTAAAAATTGTTGAAACAGTTGAAAGGTTGTTATTGAAAGGTTGATAGCGATAGAATAATCTTCAAGCCTTTGAACATAAGGTTAATTCGAGGTAGTTCAACAATCAAATATATAGTATGATGGTGTGCCAATGGTGATAGGAGTCTGATGATAATTGAAACATTTATTTATAATGGGGATAAGTTCAGCAAGGAGCCGCGAGTACATGTAAAATCCTGAGTTATGCCATAGTGGTAGTTCACAATTGCAAGAAATCTAAGATGCGTCTGATGGTGCGAACTAGGTAGTCTGCCTTGCTATTGGGAGGCAGTCGACGGATCGGGCCGCACAACCAATGTAGTGACCAACGCCGGGAATTGAAGACCATGCGAAGATAGAAGTATCTTCGGTTTCGTAATAACCTTCGTAAACGATCTCGGGTTCATCACCAGAAGCAGGGTCGACTTGCAGCAGGATCACCAGGGTGCGAGAATTCGGAGAAATACGGTAGTACCAGGCTCGAAGGGGCTCGACTTCAAGACGAGCACGCACCTCTCGAGGTTCGGGTTCTTCATCACGAGGATGCTGTGTCAGGGTAAGATCTAGGGACGACTTTGGAGGCGGTTCTTCATTCGCTTGTGCGGCTTACAGCCGTAAGATGCAATCGTGCGCGACGCCATAAATTTGAGGAAAGGAAAAGGTCAGATCTTCAATCAAAATCAAGTTGATAATGAAGATGTGAAAGACTTGTTACATGGAGGTGCGCAATCATAATTTATAGATCGAAGAAGAGGAAAGAAAGGCGTGAGTGACGGCTTAGGACCTTGGTAAAATAAATCGTGGGGTCAAGGCGAAAAATTGAGGGCGTAAGTAAAGTTGTTGGAGGAAAATAGAAGAGGTGAAAGGGTGTGTTTTTCCTTCACATTCCAATGGCCACCAAGCATGGAACATTCCAATGGCCACCAAACATGGAACATTCCAATGGCCACTAAGCATGGGATCTTCCATTGACCACCAAGCCAACAACCTTTTCCTTCTCCTTCCATTGGCCACCAAGCAAAGAAGCTTCACCCTCTCTTTAAAAGACGGACTTGGTTCTTGGGAGGGTCTTTTTCTTTTCCCCAGGAAAACAAATTTCGATTGAATCTTGAGAGTGTTTATTTCTACAAGTTTCTTGAGGATGGGAGGAAGGATAAGAGAATGAGGATCTTGTAAGAGTTTTCAAAGAATAGAGGTGAGTAGTGATAGGTTAGAAGATTAGAACTTAGAGAAACTTCACAAAAACCCTCTCGAGTTTGGTAGTATAACTCCTTGCTGTTTTAGCTGCAGAGCCTAAGACTTGGTGGGTAAATGCGCCTTGTTGTTAGCTTTCCAGAGAGCTATAGCAAGTTGGATTTAGACAACGTAGGTGGGAGAAACAACGTTTCAAGTGACTAGGGGTCTGCAGTCGAGTAGAAACGACTACCTTCACAAAAAATCCCTCGGGTTTGGTAGTGTAACTTCTTGCTGTTGTAGCTGTAGAGCCTAAATTTTGGTGGGTAGATGCACCTCGTTGTTAGCTTTCCAGAAAGCTATAGCAAGCTAGATTTGAACAACGTATATGGGAGAAACAACATTTTAAGTGGCTAGGGGTCTGTAGCCATGTTGGACGTGGTGTTGAATCTTTAAACATTGATTTAAATGAATGATAATTTGACATGAAGCCTAGGATGTGTAATGTGTGAGCTTGCAAAAAAATAATGTATCCATCAGTTCTAATCATAAATGTGGAATAGAAGGTGGGCTAATAAATTTCAACTACAAACGCAATCTAGCATCTAGAATTATACTAGCGTTCTTTCCTTCACTAGTAGCAATTGTGCTTCAGCATAATCAGCTTGTAGAACCAGGAGTGGAGGGACGAAAAGTCACCTCACAGTTGGCAGATAGCCTCGACCTCAAAATGTCAGGAGCAACCAAACGCGCACCCGGAAGAACCCGTTGCACTCAGAAGCTCGCAGCCAATTAGAGCACCCCACCGATTCAGCCATCGCCAATTGCTCCGATAAACTCCATTGAGTAGAAATACAACCAAAGGGTTCAAACCAGATTGAAGTACTAGGGAGCTCGAAAGTTGATCACGTCATGACAAAGCTTGCAAGCTCCCCGAGTCTCAATCATGACAGGCCTAGCCTAGTGACTAGAAGGCATCCAGAAAGCGCCTACACATC
This sequence comes from Sphagnum tenellum, assembly GCA_963921925.1. Taxonomy (NCBI): domain Eukaryota; kingdom Viridiplantae; phylum Streptophyta; class Sphagnopsida; order Sphagnales; family Sphagnaceae; genus Sphagnum; species Sphagnum tenellum. The sequence goes on along the minus strand of OY998143.1, from coordinate 10,906,766 downwards.
CAAAGCAAAGCTCAATTTTGGTTTTCGGGAGGCAAACAGCCACCAGGCTCCTTACTCAGCTGCAAACACAAACCCGTTCGCGGCTCTAGAGGCTGTCAACCTAGAAGCTAAGGACGCAAAGGATAATTAAGAGGATCTGAGGGAGAGCTGGACCTTCCAGGGAAGAAAGAAGCACACTCCTAGGATCGCCTCGCTAAGGCAGGCCCTGCATCAGTCCCCAACTCCCACCCCAAACCATGAAGTCACACCAAGGGGAAGAAGGAAACGAATGCACTCAGAAGTACATCGCTCCTTTTCACCTCCCTTGGCATCTCTGTACCATTAGGCTAAAAGCACGCCAGAACAAAAATCTGGCCGGTTTTCTCCAGAAAAAAAACGACCAAAAAGAAATTCTAGCATACGCCAGAAATAATTCCCCGCTGAGCCTCTCGCTTAACATCAGGATCACGGGCTCGTCAGAGGAAGAATGGACCCACGCGTCCGCCCTTGCAGATATCACATAGAGCATCGAATCAGAGCTCAAGGACAAGGTCCTTAGATACAGTTTAAGCCTCAAGGATCGCCTTTCCTTGGAATGGAGTTGGCAAGAAGAACAGACCAGAGGAGGATGGGAATGCACCATACTCACACACATCAGTACTGGCACCTGCGCCATTAGTGTGAAGAATAAGAGACACCTCCACTGGAGGATGTCTAACTCCTTAAAAAGCAGGAACAATGACATTGAGTTCTAAGGCCTGGCACACAGTCTTCTGTTGAAATCCGGCCCTGTAAGCACAGACTGCCAAGTATGCAAAAGCGCATTAGCGAGCCTGTTGGCGTCCCCTTAAGCAATTAGGAAGAAAAAATTCATCAAGCTTGACCTCTCCAAATTAGAGCCTCCGCGCATGGTTACTCCTCTCAGCTCCGCGGATGACCAAGAAGCCCAAGGAGCAGGCGAGGAGGAAGCATGACGCACTCCCAAGTCCCGGGTTGAACCCACTTGAGGGTCCAACTATGTAGAGTTGCGGAAAGTTGGGACTCGAAAGGCGCTCCTGACTTCCAACACTATAGAGGGGTAGAGGGGCGTGCTAGAAGTCTCGAGATTAGACTAGGAAGAGGGATTAGTAGATCAAGCTTGAATCTGCATCCAAAACCAACCACACGGGGTTAGTTTCACATTCCAGGACACCCATGGGTGTTGGGACAAGCCACGGGCACTTTGGACCACAACACTCACCACGACCCGGACTCGAAGGAAGCCACCACCTTCCCCCATATAGTATTCTCTGCAACGCTCTACGGAGGCTACATCCAAATGGCTCTTTTCCCGGGACTCCCAAGTTGGAGTCCTGAAATTGTCCCGAACCTGTCCCGGTTGGAGTCTTGGGACTTTGGCAGCTTATAACTCCCAAATATCAAGTCTGATTGTAATGAGGTCTAAACCAAAGTTGTAGCCCTTTTCGAGATTTTTTCAACGCCATGTTGCACACTCAATTCAGACATTGGGAAGGGGTCGATTCCTGACTTTTAGTGGTCAGGAGTCAAACTGCCAATTTGACTCCCGGCCCTTCTTTTGCCCATAACTTGGGCTGTAAATGTCCAAATGACCAATGTGAGGCCAATTTCAATATCTACGCTTCAAGACCTTTCCAATGACATTAAGAGCACCTCAATGCAAGGTGTTTTGGGCCTTGATGTTGAACTCTAAACATTCGAGAGTCCCAGAGGACTCCAAATCCCCACCTTTGGGAGTGTTGGGCTTCACCCCCACACTTGGCCAAAGTGGGGTTGTGACAAAGCAGGTCAAACTGTGTGCACAGATATGGGATTGATCGGCTCTCCAGCCACTCAAAACCCACACACGCATGTTTGAAAAAATCCTCACCCTGGCGTCCTTCAATGTTAGAGGATTGGGGATCAATTTGCCAAAGTAGAAGGTGATCAAACTCTGGTCAGCTTCTCTTCCCTCCCCCCCCCCAAATCCTTTTCATCCAAGAACATCACCTAGGTCAAGAAGGCACGAGGAGTGCCGGGAAAGGAATAGAGTATTGGAAGGGGGGTTCCTTCTGGAACCCTGGAATACCCATGGGCCCCTCTCAAAGAATGAGTGCATGCACCGCCATCCTTGTAGATAGAAGGACAACCCTTTTGGTGGTGAACATCGGAATTTTGATGGAAGGACGGGCACAATTTATCAAGTTGTAAGCTGCCAGTAGCGGCACGCTTACTATTGTTAATGTATATGCAGCCCAGACCTCTAGAAACAAAGCTCTCTTCTGGAAAGCCATAAGCAAAGCCGAATTAGACTCAGACAACACCATAATAGGAGGATACTTCAATCACCAGGAGGAAACCTCTTGTAGGGGCACCGCTGGTGGAAGACAGATGCACAAGAGGGAGGCAGCCTCCTGGCACCACATGACTCTGCAGTATGGACTGTCCGACGCCTGGTGTTCAGACAGCTTCCGGAAAATGTCAAAGAAGGTCTACACCTTTGACAACGGAAGATCTGGAGCCAGCTCCGCGGTATCCAGAATTGACAAATTTATGGTCTCCCAGGATCTAGATTCCAGAGGGGGGAGGATCGAATCAACAATTTCCATTAAGAAATTCTCAGACCATTCCCCCTTTCTCATCTCAATTTGGAGGCAGGCAACCGACACAGGCAACCCAGCATGCTACTTTGACACCTCCCTGTTGGAGGAAGCGGAGGGTAAAACAACATTGTTCCAAGCTTGGGCTGGAGATACCCCGACCCCATCCAGCGACCAGGGCTGGGCATCGTGGCTGGAAGCGGCCATATGCAGGGTTATGAGCTCCAACAATCGCCTAACAAAAGCAAAGAAACGACTAAGAGGGGCCATGATTAGAACACACACGAAAAAAATTCAACTGGCGGAGGCCCAACTGCAAGGCAACCCGACCAACGAAAGGGTGAGGGACATCCTGTCTGACTCACAGGCAAACCTTGCAAAAATCTATCAGAACCAAGTGTCGCGTAACCAGCACCTATCCTCAGCAAATCGGTTCAGGTACGGTGACACTTGCTTAAAGAACTTCTTTGACTTTCACAAGTTAGGCCAAAAAAAAACCTTGCTGAGAGAATTGGAGATAGAGAGTGGCGTGGTCAGGGGTCAATCCGACCTCACCCAATACGTCACTAAATTCTACACAAAATTGTACTCCTCGGAAGCGCATATCCCGGGCACCCAGGAAGCGCAAGCCCGCTACTGGGACAGCATCCCGGCGAGAGTCACACCCGAAACGAATGCCTCCCTCATCCAGAAACTCACTCTAGATGAGGTCCTCAAAGCGATTCAGGCGCTGCCCAAAAACAAAGCGCCTGGCCACGACGGGATCCCAATCAAATTCTTCCAGGCTTGCGTTAACGAAGTAGCACCCACGTTATTCAAGGCTTAGACGGCCATGCTGGCCTCAAGAGAGGCCTCGGCTTTCATCAACAAGGGGCTCATCACCTTGATTCCCAAAACCGAGGATCGCTCCAAGCTTAGGAATTGGAAATCGATTACTCTTTTGGGGAGTGTTTACAAAATCTTAGCTAAAGCTTTCGCTGGGAGGCTGCAAGCCTTCCTCCCATGCATTATTAGACCGAATCAAACTGGATTTGTAGAAGGCAGGAGCATACACGACAATGCCTTTATCGCTCAAGACTCCCTGGACTGGGCCGTGGAGAGTGACCAAGATCTAGTATTCGTCCTGTTGGACTTTGAAAAGGCCTTCGACAAAATAGAATGGGATTTTCTATTCACCGCCCTGACCAAACTCGGTTTTAGCAGCACCTGGGTGCGATGGGTTCGCACCCTGTACCACGAAGCCTCCTCAGCAATCAGAATTAATGGAGAGGTGGGGCCAGTCTTTCAACTTGCCCGATCAGTCCGCCAAGGGTGCCCCCTAGCGCCTTACCTCTTCATCATAGCTAGCGACGTTCTGGGGCACATGTTGGAAGACCCCAGGTACGCCATCGAAGGTCTGACTTTGCCAAGAGGGGGCAGAATCAGGGACCAAATGTTTGCCGACGATACAACTCTATATCTCAAAGGTGAGCAGGCAAATTTGGACAAGACCCATGGAGTGTTGGAAACCTTTTGCAAGGCATCGGGCGCCAAGATCAACTGAAATAAATCCGCTGCCATCTGGGTGAGCAAGAGAGAAAGAGCCTGGAGTTGGGGACAGGAAGTCGGTCTCAAATGGATCTCCGAGGGCGAGGGCGTCAGATACCTGGGGGTCCAAGTAGGCTTTCGCCTCCCAATAGAGGCCAATTTCGACAAAATGATGGCTGCGCTGAAAGGAAAATTGATCAGCTAGAACCATAGCAATCTCTCGCTCGTGAGGAGGATTTTAGTGGCCAACTAGGTACTTCTAGCTTCAATGTGGTACCTAGCTGCATGCTGGAACCCAAATCCCAAAATGTGCAGCCAGGTACGTGGGGTGGTCAGAAATTTTATATGGGGTGGTAAAGCCACACCCGCCCGGGCTAAGGTGAAATGGGACACCCTCACCTTGCCCATTGCCAAAGGTAGACTGGGCATAATCGACCCCAAAACTCAATCAGAGGCACTCCTTACGAAGCTGCTGGTCAGGGGCTTGGCGCCCGGCGGGGAACCTTGGAAGGAACTGATCAGACATCATGCTGATCAGACCAAGCTCCCAGTCCACGGAAAAGGACTTGACACACCAGACATTAACTGGATTTTCGCCGCGCCAAAGCTAAAAGGGACGCCTTGTTCCATGTGGAAGAGCATCCTGGGGGCATGGATCAACGTACGACTAGGCTTGACCAAGGAAGATCCAACAAGCAGGGAGGATATGCTTAGACAACCTCTCTTTGGAAATCCATCCTTCACCAACACAAGAGGGCTGCCGCTTGGAGTGAGCGGCCAAAGTGAAGGATGTGCCTTCGTGCGTTCTGGACACACCAAAGTAAGAGACTTCTAGAACCAAGAGGCTCAAGACTGGAAGAACCTCTCCGACCTGATAATGCATTTCCATGCCTCCAACAGAGCCTCCAAAGACATCATCCTTGAGAGCATCCCCAGGCAGCCTGACTCCTTCAGCTCCCACGTTCAACTAGGTGACTGGATTACCAGCATTGCCCCTCGCTCGGGCGCCCTGTTGGAATGGGTCTACTACGTGTTGGAATCCCTCCCTGACAAAGTCTTGGTACTAAAATTCAGAAGAGTTTCTACTAGCAGACAACTCCAGGCCACGAGCCACCAGAAACACTCCCTCCTCCTCGACAACCACACATTGGTCAGAGTTCTTTCTCAAGAAAGACACGAAGCTACCCTCAAAATCGCTAGAGATCCTCCCTTCGCCAGCCAGAGAAACACAACCTACTGGATTTTTGAATCCGGCTCATCGAAAATTTCCCTTGGGATCCAAGAGAGTGGCACTGGAAAGAAATGCACCCCTTCGGTGACGCACCTTTCTTTGGGTACACCGCTAAAAGAGGGTACAAGAATGCAAAGGGGCCATCACACTCCCCTGGAATCACCACATTCATCAACAATCTCAGTCTTAGGAACTCCATTACTCCTCAGGTGGTTGCTAGGATCTGGCACAACGCCTGCCCAAGGAAGGTGGGCACCTTGATTTGATTAACCCTCAACCAGGGTCTCCCGATTGGAACCTGGCTGCAAGTGATGGGGATCTCTCCCACCTGCAACACCTGTGATGTTGGGATTCCTGAGTCCCCTCAGCACTGCCTTTTGGACTGCCCTCCCACGCAACGCGCCTGGGGCGCGTTCAGAAGAGTTTGGGAGGAATGGAAAGCTCCCGAGGGCATCACCATCAACTGGCCCTTTGCTTTGCTTGGCGAGGCCTCCATCGAACGTGAAGACGACCCTCCCGGACTCCACGCCCACCACATTGGCGGCTTCACCTACCTCAGGCAGCCTCTCGACATCCTTCGAACCTTCATTCTGTACTACCTTTGGTCCGAGAGGTGTCGTAAGCACTTCGACGACAGCTACTCCCTCAACAAAGTGCTCGAGCAAGCCTGGGTGGCCACTGTCGAAGTCGGCATGGCCACCCGGAAGGCCATCAGCAGGCCCTTCAAAGACCTAGACATCCAAGATAGGATTGAGTTAGCTTTTAAATCTGAATGGTTGCATTTGAATATCTTTGGGAGTGACGTTTCCTCCCGCCATTGTACTTCTCGAATTTCGATAATGATTGATGGGGCTGTTGCCTCCCTCCCCGCAAGGGGTTCACCCTGCAACATTCTGGCAGCATCCTAAAAGCTATGGTCTAAATATGGCGATTTCAACCCTTCTTTTCTCTCAAAATATGACGACTTTGTGCCATTTTAAAAATTCCATTTAATTCTGTCACCAAGTGACTAAATTTCGCCCAAAAGAAGAAGAAGAAGCTAGTATGGGCGCGATGTGAACTATTCTCAGTTAGTCAGTCCATCGGTTAGTAGCTTACACAGTAATGTTGTAGTGAGCAGCAGTAACGTCACTGCAGTCTGGGCCCATCAAGACTCTAGATTTCAGCAGCTTTTAGTTTTGCTTGCCCTGGCTGGCCAGGAATATTTTTAGGGGGCTAAAAAATCACCCAAGCGCCAGATATTCTTTACAAATTCCCTTTTTTAAAATTAAAAAATCGCCTAATTGGAACAGAAAACTCGTTTTTATTTGGAGGAAGGTGTCACCACAATGTTCATGTCTACTGGCTGACACACATTTTAAGAGTTTTCCTTGGAAAACTAAATCACCTAAATCTGCGTTCAAACTCAAAACCTATTTTCAAGCTAGCTGTTATTTACTGCTGCCATGCGGCTTATCTAGTTATCAGCACATTAAAAAAGATCGGCTAATTGAGACAGAGAACTCCTTTTTTTTTTTTTGAGGACGGTGTTGCGACATTCATGTCTACACATTTTAAGAGTTGTTTCTCCCTTGGAAGTCACCAGTTGAAGTCTAAATCTGCATCCAAATTCAAAACCTATTTTCAAGATAGCTATTATTACTGCTGCCTGTGGACCTATCCTCAGACATGGGTTCTCTTTTTTTTTTGTTAAACCTTTTTGAAGCACAGCAGCAGACCTGACCGCCAACCCAGGCTTCGTGGCAGAGCGTTTTCATGGGCTTTCAGCACCTTAAGTGTAGTAGCTTATGCTGTCCAATTATTATTTACCTCAGGTCAGCAGCTTTAGTTTAGCTTCTGCTCGCCAAGGATTTATCACTGTCAAAGTGGAAGGCTGGTTCACATACGCCAAAACCATGTTGTACTTGTCAGATCCCAACTGTAGGCATGTCCAGGTGCTGTCATGCGGCTTATCTAGTTATCGGTTCACAAACAAAAGCAGTGGAGAAAAGGACAAAAACATTTTCAGTAGACATGATGGTGTTTGCTTAGAATTCAACATCAAAAGTTGAATGAGGTCCACTACTTCATGAGCACACCATGTACTCTTAAAAAATCTTTAAAAGTCGAAAGCAATCGGGACCATTTTATTAAGGTTCACTCAATCTCTGATAATATGAACCCACACCCTAAAAAAAGCCCAAAGTGTCTTGGGACTCTAAAAATTTCCTAAAATAAAATTCTGAGATAGCAATTACAAAATGTGCATGTGCAGCTAAGGCCAGTGTGAACTAAAAACTGACTGCTCCACAACGAGCTAACGCCAGTGTGAACCAAAAAGCTGGCAGGTCACCAGCGAGCTAAGACCGGTGTGAACCAAGAAGCAGCTGATCCACGCTGTTGCAGTGGCAGCAGCCGGCCATTTCAGCGTGTGTGAACCAACCATGTTGCTCCTAAATGTAACTACTTCGTAGTAATGCCATCTGCAATAGCACACATAGTAACAACCACCAAGGAGACATTTCCTAGTGTAATTTGAGGGTGCCTTACAGAGTGCAATTTCTCGCTCACTCCTGGAGCCGAGATCTTAAGTGTCAGCTCCCTAGGGTGCGGGCCTAAGGTATCACTTCGTTTGTTACAAAGGGGAGAGTACTGCTTTTAGTGCCTTCCGCCCTTGACCTCGGGTTCAGGAGACTTATTAGTACTTAAATGGTAGCTGGGTCATGGCTAAATGTTGTGTATCGGGGATCTATGATCAAGCTGCTAGCTAGACTACTGTGTGTGGGCGCACTCACTACTAGATAGCACATGATCAGGACATAGCTCGTGCGTAGTTTGTGACCGCATAGATCATATCGGTAAGCTCTAATGATATCTTGTGATTCAAAGGAGAATTATTAGCGACAAGACCTCAAACTCTCCGTGCAACTTCTCCGACTCGCACCCAAAGCTTTGATCGATTAAAATCCCTCTAGTATTTTGCAGTCGCAGGGCGCGAGGTACACCAGAGTATTTGCAGAGTCTAAGTTTTGAAGAAGCCCGGCTGCTTGTTGATCTCATCATTTTGCTGTGTTTTATTCCTGCAGAACCGACGAGTACTGGGTGCAGCGGCTGGCCTTGTTGATTGTTGGTAAGTAAGTAAATCCAGGCCTATAAAATAGCCTCAGGCGTCTGGACTAGTACTGGTGCAATCGTTTGAGGCCTTGATGTGCAGGCAAGACATAATTGCAGTTCTTTTTTCTTTTCCTTTTGGTGCGCATGTGTGTGGGTGTGGGAGGGGTGGTCGGGAGATCAGTATCTTCCTTGTTTACCAATGTGCAGGAAGGCCGATCGTAGTACTCATGTTTATACACTTGCAAAGTTTTTCAACTTCTTATAGTCCGCATGAGTCGAACGCTAGTTGCACGTATGTGCTTCGTGAACCTCGGAGAAAATCTTTGTTGGTCCGCACATTGTCCACTGTTTTCGAAGCTCACAAAACGGACCCTGTGTTATATGTACATGTGCTCTCCTTTAGGTTACAATATTATTCACAGGCGCGAGGTACACCAGAATTGCAGAGTCTTTTTGAAGAGAGTGTCAATCTGACATATGATCAGACATCTGAACCTTGCGAAACTGTTTGCTACTGCAGATGAATCTAGAGAAACATGCTCTCGACTTGGAATTTGAAAATCTAGTAGTGAGCTTCTGGACACAAGTCGCCCGGCAACTTCACTCTACAGGAGCTGCGCGCTAGTACTAGGGTCCATCAGTCAGCAAGAGCTGCAAAGGAAGCAAATTTCTCATATTTCTTTGCGAGCGACGTTGCTGAATCTACTAGAAAGAGAAGATGTCAGTCCCAGATCTGCTTACTGATCCTAACGCAGTACTATTGGACCGCGCACAATGGCGATATGGTGTGGCACCTGACTACAGAAAGGCAAACGCCAGTTTTGCAGCTGAGAAAACCAAGGACTGGGAGAAAGGATCGCTCCAGGACATGGTTTCCAACTTGGTCAAGAACTGGGAAAAGGAAGCAAGCTATAAGGTAAGACATGTTTCTCAAAGAAGCTACTCCGGAAAAACGAATGAATAAATGAATAAATTGCAAAACAATAGTCTATTGTACTTGATCATACAGGCGTCCCGTGTGAATTTCCCTGATCATGAAGTACTAGGACCTTCAAATTTTGGAAATGTATAGCCCACAACAAGCTAAGCTGATGGCTTTAAAAATAGCATTGAGCTGGTTACCAAAGTTCATTCCACTTTTCATTTCAATCCTCCAACTGCTCATGACTGCAGCTGGACCCCAGTGAGTGGCGCACAATCGACAAGGAAAAGTACCGTTTCAGCTGCAATGGAGGACAGAAATATACTGTCGAAGACATGCTTCGCTTGGGGTAAACGTCAGCTGAGATTCAATCCAACTACAATATGCATCATGAATCTGAGTCCAGCTTATTGTTGAACTAGAACAGTCTAATTATTACTAAACTCGAGATACTCTAGTAGCAGTCTATATACTGCGATGTAACAACCTCGGAGAAAAATCCCAGCGTAGTTGAAGGGCGGATTATGTTTCTTACTAAACTTTTTGAGAGCTGCTGGTGCGTGAGAGCCCTACGACAGGGTATCTTAATGGAAGATCCCTGCAGGAAGCAGAGATTTCGTTTTCGTAATTAGCACTTCTCAAACAGGGCGTTCTCAGTTGTTAAGACGAGTAAGGCACTTGTGTCAGGGGATTAATGCTGTGGATCTTGGGCTCCTGAAGTATCTGGACTTTTGAAACAGGGAGTTCTGGATTGTTAGGCTGGGTAAAGGCATCATCTCTGTCAGGGATTATGCTGTGGACCTCAGGGTCTGCCCTTGGGTCTCACAGCATAATCCCCTGAAACAAGTGCCCGCTTCTAGGAGCTTATTTTGCGAACTAGAACGCTCGATACTAGTTACGGTCCTTTGACGAAGAGAATGCCTTTTAAAACTTCTAATTAAGTTACTATGGATATTCTAATTTTATGGATGTCTTGCAGGACCTATAATGCTCTGATCGGAGACACAGAGCTCTACTCCGCCACGAACACAGGTCCAATCCAGTTCCTTGCCTCTTACGGCAGCTTCATACGCGACTACTCTAGCTAGCCCTAACGACATATCAATCTTAAGTAATCCATATTGTGATCAATTAATAAGCAGCTGCCTTAAAATTTGCGGCTGCCAATATCGTTATAATTAACTAACTTGCACCGCATGCACTTTTCAATTTGGGTTGAAGTTTTAACATTAATTAGCTAATCATCTACTGCATCAAGATGATGAACCTGCACAGAGTCATCATGAGTTAATAATCTTAATCCAAATTACTAATCATCAGGATCTGATCATGATGACAAGTGGTATAATTAAACCGTACAATTCTGAACTTCAGATTTCGAGACTTCCCATGAGGTGTTCAGGAAGGCCATGCCTGAGGGATTTGCATGGGAGGTGCTGGACGTCTACTCCGGGTAAGTTTCTCAGTCACTACTACCTTCTGTCCTTGGAGCATTAATAGGGAAAAAGGTCTGCAGTCCTCCACTCCGCGGGGGGAAGTTACTTAGTTCTTACCTACTACTATCTCTTTCATGCCATCTGTACAGAAAGTACTGCCCCATGTTTTTGTCCCTGCGAGCATCTCTTTGAGATGTAAGTGCAACAAACAAACAAACAAACAAAAGAAACCATGTTCATCACCTGCTGATTCCTGAACGTTAGCACGTCATGCCGTGTTAATTATCTAGCTCATGTTATGTGGGTTTAGGGTTTCATGCAGTGTTGTTCTTGCACTTCTTTGCTTTTTCAAAGAACCGGCTGGCTCTGGGTATTTTTTTGAAAACTCAGAGAATCAAAGAACTGGCTGGATCTGGGTATTTTTTGAGAAACTCAGAGAATCAAAGAACCGGCTGGTTCCGGGTGTTTCAAAATCCGGTTCTTTGACTTTAAAAGTTTTTTCAAGGTCAGTTCCAAGGGCAGGGGTCTCAGAAAACAGGAACTTATTTATATATATAGAGAACCTTTTGATAACCGGAAAAGATCCAACACTGCCTCAAAGAACTGCCCAACACTCGTGTGCTATATAACCTTTATTACCCATGAAGAACTAGAAGATTAAATTTAGTAGACATGGAGGGCAGCCTAAGATGCAGAATCAGGATCTTGCAGGTATCTTCCTTACAGGGAATTTCCCCATGAGATACCCCTTTCTTTGTGCAGGGGAAGTCCCATTACCTGGGATCTTCCTTGCCTTGAGGTGACAGACCCTCAGGCTAACCGCCTCAACCCATGGAAGTCTCGCAGTAGGGGTGCAAAAGGTGTGTGGGCCAAGATTGTTTTTCAAACGGTTTTGTGATGTAGCCAAAGTGGTGATCATCCAAAAATTAATCTAGCCAAATTTGGCTGTATACTAGATATGAAAGTTGACAAGAAACATGAACCTCCTTTATTCTTGTCTACCTAGGCTACTGGACATCTGGAACTTATCATAAAAATCTGGTGATTTGGATTAAAAAAACCATGCAGTGATTTTTATTTGGTGGTGAAATGTCATCAGATTTTGATCTTGATTTTTTGGTGGTGCTCTTTGAGGCAGAAATTGCCTCTCTTTCACCCAAGTCACAGGATACTTAACACTGTGTTGTGTGTTCAGGCCCTGATACAAGTGTCTTAACATGTGCTTTTGACAATTGCTTTGATAGCTAACTAGGCATCTTGCTGCCCAAGTAGCCTAGTAGTCAGAACCAGTTATAAAATTTGAAGTATTATCAATCCTCCCACAGCTATAAGACCTTGCTCTCTACTTTTCACACTTAAATTGATGGTTGTTCTTTACAAATGGTGTCAAATTTTACTCAGATTTTATTTCATTTTTGTGTCCCTCTTTGTTCAGACCACCAGAGGTGGCTTTTAAATGGCGTCATTGGGGCAAGATGACCGGCAAATTGACATGCCCATTAGGCCATGGCACCTTGGAAGCAGAACCCACAAATGATACCATTGAAATCTTTGGCATGGCAATTGCAAAGGTGGAGCCTGAGAATGGATTCAAGATCACAGAGATTGAGATTTATTATGAGCCCAATCAGATCATGTCACAGCTGGTGAGTTGTTCATTCAAAATTTCCATTGCATCATATTTGCATTTTGCAAGTGCCTGATTTCATGTGGTTGAACAATTTGCTTATAATTAAATTTGGTCCACTCCACTACGCTAATGTTTTGCAAACCCTAGTATTTTCTTTGCTGTTTAGAATTAGATTGTGGAATGCGAGGTTAACCCAACCTTAAAGGATTGTTTTCAAGAATGCCATAATCCGACTAGCAGGGCTCACATATTTTCATCTTGCAAGGCTGGTCACAAACATTTTTCTATGCCTTCTTGTGCAGGCTGGGAAAGCCAAGAGAATTCAGGTGATGGTTTAAGGAATCCATGGATCCATTTTGTGAGGTATATCTGCAGACAGAAATTTAGTGTCCATTTGCAAAGGCATTCACAAGTTTCTTAGGTTTGATCAGACACCTATGTATTCATCTCTATATTTTTCAGAAATATTTCTTAAATGATTTACATCAATTTTTCTGCATCATGGAAAGAACACTCTTATAGTCTTTCTGGCTCTCTTAAGGGACCAAATGGCAACAGCCTAAAATTAACATCCACAAACTCAGGGTTTTGGGTTTGTAACACACACTAAAAAGAGATAATAATGTCCTACAAAAATCATGAGCTGAAATTTCTTAAGGATCTTGAACCTATTACACATTTGTGTACATCCAGAGACAATCTGAGAATGCACACAAGCACTCAAAACTCGATGATTGTTTCCATTGTATGATTCAGATTTATCTTTCAAGTAAACCTTTCATCTTTCCATATCTCTCTACAGGAATAGAGACTCTAAATAAAAGTACTGCATGCTAGTTGCATCTGTGAACCTTCCATAGCAATCTTCAATATTCCAAACATTTGGGTTTTAGTGTTGGTCTGCATCACAAGAATAATGCTTTGTTGAAGCCGAAAAAGAAAAGAATAATCAAATGAATCCCATTACCACCTTTCATTTACAATGTACAAAACATTCAAATCTAGATACCATATTGGTAGGTCTATCTGAACATTGCTTGTAATGAACAAATATGACACAACAATATACTCCAACATGAGATAACCACCCAACAGAACATGTCCCCATCCCAAACCCCACGCATTTTCAAAATAAACCCTAATGTTAATCAATGATTTTTTTCTTTCACAAAACAAAATTAAAAATGAAAATTTTTCATCCACCACTATGAAAATGGACATTTTAAGATAAAAGTTTAGAAAAAACTAATACAACAATCCTTGTCCCTTGTGCAAGTAAGGCCCAACAAACACAAACAACACCCATGTGAATTAATATTACCAACCAACACAATCAATTCACTTCAACATGATGTTAAATGCATGTATCATTCTTGCTTTCATCAATTAACATTAGAGGATAGGGCACTCAATTCAACATGATGTTCAATTGTAGTAAAATATAGAGGGTTGTTTTACAAACAATATTAGTATGCAATTTTAATGACAGAGTTGATTACTAGAACTTATAGTATGCAAATTAGAATTTCAAAAGTGAAAAACCTTTGTACATCTCAACAAATCTAATAATGGACCTCAAATAATTAGAACATTCTAATTTCTCTTTCAAAAGCCAATTGGTTTTCTATGTGATAGTTTTACTAAACATATTTCCAAGTCTAACATTAAGGAAGAAAATAGTGCAAGGCATGTTCCCACTGAAAACAACACTTAACCCTAGAAGTTGGATAGAGAAGTAAAGCAAATTTTGGAACATGATTATACTCAAAGATTTCTCCCATCAAACCCAACATTGTTCTTAAATTATCCCATTTTCCTTTTGGAATTCCCACAACAATGGAAATACTTTCTCCCAATATCATAAATTCCAATTATTTCGCATAGAGATGCCCAACACACCAACACAAAGAAAAGGTGTCATGCAAACCACTCATGAAATCCTTAATTTTCTTCATCACTTTCTTTGATATGGTCCTTATAATCTACTTCTAATCCAACTTCTTTTTTGAGCTCATAGTGCAATAAAACTATATGGCTCCAATGAAAACACAAGATAATTGTAGTGGAACATTCATCCCCAACCACAAAAAAACATGAAATTGACTCCATCCACTAAGATTTAGTGTTCACGACTTCCTCTAAAAACACATGTAGATTCTAAGTAAGACACTTAGCTTTTCTTCAAAAGCTATTGAACTACCTAGCTTGATCATTCTACTTTTTATAATGTAAGCCTTTCCATTTTCCCGCCACCATAGAATCCATTGAGCCAATTTATGGCAGAGATTCACCATGAAAAGAATGCAACAGATGATAGACTCATGAACTTACCAACAAAACAAACATATCAAAAGCCCACAATTCCTCTACTTCCATGAATGTACACACTTGCAACCATAAAACAAAACAAAAAGAAAATACAACTAACTAGAACAAATAAAACTATCATGTTAATGTATGATCATCAACTCAAATCATGTGTTTAAGGCAATCCCAGTGACCTTTTTTACATTTTTGACCTTACTACTCATTGTAGGTCACATAATATTTTCAGTATTCTTTTTGAAACAACTCAAAGTAAAGGATGATACAAGTTAAAGGTACATTTCCAAGATTATCATTCACCCCTTATTCAAATGCAAGAAATGTAATAAAATTGTCCCACAATATTTCTATGTGCTCATCACCATGAAATGAATCCACATTGAACAAATGTGAATGTAATGCATGCACATTCCTCCTCCAACTTCTCTACACATGTGGATCTAGTTTGAGGTTTCTTTAACATAAGCAATTGAGCCATTTGGATTGAAATATATTGCAAAATCCACTACAATAACTGGGGGACCAATGTTAACTTCTTGCATGAAAACCCTAGCAAATTGATAGCTTGAACACTACTAATATTTAGTAAGCATCCCTGATAAAAATGGGCCACAATGAACCATGAAAGATGAATGGTAAGCGACTTTTTATTAGTTTTCAGTTCCTTGAACCATGGTGATTAGCTTAGGTTTTTTTTTTCAAACCTACCTACTAACAACCCACAAGCAGGTTGTTAATAGGTAGTAAAAACCACCCTTACATATGTGTAAACTATCTTCTTACATAATAATGACTTGTTTTCCTACCTACCTATGTATGCAAAACCTATTTCCTACAAAATTGGTTACCAAGGTGAAACCAAATATTAACTCACTTTAGGTTCATCCAAAATTGAATAATAATGGGCATCCAGTGGATGGTATGCTGGTGGGTGTTAATTCATCGTGGCCATGAAAATGTTCCTTAATGCAAATAACCAACGATTTATTTTAGATGGGGCCCAAAAGAAAAACTTTAATAATACTACATAGATCAATATGACATGTTGACCACCTAGATTTTGATATTGTACCAAATGGAGAGAAACACCTGACCAACCAACTTTAATATATTGACCTTGTAATCACTAAGTGCATTACCTACTTCTAACTTGTACATAGTAAACATTTACATTCACTATTACTTAGTTTTGATACTTGCATAAATAATCACTAGTGTTGGTTGCCTCAAGGTATTAGGTAGGTTTCTCTTCAAGTTTTCACAAAATCATGTTCCTAGGAAAAATAATTTGCAATACAAATATGTGTTAAAGGTATAATAACTTGTATGAGTACTTTTACACTCAATCTATGTTCTTTCCATAGTTGAGGAGCACTAGGAGCTTTAAACGTTGGAAATGTATCACCTACCACAAGAAGGTTATGATAGAATTACACATTGAGCTTAGGAAATTCTATTTTTTTGTGATATATCTAAATCACATAAAAAATTTATTGAAGAAGGTTGTTTGTTTGTTTTGTTATGTTGAGATCTCCCAAACCACAATGCCCCCATCATGCTCTCAATAACATTTGAAAGCTCTTTTAAATTAGTAGGGATGCACCAAAGGAGTTTGGTAGTGTTACAATGCAAGAGTTATTGAACATCAAACAATTTTTTCCAAGAAAATTCCAAAAATTCAAAATTAAATGATTAAGGAAATTAAGGAAAACTCTTGGTATATTGCAAAGCCCTTGATGATTGGGATTTACTAGAGGTGAGATTGTAATTTTTATGCCTAAGGTTTGAGCGATATTAAATGTTGAGTAATTTTTGTCAATGGAAATTAATTTAAGTTTACTGAGATTCTTAGTTAAGTGTGAAAGGATAAGCTTGCCTATTATGAAAGTCTCACCTATATTAAGACATGTCTTCTATGTACTCCATCAATTGATATACCACATTTCTCTTTAGATTCTCTCCATGGGATGTGTAGTGCTCTCTTTCTCTCAAAGACACTACTAATGGTAGTATTGTGACAAAGAAATATCTTCAAAAAATCCTCACTACTTACTTTGGATCTAGTTCTCATTGACATCTTGCATGACCTACAATGCCATGATCAGAGATCACACAAAGCTCTAGATTGCCAAGAACACAAGTCCGATCCAACTCACTACTAGCTCTTATAGTCATGGCTTGCTACACAACTAATCTAGCTAGCTCTAATTACATAAAAATCTTAAGTAATCCATATTGTCATCACAGTTCTGTTTGTTGGGTATTGTTTCAATGGTTTTGTGCAAAAATGTTGCTAATTAAGTCAAAATCTGTTTGGAATGCTCATCACTGTGGTTGCATTAAAATTTTGTTTTAAAAGAAAACTTACTAAGTAAGCCGTGTTGTTGAGCATAGATCAATAGTTATAAAAAAACAAGTCGACCCATAGTAGTAAAATAGCCTGTACTTTAGTGCATTGGATGAAGTAAAGCTATTTTTTGGATGAAGGACATTGGCCTTCAAATAACATGAAAATAATGGATGGGTACAGGTCCGGGAACTGTCATGTGAAGATTTGTCCACAATTGTCCAGCCAGACAATTTTCAAGTTTCTTGGTTTGGCAATTTCATGTTTTGTTTTCTTTGTTGGAATATTTTTGAAAAATAAAATTGATCAATTTCATGAGGTTTTGTACCTATAACTTTGATCAAAGGAAATATTGATATCAATGATTTTCTTCCTTTCTCATCCATGTATTTAAAGGGTAGGATATCCAAACACTTCATTTGTAACAAAATCCCATTTCCTAATCAAAATTGGATTCAAAATACTCAACTAAAAACCACATAAATATACAGAGACACATATGAACTTACTTAGAGTATCTATACTCACACCCGGTATTTGAGCCTTTAATGGCATATAATTTACTCACCGTTTTGGACAGCCCTGTATCCTATACATCTTTACAGGTCCAAACTCAATTTCATGCTACCCAATGGCCATGCTTCATCCAAATGGTTGTGTGCAAGCCATTATAGTGTTGTCAGTTGCGATGTTCTTACTCCTTACCCAAGTTTGCTTTAAGAATCATACAAAATACAAGTATTGAGCTCCCTTTGGCTTTTGGATTGAAGTGTTGCATGAAGCTTAGTGCAGTGATGTTTTTGCACAGAACTTAGTGATGCTTGTTCTTTTACAATGGTGTGGACTTTGACTGTTTATTTTGTTCCTTCGTTTTCAGGCCACCAGAGATGGCTTTCAAATGGTATCATTGGGGCAAGATGACCAGCAAGCTGACATGCTAATTAGGCCATGGCACCTTAGAAGCAGAGCCCTCAAACGATGGCATTGAAGTCTTTGGCATCATGATTGTCAAGGTCGAGCCTGAGATATGGTTTCAGGATCACCAAGATTGAAATCTATTACCAGCCAAATGAGATCATCACACAGGTGGTTGGTTGTTTATACATTGCAATCATAATATTTGTATTTCAAGCTCCTGATTTCATGTGGTTGAACATTTGTTTATAATTTGGGTCCACTCCAGTACTGTTAACAGCTCTTAGGTTATATTCTCCATCTCCATTGACTAATTCGCATGCTAAATCAGCCTTTAGTATAGTAGAGAATGACTACTTCCTCTCTGACCTGTAGCCAAATTTGGCTCTTTCCTGTTGTGGATGATTGCCACCATGGCTACATCACAAATTTGACAAAAAACGATGGTGGGCAGGGTTTCACTGATTCCAGCTCAAAGCAAAGCTTGTGAGGGGGAGGCAACAGGCTTGCTAGGAGCTGGAATCCAGCAAACCCTGTCTACTATCTAATACTTAATGTTTCACCATTGTTGGCATGGCCTCCTACTTTGGCTGATTTATGTGTCTGCATAAGATCTGAAATATCATGTTTTCTCTGCAATTGAGAACCCCATTGTGTGATCTGAACTAAACCCAATCTTAAGGGGGTGATTCTAAGAATGCCCAACCACTTGAGCATTCCAAGTGCCAGTGTGCTCACAGAATTTATGTCTTGCAAAGCTGGTTATAATTTTACAATCAACTGATCACTCTCCCTTTGCGGACACTGAAAATAAAGAGAATTCAGGTGAGGGATTAAGGCATCTACAGATCCAATTGCAAGGTGAATATATTATTATTTAATTTGTGCACTTTCAAATGCATTCCCAAGTTTCCAGTTTCAATCAGACACCTCCTTATGCATCTGTGAAATTAATTGTTCAACATTAATTAAGAAAATAGTTTGATTTCGTACAAGGAGGTTTTCTGAGGGACTTTGGAAGAATGTACCTTCTTTTCATCTGGTCTTTGAAATTTTTTCAAAGACCTAATCTCAGCAGCTTGCAATTAACATCCACAAAGCCGATCACAGTTTCAGCATCCTAGCACACAATGCAGTTAAAGTGATAATTTCATGCATAGCCAATCTCAAATTAAAGATAATTCTGTCGGTGCTTGTTCAAGTTGTGTCCATTTAGTATGTACAAAGCTGGAATTTTTATATAATATTAGTTACACTATAAGATAGGTAGATTGATATATGTGATAAATAAATAATACTCCTTATGGGCCGTCCAAATGAAGATCTTTTGATTAAGGGTTTACATTGCACTTAGTAAATCCTTAATTTGGGTTAGTTAATTACTCTAGTTTAAGCATAAATAAAAGTTAATCAGTTTAATCTCACTTGTGACAACACACAAGACTTAAAAAGAGTCCAAAATAATATAGAGGTTTATCGGTGGAAAGGATGAGTGTTTTTAAATACTAGGAAACAACGTAATATTATTGGCTAAAAGTTAATGAATGGTAGTAACCTTAGTACCTTGACAATTTTGGCATAAATTATATCACTTTTGAACCTGCTGAAAATTTTAATTTCTTTTTTTCAAAGAACAATGTTTTGGGAAATAAATTGAAGAAGACTTTTGAATTGTCATGGAGTATTTTGTTTTTCAAATGAAATTTTCTAAATTAATTAATTAATCGATACACATGCGATGAAACCACCCTTGTACTATGGTATTTATTAGAACTAGAGTACAAAAGGGGTGGATGACTCATCCATTCTTCTTTGATGTATTTAAGTGAATGGAACTTTAGGCTCATTCCCCATTTTCATATTCTAATGTTGCTAGTCTAATGATAAGCCTTGTAGGAGGACATTTTATGTGTGATGAACTAATGATACAATGAACTCATGTGTTAATTTGATCATGAAAGAGTTCACCAAGGAAAACTTATATGTATTTCATGAGTGATTTCAATAAGGCAATCAAAAAATTTGGGCACATGTGGTGAACTCCCCCCCATTGAGTGTAGCCAACTTAACAATCAAGCTTTATGTATCAACTCATGATTTTCCCCATTGGGATCAACCTAGCTTTCCTTTGAAATTCTTGTTTATCTTCAAAGTTCTTCACATTCACATTTTGAACATTATAAAGCTTCATCTTTACTTGAAAGTCAAAATTAGGCTTCAAATACTTTACTTGATCATTGTGAGTGCCATATTACGATACATGCATTAGTTCCAGGTCAAAAGTTGTTTTTGGTTACTAAAATTTCTAATATGGCAACCTTGAATGAACTCGATCTAGCTTAACATCCCTTGCTTGATTTTGGCTGAATTTTTTGAAATGTTTTTTTGACTAAACCCTAAACTTCGAATCCAATATGGTTTTAATGATTCGGTTTGTAATCCCATTCATAGATGAATAGATTGAAGTAGATTTCTAACTATGGTTTCAAAAAAAGGGTAAATCTATGTAGGGTTAATGCTTAAGGTTGAAGGCATTCCCGAAATAAGGGCTCAGTTGAGGCAGAGCAGAGGGACCTTTGTTTTGAGTGGACCTTGGTTTGAGGGCATTACACTGCACAAAGATTGGCCTTGTTTTTACCCAATTTCTCTATTTATTTTAATAGTTTTTTTAGTTGACAAAAGGTGAAAGTCTTGATGAAAAAGTGGAGTAGTTTTTTATTTCTTTCTTTTAGTTCGTGTACTTATGGAAAGATAGCAAGGTGAAGGATAGTGCATAAAAGAAGCATTTTTTGGTTCCTAGACTTAATGAATGGACAAGAAGGTGAAGGACAATTCATAAAATGGGGAGGAAGTGCAAGCAAAATTACAAATTTGTAATTCCCACCTCGACTTGATCAATAGGAGTCAAAAAAAAAAAACAAACTTTCTCTCACACACTTTGGGAGTGCAATTTTGTTCTATAAAGCTCACCATTTTTAATGCTAAAAAAGGGTGGAGCTCTTTACAAGGCCTTAAAGTATCTCGACCGCATGACAATAAATTGCATTTCTACACTAAATTAACTTAGTTTTTAATACTCACATGTCCCCACTCATAAACATGAGAAAATTCATTGAAAAATTTGAGAGACTATTTTAAGTCTCCACACCTATGCCAATCATCATAACTGACCAATTTGTACTAAGAGGTGTGTCACACTGTGGCCTTGCCATTTACATTAAAAATGTTAACGCCAAAGAAGAATTGTGGAAACTCAAATATTTCACCATGCAAAAATATAATCTTTGAAAAATCCTCCAAAAGAAACCAAAATCCTTCAAAATATTATAACTCTGTAACTAATCTCAAGTTTCAACACAAGCCAAAATATCATCTTTCAAAAATCCTCGTATAAAAATAGACCTATTATTATCTAAGGGCCAAAATCCCTTAAGCTACTATACTCTATAATGAATCTAAACACAATATCCTAGGGTTTAGGGTTTAATGGGCCTTAATGCAAATCATGGGCTTTTTACATCATCCTGCAGCATACTTCCTTCAAATTTTAATGTGAAAAAAATGTTTACTACTGCTGGGTGGAGATGCTCTTAATAGGTTCTTCAGGGTTAAACAAAAAAGGGCTTAGAAGATGTGTCTCTCTCTTCATGTGAGTTTACTATATTTCTAAGGCAAAGGTCATAACTTCCTTACTTTTGTGGAAGGCAAATTTTTAAAGAGGCTTTTTTTTTAATTGTGAAGGGCATTTTTGGATTTACTCTTTCAATATGAAGGGCAGTTCCTGAAGCAATCTTTCAAAGGTGAATTGCACATTGGCCTTTCAAATTTAAGGCCTGACTATGATAAATTTGGCCCATCACCCATCACCTGCCTATGATCAAACACTTAATCATATTTTCATCATTTGTGCTTCATTTTGAGTGATTTAAAATGTTATAGGAGTGCTACCCCAAGCTCTAGAAATCATCTTTCAAGTGCAAGGGAAAAGGAGTAATAAAAAAATAACAAGAAGAAAAATAAGCTTTTCAACTTACAAAATGTGTTTTTTTTTTTTTTTTTTCCCTCTTTTGACCTCTCTTATTTTGACTCTCGTAACTTTCTTATTTTTTCTTCATTTTAAACGATTTAAAGTGTTATAGCAATGTCACCTAAAGTTTTACAAATCATCTTTGAACTCTAATAGCATCAAAGCAATGTACAAGGAATATTTTTGGTGTTCAAAAACCAGCCTTTGTAGCATTCGATTGTTTGTTCTTTTGAGTTCTTGACTCCCTCTACTTTGGGGTTGTAACTTTCTCAATTCTATTTCCCTTTTTATAAATTTTAGTGTGTCAAATGCACCAAATAGGCTGTTTAAGTTTCATTTGGCCACCAAAAACAATGGAGTCCTTCCTTGGATCCGACCTGCCCTCGGCACTTAAATGTGCGATCATTGATCAATTTACCCTATAAGGTTTTGGTTTGCTTGAATGAATAAAAAATATTGTCCAAGGGATTGTCAAAGGATTTTCTTTTTCTTTTTTTGGAATGTAATGACTATGTGAAATATTAACAATCACAACAAAATTCTTATTGTTCAAAATAACAAAGTCAAGAACATATTAATGAATTTTCATGAAATTTGACTAAAGTGATGTTGTGAATCTATTTGTGGGGGAAAAAACATTGTCAAGGGAATATTGGACATTATGTTTTAAAATGAAAACTTTAAAAATGTTTCATTCAATTGGGGTCAATTAGCATTATTTAATAAGGTGATAATAAGTACATCATTTGAGTATTCTTACTCATTAATTTACATACAACAAAAAAAACCCTAAAATATGAAAAATGCAAAAAATGTCATTTTATGATCCGTTAGGGATTACCATCTCTCATTGTAATTGGTACAATATATATTAATCATCTTTTTTTAATTTTTATTATTAGGCATGTAATAATTATATTAATATAGTTTATCAATGGTTACATAGAAAATCATCACGATTTTGATAAAATTCAATAATTTCTTATATTTGAAAGCATTTAAAATACATGTCAAATTTTGATCCACTCGAGCAAAACCAATGGCCGATAGGGCTCAACAAGAATGCACACACAAACGACATTACAAATTGGTGGATGCAATGAAAACTAGAATGTGGTGGTGGTGTCTATATTCAACTATTCTAGTGGGTAAGGATAAGGCTATGGAATTAACCAGACGGGAGTTCAAATCCCCAATTGGACCCCCCTTCTCTCTTCATGGTCTGTGAGGACAGAATCCTACCCTGGTGGGTGGTTAGAGTGAGGTTGTTGTAACCAGAGTTATCAAATAAAATAATCATTTTAAAATTTAAATTGAATTTAAATGTATGAAAGTTCAACTTTGGGCAAATTATAAGGGATAAAAGTATGGTGCTTATTGTGAACACTTTGGGAACTTGATGGGAACCCTTTAGGAACTCAATGGGAACACATTAGGGACAACAAAAAATCCCATCCCTCCTCCACTTAAAGCTTAATCAAGGGATTGTTTTTTTTATCAAGCTTTGAATAGTCCTAAAATAAATACATTGTAGTCCAATCCTCCTTTGGGTTGTTTATATGTAGGTTATAAAAATAGAACTTAAGTCAAAACATATGGGACAAAATGAAATTGCTACAAGGAACATGTTGGGGAACACATTGGGAACAACAGAAAAAATCAACCCCTCAAAAGAAAAAACAAAAAAAGCTAAGCCCCTTGAGTGCATGTTGACTCACCTCATTGGCTACTAAGCATTTCTATGCAAATATTTAAGTCACCTTGAATTTTATTATAATTTTTTATTTGAATCAAATTTTGATATTCTATATATATATATATATATATATATATATATAGCTTTAATATTTGAAATTATGAAAAGTGATGAGGATGAAATTGCACACGATAAGATCATGTGATTATTATTTTTTAATTTTTTAATTTACTTCTTTATTTATTTTATATAAAAATTTGATAGACCATATGTACTTAGCATATCCTTCAATTAGATAATTGGGAGATGAAAAAATCAAATAACTATCTGAAGGTAAGTTTTTTCATATATTTCACCATGCAAAAATATAATCATCAAAAAAAAAAATCCTCTAACAGAAACGCAAATCCTTCAAGATATTAATTACAACTCTATATAATCTATATAACTAATCTCAAGTTTCAACACAACTTAGCCAAAATATATCAATCATCTTTCAAAAATCCTCATATTAAAATAGACCTATTATGTATTAGCTTTAGTACCTTGGCCAATTTGACACTAATTTATATTATTTTGCAGAAATGTTCAAATTTTCCCCCAAAAAAAAAAATCTTCCAAATCAGAAAATAAATATTGTGAAGGAAAATAGTAGATATTTGAGAATATACCATTGGTTGAAATGAATGTTTTAAAATTAATCAATTATTCGACGGACATGTGTTGAAATGGCCAAGATATTATGGGTATTATTACATAGGGGCCTATAAAAATCCCTTAAGCTACTATACACTCTATAATGAAATCTAAACACAATAAGTATCCTTTGGCCTTTGTATGCCAAATTGCTGCCAAAAAGCCTAAACCCTAAACCCTAAACCCTACTCAAAATAGGTACCCCACTCTGACACCCATTCCTTTCCAAAATCGATAAAGGCCCAACAAATGGATAAGTTCATAGGTACTAGTAAGTTGACTTTAAAAAACGTTGGTACTTTGGGATTCGAACCCAAAACCAGTTGAGCCACAAAAGTTATGGATGTCCATCCACCCTCTTTTCTTTTTTCTTTTTTTTCTTTTTTTCCAGTTTTGTAATCCAGCCATTTAGTGGCGAGCATCATCCACAGACAGATTTAGTTGGCGACACTTTTGTACGGGAGATTAAAACAGTAGCCAGGAGACATAGAATTGTGGCCACACCCTCCCCTCCCCCCCCCCCCCCTCAATAAAAAAAATTTTGAGAGAAATTTGGCGACTCTTGTATGGGGAAAAAAAACAGACACAGAGAGAGATAGAGAAGTTTCGCCAAATTTTGGAATTAGTATCGCTTTTTGGCGATTTTTTTAGCTCCCCAAAATTGTGGCTTCAGAATCCCAGCCAGTGAAGCTATAGTCCCTTTGACGCTCTCTCAAGACCTTGTGCAAGAAACCCGGCTATGGCGTTCGCGCACTCGGCGCTCTGTTGATGTTGTTGTTGTTGTTGATTGCTTTCGCGCGCAATAGAAGAGGGAGGAGATGTAACAGAGGGAGCATGGATTTTTGATTGAGTCTCCAGAGAGGGAATTCCTTTTTGTTTATGGATTTTTTCTCTTTTTTTCAAGGAAAATGAGTGACTGTGCACCCTGCTGCTGCGTATGAGCCGATTTCGGGGAATTGATCAGAGCGCGGAGGAGGCGAGAAGAAAGCAGCCAAGGTGAGAGAGAGGGACAGAGAAATAGAGAGGAGAACTTGAAGGAGTTTCGGAAGAGACTCAGAGATTGGCTTTTTGATCAGATCTGTGAAGAGCTCTAGGATTTGAAATTTGTCTTGCTGTTGATAGTCGAGATTTTGCAGAATTTTGGAGATGAAATTATTGATAGTAAGACAAGGAAGGAAGGAATTGGATGCGGGAGAGAACAGGGAGCACAGAGACAGAGACAGAGAGAAAGCTTAGCCCGCTTTGCTCTTTGTCTTTACGATACTAGGGATCAAGAACCTGATGAGCAGCAGGTGAGAGTGCCAATTGGCAGCAGAAGACGTATGCCAATTGCCTTGTACGTAACCTTCCTCTCTCTCGAAGATCATGGAGGATTTCTACTTTTTCAGCTGCTCATGAAGCCTGGAAAAGAGCTCAAGACACGATCCTTCAAGCTTCTGAAGAACTGGCCAAGATGATGTATTACTTTCTTCAGAATTGGTTTTGAATCGACAGATTTTTGCAATTCTCGACGCAGATAGGCTTCTATCATTTCAGGGTTATCACCAGCTAGCCCTTCCTCGATGCCAAGTGTTTCACGTGTCAAGCACGTCAGTCCTCCTTTAGGTTTCATGACTCAATGTGTGGCAATTCAAAATGGATCAGTTTCAAGCATAGGAGGAGGATCAGCACAACCTTTGCTTCAATGCAATGTGTAGGAGGACTGTTGTTGTTGTTGCAAGTGCATCATGATCTGTGAGACTTGTTCTTTGAGAAAACAGGCAAATGAAAGACCCAGGCAAACTGTGTTGTTGCTGCAAGTGCATCATATTCTGTGAGACTTGCCTTGGCAAATTTTCATGACAGCGGATTGATTATTAGACAAGTCTTCATCATCCAGGTCTGGGGGGCCCTGCAGCAGCGAATATGTCAACAGTGTTTAACAGGAATGGTCGCAAAGGGCAGCAACTGGGAGGAGAAAGGCATGATGGGCCAAACTGGGTTCTGATTGCTGGGGGAGCTGTTGTCACTGTTATAAGCTTTGTCATTGGAAGGAGGGAGAGCATCATATCTAAAGGAGGGGGACTGGAGAAGAGGAAGGACAGTCCATATCACATGCCAAAGCCAGACAGTAAAAAAGGTGAGTTTTTGTTGTCATGCAAAAGCTGCACATGGGTCTCATAGTCAATTCATTTCCTCTATGCCTGCTTGAATCAAAGGGGTATAAAATATCACAGATGCAGGTCAGTGCATTAGAAGTTTCAAATTTCTTGAAGGACACAGCAACTGCACATACTTACAGACTTGAGAATCTTGTACAAAATGACAGATGTGGTCCAAAATGAAGAACATATTTTTTCAGTCTTTCATAACTGAACATGGCAATTGTGAAATCATGACCATTCTGAGAAATCAAGTAGTGGTATTTTATTTCTTTTCCATTGGGTGGGTCCCTTTGAGTGAGTAGTTTTTGTTCCTGATCCAGAAACTTTTTATGTTAGTTTCTTGAAGTCAGGAATACTATAATATGTTGTGATCTGTCTTTTGTGGTTGGGTCTCTAACCTGTTTCTTGTTATTCTTTTGATGCAGGGATCGCATACATAGCAACAGAAGGGGAGAAAAGAATACAAACAAAATACAATGGTCATCAATCAGATAGTCATGTGGATGGAGCAAGCTCTCCTCTCACTTCACATTTCCAAATTCATAGGACCAAGTCTTGTAAACAAGATGTGCATTCTACTTCCCTTCCTTCCTCTCCCAAGCCTTTTATGGTGTCCTTGATGACTCCCCCATGCACTGATGAAGATCTACAGTACAGCTCTCCTTCTCCAGAGCCATTGCAGAGAGTGGTCTCAGAAAAGTGTGATGTAGTAGTAGTACACAGGCTACAGCAACAACTCAAGAGGCGGGATCGAATGATCTTTGACTTGCAAGCACAGATTATTGATCAAGGTCACACTGTGGCAGCACATAAGGCACACATTGCAAACTTGGAAGCACAACTTGAGGAAAAGAGCAAGATTTTGTTTCATTCAACACAGGAGGTAGAGCAATTGCAAAGGGCATTGGCTGATCAGTCTGTTAGGTGTGATGCCTGCTCAAAGGACTGCAGTGGGTTTGATGAAAGAGAGGTAAAATTGAAAAGCAACAACATCATGTAGGGATGCTGAATGGAAGACCTGAAACCCTGTGCACCTTATTGTGTAGGCACTTTCTGTTTGTAAATTTGGATGATCAGCATAGCATCTGGCACCGATATTGATGTAAGTCTGGGTTGTTGTGTTGGGAGCAGGTTGTGAAATCATTGAATATGGAGGTAGAAATGTTGGCAGGAGAAGTCAAACAGTTGGAAATTGACAAGAGAGAATTGGCAGGCGAAGTTGCTCACTTGGAATGCAAGAAGAGAGAAAGAGAGCTTGTGGCCCAAGTTATGTCACAGGAGCATGAGACCCTGGTCCAGAGGGTCTTCAAGCTGGAGACTGAGTTGGAGGAAGTGAGGAAATCTGCCCTTGAGAAAGATCACCTATTTGAAGTGAATGAGCAAGATCAAATGGAAAAAACTGAGGGTTCCTTTGAGCACAAGCACAAGCTGGAACCACAGGTCAATTCTCTTATTCCTTCTCAATATGTTAAATTGTAAGTGGCATATTGAAGTCAAAGAAAATCCATTCAATGCACAATCTTATGCGCTGAGTCAATAATAGCATACATCAGTTTGTTGATCTCACATGGAACCTGGGTTTGACTGACAGAAAAAGAAGCTGGAGGAAAAACTGCACAGGCAGGAAAGAAAACTTGTGGATGCTGACAACACAAACTCTGGAGGGCAGTGGGGTGGAAAAAATGAGCCACATAGTAGCAGGAAAAGTCGTGCAAAGGCATTAATCAGTCGTACAGGCCTGGTCAATAGTCCTACCCACCACACAAGGTATGTGTCTGCACTTCTTTTGTGCACTCAATATGGATTGAAGTGGTCAGATGACAAAAACCATACTGTAAGAACATGCCCAATGGCAGCAGTAAAATGCCCCTGTACGGTACTTTTTGGATGAAGATTTGCAGAAAAACACTCTGAAACTGCTTGGGGCCTGGAAAAGTACACATGTTACCAGGGACCTCCCAGAGTGCCAGTAGCAGGAAATGACCGTTTCTCATTGGCCAACTACAGTGATTGGCCCAGGTGGTGGGAGTTAAATAGTCTCTCACTTTCTACTGTCCATCTTTTCAGGGTCATGGGTGGGGATGGGGGAGAAATCTGCACACTGGATGTGCTAAATGCTGATAGAGGGCTGCCATTGGGCATGCTCTAAGCAAGTTCAAACCAGGCTCATATCACACTACAAATTGCAGCAACATGGATTTGTATGGTATTAGCTAAAGAAGATTTGAATAACTAAATTTGTTGCAGGAACATGGCCTCAAGCACTAAAATGTTTTGACTGGATATTTTGCAGGAGTGCCACTCATACACACTCAACAACATTGAAGAGGTCCAATGACAAAAACCATCCTGTAAACAAGTTCAAAGCAGGCTCAAAAGGAAGACAGCAAGTGAAAGCCAGGAATTTATCGAATGGGAGGATGGAAACTATGACAAATGTTACTGCTTTGGACCCAGCCCTGAATGAGATCAAATTCAAACCCCCACAGCAGGACATTCAACAGCTGGGAACTGCCCTTGCCATCGAGCTGAACATGGTAATGGCACCATGTAGAGAAGAAACAATTGTTCAGCTCTGCATCTTCCTCTCTGCATGAGTGTAATGAGACATCAATTTAATACTTAACAGGACCTGAAAAAGCTTTTGGGACAAAGGGAAGCAGCATTGGAGAGTGAGAAAGGGGAAGGGTATCTGTTCTTGTCATGGTATGGTCAGCAACATGTTGCTGATCATTGCAATGCCAGTAGCATCTGCCAATTCATTTTCTTGTGTGACATTGGGAGGTGGCTCATCACCATGTGAGCAAGCTCTGCAAAATGGGAGTGGATGTGTTTTACTGCTTACTGCTGTGTTTATGTTCTGCAGGTATCTGAGCCTAAGCAGGAAATGACCAGGCTTGTTGATGACTCCCAGGTCTGCAATGCTTCTTTGAATCTCTTTTCACTATCTTCCATAGTGATTGTGGGTGCCATTTTGAAGAGATCTCTGAATTGGACAGTCATTGGGTGCAAAGATCTCAATTTGTTAGTTTGCTTGTCCAATTACTAATGTACTTCTATGCCATTGGATCCAGACTTCTGACAATATTGAGGATGATGTGAAAGAGCACATGGATACAATAACACCAATAAGATTGAATTTAGACAAGCCTAATTGGGCAGAGCTTTCTCAACTCTTTTCCTTTACAACAAGTGCAACATCACCTGCTCAGGTGAGACACCAACACCTCCTGGCATGTTTGATTAGCAATCAATTATCTTCCTTTTCTTGGGACTTGTTGCCAATATATCTATATCTTGAACCACAATTTCTCAAGGTATTGTGCCAACATCGCTTTGTGAGCAGGTGAAGGAATTAACCCACAAGCTTGAGCAGGTAGCAAAGCAGCAGCAGGTAGAAGAAGAGATGGCAGAGCTGAAAAAACAGCAGACTAAAATAGCTGAGCTGAGGCAGCGTGTTGGCAAATTGACCACCAAGTGTCAACTATGGTATACCCACACCAATGAGGACAAAGTTCGAGATCAGCACATGCTGCAAGCTACTGCCTTGGTTCTTGAACTTGCTGATAGACTTGCTGCTCAGGTGCTCCACTTCACCTTCCCATTCACTTGCATTAAACTCCTTCATATTTTGTGCCTACAATGGGATCCTCCATAATAAGTCTTGAACTCTTCATGGGTGCATCAAAACTTGCAGGAAGAGCAGGAAAGCCATACTTCAATACAGGAGTGGAGCAATTCAGCAGAAATGACTCCACATGCAAATGGGGATGCAAACCAAAGTTTATCTAGGTATGCAATTTCGTTTGGTACTTCTCCTTCAAGATCCTCTACAATGTATTTTCTTCGTGTGATGGTGTTTGCAGTTCTTTCACCACCCTAGAACTTTTTGGTAGCTGAAATCTGACAGATTATTGATGTGAACCTCTTTTGCTTTTAGTCTTAATATTTCTTGAGATTTCTCTATTGTGACTCATGACATGATCTCAGTTCAAATTTGGATTGGTTTTCTTATCTAGATGTATCTGCTCATTTTTCAGCTACCTTTGAGACATTACTGGAGAAGCTACATATATTTCATGTAGTGACCATCATTGTCAAACTTTGCCACTTGTTGCATGGGCAATACAGCTAGTGGTATGGCTGGTTGATTTGTGCTTTTGCTTTCCAGGTACATAGCACAGGATAAAAGACCAAGAGAAAACTATGCTACTTCATTGGACCAGCCAATCTCCTTCACCTTTACAGAAGAGGTGACCAGGCCTGCCACGGATGATGCAGAGCTACACTCAACACCCTCACAGGTTGCAAAAGAGCCTGTCAATTTTCCTCTTGCCACATTGGGCCATCCAACTTCCAAGATACAAGACCTGTTTTCAAATGGGGTGAAGAAGAGTACAAGCAGAAAAATTCCAGTGGGATGTGGAAGTGGGTGTGAATATTTGGCTCCAAATTCAAGCTCAGATTCTGATGCAACATCAATGTCACATCAAGGTCAGAGAAAGTACTCCATGCCAGAAAGCAAACCCTATCTAGGTGGTAAATCCCATAATACAACAAGTGATCAGAAGTTGGATGGACATCAAACACGGTCAATGGAAGAAGAGACTTCTCTCTTATCACTGGAGATAGAACAAGTCATGGCAGAGACCTCCAGTCTGCCTCTCCTTAGCCGCCTGCATCAGGATCTAAGATTCTCGCCCATAATGAAGTCCTTAGCAGTTCCTGATGAAAGCCCCATGGTTGCTATAGACTCAAGAAGTTCAAGGGCATCCTGTTTCAAGCAAGGGAACTATAAAAAAGATGGGGAGTTTCAGGTTGATCCTCCTCACTCCAGAGGAAAGAGATTTACCAAGGATGGTGAAGAGGGACATACAGAAGAGAATGAAATTTCCTCCAGGAACTATGATTGGAGTCCTGGGCATAGAAGTCAAACGTACCCAGATTCGGCAACTCCTTCCCCATTCTCAAAGATGGTGGCCTGTTTAGATTTGAAGAAAGCATCATCCACTACTTCACGTCAGTCATCTGAGACCTACTGGGAAGATATTCCCATTTTTCCTGGTGACAGCAGTGGAGGACAGGTTCTGGACAGCAATGAAGCATACAAGATTTCTATACCTCCAAAAGCTGCAATTGAGGAAGAAACTGGCTCACCAGGATCAAGTGGTTCATCAATTGATTTGGCCTTCAACAAGATTCTGGAAGATACTCTTGAGGACCTTGTCAAGATATGCTCAGTGGGAACATCACTTGCTGGAACTCCAGCATCCAGTACCTTTTCTCATGGAAGTGTTACAAAGAATGTTCAACGGCATTATTGATGCTTGCATTCTTTAACTGACCATTTGTTCAGATAACCCTGTAAGTTCCTATGTACAAAATGTAGCACAAGTTTGTGTATACAGCTTGTCACTTTGGGCACTTTATGTGATGCAAGTTCAATAGAACAGACAGCATGTGCGAACAACTGCTAGCCTCCAAGAGAGACAATTACAGATGCAGAGCAGAAGTCTGTAAGTACCTATCTGTATTAGAAACTATTTTCAAAAAAGGGCAATCAGATGCAGATGGGTGTTCAAGGAGTAGATTGATTTCATGGACTCAACTGTATGTACAGGATTTTCACATTGTTGGACACAGTATGTCTGTGTATCAGGACAGTAGATGCAATGGTCTTGCAGGAGGTATGAATCAGTAATGACAATTGCAAATCATCACAACCGACTACTTTGTGTTAAATTCAAAATTTACTGGATCGTGAAGTTAATTGTTCAGAGTATTTGATTTGAAATTACTGAAAAGTGATTTTCGTCCACTGCATCGATAATCAGGTCATATGGCCTTCAATCTTGTTTGTCCATTTGACAACCTCTACTCGTAGTCTTTCAACGACAAATTTCATTTTATTCAGTCACTGGAAGTCAAAAGCTAGCAAACATGTATAACAAAAATGTATAGAGACAATTTTGGGGAATTTCTCAATCTATTTGAAATCAAAAGATGCATTATGACCTCAAAGGAAGTGAACTAGATAAATAGTGTGAACATAGCAAGTTTTTAGCGTTTGAATTTTTGTTTTCAGTGGTCATCAACTTTCTATGTCTTAATAGTGGAAAGTATTCTTTCACTGTTTGTTTCTCCAAGATAGCCATAGCAATAACAGCTTCAAGAAAGCTTATGAGGATGGGTAGAAGAATTTGCTTCTTTGTGTATTATGCAAAGCTTATTGGTGCAGAGCTACAGATGGCTGTGGAGGGAGCAGCATTGAAAGGAGGTTTGGAGCCTTGGAGGGTGGAAGACAGGATAAAAAGGAGGATTCTGAAGCACTGTGACAGCTTAGATCTTCTTGCAAAATTAGTCCCAGTATATAGTGGGTTTTCTTGTCTTGATTGGTAATTGTTGTATTTGCTTCTGCTGTGCCAGTGACTACACAATTGCAAGCATTGTAACCTAGATAGAAATCTTTTCTATAAGGGGTTGATGCTGAGGTATGCTGACAAAGGCAGGAAGTCTGAGCTGTAGTTAAATGGGCATTTAGAGAGTTCATATATATCTGCATTGAGTGCCAAGATACTCGCTGTGTTTCTCTTTAATCCATGTCCTCGGTGAAGCGTATGAATGAACATTAGAAATCTCAGATGGATGTCCTTGGGTTCAGCAGAACAGGAGAAATGAAGAATAGAATTCAGAAGTTAATAGACATATTTGTAGTCGAAATCTGCACAAAGATCTGCCGTACTCAAGTGGTCCTATTCAACCTGGTAAATATTATTCAGTGTTTCGGTTCAGACATCGAGTTTAAACATCTCTTTGTGATGAAAAGTCTTTGTATACTTGAAATCATTTTACTTTGCTCTATCACGTTTGAAGCAGTAGCAGACAGTCGGTAGAATTGGATATTTAACCTCTGAGATTCTTCACTTGAAGCAAAGGTAGATATGAATTTTCTGTTCCAAGAGTGTTTTCTTTTTCGACCCTTCTTTTGTGTTACAGCATAGACTGTATTTAGCTATTAGTCTGGTTACGGTTGAGAAACAAGAATTGAGAACATAAACAAATTTATAAATTCTTCATGCCAAAAGAACCCTTTTTGTTGCTACAAGATTTCAAACTAAGGGAGCACAATTATAATCTGAAGAACTAGTCATGCACAACAGTCATATTCTGAATTGGCTAAAAACCTTGCTTGGTAATGGGTCAGAGAACATCAAATCTAATTACAAAGAATTCGTTATTTTTCACACTTATCCAGCCATAGGCAGAAATGAATAGCATAGCCTACCATCACATCATTTGAACTGAATATCTAATGTGTGCATAGATCTCAGAAACCCAGCTTCAAAATTGCAGAGTAGAGATTGTACAACAGTGTGGTGGATTCTATGACACACTT
Organism: Sphagnum tenellum; assembly: GCA_963921925.1. Lineage (NCBI taxonomy): Eukaryota > Viridiplantae > Streptophyta > Sphagnopsida > Sphagnales > Sphagnaceae > Sphagnum > Sphagnum tenellum. The sequence continues at coordinate 10,872,805 of OY998143.1, read as the reverse complement.
GTAGACCAAGTTCGAACACATATTTTGAAAGGGTGTTAACACCCATGCACACTCTCAATTTACCACATCAATTACTAATTCCTGCATTTGCTGAATTCCAACTCACATTTCCAAATTTCTTAAGCCTCTTAGATTGGTCAGCAATGGTGTTTTGAAGACTTTCAAGAAGTGGAAAATGAGAATTCTTCTGCAATGGTGGGACGCACTTCAGGCTCGTTGTACTCTCAACTCGGTTGCTTGCTTGCTGCTTGTGACTGAAAGACCCTCTTAAGCCTCTCAATAGCTTGTCACTGCTGGCAATCCCCCTCTTGTTGGTCATCATCCCTTGTCAGCGATGGTGCTGGGCAAATTCTGCACTCCCCCCTCAAGTAGTTTTAGAGATAGGAAAATGAGTAAAACCTTCTACACTGGACCCACTTGATACTGGTTCAGCTCCAACTCAGTTGCTTGTGACTGCAATCCACTCAAGAAGTCATCACTGCTGCAATACTCCTCATGTTGGTCATCATCCATTGCAGCATAGTCGAAGTCATGTGACTTGGACATGAGCCTATTTAGACGATCAGCTTTAACTCTGTCTGATGTTTCCTCTAATGCCAGCAGCTGTAAGACCTGTTCAAGACACGCACACCCCCACCAACATCTCCAGTTTCAAAAACAATAAGCAGAGTGCAAGGTGGCAGTCAGAAGCTTTTTCCAAGGTTTAGCATTCACTGCATGAATTTGAGTAAACTATTGATGGCAGAGAGTATATATGCCAATACCTGACTCATTGAAGGGCGCCAAACAGCTGACTGACGGACACAGAGGGCAGCTACCAACACAGCACGCTGCATCTGATTGGCATCATAGTTTTCCTGCAATTGAGTGTCTGCAAGTGCCTTGACATTTTCTGTTTCGAGATATTGTTTGGCCTGTGTACATTTGATACCATAGGCATCATCAGCTGGTGGAACATTTAGACACACATGGTCACTACCAAAAAAGCCATTGTAAGTGCATCAAGGTTCTGGGGAAGATGAAACACACCCATACAACAAGGTTCTGTCTCTGAGCATCCACAGGTCGGCGACCAGTGACTAGTTCAAGGAGCAGCACACCATAGGAAAAAACATCTGTCTTCTCGTCTACAATTCCATGCATATAATACTCAGGTGCCAAATACCTGGGGTCAACAATCCACAACGATGTGAATTCACTACCACACCTCTCATACTTAAACTTGAAACATGAACAGCACATTCAAGTCAATTTCTAATGTTGTTCAAGGGCAAAAACGACTTCCAAGATCCTGCCAACATTCTTCAAAAACTCCAAGAAACTTAAGGACCTCCTCTGATGCCAGAGCAACAGGACCAGTAACATGGATCCAAACAGCTGGCCTTCACAAGCATTTCTGATGCAAGAACAGATAACATCAAATTTTGCTGTGAGGATGACTGGTTTACCCTATCGTGCCCTCGATAGGAGAAACAGTGTGATGTGTCCATCTGTCTGGAAGCCACTTTGCCAATCCAAAGTCTGCAATCTGGCCAGAGACCACAAAATGATATCAGGAACATGCAAGCTCTTTGATACAAACATTAATGCATGCTCAAATGTATGGCAATGCATCTAAAATTGATCTGTTTTTATTGAAGGAATAAGTTCAACCTGTGGCTCAAAATCAGGGCCCAACAAGATATTTGAAGCCTTGACATCACGATGGATAATGCGCCTTTGGCAGACTTCATGAAGATAATGCAACCCTCTTGCCACCCCAATTGCCACCTTATACCTTATTGCCCACTCCAGTGGTGGCCCTTTGGGACCTGTTATCAAAAAATGCACAGGAAAGCTATAAAATCTGATATCATCAGTCACCTGACAACCCGAAAGCATATAAAAAACTAAGACCTGTAAACACTTGAGACATAAACTTTATTAGAAATAAGTGGATACATATGAACACATACAGGAATCTTCCGGAATAGATAGAGATGCTTGACTCACAGTGAAGGAGGGCTTGGAGGCTTCCATACTGAGAGAATTGGAAAACAAGATGAAGACCATTCTCTATACAGATGCCCAATAGAGTTGCTGTATTTGGATGGTATACATGGCTTATGATCCCAAGCTCAATGAGAAAATCTCTTTCCTTTCCCGCAGCATTCTCCCCACGATTATGTTTCTTTACTGCAATGAGTCGACCACATGGGAGTACTCCCTTGTACACCTTTGCATATCCACCCTTACCGACCACATTCTCTGCAAACATTTCAATATTCTTTCTGGATTACCTGACCGCAAATCAGGGCCACCCACATATATTTTGGATTGTTGGAAAATTTCCTCTCAAAACAATCCAAAGAAACAAATTGCAACTCCGGACCAACATCGAGAGAAGCTTCAATATAGCAATGGGTTACCTGGATCGAAATTGTTTGTGGCAAGTGAGATTTCTTCATGAGTAAATGTCTTCCAGGAGCGTCTTTGATTTCCGGCAGCTGAGAGTAGGGAATGGGCAGCATCTTGTTGACCAAATGAATCTTCCTCAACATCTTCCGGATTGACCAATATCGGGTCGGATATTGTCATCTCTTTCTTGCGATAAGATGATGGGAAAGATTGCCATCTTTTAGTGGCAAATGATCTCCACAACCCTTGTATACAGTGTTTTTGTTGTGGAATCAAGGATGACATGCTACAAAAGCCTGCTCCATCATCAGCGGCAGTTGGTAGAGGAACATTCCCTAGAGTTTCTCTTGTCGTTGGCAAAGCAGTCCAAGCATTTGCCTCAATGTCTACCGCATAGCTTGTGGAAGTAGGAGAGCTTCCAGCTTCAGACTCCGCACTGGAACCTGGCCCTTCGAGAACTGCTCTTGGAGAGCAACACTCTAGCACCCCAACTTTCGAGTCCTGCGATCTTGTGGGAATCTTAACACAGGAAAAATTGTCTTTCGAATACAAAGACTTTCTCGCCACTGAGACTGGATTGTCTACAAGACCTGAATCATGATCACCATCATGGTCGTCATCATCATCTTCCAGGGGAGGAACAGAACACAAGAAATGTTTTTGGAAGGAATGTATAGAGGCAGCTGAAGCACTTCCACATCCCTTGCGCACAGAAATTTCTGCATCTGCCATCCGCATACAAGAGAAAAAAAAAGAGCAAACCTCAGTCAGAGACTGAACAAATGCTCGAAGAATGGCAAGTCAATCCTTTCGAAACCTACTTTGGTCATCCTATCATCCAAACCTGGAAGAGAAGAATGGATACACCTACCTTCACATGTTGGTACCATGGAGACACATCCGACGGAAGAAGACTTTGCACTGCAGGCCTCTTTGCGGAATACCACCTTCTTGTTCTTCACAACCAGTACAGAACATCCCGATGGGGAATGTCTGGAACAGTAGCTCGCGGCAGTTTGCCGCCTGCAGCAGCCAGGATAGAAAAAGAGAATCCAGCGTGAGTGAGCAACCATCCCGCCACAAGAACAATAAGTACCTAGTAGAAGGAATTGCCCCAACGCAGAAATATTCCAAACAAGAGAGAAGAAAACGTACCAGGGTTTCGCAGCAGCTCGAGAAGTGCCTAGGACGAGCGTAGTGGCCTGTAAAGCTCCTACTCCCTCCACCAAGGCTTTCTCCATGCTCTCTCCCACCACGACTGCTACTTTAGCTTTCATCTGCCGCCAAAGCAAAATGCAGCTATTAGTTTATCACAATCCATAGCCTGCTAAACAGCTCTCCTTGCGAAGAAGAAGTACGAAGGAACATGGCGGAGAAAGCTGACCTCAATCTTGTCCCAGCGAGGAAGACATACCTTGTTTGAGCAGACCAGGTCGCGGAAAGGTTCCAGCAATTCAAGGACAGCTAGCTTGGCTTCATCTTTCGCCCTCTCTCTTGCTTCCTCTCCCTTCCCTTCCATTCACACCACACATCTATCCAGTCTCAGAAAGCCAGAACTTTGAGTTCGAAAATTGCTAGAAGGGATTCCCAACACCTTAGGACGTACTGAGGTACCAATCGATTGCATGGAAAGAGAAGAGTTCGCGCTTAGGACATACAACAGGGCCGCTGCTGATGCCGGAAGCAGGCAAGAGAAATGTGCGACAACCAAAAACAAGAAAAGATCAACAGCAGATGTGCCTAGATGAGCAGTGTGTCACAGAATGTGCGTGCCATGAATTGCTTCCCACCTGCAATTGCAGCCTGGTCAATGAAATGGAGAGCAACAACGTGGTCGCCAGCTCGTGCAGTGGTGGTGAACACCCAGTGCAAAAGCTCAGAACTCGCTGAAGGTTGCAACCGCACTCCCACTACAAACTTTTCCTGCGACTTCATCATGCAGTCTTATCTCTCTCAACGCCTTACCCCAGACTTCCCTCACAGAGACGATATCATTAAAACTCCGAATCACCAATTCCCTCCGCACAATTCCATATGCACACCTAATGCACAGCTCATGCACTTTCACGAAACAGGAATCCGCTGATGAATCATCATGCATGCGGCAGAAATCTCAGAGCAAACGGAATTTCTCAATGTCAAAAGACTCATTCATCAGAACAACACAACTCGAGGAACGAGAGCTTCACGTGCTCACATCACAAAAATAACAGTGTTTGTTCTATCTCACTCTCAACTTGAGACACACACTGAAGCTGTACGCACTGTAACAATGACATTACTAAAAATTCTCTCACAACCTTTCAATGATCTCCATGGCCAAATTTCTTCCCAAGAATGCAGGTCCATCATCAATCTGTACAAATCTGTGAACTATACACACACACACACACACACACACACACTCTCCCTCTCTCCCCTCTGTGACCATACCATTACAACCCTAGGCAACGATCACTTCAAAATGAAATGCTGATCCTTCTTCTCTCCACACGACAGATCGTTTTCTCTCTCATTACTCTCTTTCTCCAACACTACAAAGAACCCTGACCCATTTCATCAAAAGAGTTGCAATGTCCGGAATCTATCAACAAGCTTACAATGTCCAAACAACATCAACAGCACATTCTAACCAATGCTTTCAAACATATATGACTTAACCTTAAACATAAAAGGGGGGTGGGGTTCTTGCAATGTCCAACCGTCATCCAAAAGCAAATCCAACCAGCACTTGAAACCTCTTACACCTTCCTCCCCTCTTTTCCCCCACCATTATCAACTACAAAAATCTCATCAATTAATCTTCTGAAAGCTTTAAAAATTACATACACCCAGCAAAAACATTAATCTCGGTAAGCATTAATCTCTCTCTCTCTTCTCTCTCTCTTAAAATAACTCAAAAAACAGATCATTAGCATCATCGCCATCATCATCATCATCCCTTAAAACACAAGACAAGTTTATGCTTGCACCTTATTATTATTAACCCCTTCTCTCCCCCCGTCCCCCCACCCCCCACCCAAAGAACTTAAAAACTAAAAAACCCAGCAATATGTTGTTTGTTGCTGGATCTGTTATCACGATTTTTCTCTTTTTTTTTTCATGTTTTTGTTAGTGCTTAGTGTTCAATGTATTGTTGATATTTAGTGATCATCACATTGTTAGCTAATGTTTTTACATTTATTATATTTTTGTTGTTGTGTGGTTTCATGTTGTGTATGTTCATTGAGTTATTTTTATTATCTAAGAAGGCTCATCATGTTTTTATTGCTATTCAATGTTGGTTGTGTTGTTTGTTGGTATAATATGACTATAATTTTATAATTAATAACATTTTTTTAAAAAATAGACTTAATATAATCAACTAATTTAAATGAGTTAAAAACTGGTTGGGAGAGAATCAATTCAGCATGATGGAAAAAATAAAGAATTTTTTATAGGGTATGAAAAAAAAAATTAATTTACAACCATCTAGATTTAGGGGAAAATATGAAAACAACCACATTTGTGCCCGGATTATAGATGGTGCTGGGGGGAGGGGGAGGGGGGGGGACACTTTTGTACTAACTTTTTTAATTTTTCGGATAGGTTGGAGAAAGCCGTTTCCATTTAATGCTAAATCCCTCCTTGGGAGGCTCGCAGATGATGCAAAATTTTGAAGAAAAAAACAAAAAAACAACAACAACTGCTTCCAAGTTCCTAAAGCATCAAATATATAATTTTATCTACTACCTCTCAACAGCCCCAAAGAATTGGTAAAACACACCCAAAAAAAAACCAAGAAAAAAACAAAAAACAAAAACAAATTTAAAAAACACTTGAGGAAAATATTGATGATTTCATCTTGAATGACGTAAAGCGACATAAATTCAAGCATAGGATTCATTTCCCTTTGTTGTTGTGGTTTTGCGTGTTTCGGTATGTGAATAGGTAGGTGTTTCTGTGTGTGCATTAAATTGGCTACAACGTGCGAGCGGGGTATTGAAGGACACAAAGAAAAGGAGAAGGGAGAGGGGGGGGGGGAGGAAACCAGGGGTGCCCCCTAAAAAAAGCCGGTGATTTATATTAAATGCAATTGCATGGATCCAAGAAATGAAAGCCCACTATCACACCCCCATTTATGGGTTGCCTGCCTTTTTGTTCCCCTAATTAGGGTTTGGATTTATCACAGCCCTAGTTATGATTAGTGAACACTAAGCAAGGAAGGAGATGAAAGTGGAGGGAGGGGGTGGTGGGGGAGAGGGTTTTAGGGGACACAAACTCTGCCTCATTCATAGGCTATTATAACAATTTCCCCCAAACCAAAAGAAAAAAAAAGACAAGTGTAAGTACCAAAGTACCTTGTAGTGCATGCTTTTACCGTTGGACAAGTCTATTAAAAAATTAGCTACATATTTAGATTACAATATGGGTCCACCACCACAATCACATAGTGCAATCGTGCTCTACATATTACCTATATTTATTTTTTTAATTCTCCCTTTCCTATGCATGATTTGGTGCTAGTAGAGATATGGCATTGGACCTAAATCCCCCCCCCCCCTTTCTTTTCTATTTGCTTGATTTGGTTTCTTTGGCCCTTTATTGGGGACCCAACAAACTCCCTTTGATAAATTTTTTTTTTTTAAATCTTGTAAAGTGTTAGTTGGAAGTTGGGTTTTATAGGAGATAGTAAGTGACCTTTGTTTGGTTTTTTTTTTTTTTTTTTTTTTTTGGGTGAACGAATCCCTCCTCTATCTATGTGTGCTTTTGGTTAAATTTTCATCTACATTTCACTCACCTGTAGTTGTGTTGTGTGGGCTTTTGTGCACTGTTTGTTTGTGGATTTGGTGGATGGAACTCATCATGGGTGTTTTCTGACATCTGCAAAAATCCAGCAACATGAGAGCATGAGAGAAAAGCAATCTCAAACAACTGGCTACTAAACCCACCTCTCTCAACTTCCACCCTCCCATTGCACACACACACACCTCTGGCCCATTACCACTTCAGAGTTCTTACAGGTTTTGTGTAGGTGGGTACATAGGCTGAAGGATGAGTTCTGCAGATTTACTGAGCAAATGGTACTCCATACACCAACAAAACAAATCATATCATGCTTTGGAGAGGGGGGGTCTACATAAAGATTGTCCCTATTATCAACAACTAGGTGAACTGTAACTGCCCTAAACTTGATTTGCAAACCTTAATTAGCCTTTCTATTCTAAGTATAGCTACAAAACTCAGCTTCCAGGAGCATTCACACCTAATGTTAAGTCAGTGTTAAGTGAAAATCTAGGTGGCATCTTAGGTGGCAATCGATGTTAAATGGGTGACTGTTTAATATTAAGTGAATTGTTAACTTAACATAAAATCTTGATGATAAAATAGGTTTAGGTCCTAAATGACTAGCTTCATGTTGAGGGACTTAATACTCGAGTCCTTAACACCAAGTGTGGACGCACCTTTACTCAAACTTTTTAGTAAAACTTTTCAACTCAAAATCTTATAATTCATAAGAAGCTCTAAATAACATATATGTATATACAATATTTTATTCCACGCATAAGGATAATTCAGTAAACAATAGAAACAAGTTTAATTCCATGCCATGAATGAAATTTGCAAAAGTTAAAGTGATATAAGTGTAAATAATTTTTCCTGTCCCACATTCTACTAAATTTAATTAAGAACTTAATTTAACACTGCAAATTGTGCATGCACCCAATTTTCTGAGCTTTGTTTTGTTGATCACTCTATATTTACTACACCTGTACTGGTCCCCCCCCCCCCCCCCCAAAAAAAAAAAAAAAAGAATTCTTGTCGTGCAATTGAAAATGAAAATGCACAACATTTTTTTGGAGCAATTTTGGAACCCTTTATCGAATAGGTGATTTTTTTTGTTAAATTATTAAATTCATATCATTTCCAAATTTTTATTTGAATAAAAAATTCCATGCACCAACTTTGTTTCTTGAGAGTTGAAACAGCCTTTCAGCAATGGCAAACAGAATTTTTTATTATTTTTATTTTATTTTTAATTAGTTTATTATAGAGTAACTTATCTCCTTACAAGGCAATATAGTACATAGTGCAGGATATTTTGGAATATTAAGCTCTAGGCAAAACTTCTTCTGGCCAAAGTACTCTGTTTTCTTTTACTCCCATTTACTGACTTCGCTCTTCCACTCAACTTTGTATTCCAACTGACATTTCAGGTAATCAGGTTTTTGCCTGACAATTGTTTTTTTTAGCCTAGTAAATTGGGATTAAATGAAATCGAAAGGACGTGAGCTGCTTAGGGCTGGTTTTTTTCTTTTTGCCATATTAATTAGTTTCAGGGGTGTTTTTTTTTTTGTTTTCGCCATTTTGTCAAGTAGCTAGACTGGCAAGCTCCCACAAGAGGCATGAGCCAAACTTCGCTAGAGGTCAGACAGTAAAGTAGATTTGTGTTTTTTTTTTTTTTTTTTTTTTTAAGGAATCCTGACTAGTTCTGGCAACCTCTAGGAACTCATTGTCTAAATATGGCAACATGCGACAATTTTTCATTAGAAAATGGCGAATTTTTTCTCTTTTTTTCCCACAAAAAAAAGCCTTTATAGTATTCGCACTCGATTTCTTTTTCTTTTTTCTTTTGCCACAATGTGACAATTCTGCCCAAAAAACCAACCCCAATGAGTTTGGAATAGGCCTATTTGTTTACTATTTACTTTACGGAAATGCACGTCCAACATCGCCACATCTCATATATTTCATTTCTTTTAATTAATTTTTTGGAATAAAATAGATAGATGAGCAAATTTCAAGCAGTTTTGATTATTGCAAAACATTGAGTTTGTCAAAAAAAAATTTGGAGTAGAATTCTCATCATCTTCCTTTGCTCAAGTCGTGAACAAGTTTTGGTAATTTTTCCCACTTTGATGACATTTTTGCCCCCGGAAAACCCCCCCCAAAAACACACAATTTGTGTTTCAGGTGCCCATAATCCACACGGACGGCAATAGGTCAGTACCCGCCCCCCCCCCCCCACCCCTCCCCACCCTCTACTTACCCGTCCACAAAATCCTCTGAACACCCAGAGGTCCTGACTTCTGAACCCAACAGATGTTCCAACAACGACGATCATTTGCCCCCAAACGACATCCGGGAACTGCCAAATATTTAGTTGACATTCACAAAAAGCTCACAAAAGTTGTTAGTTTGTTTGTTACCTGCCAAAGCATAGGGCAGGGCTCGGGTGCCTTGGATGACCTCTGGACGATAACATTCGCATGCCTCGAATGATGCCACATAGATCTACTCTGGTGATCATGTCCCTATAGCCCATGATTTAAATCAGTTGTCTTGGAAGCAGGGTATCTCAGGGCTTTTTTTTTCAAATTTTTTATATATAAATTTGGCAATTTGTTTTCCAAAAAACAAAGCAAAAATACTTCAATTTACAATACAAAAACACATAGGATTTATCACAATTATTTATGGAATTTTATTTTTCTTTGAAAAAATCACTAGTATTCATCATTAATACTGAATTTATCATTTTTCATGACTTTATCTACAATTTGAATAGAGTCATTCTATATTTGCTTTTCCGTCATATGGGATTTGTTATATATTTTTGTTGTTCTAATATTATAATGTCCAACATAAACCTATTGTATTGGTATTTTCCAAAGCAGGTCAATTAGAAAAGCAATTCAAAAATTGTGAGTCCAAATAGTTTTTCCTACCAAAAAGTTTGAAAAATTGGCTCTGTTTTCAAACAAGAATAGTTTATTTCACCATTGGCTCGAAATAATATCACGTAACAAATGTTTTGTACACTCAAATTACAAAAATGCGTGACGAAGTAAAATATTTGCAGATTTATTTCACAGAGCTCGTAGTTTATTGTGAGGAGGTCCCATCAATGGTTGTTTTGTCTAGTATCACTATCATTAATTTAGGTCTTGTGGTCTTAGTTTTATGTAAGCCATAATTTATAATAGGTTATCCATGATGTTTTGTAAGTCCAAATAGTTTTCCTCAACTTTAAGAAGGCTCAAAATCCAAAAATCTATTATCAACAACCCCCCTAATTGTTTTTTCCTTGGCTAAGTTAGCACTTCCTATTGGGCTTTCTTCTTATTTCCGAGAGAAAACTAGCCACTATTGCTGGTACCCTTCCATTTTTCATTTCTACTTTCTCATCTCGACTTTGAGGTTACCATCAAGGCTTTAAGTCAGGCTTAACCTAAATAAAACTCTACCTAATAGGCCAAGCCAAAAGGAAGAAAATCAAATTTATTGAATATCTTATTAATTGCAATTCAAAATAGACCTATAATTATTGCTAACAATATGGCAGCAATTTAATAATATAAAAAATCCATTGATCTAGTGGGCTTAATTTACTTGTCAATATGCAAAAAGTTATAAACTGTCCGATAAATTAAGTAACTTGAAACTTCCATTTGCTTATTTTCAAAATCCTCAAAGTTACATGATAGCGCACATAATCTTCATGCCTCATGCCATGACCTTGTTAACTATTATCATATGGTAAACCTTGAACACTAATCTATAACATGCTTAAATTACATATGTCACTTTCACATGGCGTATTACTCTTGTTTCAACCAAGCTTTGAAACTTTTTTTTTTTTGGAGGATGGATGGGGCGACATTTCAGGTGAAATCTAATGGGAATTCAACTCGCCATTCACTCATGAGATCTAAGCGATCCAAGGGGTACTAGTCATCCGAGGCCCCTCCCTTCTTGAAAATCCATATATTTTGAAAAGTTTTCTTTCTCAATCCTTCAATCCTTAAGGATTGAGAAGTTTTTTTTAAAAAAGCAAGCCTGGGTAGGGCCTTCAATGCTTAATTAAGCCTACCAAGGGGCATTTTCAAATTTCTCTAATAAAAAAAGTCCCCAGTTAGGATTGCTTTGAGTTATTTTTTTGTGCTATGGACAAAGCTGCAAGTCAAACAATCAAGTGTAACAAGTTTATCTGTCTATGCATGTAGCTTGATAACTATAAGCAAACTAAACATAATGCATCATGCATCTTGTGGAGAAATCCATGACAAATGCTTGACATAATTGCATTTGTACTACATGATCAATATAACTTTTCTATCAACCGTGAAAATTATATATATAAAACAAGATAAAGAAGCTTCCTTTTTATAAGGAACAACAATAACTAACATTTTTTTAAAGGATCGATAGATCACAAAAAATTGCTTTTGTAACGATTGAATTAACTCGAGAGCAAAACCAGTGGCTACTTTGAAAAAAAATCCATAAACAATCATTTGGTTGGGGATCTTGGTGGGAAGGGGCAACTCATTAGTTTTAAGAGTGTGCAATTCTTTTAGACCCAATAAATAAATAAATAAATGTAGACTTTCAATTCTTGAGGGATGTGTTCATCCTAAATGCCTTTGGAAAAAAAAAACGTTTTGTGAAGGAATTAGGTTTTTCTGCTGGATTGAAGGACAAGGCCCTATTAAGGTACATTCACACCTAATGTTAAGTCAGTGTTAAGTGAAAATCTAGGTGGCATTTTAGGTGTCAGTCAATGTTAAATAGGTGATTGTTTAATATTAAGTTCACAATAACTAAGCGGAAAATCTTCATGATAAATAGGTTTAGGTCCTAAATGACTAGCTTTGTCATTAGGGGCTTGATAGTAGAGTCCTTAACACCAAGTATGAATGCATCTTTAGTGCATTAAGTTTGTAGGTAATAACTAATAACCAATGTTCTTCAGTTCTTGGCTTTGGGCATGTGAGAACCGGCAGTTCTGATTCTTGGGTTACCTGGTCAGCTGATCGAAAATTTTGCAAAACATTTTTTAAACTGGTGCCAAATCCAAGAACCTAACTCCAACTAGGACCAGCCCTAAACAGATTTTATCCAGGGTTGAAATTTTCAAAAATTATTTTTTCCAAATCAAAAAATATTGTGAATGATAGAAGTGAATATTTAGAAATATTTCATTTGTTGAAATGAATTTTTCAAAATAAATTAATTATTCAATGGACATGTGTTGAAATGGCCAAGGTATAAGTTGTCACTTTTTATTGGTTGTGTAGTGTTGGTAACTGAAAGAAAATCAGCCTCAGGCTATTGCATAAGGTAAATAGAGAACCAGATTCAGTTTGGAACCAGACCCATCAAAGAAATGTTTTTTTTTTTCAATGGAGAACTGGGAGTCTTAGAATATGAAGAATTGGGTCCACAACAGGACCAGAGGATCTCGCAAAACAAAACAAAAAAATCTTGGAGCTACATTCAAGGGTTCTCCCAAATTAAACAAAGTTGGAACTGGGATTTGAAGGTTCTGTTCAATAGTAAGAACTCAACAACACGGCTAATAATCCTACCAACAAGAACAACAAACATTCAGTTTTTAAATCTAACCCCTAAACCCTAATTTCATAACAAGAGATAACAAGCCAGATTGGTGAATGCAAAAAAAACTTGTACATAGATATTTTTGTATCTAGTAGTAGCTCTCGGTTTTCTTTTAGTCTCTATATTTCACAAGTTTCTCAAGCTACTAGAAAGGAAATCCACCACTTCATCACAACATGTAATTGAAAACTACCCATAAAAACTCCACAATCCTTGTGTTTCAGGAGATGAATGAACCTCCACCAAAGTGACTCCCCAATTGGATGAGAATTTTTTTGTTTCATTTATGAAGAAGAGATTGGATTACGAATCCTAAACTTGGGGGCTTTGTAGAGTTAATAGCTCTACAAGAAAGAGACCCCCTCTCAATAGGTAACAAATTTACAAACTCTTGAACAGAAATGCAAGTTACTAAGTATGTAATCTGCAAACAACATTCAATGAAAGCTCTTTATTTCTTTTTCATTAACGTTCCCAACCCCAAAAATTGAATATGTCATGATCAATCAAATCATTTACAGAGCTAAATCCTAATTAATTCAATAATTAACTAAGATAAACCCTAATTAACTCAATAAACTAAAAAAAAATTCCTAACTAATTAGATTAATTTAGCAACCTAAGTACTAATTTATTATTACAAAACTAATTACGATAAACCCTATCCACTAATAAATTTCCTAAACTTCATTCATTAAGGTAAGTAATGAAAACTCCCCCTTCCCCTCCCCCTTCCCCTTCCCCTCCCCACCCCAAGTTCAGGCACTATTAGAGGATTGTCAGTTTCACCACATGCGATCCTGGCGTCACCCATTACGTCACCTGACTAACTTACCCCTTTAGTATGGGCATAAATCTTTCCAGCTATTTTGGCCGGGAGCTGCCATTTTTGTTTGTCTGCTGCGCAATAAAGCGCCAAACAAGCGGCGGTTTCTGCAGGCGAAGCTAAAATGCCAACAAGATAGCGGTTGTGTCCAAAAGTAGCTAGCCAAGCCTAGTCTAACTGAACAGGTTTATCATAGGTATAGGCCTCTTTGGTGAAAATTCTCATTCACGTACCCATAAAATTTACCACTCGAAAATAGCCACTACCGGAATCAGACTATTTACTATTTACCTACCTACTAAGTTTTTAAACTATTTACCTACCTACTAAGTTTTTAAACTATTTCCCTACCTACTAAGTTTTTTAACTATTTACCTACCTGCTTAGTTTTTTAACTATTTACCTACCTGCTTAGTTTTTTAACTATTTACCTACCTGCTTAGTTATTAAACTATTTACCTACCTGCTTAGTTTTTAAACTATTTACCTACCTGCTTAGTTTTTTAACTATTTACCTACCTGCTTAGTTTTTAAACTATTTACCTACCTGCTTAGTTTTTTAACTATTTACCTACCTGCTTAGTTTTTTTACTCCACCAAGACTATTGACATAATTACACAGAGGAGGGGTAATTTGGTACCTCTTGTTACTAGGTACCTCCTACATACCCTCTAGGGATCCGGGGTGGCGGCATCCAGACCGTTACATGCGTCGGTTGTCGTGTCGCCGTCCAACGGTAGCATTCCCGGTTATTTAGGGTTTTTGGGGAACGTGAGATTTTGGGCATTGGCTGGATTGGTATAAGCAATTAAGGGGGGATTTTGAGTGTTTCTGGGGCTAACTAGGGCTTTTAACCGTAGCTAACAATAGTGGGGGTGGTGTCAAATTTAGCGGATTCTGCTCTCTCCCCCCCCCCAACCTCACCCCCCCATGTGACCGCACCTGGCTGCAGCGCTAGATGCTAAAACTAGACCACCCGGCCGTTTGTTTGTCTTTTAGCACCCATCGTTTCAGCGCCCGGTACTCTTTTGTGTAACAGGCAGCCACCGGCCACACTTTGGGTGGCTGTCAGGGCGGCCCGGCCATTGGCCGGGCGTCACCCCACCTGCAGCAGGGTTTTCCGTTTCCCAATTTTGTGATGTAGCCAAACTGGCGATCATACACTAGTAGAATTTAGCAAATTTTGGCTATAGATCCCAATCAAAGTACAAGAATGTAAAAGAATTTAGGCAATAATTCAAAATATTAGTGGTAGTGATAATTGCATCAATGACCTAAAAGAAGAATTTTTTTTTAATTAATTATATGAAGCATTTGCCTTCAGTTTAATGGATTTTGGAATGTTTATGTTTCTAGAAATTTGAGAAAGGATTTGAATTTTGTAGTGTGTTTATTGTGATTTTGAGAGAAAATGGAGAAAAAAAATTTAATATCAATTTTCTGCCAAACACTTTTATTTTTCACTTGGTCAATATAAATTAATCATGATATAAAGGTTTTTTTTTTTTTTTAATGTCAAATGCAAAACACTTCTTGCACATTCAAGGAGCACATGATAATCATGTTTGGGCTCATGTCATAAGGTGACAACTAACAACAAGCAAAATGTGTTTCTTCTCTACACCTCACATTCTGATGACAATGAGTCGAGTACTCACACATAGGTGACTAACTTTGTCATGCTCTTCTCCTCTTATAACAAGCCAAGTCTCACCTCTTGGCAGTTCCTTGGCTCAGGCTACATTGGGTTGGCAATTCATTTGAGTCTTGTAGTAATGTAATGGGTTGCAACTTTCAATACATTGGTTACACCATAATTCAATTCGAACCAAGGTAACAACAACAAGCTTTGAAGGTTGCATGGTAGTGTGGGTTATGATCAATGTTGAGTGGGTATCATAAATGAATTGAAAACTAATCAAGAAAGTCATTGGATAATTGTCATAAAGTTTCACTGAGGTGAGGACTAACCCTTGAGACCTTGCTCGTTTATTTAAACTTCAAATGAATGATACCCTAACATGGTATTTAAATTAAAACAAAGTATGATTTTTAGCTAGTTATCATGAATTTTCAAAAGAAAAAAATGTAAGGTTTCAAGTTTGAGATAGTGCTTTCACAACCATTGAGTTCAAAAACTTCTTTCATTCTTATGCCTCTCCAAAAACAAAATAAAAGAGTTGGGCCCCACTTTGTTAATCACTTTTTTTTAGTGGGTTAAAAGTTAAAGCTTTTGTGATGCATTGAGTGCAAGTGTGTTTTTTTTTTTTTTGGGTGGCTTGTAAGTTGAGATTTTTTTTAGCTTATTCAATTCCTCTTGCAGTGTTTTTATTCAACTTGTTTTCTAGTTCCTTTTGTGTTGTTGCTTGGTTATCGTTCAATTGTTGCTCAATTTCTTTTGTTGTTATTTGGCTCTTCTCTTATTGTTGTTCAATTTTCTTCTTTTTTCTTTTTTTTTTCATTGTTGTTTGGCTTTTCTCATTGCATTGGTCAATGTTTTTTTGTTGTTGTTTTATTTATTTTTATTTATTTTTAACTTTTTTCTTATTGTTGCTTATTTCTTTTTGTTGTTCCTTTCGTTGTTACATGGCTCCTCTAAATTTAAGTGCCTTTTTCACTTGTCTTTCATATGTGTTGTTTAGCTTCTCTTTCATTATTAGTTGTATCCTCTTGTTGTTCAACTCCACTTATCGATGCTTATTGAGTTGGTATTTTTTCTCATCGACTTTGTGCAAGTTTGGGATTAAGGAACTTGCATCCACCATTGAGTTTTTTTTTAGGTCTAACTTTCAAACTATCCTTGTAATTTTTATTTTTATCTTGGATATTAATGTTTATCTTTCCATTTATTTTGAATCATTTCAGCGATTTTGTCTGTCTACCCCCCCTCCCAAGGGGGAGATAAGGTTTTTTAATGTTCCAAGTTCAATCTTTGTTCGTTATTAAATTTAACAACATTCTAACAACAAAAATATGTTTGTTATTTACAATATTCAATTTTTTTTTCCATAGCATTACACATCATTTTGCATATTCATCTTTTACATGCTAAGAAAAAGGCTCCATGAGTTTGTAAGTGCATGAAATCGATAGCCTAACTATTATCACGAAAAAAAGGTTATTGGGTAGAAATTAAATAAAAACAATAAAATAACATCTTTGATTTAAATTGCGTTCCCTTCACAAAACCAAAATTGCAAATGGAGGGTTAGAATTTTTAAACAATGCCTTTGTTACCAAAAATGCATCACCAGCTTGTTGCCTTCATCATTTACAATTTTTTTCTTATTCATTATTTTCGTGTTGCAATTATTTTCATGTTATAGTTACCTTCCTACTATAATTACCTGTATATTGTAACTACCATTTAGTGATCAATTTACAGCAACCATTTTAAGAAATAAAAGATGAATAAAAACAAACTAAATTAATTAACACCTTACTATACATCAAACAAATATTAAATATTCTCTTTTACATCCAAAAAATCAAGGTAACACACAAAAGAAAAGTTGTGACACAACTTTCAACCAAAATCCATTGCATTTATTCATACAAGTACAACTTTTTTTCTCACTTCACACACACAAATCTTTTTAGAATCACACACATAAAATGATAGAATGAAAAGGAATAAGAATGAGAAAGAATGAGAAAATGAACCCAATATATAACAAAGAACCAAAAGTGGTTCCCCACCACATAAGGGTTTCCCTTATCTTCCTAATTTTTTTCACCATATCCTCGTGTCCTTCACAAATCCTAATTAGTGTCAAACTACATTATCTTCTAAAAACTAAGTATTTTAATGACTTCATCCCATCTATTTACGAAGGAAAGTAATTTATTTATTTATTAGTTATGAAATCCACCAAACCAGGATGCTTCAAATCATTTTCTTGGTATCTTTGGAAAGCTTTCAATGAAGAGGGGAGCATGGGCTTGTGGTTCCATGATGTTTGGACTTGTGGTGCAAAACTTTTGATTGATTTTTAAGTGATTTATGTTGCTGAAAATTCAAATACATTCCAAGAAACCAAGTTTTGGAAGGAAGAATCAATTGATGACATGATAACACTTGAATGTCTACCATTCAATTTAAGTAGAAGGCAGTCTACCATTCAATTCAAGTAGAAGGCATTGATTGAAAATTCAGCAATAACCCAAAATATTTTTAAAAATTAGATTTCAATTTTAAATTTTAAACATGTGTCATTCAAATTATTGAAATCACATGACATTGATCACAAATGTCATGAAAACAAAAATTTAGAAATTGAGTAAATGTTTTCCTTTCATATTTGATTCTTATAAAATGGGATATAAATATACCTTGCAAAATAATGTCATATGTTGTGTCCACCCTACATTATAACAAGTTCACACTTGGGCCAACAGCATAGGTCACAAGTGTGAAGGCTTACCATTCAATTCAAGCATGATTTCCTTTCATATTTAGTTCTTCAAAAATTTGATACATCCATTGCAAAACAATGTTCACATGTTGAGTTTCCCTATTTTGTAATGGGTTCACATTTGGGCCAACAGCACAAGCCACATTAATAGTAAATAAAGGATGATAAATATGAACCTACCACTAGTAACCAAATGGTTATTATAAGGGTTTTTAGGCTAACTAATCTAGGAAGATTACCCATTAAATTTTTTTTTATTATTATTATTAATTTAAGAATTAAATTTTAATTTTTTTGCGCTAAAAATAAATTCACTAACGATATTATCATCAAGTAACATTTCCATTTTAAAATTAACTTTTGATTATTTTGTTATGTGACAATAATTATCGTCAATTAACAAAGTTATTTTGACCTTATAAATGTTGGTACATGCTTTGAATTGTATTATAGGTTTTACATAGTTAAATCAATTTGCAAGTAAAAAATCAAACCCACACTTTGATAGAACAATATCTTGTTTTGGTTTCTTCACTTTTGTGGGTAACATTTCTGAAAATTTGTTAAAAAATAGAACAATTAAATGAAAATGAAAACATAATTTCAACTAAAAATGAAACATGTGAAGTTTTTCTCAATGATGTTCTTATGGAAGAAATGTTTGAAGATTATTTACATTTAAAGTTATAAAGTTCTTAAAAATGAAACTAAACTTTCAAAAGTTACATGCTCAAAACATTAAATGGAGACCTCATGGCATGATTGCATTTTGATGGGTTTTTTTTAATGGTAACAATAATAGAGAAGTTGATTATAACAATTCTAAAATCATGCATTTTATTCTTTGTTATAACAATCTTGTCAATGCATTTTGTTTCAAAACTCAAACAAGAAAAGGCTTAATTTCATATTACAAAATAATTGGTATAACAACTTTCCACAAACATGTGAATGCAAACCATGCCATAGTTGCAAAAACAATTGAAGGTGAGATCAATAGTCCATTAAGAAAAACTATTTAGAACCAACCAACAAAGAAAAGGCCTAACCTATTTGGCAAACAAATTTCCAAAAAAAATTGTTATAAAAAATCCTTAGAAAATGATGATGTATAGCAATAACATTTTACAAAATTTAGGCCTTTAGATTGTCAAAAATCAATTGCCAATGTAGTTTGTGGAAAGTATTTCATTGAATGTTTAACCTTACATTTATGTCGTTGAATGGTCTTTTTTTCAAGAATTTCTTTTTCTCAAAAGATGTTGTTTAATGGAGAAAAAAAAAACAAGAATGTATTTTGCCAAAATTAATATAATGTTACACTACAACAAGTTTTGATTTATGGATGTTTCAAGGTGCACATGACATTTTACTCTTGTGATCATTTTGTAAGGGTTAATTAGTAGTCAAAGCATGTCATTGTTAGTTTGTTTAAGACAATAAAAAGAAATAAGAAATTGATAAAATTGTTGGATGAATTTGGGTTGATGAAGAAAATTCTTACTTGTGTAAAAGATGAAGTGTCAAATTTGAATGTTATGGCAACTACTTTAAAATTTATTGTGAGTTGTAAATGTTTAGGTTGGAGGAAAACTTTCAAGGTTTTTGTTTAAGTTATTTTTTCCTTAAAGTTTGCCAATATGTGACAATAGATGAAAAAATGTGTCAAAATTTCAAGTATGTTTCTTTTAAATTCATTTAATCAAATTTGTATAAATGTATAATTTACCCTAATCTTTTGGAAAAAAAAATTGGAACAAGGCTTATGAGGATTCTAATATTTGTGGAAAAAAAAACAATATAGTTTAAATAATATAATTTTTTTCACTTAATTTTTTTTTAATAATCATTTGTAGATTTGTATTTGAATATAGATTACTAAGATTTTAGATTTTAGGTTTTCTATTTGAACCACATATTGAAAAAAAAAAAAAATTTGCATGTTTGCCGCCAAAGTGATTATGTTCCAAAAAGTTATGCAGTTTCAAAATGTTATTAACCTTATTATAGCAAATAAACTTCTATTAGAATCAATGGAATAGTGTGTCCTCCTTTTACATGACACAATTCTTTAATAATTGTCAATTATTTTTCCCTAATTATGTTTGTGTTTTGAATCAATTGCAAGGCCACTATATGTTAATTGATGCATTGCATTTTGCAATAACAATGTGTTTGAAATTTAAAAAAGATTCCCAACAACCCTTATTTATTTGATAGATGATGATTTTAAAATTGTTGTTGAATTGTCTTTGCCAACTCTAACACGAAAAAAGAGATTTTAGGGTGTTGGATTCTTTCCTCTCCATTCTATGGAAATATGATGACAAAAAAACACATTACATGTTGTTGATGATAGACTCTAGGTTTAAAAGTTTTTCCCTATTAATGTTGTGTTATATTAGTCATGAAGATGTGGTTATTGTTGAGGAATATGATAAAAATATCCTTATATCCCATGCTTTTCAAATGCCATAATCATTTATATCATGCGTCAATATATGAAATTCATCATGCATATTCAACGGTTGAAGAAGATTGCAATTAAAATACTTTTGAACAAATTGCCAACACCAATGAACCACTGAAAGAACTTGTGAGGAGAAAATTACAAAATTTCAACAGATACCAAGTGGACATAAAAAATATCAAATGTTTTTTCAGTGTTGGGAGAAGCACAAATCCATTTTTCACATTGTTGGTTTTTTGGCCCACCAAATAATAGGCATTTTAGGATCTCAAATTAAGAATTAAAAAAAAAAAATACAACATACAAACAAATGTAAGATAATGTCACTCACAAATGGCTAATTTGAAGAAATTGATATTTATGAGCAAAAATTGGATTAATGTTCAAGAGTTTGTTGCAAAATCACCTTTTAAATTGGTGTGTTTAATTATATTTCTATCTTTTCTTCATTTTTAAAAATAAAATAAAATAATTTTGTTAGAAATAATCGACTTATAATCATTGCCTTTGAAAACAAATTGGTCTTAAATTTGTGAGAACCACCACTCAGAGAACCAATTGAATATTTTTTTCAAATTTTTGATACCTTGGTCAAATCTTTTTTATGGCGATTGTTTTTGAAAACCAATTCCATTTTTTAAATGTTATGTGAGAACCAAAATTAATAGTTCTCACAAAAGGTGAAAACTACCAAACATTAATATAATCCTAACAATGTTGGTATTTCATAATCTTGTTATATGGTCCTTACGTGATTTCTAGTTAATACAAAAATTGGAAGGTGAAAATTTATTTGAAACAAAATGAACAAAATAATGGGCAAAACTCTAAACACTAACATGTGACCAAATGTTTTCCCCAATTTAGTAGAAGATTAAAAATACTTAAGCTTGTAAGGGTATTGTTCCATTTATAGCCCATAATATATGTACTTGCAACTTCTTGATGATTATAGAACATAAATTGTTATAGAGTTTTCATAATGAGATGAAAATAATGTACATTTATTATAAATCTAAAACACAAGAAATATATTTGCTATGAAATCATTTTCCATTCTAAATGATATTTACATTGAATTTTTGGAAATTAGAAATTAACAATGTATTAAAAAGAAAATTCAAATAATTATGTTCCAATTTAAGTTTCTTAATTTGTACAAGTTTATTTTATTTTGTTTTATTGGTTTGTTATTATTAATTTTTGTTAATTTCCTCATGTGTTCATTCGTAGCCAATGTTGAATCATACTATTGTAAACCTTGTAACCAAACGTATACAAAGATAAAAGCATAATCATTCATTCCTACATACAAAAATAAATAAATGTAGCCATACTTTTACCCAAGTCAAAAGGATGGATGAAAGCATAATGGAGAAATACCTATGTAGGTAAATTTCAAATGGTTTTCTTTTGTTATCCACAAAATATGCATTTGTTTGTATGTTGGGAAATAGAATTGTAAAACTTATAACTAAACTTGTGTTTTTGGTTTCCCCACAATTTTGTTTCCCACAAAAAAAATTAGGAATTAAAAATACATGAGTTTCTAGATTCATTTCTACAAACCACAAACCACTTTCAAAAGCAGAAGTGTAAAACTTGTGACCAACATTGTACAAAAATATAGGCATACTCATTCATATATACACAACAAAAGTGTTTTTTTTATCCATAGTCCAAAGGTTTGCTTGAAAAGATAATGAAGAAACACCAACATAGGTAATTCTAAATTGGTTCTTTCCTGGGTAGAAGAATAATCCAAAAAAATTGAACGAGAAATTTTCAAGTTGTCAAATTTGGAAAAAAAATCGTTCTTTCTCAACTGAAATCCACACAACACACAATTTTTACAGGATAGCTTACCAAAGTGAAATCCAACATCAACTCAGCTGGGGATCATCCACAAGTGAGTCAGCATGGACGGTCTTCCAATGGATGGTGTGCTTCTGGTGGCTGTTGGTTCAATCTCGCTGTAAGGAGTCCCTCCCTGTCATAGTTAGGAACAAAACAAAAGCACCTTGATTGTATACATACTTATATCATAGTTGTAGCAAAAACTGTGTCCATTGTCAGAATCATAGCCATTTTCAAAGACATCCATTTCATTCAGGCATTTGTCAGAAGCACAGAAACTGACCTCAGTTTTTCTAAATAGCACCAATTCACTCAAGAATACATGTGATTCTGCAATCCCGTATCACTCATTATGGGCTGAGACTGTTAACTGTCCCAGCTTTTGCATTAGTTCTCTCCAGAAGCCTTAGTTACTAATGAACAGTTGATTAGACCAAGAAGCTTTTGAATGATGAATATGCAGTCTATCTGTGTCAACAAAATTGGACCGTCTGAACTCATCAGCTGGTAATAGCAGGGATTTACTCCTGGCAGCACAGTTTGCTTACTAATCAGAGTGTCCCCATCCATTAACTGGCCTCATTGTTACTGGGCAACAGCAATGCCAGTCGTGGCTTGAATCTAGCAATTCGCCGCATGCGCTCCTCCCGTGACCTGCATATCAAGCACTGGTCTCACTTCTGAAAAATGGTTCATGCACATAGTCATCTATTTAACTGCTTTCTCTTGGTCAGCCAGTCAAAATTGTGTCAGCATGAAGAAAAAGCTCATGCATTGACGTGTCACTGCTTGTGATGCTAATTCAAGAAGGTATTTAGGCCAGATGCTTTACAGAAAAGGCCTGCATGGATTGGGCAGCTCACCTCTTCCGCACATTTCGGAAATGGTGGATGTGTGACTGAAGCAATTCATCAGCAGTAGGTGAATCTGGAAGCTTGTCCACCTGCTCGCAACATGATTTATTACATAAGCTGCCTATTTTTGCTCATAAATCATTCTTCGGTTTTGTGCTGACACTTTTCTAGGTTCATTCACCCTACAAAGAGCTGCCAGAGATTTTCTCTCAAGCACCAAATAGAGCAAAATGTAACCAACAGAACTAAATACTAGTCCACCTACACACCTCAGGAGAAGATAGGTCCTCATCCCTCTTCTTGCCATTCTCCAAGACTTGACCTTCAGCTTTATCTGCCTCTGCGACAGTCAGTGGTTTTGGAAGAGGAATGACACAGTCCCGCAGACCTGACTGCCATTCCCAAAAAAAATAATATAAATTAATGCTTACGGCCACCACAAACTCAAGCTACCAGCAAGCAGCATAGAGCAATTTTCCACAGATATCAGTCACCCTTGTACGAGCAGTGCTCAAAAGATTTCCTTGGTAAACCATTCCAATTAGATCTGAAACAATATGCTGTATTCAACCTGGTCTTTTCTTGGCACATCATTCCGCACCCAGCGGCGGCAGAGAGCATACAAGGATGTGTCATCAGTCTCAGACAACAATTTCACCTGCACAAGCTCACTCATGTCTTTAAATGACAATATTTATGAAGACCTCAGCTGCTGCAACTCCTAACTGCAAATCCTACTCTGTATGGATTACACAGATCATGCATCAAGCTTCACAATAAATGGTATTTACTTTGCGATCCTTCACAGTGACAATGATGTGGTTTGCCATGACTCCCTCCCTGCAAAACCAGATCAAATGTAGCTATGAGGCAAAAGGCTACTGACCCAGCTGGATATGAACTCACGTTCTACATGGTAAGGTTCACCTTGTTAGTTGACATCCTCATAATGCCTGTAAGGTACTTATTGTGGTGCTCACAACCCAGGTGTGACAACTTATACAACTAAGCCACAATGGGCTATCATGTACCAAAAAGTTGCAGTTATTTCATGCTAATTCCAACATGGCCAACAATAGTATCCTTCCCACAGACAGATTGGCCCAGGTAGAGTTTTCACCTACAACCAACATCACCATGGACAGGTGTTGGAGTTCCAGAGACAACTGTTCGCATTACTGGAAACATCTGCACACATTCCAATACCCATCACAACCAGCAAGAGGAATCACAAGTTGGACAGCGTTGACAAGCCAATCATTTGACCAGTGGCTGGAGACATACCGGCAACCCTTTGCTCCCAGATGCTACAGGTGCTCCTATTACTTCTCTCCCTTGCTGCTGTTGTGCAAACTGCTGCTGAGGAACAGCTGCAGCAGACATTGCTGCAAGGTGTTGGGGACCTTGTGATGATTTGCTTTGAGATGAAAGAAGAGGATGTTGGAGAGGAGAATATACCCGAGGTGACCCTGCATGCAATGTCTGAGTTGCAACTAGTGGACCAGGTGGAGTAGCCTGCCAACCTGAGTTCCGGGAGGGTGCCCTATGCATACCTGGCCTCTGTGCCAAGTGTGGTATCAAAACCTTCTCTTGGGGACTTCCTTGAATCCGCACTGAACCACGTGCCTTTGCAATCTGTGCTCCCACAACTGGAGACTGTGCCCCTTGCAAAGGTACTAAATTCACAACTGTTCTGACAACAGCTGGATGTACTTCCCCTGTCCCTTCTTGTCCTTGTCTACTAACCCTAACCAGAGCATGGTGACAAGGATTTGAGCTTGCTGATGTGATTTGATGCTGCTGGTGTTGTGGCAATGTTGGAGAAAGTTGTGAAGACACAGTCAATAGAGTGCTGGGAATGGCCACTGATAGCTGACCTAAAGGCTGACTACTACACAAAACGTTCTGTGATGATAATGACTGACTGGCCACTGAAGCTTGCACGTGTGTTGAGGTTGTCACAGCCATCACACCATCATTTGTGACCTGTCCTGCTCTCCCTTCTCCTGTTCCCTGCACCACCTGAGATGTATGAACCATCACAGTTGTTCAATGAATCCGATCAATTTCCATCAGCAGCACAGCAGAAGGAAAATGCCAGGAATATTCTTCAACTCAGAAACCCTAGATCCCCAAAAACTTCTTAACCCCCAAACCCTAAATGCAATTTGGCATGAACTGCTGCTGTCCTGGTTGTGATGGACCTCCACAGCAAAACCATAATCATTGTCAACACAAAGACCTGATCCTACCACCTTGCATTAAAGCATGGAGACTCATTCCTGGACATGACCCTACAGTGCAATCCAGTGATACAATTGATCTTGTTGAAAACCAAGCAGACTCACCTGAAGTGGTGGTGGTGTTCCAGAGGGACCCAGACCAAGCATCCATGAAGCCTGTATGAAGCACAGGGAGGAACATCTGGAATCAGTATATTGGAAACTAATGCATTTCACGCATCATCACTGCACACATTGTCATACTTGACGAGAAGGTGAAGTTCACATGAAGGGGCTTCACAACACATCACCACATAAGCACATATACATAAATGGACAGTACAAATCAGAGCATCATACGCACTGTAGCTCCAGTGGTTGCTGTATTGCCGTGCAACTGAACTCGAGGTACAGAGCCTGGTCCTGGTGAAAAGTTAGTCGATGGAGGACTATCTGCTCCATCCATGAGAATTGCAGCCCAATTCCTGAGTTCAACCACCCATTCCAGCAACAAGACAGCTACATCTTCATATGGACTTCAACAGACTGCAAGTTGCAGGCTAAAAAACTGTGTGAAGGCGAGTAACTAGGAGATTGCAACAAACCCTAAAGCTTCAACTCATGAGCTTCTTCTTTAGGTCAAAGCGAGAGCATCACTCCTGGCTCAATCCACCACTAAGATAAACCGAACAATTCATTCGTCCAAATAAGAGAAAACTAAAACTAAAACAATCGACAAAACGCTCTAAGAGTTTCAAGCTGGAGAAGCAAAAAGCAAACAAAAAAAGAGAGCGGGAAGTTTGCAAACCAAAAACCTTCATCCAGAAGACAAAACCTTCGTCGCAACACCTTAAGCTGCCGCCTACTGTTCCACCATGACACACCCGCTCGCACCAACCAGGTAGATCTGTCCTTCGCGTTTATTCTCCTCACGCCGTCTGAAATCCAGAAGCTGATGATCACACTACAAAGCCTAAAGCTCGAATGCCGATGATAAACCCTAATCACGAACAGCAAAAAGATTCTTCCCTTGCATGATCTTTTTGCAGGTATGTCTCATGAGGCATTCTGTGCTGGGAGCTTTGGAGCTTGGGAAGGAATTTATTTGATCAAAGCCCGAAATTAATCTGTATCAACATGTAGAGAGGTCGATTCAGATTTAATCTTTGAAGGAAAGTTGAGGTGAGAAAGATGATGAAACATGTAACATAGGTATTACTTTCACGTTTGTCTTTGTGATGTTTGCTTACAACGACAGATTTCACAAGCTCGTTCTTGTCGACTATGTTGCTCAGGCATCTCACCCTCAAGTTGCACAAAGTCCGTGAAGAGTCTGTTTGTCTGGGACAGCACTTGGATCAAGTAAGCACACAAAGTGGTCACCTACATGTTAACACAGAATGGGTCATTTCATAAAGAGAATTTAGTATCAGTTTTTCGCAAATTTGTCCATATTGCCATAGATCTTTTGTTACAATGCTCTTCCATGTTTTGAGTCTATAATAAGGATTTCCAATTTTTGTGCAATTAGGTGGTTGTTTCTTCACTCTTAATTCAAATCTTTCTGGCTTAGGAAAGCCACTGATGTAATTTAGGGGCTTAGTTCTTGCGGCATGGATAGGTGCTTTCCATTGGAGAGCTGAAATTGCATTGCAAATATGTAATTAATCAATGTTAGAAAATCTGGGAACACATTTCCCTGGGGAAAAAAAAGAGACATGTTATTTATGGTGAGTCACATTGCTCTCACAGCTCCCGCATTTAACTACAAATTTAATTACAGCTTGTCTTCCTCTTTCATGACCAATTCACTTTGAATGCCATTGCTTCCAATTATCTAGATTCCTGTCCCATCAGTTTTGGGATCTTACTTTGAACTAGCCAATTGTTGCACTACATAATTGATAACATCAGCTATTTCTCTAATCTAAGCTGGTGGAATATCTCTGTTTTGGGTTCAAGGTTATAATGTCATTGATGAGGATGAAGATGCTCAAAATTGATGTTGTGTTAGGCTACAAACAAAGATCTACTTGTCTCAATGTGTTGATTTCGACTGCAATACATGCAAAACTTTATTTTGTGACAGTTGCCGGATCTCCTCATACCTTCAGCCCGTCACACACAGAAATAGTGTGAGAAGAAAGAAGGCTTATGGAGTTTTTAAAATTGAATGGCAACCTTGTAGCTGCAAGATATGACAGTACAAAGATAAATTTTTTGAAGGGCCCACGAAAGTAAAAGAATCATCTGTGAGATGCATTGGAGTTATGTACTTCTGTATCAGTACTTGAGTGTCTGCAACCATGAGATTAGGATTCTACATGCATGGTTGATTTGTGATCTCTCTCAAGGAGCCTCCAGGAATTGCACCCCAATTGTCAATTGCTGGATTGTTTCTCTGTGTCTTGACTGAAAATGGTCCAGTCTTGTCGTGTGACTTGAGAAATTGATAGATGAGTTGTCAAATTGCATGAACCTTTTACAGAATATATGAACATAGGGAAACCCTCATTATATTCACACATAATGAAGCCCCCATTCATCATTGTCCTGTTGAGAAGGGCTTTTGCAACTTCTTGTTTCTTGTGAAACATTATATGAGGTTAGCAGTTCTTCCATGTTAGAAATTCAAACAGTAAGCATCAAATTTTAGCAAAAATTCAGATACACATGCAATCTCAGGGCCATGTATATCATCTCCTGTTTCCTATGATATGTTGTGACTGTCATGGATGCAAATTCCTCTTAGACATGGCTGTACTTGGCTACAAACCCATTTCACATGCTTTTGGTTAGTAGACAGATATTGGTCTCTAAACTATGAATGGCTTTGCGATCAAAGACAAAACCCAGGGAGTGGAGAAAATTAGATGGTCATCTCTGTCAAACTCTAAAGAAACAGTATGACAACAACAGAATTCACTTCTGCATTCAATATTTGATTACCATTGCAATTTCACTGCCCCCAAAAACTCATAGTAAAGAGTCTGAAAACCTTAGAGTTGCCAAAGATAATCAATCCTCTTTGCTTCTTAAGTTCAGGAATTCCTTTTGTGGAATAGAGAATAGACAACAAATCCACCAGAGATCTTTGATCACATTAACTAGAAGCTTCTTAGAATCAGAAGATAATATCATAACGCAAACTACGAAACCATTACTATAGAAATTTTGATGTCAGATTTAGAATAAAATCAAATGATTCAGATTAAGAATTTTTCGGGTAGGGGCCGCGCGAACGCAAGCCCCTGCTGCCACAAATTATGACGTGCATGCCCCCCTCAGAAAGATGCTAGAGTTATCCGATCCGCAGTGCAATGGAAGAGATTTCCCTAGGCCATCAGCCATCTTGACCACTGTGGGACAACAGAACCGTGGCCGCTTTCTTCCCTCGTTTCTCCTCTCTTTGTTTGTTGTGCTGATTTTGTTCGTCTCCTCCTCGATGTGGAACAATGCAATGGGTCCGTGGTGCTTGAAAGGTTATTCAAGTAATTGGAACTTGCTTTCTTGTTGCAAATTTCTGGGATTTCTATGTTTTCGGTTTGCAAATTGCTAGGGATGATTCCTCAAGTATGCAAAGTCCCTCCAGAAATCCTTAAACGCCTCTCCCCTCCAAAAATCCAAAGGTTTCTTTCTCAGCTGCATCAAAAGCCCCATCGACTGACTGCTTGTGCACAAAAGAAAACCTTTTTTACTCATATACACCTGCCATCCCATTGCACAACTTATAGAACCACAATAAGAAGGATAATACTAAAAACTACAATATTATTGCATGGTGGTCAATTATTGTGCACTGCAGAATCCTGTGTAGCTAATTTCTTGAACCCAGGAACCAATATTCTGATTGCAATTTCAGCGAAAAGTTAACCATTCTTTCAAAAGAAAATGCTCTCGAAAATGCTCTCAATAGAACCATACTTTTGATGCACACTAATGTTTCCTGTCTGTGAAGAAGACCCATTGTGGCATTGTGGTGTGTGGAAAGTTATGAAAATTCTACCCCTGTAAGCACCATCCCTTCCAAGTTTCAGGCCCTATTGTCTCTGTGGAAAGTTCTCATGCCAAGGTTAAGTAGTTACAGTTCTGAAAGATGCAAATCACAAATAACTCATACTAATAAGGTTGTTATTGTCACCGTGCAGGATTGGGTGAGTTCCAGCACCTGCACTCATACCAAGGCAAAAACCCCCCATTTGTTTTTGCCAAGTTCAAGGGTCTCTTTATGTGCCAATTCAGTCTGCCGCATAGAGCATCACATATAGTATAGTTTCAGATTGAAGAATTACACTGTGATGTTGTATCAAGGCAAGAACTGCAACTCTAAGTCCAACTCCACAACTAACCACCGGCTGTGTACTAATTGTGTATTTCCTCAGATAACAGAAGGTGTTCCTGAAGACTCCATTGCAAAGTCAGAGCCTCTGAAGGACAAATCATTCATTCTTCTGGGGCCTCCATGAGGCAGGGCTCGATTCAAGGGCTGCAACCAGATGTCATAATCATCTGGATATGGTGTGGTACAGAGACTATCTACATAATCAGCAAATGTTTTCAAGACAGCAGAAACCTTCCTAGCTGCTGCTGGATTGCCCTTCAAGCCCAAACTCTGTTCCTCCAGCACAAGGCTGCCTCCATGCTGTCAAATTCAGGAATGGCACACCCAGATACAAAAGAGAGGAGGTAGATCAAGCTCTCTGCATCAGATGCAGGGCATAGCCTTCCCTCGTGAAGAGCAGATGTGGAAGAAAACTCTGGAGAAATAGCAGGGCTATATCTCTCTTCCAACACAGCATGCCCCCAATCTGTCAGGATGTAATCATACTCACCAATGGCCACTACAAACCACATCACATGCTCTGGGCTTATGTCTCCATGTTGGATCCCCACTGAGCAGACTATGCAAAGCAGAAAAACAGTCATGGCAGCAGTGAAGTGTTTCATCTGCAGAAATCCAGCATTCAATTTCCTCTGCTGAAGCAAGTGTTTTCCTTCCATTCTTCCAAGCAAAGTGCAAAGCCAGATTGATTCCTTCACACCTTTAGCAATGGCCTTGGTTTCTGCATTAGTAGAAGATATAAAGACTGTCTTTTGCCTTTTCGATGCCCATGTGATGGGACTACCTACAGATTTAAACACATTAACTATCAATGTAGCGCATGATAGTTGTGCTTTCATCTTGCCCATAAACTATCCCAAAGTCAATAGTTCCCTTGAGATACCGAAGAATGTGTTTAGCAACCTGCCAATGTTGTTCCTTTGGGTCATGCATGTACGTGCTAAGAACTCCTACAACAAACAAGAGATCTGGTTGA
Organism: Sphagnum tenellum; assembly: GCA_963921925.1. Classification (NCBI taxonomy): domain Eukaryota; kingdom Viridiplantae; phylum Streptophyta; class Sphagnopsida; order Sphagnales; family Sphagnaceae; genus Sphagnum; species Sphagnum tenellum. The sequence continues at coordinate 10,842,062 of OY998143.1, read as the reverse complement.
CTATTGAACAAGTAGATGAGTTTTCCTACAAGTCTACAATAAATAGAGACGTTAAACAATTTAGCATCTAACTCATTTCCTAGCTTCAAACCTTCTGGAAAAGGAATTGAAGTAAGATTAGCATCATCCATCCAAAATTCTTTCAACATGGGTAGGATGTATGCGCGTTGAGTGAGCATCAATCCAACTTTTAACACAAGAAACTCAACCCCCAAGTAGAAACAGAGAGAGCCAAGTTCATACATTTAAAATTTGTTAAGGAGTTGGTGTTTTAACCAACTCAATTTTGCCTTGTTGCAACCAATCAGAAAAAGATCATCAACATACAAGATTAGTAGCAATAGCCCGCCATCATCACGTATGTGATAAAAGTTGTAATCTGCTTCTATCCGGGAGAGTCCAGATTCATGCAAATAATTATCAATCTTATCAAACCAAGCCCTTGGAGCTTGTTTAAGTTTGTCCAAAGACTTCAACAATCGACAACCTTTGTTTTATGAATTTGGGTAGATGAATCCTTTAGGGATAAATATGTAAACTAGTTATTTAAAATTGTCATTCAAGAATGTAGTTTTGACATCCAAATGTAAAATATCCCAATTGTTACTTATTGCCACGGATAGCATAGTGTGAATGGTATTCCATTTCGCAATTTGTGCAAAAACTTCATTGTAATCAATTATGGTTCTTTGTTGAAATCCACGTGCCACTAAGCAAGTTTTAAGCTTGGTGGGCTTACTGTTGGAAACAACTTTAATCTTGTACACCCATTTTGCACTTACTAGATTAACACTTTTAGGAACATCACAAATTTCCCATGTACTGTTCTTTAGGATTAAATCTTGCTCCCATTATTTATCACCACCCTAGATGAAAGTTAGTTTTAGTGAACGTAAGAGGTTCAATGGATTCTTCTACAAGACCAAAATAATAATCAACTTCAATGAAGTCATCCAAGGAACTAAGTGATTATTCACTAGTTTGTTCGTTGTAATTTTTGTCAATTGCATAGATGACACTATCACACAAACAACAAGGATCTAGTGAATGTGGGTGGTAAGATGTGTTGAGAAGGTTTAGGAAATGATATGGGCTATCAAAGAACTACATGATGTGATAGATTGGTTATCTATATGTGGTGCAACAAAATCAATGGGAATCAACTATGTTGTAGCAAAATCAATGAGAGCCAGTTGTGCATATGACAAAGAAACAACAATAAATGAAGGTAGGTTGCTTGAATCTTCAACAAGATCGAACACATGCACAATCGTTAAAACAATGTTGTCGCATGCCACAAATGGTGTTAGGGTATTAATTACTCTAAAAATTCCATTAATTGCAAGTGTTGTTCTGAATTGGGAATGATTGATGAATATTTATCCTTGTACATGTAAAATAGTTGACTCATCAAATCTAACATTCTACATGATTATGATTTTTTTTCTTTTGGCATCCAACAATTGTATCCTTTTGTTTCCTCACATCATACCCTACCAACTATCCAATTTTAGTTTTGGGTCATAGCTTATTTTCTTATTTTTAACTATAATTTTTCCATGATGTTTATTAATCAACAAATAGTTTTTATCATCAAAACAAGCTACACAACCTTGTTCAATCATGTACCTTATGGAAAGTAATTTTTCTATAGACCCAGGATGTACAAAATTCAGAACATGCTCTTTATTTCTTTTAACGGTGAAGAAAAGTTTACAATTCCTTTGCTTGAAATAACATGACTCTACCTTCCATCTATTTTAAAATTACCACTACAAATTTATATGCTATCAAAATGTTTTCTGGTCCCACTTTCATATCTAGTGGCTCTAGAATCAAAATACCAACTAGAATCATTTCCTTTGATATCAAATGCTGCAATTGTAGCTTCAAAGACATCCTCATTGAAATTATCATTGTTTGAAAAAACAACATTTAGTAGTCCTTTTTCATGAGTCCACAAGCTTTCATCTTCAATAACATTTGCTTAAATCTTTTGTTTTGACAACAACTTTTGATGCTTTTCAACCTCCAACCTCTTAATGTTAGCCAAATGTTTTGGGCAAAGACCTTTCTAGTGGCTTTCACATCCACAATAGTTACACAGTCCCAAAATTTGTTGATTCTCATCGTTGCCACCATAGAAAGTGGGACGTATAATGTTAACACCAAGAAGTGGTCTTAACTAGTGGCATTGTGTTGATGCCATGAAGTGGTCTCAATGTTGGTCTTTTGTTTAGTGGTGTCCTATAGTGAAAATAAAGAGCCTCTAATAACTCTTGGATTCCCTTTCTAGTTTGTCGTCTACTTTCTTTAGGCAAAAGGGTAATTTGTAGGTGTTGGAAGCTAAGAAACTTAGTTTAGCTAGTGTATTGTTGCATGAAAGAATTGTAATTGTCATCTACTACCTTCATCATGATCTGAACCAAGTCTACATCTAGAATCTTGATTCCTAACTCCAATAATTGTGCAAGAACATTCATGAATTCAAAGAAGTATTATTGAAAGGTGTTTTCCTTGATCATCAAGATTAAACCCAATTTGTTTTAGAAATGAAACTTGCGGCTATTGTTGGAGATTTTGAAATTAGTTTTGAAAAAATTCCACAACTCCTTGGGATCATCAAGGTCTAAGCTTTCTAAGAAGTCTTGACTTGATTAACTTTGTCATGATGTATAACAAAAATTCCTTTTTCTCATCCAAATTAGAGGGTGCAACTCCTTTTCCTTTGTTAGGGTCTACCTCTAAAATGAACCATAATCCCTCCTTCTTGGTTGCTCATGTAATCATGTACTTCTATAAGCAATAATTTGACGAACCTTCTAGTTTAACATCAATAGGGTCTAGAACTAAACTATCCTTTGACATTGTTGCTTTGCTTTAAGTTTTATTATTACAAACCACCTACCTACTAAATAAAATAAAATATAAAAATAAAATGAAGATTAAAAAAAAATGGTGTCATCTAAGAAAGAAAGAACAAAAGATATAAAATAATAGATTGTAAAAGGTCACACATAAAAACACATCGCTCTATGTGGGATATATATATATATTGAAAATTGATCAAAAGAGGTTATCATAGAAACAAAAGCAAGCATATATACACGTCACAAATAACTAACTAATTTGTCATCAAGAAAACAAGAGCTAATGAATGAAATTTATCTCGAGTTGGATGAACAATTTGTACCAATAATCAATTCCATGTTTGATCAAATGAAAGACAATAATTTCCACGTGTTCCCAAGAACATTCTACAACACGAACATATTCATCTTCTATTCTTGTCATTAATTTGTTGAAATTTCCTTTAAGCCTCATCCCACCACCTTTATGTGAATCCATGCACAAAATGTATTAACTGCCAATATTTTAATGTATTGTTTAGTTTCCTTCACCAAAAATCACAAAGACAACAAAAAAAATCCATGGAAAAGTGCATACCCAACTATCTTTAAACCAAGTACAACGTTGTTTCCTTATGACAATGTTGTTGGAACCTCCAAGTAAGTGACAATGTCTTCCCATGGCATGCCACCTTGCTTTCTACATCTTTTCTCATAAGAACAATTCTAGGAATTGCAACTTTTCCATCCTTGAATTTACATTCTCTTTCATGTATGCATGTCATTAACATACATTTGCAATAAAATTTAGTATGGGAAAGTAAATGCATGTTCATAAACTAATTGTTCGAGATAGCAGAATGTGTTTCATTTTTATTAGTACCTTTAACTTTCCATCTTTGGCCCTCCACAACCTAAAGCAACTTTTCCCATTCTTCACACTCCAACGATCTCTAGCTTTGGAAGTAGATGTTTTACTTTTGCAAAAAGGAAACTTTTGGATATAGGGCCTTTTAGATTTGAAGTCTAGTCCCAAAGCTAGTAGGCCAAGGGGAAGTTTGAAAATCTAAAAGGCCTTATATCCAAAACCTTATCCTATATGATGAAAATTGATTTCTAAAATAAAATATAATATTGAATATTATAATTAAAAAGACTATGGGCATAGGCTTTTCAAACCTTTGTTGAATTGCACATTAAAACAAATAAATTTCTTGCAATATGCCAATGTGTTATGAACTGAATTTTGTTAGTAGGAGTAATATAAGATGAAGAAGCCATTCTAGAACCTAATTGAACACCCCTTTGGTAACAACAATCGACAAGAATAGTTTAGGATTTGGATATTTAAATGATCAATACTGAAAGGAAACCAACCTTTGAATACTTATGTTCATGATTGAAAACAATCACAAACATGACCCTTTACAATATACTAAAGTGCTATAAGGTTACGAAGGAATGTAAAAATCATTTTTTATTCAATGTTGTTGGGACAAAATAGACATGTTTTCATATTGGGGTGGCACCCTACACTTTTTTTCTTCATTTTGACAATCAACACCTACTTCTTATTGACATTCGTCCTCCTCCAATTTGTCATCACCTCCATGTTCATTTTCAAAATCTCCAAAAGAATGTTCCAAACTAGATGATCCTTCAACCATCAAAGTTGCAAATGAATTATTTTTTTGACAACATTGCCCATTCCTCATAAGTTTGGGGTTATTAAAAATTGCAATGAGATGTCTTAATTTATTTAGTGATCCAACCAATTTCCTTCACCTACCTTTGCCAACTGATTTATTTCACCCACATGCACATGTTGCTAACTAATGTAGATTAGTTGACTTTTACTTAATCTTTAAGATCGTATGAATTCCCATGGCTATATATATGCCTTCTTTGGTATCTATATAATATTATCTTCTTTTCTTTCACTTGAAAATGACTAATCTAGTGAACAGATAACATAAGAGCTTAGATTTTAAAAAATTCGATATGGAGGCTAGTTATTATACTATTCCAAACAAGTTTTAAATGGAGTCCTCACGTTCTCAATAGGTTATGAGCCCATAGGGGCTCACATCAATGAAATTTCTTTTTGTAGGGGGGTGCATTCATACTAACACGTACCAAAAGTAATTGTAACCATTGTTTAATTTTTTGAATTTCGGATTGTAAAATAATAATAATAAATAATTCTTTTAATAAAATTTTATTGTGAATACATTAAGTACATATCATAAAAAATTGGAATCAATGTAATGAATGAATGAAAAATATATATAAATTTTTTTAACCTCTTGTAACCACTATTTAAAAATTGCTTAAAAGTAGCTTAAAAGCAATTTTGACATTAAAAGCACAATTTGAAAATATTTTTTAATGACATATTTTGTGATATCTTTCAATATACACCTTAACATAATTATTTTTTTAAAAAATTAATATTTTTTAGTGTTTTTTTAAAGATGTATTTAAATTTTTAAGAATATTCTAAGAATAAAGGTCTAAGGGGGCATGTGTGGCTCCTAATAGCATGGTTTAACCCAAGGGATAAATTGCATATTTGGAATTTTAAGATGTAAATGTTGTTAGAAGAAAAAAAATTTGGGGCATTGTGTCAAGGACAAAAGTTAAACTGACAATGAATTTTGTAGACTAGAAAAATAAAGATAGCAAGGTTAGGACCTTCGTTATCATGGGCTTGCATGACTATTTACTTCAAAATGTCATTGGAGCAAAAATAACAAAAAAGCTTAGAATTGTCTCCTAAAAGTATATGAAGTTAAAGGTCTAACAAATAGGTTGTTTTCGAGACATTAATTTTTTCATTACAAAATGATTGTTACTAACAATATGTTAGATTACGTTAACAAAGTTAAGTCCATCGAGTAGTAGCTTGAAACAATAGGGGTGAAGCTTGAAGCAAATGACGTTGTGATGGTGTTGTTGTGTAGCTTGCCAAAGTCTTACAACATCCTAATAATAGTTCCAAAGTCAAGGGTAGAAGTTGATTTAGACATTGAGTTTGTTAGAACTAGACTCCTTCATGTAAAGTTAAAAAAGGATGCTAAAAGTTCAAGTGATGAAGTGTATATTTTATTGGTTGCTTGCACATCCAAAACCACATTTAGCAACTTTACAACATATCAAAAGGTGGCCACTAAGAGGGTCAAGAAAAAAAATCTATGTAGTTATTGCAAGAAACCTAACCATTGGGTTTGAAATTATAAGAAAAAGGTAGTAGACTTGAAGAAGCATGGACATACCCAAAAAATAGCTACCATAGATAAACAAACATTTTTTACAAGGACATGTTTTAGACAATGAATCTTGGTAAGCTTTTCAACATTTGACATTTCAAAGAGATTTATTTTCTAACTACAAGAGCATCCCCACACATCCATCTACATGGGCATTCTAGGTGCAATCACATAACATTCATCCATAATGATGGACATTCATCCATAATGAGGATGAATGCTTACATTCATCCCCAAGTTTGCTTCTAAATTTACTAATGTAACATTCATTTTGCGGTTAAATTCTTGGGTTTTATTTGCATGTGTATAGGAAAAAGGAATTTTACCATCCCAAGTTCCAACTTTAGGCTCTAGGCTTAGGGTTTAGTTCATGAAGTAGATTGTTTCATATCAAGTTGATTTCAAAAGTGCATTCCTAAATGGGGATTTAGACAAAGTCATCTTCATGGTGCAATTGGATGAACAAGTTTTTGCATGTGAAGAAAAACTTGTTTGTAAGCTGCAAAAATCTTTGTACGAACTAAAACAAAGTTCAAGAGTTTGGTACCAAAAACTAGACAATTTCTTTTTATAAAAACGGGTTTAGGAGGTTAGAATTTGATTGTAACATTTACTCAATGCACATGCAATCATTGTTGTATACATGGATGATCTTTTCATTTTTGCACAATATGTAAAAAAAATTCAATGGTTGAAAAACATACTTTGTGAAAGATTTTCAATGACTAATTTAGGAGAGGTTTAATTCATTTTGGGACTTCACGTGATGTGGGATATAAACTAAGAAAATATTACCTTAAGCCAATCCAATGACATTGCAAGCCTTTTGACAATGAAAATTTTAAATGGATGCATGCAATCTAATCACTACCCCTTTAGAAATCAGTGTTCAACTTTCCTAGAAGCAAAATCCTAGCTCTAAGAAAAAATAATCTGAAATGGCTAATGTCCCATGTAGTAGGGTTGTAGGTAGCCTAATATATTGCATGGTTGGCATAAAATTGAATGTAACTATTGTAATGGGAGTTGTTGCTCAATTTTTCAACAACCTTAGGTTAGCACATTGACAGGTAGTCAAAAGACTTTTGAAATGTTTACAAGGCTCATAGAAAACTTGCGTTACAATACTCTGCTAATCCTTTTAACATGAAGACCTTGGAACTTTTTGGTTTTTGTGATTTGGATTGGGGCGGCGATGTTGACACAATTATGAGATTAACAATTAGTTATGTTTGCTTTTGGGAGGAGCATCTATTATTGGGCTAACAAGAAACAATCCATAGTCATTTTTTTTCTATTTAAGTAAAATACATGGCATGCATTCATGCAACCAAGGAGGCTTTGTGGCTTAAAGGTTCTTAAATGAAATGGCATACCTGCAAAAAAATGCAACTTTCATATTCAACAATAGTTAAGGAAGTTTGTTTTTGTTGAAAAATCCAATCCATCACCTACGCATAAAACACATAAATATCCAATTCCATTTTGTGAGGGAGCATATTTCCTCTAGTGAAGTTTTGTTTGATTACTACTCAATGAAAGAAATGGCTACTAACATTCTTACAAAAGCAATCCCCATAGATTCATTTGAGACTTGTAGGAACAAGTTAGGATTAATGTATCAAAAATAGGAAAACACAAGATTGTCATTGAATTGTCTTCGTTTATTTAGTGATCTAATTGATTTCCTTCACCTACATTTACAAGTTAATTTCTCTCCCCCACATTGACATGCTAACTAGTGTAGATAATTTCACTTTTATTTAATATTTCAGATCATATTAATTCTCATGGTTGTATATGTGGCCCCTTTGGTATTTATATAATAAATTGTTTTCTTTTCTTTCACTTACAAATGATTAATCTAGTGATCAAAGAGCACAAGAGCTTAAATAAATTATTTTTGATCAAAAGGCTTGTTGTTCTATTGTTATAAACAAGTTTTAGATGGAGTCCTCACTCTTTCAACAAGGGTTTCGATAAAACCTTTTCACATAAATAGGCATAATCATTTACATCCTCATTTTCCCATTATGGACCTTGGGACATCAATCTTATTTATAGATTGAGGTCCTTCAATGGTTGGTTATCAACTAAACATTTGAATATTTGTAAATTAACCTAAACAATGTCAAATTTCTTCCTTTGCATAAATCCCAACCTATTATATTTCTTTGTTGGAACAAGATCAAAGTGATTTAGTTTCATTTACATATGGATACACTAGAAGAAAAACACATATTTTCAATTGGTATTTGCGACTAAATTTTAGTCACAAACGATAGTTGTGACTAAAATCCCTTTAGTTACCTTGGACAAATTGCATGCGATACTAATCACAAACAACAAAAGGCATTAGATGAAAGAAAAAATCAACAAATAAAAAGTCATAATTTGATTCCATTGTATATGTATTGTCACATGCGAGTAAGATGCTACTATTTTGGTCAGAATTGAGGGCAAATGATGTGTTACCACTTGTCCCAATATTTATTATTTAAATCATTATTATTATTTTGAAAATTTCTAGGACGCTCACTTCAAATCTTTCAATGATTTTATATGATGACACATGGCCCAGTGTAAATACGCCATGTGGCACTTTAAAATGAATTTCATAAAAAATATTGATATTTAGTTGGTAGGTATTTAGGTAAGTATTTAAGTAGATATTTAAGTAGGGGCCAACGAACTTAGGCAACATACCTACCTACCTATTTAAATATAAAGGTAAATATATAGGTAAGTATTCCTTCTTAGGTTACATCCCTACTCATATAGGTAGGTATTTAAGGAGGTAGGTACATAGGTCGTCCTAGGCAAGTAGGTCAAACTAGGTATTCACCTAACTAGGTAGATAAGGAAGTTGGGGAGGTAAGTAATTTAAAATTATGCATATATGTATTTTTTGTTTTGGGTTAAGCCTTTTAATTGACTCATCCCATGTGCACAAATTTTTAAATATGTAATTGAATGACCACACCCCTTGTTTATATAATGTCAAAATAGGAATGGTGAATAAACAATATGGGATAAGTTTTGAAATTACAACTTACTCACAAACTAAGTTGCAATTCCAAAACTTTCTTCATGCCTTTAGTTTTTTGTTTTAAATTTTTTAAAGAACATAATTCAATAATTAGATAATCATTTAGTTAATAACTATTCAATTTAACATATATTTAAAATATAAACTATACATCACAAATATTAAGTATTCATTATCAATTATTTAATAATTAATTACTTCTTAATATTTAACTAATTAACTATTTAGTTACTCACAAGTTCTCAATAGATAATTCGTAGATAAATAAATAAGTGATATTATATTTTATATATAATTAACTTTTGAAAACCTGGTCGAATTATTAATAATATAATTAATGTAAAAATTATATAAATATTTATCTTCAGATTATAAATAATGAATTGACAATTGCTGTTAAAAAATAAATTCCTAAGTTTTTATCTTAAAAGTAATCTTAAACTAATTAAAATAAACACCCAATATAATTAAATTTATTACTATAAAACTTTTTATCACTCAAGTAAATGTTTTTGTTTTATTGGTAATTATTAACAATAAATATAATAATCTGAATATAACTTAATTTTTCTAATTATTGTAAATTTACTATACAAATATTTTATCATAGATAAGTAATGACATAATTTTTTAAAAAAGAAATAAAATTACTGTATAATAATTCTTGCAATTACAATCGTTACAATTATTTTTTTAACTACAAATAAAATTTCCAAAATTTTGATACGAATTTAGGGTTACAATGTAAAGATTGTGAATAAATATTTTCAATTAAAAAATAATTATCAAAAAATTATAATTAATTCTTCTCTGAAATAATTAAAATGATTTAAAAGTAGAGTAACATTAATTACGATAATTGATTTTTTAAACTACAAGAATATATGTTACATAATGTAAATATCTATGTAAAAATAATTCTTTGGTGCAACTTATAATTAATAATTATTATCATTTCAAATTATTTATGAAACTATTTATTATGGATATATATTTACAATAACAATTTAATTTCATTTTTTATATTAAAATCCATGTAGTTATGGTCATTACATTAATAATTTTAATAAAATTATGATTATACTAAAAAATTAAATAAGAACTAAAGTTATAAATCATATATTATAGATTGTGAATATATAATTTCAATTATAAAGTATTGAATATGCAAATATTGTAATTCTAACTTACAAATAATTTAAGTAATTACAATGATTTTACAATAGTTTTAATGTTAATATAGAATAATAATAATAATGATAAATTTTAACTTTTTATATGAAAAATATATTGTAAATAAGTAAATGATTAGTAATGCATACAATTATTTAATGTATATTTTGGTTTTAAAATACAATAATTACATCAACTTTGCTCATTATTTTAGTATTATTATTTTAAAAATTGTAATAAATTTTTTAATTATAGGACATAACTTCTCAGTTATCAATATGATATTTAATTGCTATTATTAAAATATAAGTATTGTAAATATGTAAAATACTTATTTTTTATGATTGGGAACTATCATTTTAATTAATTAATTAATTTTTATGTTGTAATAATATTTATTTATCATCAATAAACAGTAAGAAACAATAAGTAAATTATTTTTTTACAATTTTTATAAAAAACTCAGTAATATTGAGTTTTCGTAGCAATATAAATTGTAAATATATAATTAGATGTTCTAGTATACTAGAATATAAATCTTACAACTCTTCAAGTTAAATGAATTCATTTCATTTTAGTGGTAACACTTTAATTTTTTATATATTTACCTTAAAATAATAATAAGCTGAACTTTTAATTATGTGCATAATATAATTAATGTAGATGAAAAGTTATTATTAGTGTAATATAATAATTATACATTATTTATAATAATGTTATTGTTATTCAGAATATATAAATAATTAGTATAATAGTCTATGTTGGAATATATTTGATATACTTGAAATTATAAGTAGGTTAATGTCACTAAATTAGTATAATTACAATAAAATTATTATGAATATTTTGAAAACTAATTTGAAATATAAATTAGAAGTTATGAATATTAAGTTCAATCATAAATAAAATAGTTATTGTAATTAATATACAACTAATTATAATTATAATGATTTTGTGATAATTGTACATTTTTTACATTTTTTTTAATTGCCAAAACTTTTTGATGATGGAAAAATTAACAATAGTTTGTGTACAAAATATAAGCCACATATAACTTGAATAGAATCAATATATATAACCCATATTATACACATGTACATTGTAATATATTATCATATATCAATGGGTAGATTACATTGAATACACCATTGTAAACTCGTACACCTTAAAATACACATAATACACTTTGAATACCAAGAGGGCTACTACTTGTTTGGACACATTTACTTAATGGTACATAAAGGGGTCTTGTTGAATGAAAAACATGTTAAAACTATCCAAATGAAAGGATGAAGAAAATATTAGTCACAAGTTGGTTGGAATATAGTTGTAAGCATGGCGAAATCCAAAAAATAGTTATAAAAATAATTGACATTGGTTACAAATGACAAATAGTCACAAGTAGTCACGAATTGATTGGTTGGAAAAACCTAATTTTCTTTTAGTGATATTTTATAATGCAATCTTGTGATTATATGCTTAAAGCAAGTGCATGTAGCTTAAGAACATGCCTCCCAAACTTTTCCCACAACGACAAAAATGTTAACATTAATTTTTCAAGTAGTGTGACTTTTCATGCGATTGAACTTTTTTTCTGCAAAAGATTTATATCATTATGTTCCATTGCAAATAGATTGAAATATTTAAATAAGAAGTTCAACCATCTTCTAATATTGTTGTAATTGTACCATTATCTAGCTACTGAAAAGGATGCAAAACATGGGTTATAAAAGTAAGGGATGGTGGAACCATTCCCAATATTCTAACCAAATTTTGATCATTTGTGCCTAACAATCAACTATTATAACATCTCCAACCTTGAGCATAAATTTGTAAAATAAACAAAATGTACATCTAATTCTATCAATTGGACATAAAACATGCAAAATAGGTTAGAGATCCAAAATAATTATTTTGTGTCCATTTAGAAATGATTAGTCATAATCAAGTTCTTGAATTCTTTTACCCCATGTTTAAAAAAAATTGGCCATGTTTACCCCACATTAAAAACTACTGTCTACTCCACCTCTCGAATCACCTTTCTAAAACCAACAACATATAGGTTTATTTTGTTCTTGTAAAATTTGAAGCTTAAGGTCTTGGAAACTCTAATAAATTTGTAACACCTTGGACGTTTTGGTGATAGATTTGATAGTGAATTTAGTTTTGTCAAAAATCTCTCTCATTTTTGTTAATCAATTGATGTTTTTGATCAACAAATCTAAACAATGGACTTGCACACACATTCCAAATGTTTTTGGGATATTGTGTTAAAACTAGTTATCCCATTTGCTTGTAATTCAATGCATTATTTGTGATAATTTGCACTACATTATTTAGCCTTATAATCTCAATGGTGTTTTTTAAGTGTACAAAAACATAGTCATTTGGGTCAAATAACCTCCAAGAAAATTCAATGTGTTTGATCGCATCCAACAATATGGATCCTTTATAAGAAAAAACCAAAATGTTCATGACTACTTTTTTATTTTGTCATTCCACCCATCCATGACAATTGTACAACTATATTTTACCAAGATGACTTTAAAGACTCAAGGTCATTCATGACATTCCATGCCTCTTCTTGTAAAAATGTTATTTGTAACTATTCTTTTGAGTTCTCATGTATCATTTATTCCAACTCTTGCAACAAAGTTGATCATATTATTCCATGTTAGAATGTCACCAACATGAATGGAATATTGCATTTGTAAAAACATTGGTGGACATCAAGTTCCATTTTTTGCTTCAAGTTGAATGCCAAGAAGAAGACAAGGAAATTTCATTAAACAAACCTTCATAGCAAGCACTCAAAGATTGTGTAAAATCTCTCCCTTATAATAAAACCATTCAAAACCTTACTCCCACACCCTTTTGAAAATAAAACAAAAACCTTCTTGGGAAAATTACAACATCTAATGTGTTTGAACTTTTCATTTTTCTCAAATGAGCCATGATTATGGTGATTCCACCTAAGTGTAATTGTTCACAATATTTATAATTCCAAATTTTTCATGTCAACATGCATATAGGTCCCAATCACAATGACATGATCCTCACATTAAACCACATGAACATCTTGTGTTTATAATGATATCCCTTACTCGTCCATGTTATCCACATTTTAAAGTTTTATCTTTCAGGGTTTAAGGTTTGTAAAATCAAGGGATGAATACAAGTATTAATATAAAGTTTCCTTGTACACACACCCTTGAAATGATATACCAAATATTCCATTAAAGTAATGTGTATTATACACATTCAAATTGTATTTAATTTGGTGGGAGGTGGGGCCTTAATTTATTTTTATTTTTTTCTAAATTGGAAATGTTTTATGAATGTTGTTGCATCCTCCAAGGGGCAATTAATTATTTAATGGACCAAATTTTTGATTCTTAAACTATATAATTTAAGATTTAATTTATTAGTTAACGTAACTTAATTTTTTAAAAACATTTTATTTAGTCTTGAGGTTTTAAATTGCCCTTGGAAAATGTAACAATTGGGGCGGGTGCAATTTCAAACATCCTTCTTTTTGTTATTAAAGCAAAAAAACACCATGTGATGATGAAGTTTGATTCTTATTGTTGTTTCAAAATACAATATTTGGAATATATATATTATTCACAAGGACCTAAATTAATCTTGTAATTTTAAACTTCAAACTCAAGTTTCACATAAATTAATTATCTTCACTTCATATTTATAAAAAACTTGTCGCTGGATGAATAGGGAACAAAAGACTTATAAAAGGTGGATTAACACAATCGCTAATGTGAGGCACAAATCTTTTTTGGCTTGATAACTATGACTAGCACAAGAGTTCTTTGTGTGAGTTGCTAAGTACTACGAGCACACATGTTTATGAGCTTTTAGTTTATAGTTATTAGATATTGCAAGTGTGCAAATTATACAATCCTACACCACACCCTCATGGCGCCTAATCTTCTACTCCATAGGTTGCAAACATTTGCAATTCCAATCAAACATATGAAGGAATGACCATTTACATGATATGTGATTTTTACCCTTATAATGAAACACATAGCTTCATCCTAAGTTATATATATATTTCATACATTTGTCACAAAAAGTTTTGATGTCACCTTTGATTAATACTTTTAAATACTTAAAAGTTATGGCATGAACACTAGAAGAAGCATTGTCCTTTGCAACTAAGAAATCAATGATTAGATATTCTAAACAATCATATCGTTGATTGTAGTCATAGAATATTATTTCAAATCTTATGTGTAAAATATGTTAGTGGTGCATTTGATTAATAAATGATGGCATGATAATAGGAGGGATAACATCATTTTTTCATTGCAAATTTTCATCCATATGGCATTCATGATTGATGATGAAGTGATGTGGATGTCCAAGATATCAATTGAAAATGTGATCAAAATAAAGTCATTCCAAATATAATCAAAGAATGACTATGCAAATGACGTGTCATTACATAGACAACGTAGTCATAAAATTATTTTACAACGATTGAAATATGACTATCAACTATTTAATATGAGTATTGATAAATTTAAAAGATTATGAGATGTAGGAAACTGATTTCGATTAATATTTATACATGTATAGGCAATATAAGAACTTTTAACCATTTTTTAATATTTTATATATGATCCATTTTTTAATATTCTAAGTTGAATAGATAAATTATCATACCTTGAAATAAAATTTAGTGGAAATAATAAAATATGTTATAAATAAAATTGTATGTTTAATTTAAAAATCAAATAAAAGTAAAAGATGTGGGAAATATAATAATTATTTTTACATTAAAATTTTTATCATAAGTTTAAATAAATATTTATGTAATATATGTATGTAGAAATTTATTTTATTTTACATTTGTAGAATAATCATATTGATACAAAATAATATTAAATTATGTGCAAAAATAAAAAATAAAATAAAATAATGTAATATTATAATATTAATTAATATTTTATATATTTAATAAAAATATCTAGATTAAATTTGTACACTATACTTAATTTGATTAATAATTTTAAATATATATAAATATATATTATATTAACTATTTATGATCCATTTATAAATATTTTATGTGGATAAATTATATGGATTCATATCTTTCAGTTAAATATTTTTAGTAAAATTATGATATATTGCAATAAAAATTTTATAATAAATTTTTTTAAATCAAATGAAGGTTTTGGATATGAAAGATATATTTTATGTTTATTTTTTCTATCCACAAATGTTTTTCCATTTATAGTCATGTGCCTAAATTTATTTTTTCCAAAAAATGGTCATTGAAATGTTATTCAATCACAAAATTCAAAAAGAATTCTCTTAAAATGAATTTACATTTTCTTCAAAAAATTTATATAATTGTGTACATTATTGAAGGACCTTATGAATAAGGTTTCAATTTTTTCATTTGGACAAATTATCAATAAAATATGAATTATCAAATTTGAGGTTTTGTGTAATGTTTAGATGAAATATGGTTTAAATAAAATAAACATTAGATTAAATACATAATAAGCTAGGTGGCTTAGTGGTAAAGGAGTTGAACTCCATCCTTGGGTTCCAAGGATCAAACTTCACAAATGATATTTGTTGTGGTTAACGATGGAATATTGAATGAATATTCATTATCTACTTAAATTACTTAGGTTAAATGTTTACCTAGGTATATTAAGTGGCCTACTTATCCATTTAAATTAGGTTTTAAACCTAATTTAGGTGGTGACACATGTCAACAATTAATAAGATGAAAATTAATGAAATCATAAATAATATTTCATTATTTATATTATATAAAATAATTTTATTATAAAGAATGCTATATTCTAAAAAATTAATGTTGCCCAATTTTTTAAGGTCCAATTTGTAATAATGAAAGATAATTCCACAATGAGTAAATTATTACTAATGATTTCACATATGTCTTTTATGTTTCATAAATGAAAAATGCCACATCATGTCTTCAATGACCATTGTTTTAACTAATTTGTTCATAATGACTTAAGGTTATTAATCATTTGAATCCTTTATTATTGAAAGTCACACACTTAATCATATATTTGAAAATTTCTTCTAGTGGAACCAATAAACAACAAATTTCATCCCAATTTGAAGTTCAAAACTAAATGAAAATTTTGAACTCCCCACAAAGCATGACATTTTGCAATACATAATATATGTGTTTATAAGACACTCACTTCCGTAACTAACCCAACGAGCTTGTAATTATAGTCACAAAATTCAAGCAAATGTAGCCTTAAGAAAATTTAATTGTAATTTCATAATGCATGTTCAAAGTTTTGTTAAATATAATTTTGTAAATTCATCCATATCCAAGCACAAGAACCTACAATGGTGGGTTCACAATTGGTTCAAAAAAAAAAACTAGCTTTTCATTAATTACAATGTTATTGTGACATTTAAATGATATTGTTTAGTTTTTAATCTTACCATTGCATGTTGTAGGCCTGACATTGTTAAAGACATGAAAAAACATAAAATCAAAGGTTAAAGAAAAGGTTTAAATTTAACTTTCAAACAAGGAACAAGATAAGATTATGTGATTCAAAAGCAAAAACACAATAATTATGAATAAGAATATGAGATGTGCAAGATAAATGTGAAAACATATATTTATTATATTAACATATGCAAACATGAACATGAAAAGAACATAACAAAGTTATGGTGTAAGATCATGCTTAAGATTGGTGTTAAACATTAAAAAATAAATGAGGGGTCATACTTTTATTTATATGCATGTGGGGACTTAGATCAAGAATTCTTTCAAAGATGTTTTTATGTGTGCATCGAATAAAAAAACTTTTTGAGAACCTTCTTAACTGAAACTTAATTAGGAGTTAACTAAAAATCAACTAGAAGTTAACTATATTTACTTAAACTTAATTAAAAATTTATTAAAAATTAACTAGGACCTAACTGAGAATTATCTTGTATTTAATTGTAATTAAACTAGGTTTTATTTAAAAAATTAACTAGAAGTGAACTAAAAATCAATTGGAAGTGAATTATGAGTCAAATGGAAATGAATTAAAATTTAACTAGAAGTTGATTAAGAGTGAATTGAACTTAAACCAAAATTTAAATAAAAGTTTATTACAAGTCATGGATGACCATTCAAATCAATGAACTCCATGACATTGACATCCATAACAAATATTGCATTCATTAGCCGATTTATTGGAACAAAAACTTTTCCACCAAATTTGTTTTGAGGATGGATATGTTGTTGTTTATTCATAACAAAATGTGTTTCTTCAAGAGATTTTACATCATCTTGTGTGAAGTTGGTTTTTTGCCTTCAATATTTAATATTGTTTTTGTATTTTTCTCACGAGGTAAAGTGATTGTAGTGAAGTTGCTATCGCTTCCTTTTGCCATATTGATTGTGCAATGTTGGTATCTTGTTGATAAACAAATAGTTTTGCAAATAAAATGCCAAAAATGTTCAAATTGTAAATTACAAATAACTATATAAATATAATATTCCAAACAAAAGACCAACATGGGGAGTGGTCAAATTAGGTGTGAATGATGCATAAGAATTCAAACTCATCAAAAACAAAACTAGCATAAAAATGCATGCCTACTTTAGATTGCAAATTGTAAATATATGCAAAATTGTTATATTACAAACATAACACCTTAATAAAGAACGATAAAACTTAAACATGGAGAGATGCACAAAAACTCCACTACATAAAAATGTATAAAAACATCTTTTCAAATTATTGACAAATGTTGATTTATTTGTTCAATTTTTGATTCCTTAATTTAACATTGCAATTTGAATTCATTTTTCACATTTTGAATGTTACCTAAACATGTTTAAACAACACTCCAACATCTCTTGCCACATGAAATGCCATGTCATTTACTTTTTGGCCTTTGCATTTGCACAATCCATATGTTGTTTCAATGGTATTACAACCATTGGAATGCCCTCAAACAATGAAAATCATTTGAAGAAATATGTTAAATGTTTTGGGTTCTCTTTAAAGAAATAACCCAAATTCCAAACCCCCCTCCCCCTCCTCCCCCCCGGGCAAGTACCGCCCGGAGATAGCAACCGGCAGAATTCCACCACCACCTCGTAGGGTTTCACGTGAAGGGTTTTGCGGCCTTCTTGATTTCTCCTCGCTTGTTTGCTTGTTCTGGAATTGCTGCCTGTTGCGTGCCTCAGCTCTCTTGCAAGCTTTTGAACTTACCTCCGACTAAGCTCCATTGCTAGGCATGCTTGCCAGAATATGCGCACAGGGTGGTATGCGTAGGCTGCTGCGGACTGCAGCGGCAGCAGCCGCTGCCATGCCCGCTAGTACGCGTGCTCTCCCACTGGATCGTAGTCCGCGTAGCTTGGCGGGTAGCATTGGTGGCGTCTTGGAAGATTCTGTCTATTGTGATTCTTTGTTGCGGGCATGGACGATCGAAACCCGTCGGCGGATGAGTTCGGCGGTGGAGACGACAACGACGGACGACTCGTTGCTGCCGCACTGGTCGCTAGCGGAGGAGGTTTTATTCGAGAAGAAAGTCAGCGCGAAGCAAGCGGTGCGGCAATCCTTGGCGGTGGACGTCGGTGTGGAGGAATTTGGGGACGAGAAGGCTTTACCGGTGTCGGAGAAGAGGAAGAAACAGGCGAAAAGCGCTGTGGATGAATTGGCGATTGATAGCCTCGGTGTCTCTGACGAAGTTGTCGATGCCCTTGCTAAGCGTGGAATCACTCATCTATTTCCTATCCAGGTTTGTTACTCTTTTTTTCTGGTCTTGCACCCATGGCATTGATTAATGGAATTATGCCTCCCCGCTTGTAGCTCCTTGTTAGCACCGTGGGCTCTGGTCGACAAAAAGTATTTGAAATTATGTATTCTCTCTGTAACCTAATCTAGCTCTTCATGCATGTTATGTATTCTATTTACCTTTGTGCTTTGTGCATGTACGACATCTCAATTTTCTATGTCTGATTGAAGTGATTGAGCCTTGCATCTTTCAACAGATTTTTCCTCTTTTCTAATGAGTCCATTGTTAATATGCAACCCTTATCAACGGATTTCAACATCAATCTTGCCAAGTCTTCTTTCAGAAAGCAATCTTTCTTGTTCTGCATTTATCCAGTTGTCCATGATATAGGGTTTATGGGCCCCTTGGTAACTTGTTGTTGGCTCATGTGCTGCTGCTTGCATTCTAGATCTTGCTCACTTTAGGCAGCATCCCAGCTACATTGTGCAGCACTTGATCAATCAGTGATCCCTGATGTTTTGAATCCAAAGGTTTTGACTTTGGCCAACCTTAGTGCTGTGTTAGGGCTGTCAGGAAATGTGCATCTCTGGAAAGAATTCAGTAGAGCTGAATTAAGGATTGAGCCATTTATGTGTGCTTGGTACAATAATAGCAGGTTGGGATGACTGTCTACAGAGGGCTGTTCTGGAGCCTGCAATGAAAGGGTGTGATTTAATTGCCCGTGCAAAGACTGGCACTGGCAAGACCCTCGCTTTTGGTATCCCAATCATCCGGCATATTGTGAATGAGAATGAGGCAAACCAGGATGGCAGGTCTGCTCTTTTTGTTCTATCTTCCTTTGAGGGATCCTACTTAGGTGTTTCACCAAGAGTTTGTAATGTTATTGATGGGTTTTAGACAGTTGTCGCATAGGATCTTTTTAGCTGCTGTGGATTTGAGCTCTGGTGCTTGAATCTTGCTGTGTTTCTCTTTCAAAACTGGTCAATAATGATGCTTCTTGGCTTGGATTGTGAACTCATCACATGACTTTGTGGTTATTTCCATGGTATGGAGTATTCAGTCATATTGGGAGGACACCACGAGCATTGGTTCTGGCACCCACTCGAGAGCTAGCAAAGCAAGTGGAACGTGAATTCATGGAGTCAGCACCTATGCTGTCTACGATATGTGTGTATGGGGGTGTGTCTATCTCAACACAGCAGCGGCAGCTCCAGCGAGGTGTGGACATTGCAGTGGGTACCCCTGGCCGCATAATTGATCTTATTGACAGGGGGTCATTGAATCTCCGGGATGTGCGATTCTTGGTGCTTGATGAGGCGGACCAGATGTTAGCAGTTGGATTTGAGGAAGATGTGGAACGTATATTGGAGCAACTACCGAAGAAGAGACAGGGGATGCTGTTTTCAGCAACAATGCCTGCATGGGTTAAAAATCTTTCTCGGAAGTACTTGCGGGACCCTTTGACCATTGACCTGGTACATTCTTGCTTCCCAAAAACACATGGTGGTTAAAGTGTACACTGGATGCTTAGCATGTGGTGGTTATGTGTGATCAATAATCTGGGTTAGGGAAAATGTTTAACCAAAACAGTGGGAATTTTATTTGGTCTCTCACTTTGGCAAGATGAAAAATTTCCATGTTGAAGTGTTTTTGCACACAGAACTCCCAGCTCACTCTTAGATACGTTTGGCAGGTGGGAGATAATGATGCGAAATTGGCAGAGGGCATCAGAATCCTTGCTATTCCCATTCCAGCAGCTGCAAAGCGAGCTATTCTCACTGATCTTATTACAGTATGTGCAGATTTAATTTGGATATTGTTATCAGATTGGAATCTCATTCTATTGGGCAGCTAACTTAGTGATGGGTGTCGAGCAATTTCATGATGTATTTTCAAGGATTATTGTTCATTATTGGTTCATTGAGACAAATGTTACAGAATGGATCATGTATGTCTGGAGAATGAACTTTTTGTTGGTTGGTCTGGCAGGTATATGGCAACGGTGGAAAGGCAATTGTGTTTACACAAACAAAACGTGATGCAGATGATGTTGCATTGGGAATGGGGCGAATACTGGGTTGTGAGGCCCTACATGGTGACATCAGTCAAGCTCAGAGGGAGAAAACACTTGATGCTTTTCGTGAAGGCAAGATCACTGTGTTAGTAGCGACTGATGTGGCTGCACGTGGCCTGGATGTTCCAAATGTTGATCTGGTTTGCACCACTGAGCCAACTTGTGCAGCTGTCTTCTATCTTTGTTTTGGTTGAAGTCTTTTGGTTGGTGGTGTTGGTCATGATTTCCTTTGATCTGGATAGCAAATTTCCACCATCTTACACACAACATCACACAGGGTGTAGGCATTGTGGTGCTGATGCAAATCACTAATTTGGCAGATCATTCACTTCGAGAAACCCAATGATCCTGAAACGTTTGTACATCGAACAGGCCGCACAGGGCGTGCAGGCAAGAAAGGCACTGCAATCCTTATGTACACTGACCAGGAAATGCGCACCATGCGATTGATAGAGAGGGAGATAGGGTGCAAGTTTGAGCAGATTGGACTACCAGCTGTTAAGGATGTTATGCGTGCCAGTAATGATCAGGTGACACATTTAATCAAGCATGTGAACCCTGATTTGGCCAAGGAATTCCTTCAAACTGCTGAATCCCTCTTGGAGGAGCAGGGTCCAGATGCTTTTGCAGCAGCCCTAGCACACATGAGTGGCTTCAGTCAGCTTCCTCCCAGCCGTTCTCTTCTCACTCATGAGCCTGTATGTCACAGCATCCCTTTTTTGGCTTTTAGTTCATAATGTATCTCAAACTATGGAGAACTCAGACTTTGGTGAAATTGTCCTTGTGCTCTAGTTTTTGATTGAATTGGTGGCTATTTCTTGGGTTCTTTTATGACTGAGTGTTCTGATTGATGTAAATCTGTCAAACTTTACTTATGGGAATGCAGTAGAAATTTGGGACCCAGATCTTTGTCTAGTTGTTTGCCCAAGATTATGACTAGATTATTGTATACAGTATTGCCAGAAGTTGATGAATTCAGTGGGGAGTAATGGCAGCCTGTCACTGCCATTTGTTGATGATGATGATGATGGTGATGGTGATGGTGATGGTCTGATACTTTGAGAGTGGCACTCACAAGGTTATGGCTACACTCATTCTTCTTTTGTTTTGTTTGAAGTTTTCTCTGCAATCTCATGGATGTGTTGTATTGGCTGCTGGTAAGGATAAGGAATGTGAGCACTCAGTAGCACAGGGTTAGAAAGCAGGCTATTTATGTGGTTTGGGACTTATGCTTGTGGTCAGTTGGTGTTGGGATGGGGTGAGACATGTTAGCACTATGGTTTCTGATCACAGATTACAGGGGTTGCCAAATAGAAGTTCTCAACAGCCCTGACTGCATGACCTGAGATTATTCTAATGGTAGAGTTGCAAACTTGGGTTGTTGGGCCTGACATCCAGGGAATGACTACAATGCGGTGGGTACGAACAGGGAAATACTCTGGGCAACCCATTTCAGCACGTATTGTGAGTGGAATGCTATCAAGCACATATCAACCAGCAGCAGATAATGTTCGGAAGATCTGCATAATTGATGATCCAAAAGTAAGTCATACCCTTCCAGTCCTCATTGTGTGATCGTCTCTAGAACATCCTAAACAGCTTCTACACTTGCTTGGTATCAGTTCAAGCAGAATTGTCTTGCACAGACTTATGACAGTTGGCTGGATCTGGAGCATATGCAGGTGGATGGTGCTGTTTTTGACTTGCCTGAGGATGTGGCGAAGGATCTTTTGTCGAAACCAACAAGACCTGGGGATCTCATTGATGTGCCTAAGCAGGTTAGTGCCTGAAACTTAACATGTCTAGCCCTATCATCAGACAAGTAGAGCATGCAGTTGTTTTCTAAAGTTCTGGTGCTGTTACAAGGCATTTGGTGTATCTATCACTATTGCAGGATTGACAGTATGGCTGAAGCATTGTCCAGATCTGGTAGTGACATCTGTTGAATGAATGTATGCATGTTCCATGAACTAGGTTAATTACTTATATTAAACTTGACAGAATCATTTGGTTGGTATAGCTTCCAAGGCTGCAGATGGAGGAACTGCGACCTCGTTCTGACATGTATGGCCGCTTTTCCCAACATGGAGGCAGACAACGTTCATTTGACAGCAGGGGAAGCCAAGGTGGAAACAGGGGAGACAGGTTTGGTGACAGGGATAGATCAGACAGGAACAAATTTTCTTCTGGTGGCTCAGATTGGGGTGGGAGGTAAATGCAGTCCTCCAATTTTTGAACTCCTTATGAGGCTGTTTGATTGCAATTGGAATTTATTTTCTGAAGATTAGATGGATTTAGTGTATGTGCTTGGATGGGGTTATAATTTGGTGACAATGATGATGATGGTGGTGGTCACCTTGTGAGGCTATAGCTGTCCAGTGATGTTGTGTAATGGAATTTGAAGCTGTGTCCCTAGGAACCAGAACTGGAATCAGCCAGGGACTTACATGGAATTTGTGAATTCTTCTGCAGAGGGAATCCATTTTCAGGAACCTGCCATGTCTGCAATCAACCAGGGCATCGTGCTTCAGATTGTCCAAGGAAGCGGAGCTCAGTTCTAAGAGAGTGGGGCCTTAACTAGATAGTGTAATTGCTCATAGTTCAGATTAGATATCTTCCTCTCCAGTGGAGCCTGTTATTGTGGCCAGGGTAAAGAACGCAGTGCACGATCCCCAAATTTTCCCAGGCACCTCAAAGCTCTTTTCCAACAACTTGTGCTCAACACTGATTGTCAAAGGGAAAGAGTTTAGTTGCATACACATATTGTATGTCAAGGAACAAAAAGCATCTCAAAGAGGGGCATCAAGGAGCAGTGCGATTAGTGGATGCAAACCTATTCCAAGGCACTGAATCTCTTTCATATTATCCTGTAGTTTTCATACAATACTGACATGTGAAATGCCCTTAGTAGGTTCTTCGGTGGGGCATGTCCGAGTTGGAATAGTTATGTCTCAATGCTTTCTCTGAGCACTGCTTTCCCTCAATTGCCTACTGTAGATTGCTCTGCATATGGAGCCTGATCAGATCAACTTTGGTACTGAGGTTGCTACATCTTGGTGAGATGTAACGTCAATTCTTTTGCAATCTCCTGCACAGTTGCCTTGTAGAACTCTAGGAAGTTCAAATGCCCTGAGGTTGTCGAGCTGTACTGCAGAAATTATGCAGGATAAACTTATCTGCCATGTCATAGTTAAGATAAGTTTGGATCCCAATTGACTCATTTGAAACAGTTAAAGTGGGAGAAAGGTTACTTTGATTTGGAGTTATACTTATTCAGATTTGTTGTTCTCTGTGTCTTTTTAACATTGAGAGCTGTAGGATTCTGTATTTGTTGCTTGCTAGAAAGTCATGGCAGATTGGGCACGTGGTTTGGAATGTCTCAAGCTGATGACCTTGGTTGAGATCACTGAAACAGTTAGGCAGCTTGCTATCTGAATCTGTGAAGCTGGGCTTCTGGGGCCATGAATCCTGGACCTTGAAGTTAATCAGCAGAACGGAAGATCAAATGTTGCCTTGGATTTGTTGTGAGGGTCTGTGGTATTAAAGGCGTTCTGGTGGGCTGAGCATCTTGACTGACAATACTCTTGACGTTTCTTTATTTTGCCAGGTCTCTGGATTGGTAGCCCAACATCATGAGTCTTTCAGTTGCTTCTGGAAATGTGACAGGAACTCCATATTCAAATTTAATCACAAGTTTATGGCTGCTTGGTATATACTTATTTGCATTTGCTGCAGGGAGCTGATGGAGCTGATGAAGTCAGTGGGGAGTGAGTCATGGCAGTGAGTCCTGGCTGTTCTTGATCCAAGTGACAGTCAGATGCTTTGTGACGCTTGGGGATTACTGCTCTCCTTCACAACACTCTCCTTGGCAGTAAAACTCTTTCCATACTGGTTTTCATTTTGCTAGAACTGACGTAATGGTTACCTGGAAATTGGTGGATTGGATTTTTCTCTGCAATCTTGTATTTTTTGTCTGGTTCTGGTTACCTGTAATCATCAGTGTTGAGATTTGTGGATGCTCATGAGTTATATTCTCTGTAATTTGACGAAGAGCTGTGGGCTCACCAAATGCAACCCCCTGACATGCAAAGAGGCACTGGAGGCTTCTGTGTGGCAAGTGACAGTCAGTTTTCAAATTGGGAAGACTTGGAAATCAGTTCTCTCCAGAAACATGAGAATGAAGTAGTTGAACAGAACAATACAACACTGGAAATGATGCTGGAGAGCATTGGCAAGATTTTGATTGGTATTAGAGGTACATGTGAAGATGTTTGACTCAGATTATGGACTTTTTGAAGTGCATATTACACAGTAATCCTCCGTTGACTTGTGTAGGATTGCTTTTTTGGAAATTGTTTTCCAGTAGTTGAGCTCTCATAGTGCTTATGGAAATTTGTGCAACAAGTTTGATTACTGCTGTATTGACAAGTGATCCTCAAAACAAAATTATGTAGATAATAATGTGATTCATAGTGCTAATTTGTGGGCATTGATTTGATGCCTATTGTATGTGTTTGTGGATATTTTCTTCTTGAATTAGCCAGTTTTTATCAAATATACCGCGCAGCATTGTTTTGCATGCTTTTGTGCAAGTTGACACAGTTTCCACCATTACATATTTGAAACTACAAAATCTACCAAATACAAACTTAGGTACATGGATGTGATGTTTAGTCATACCAATGCACAATGACAAGGCCATGTTCAGAATTTGGGGTTAGGGTTTTAGGGTTTAGGGTTGCATGATGCTGAGGCCACAAGTCTTGCTGTGAAATCATGCCATGGCCATATGCCAAAACCCTACAGCAATCAAAGCACTAAAACAATAGAGAATAGAATTCTGATTGATATTGGAGTTGAAGTTGGAATTTGTCAGCATTTTCAGTGTTTTCACTCAGAGCACACTTTTTCATTCAAGGCGTTCTAAGATATGGACTTTACATGAAGACCTGAGGAACAGTTTGCTTGAACTTCCCCTTTTTTGTTGAGTTGTTGAGGTCAATTCCTTGACTTGTTACTTAGAACATTTCATCCAATTTTTTTGACTAAACATTGTAAAGTCGAGCACTTCATACTGGAAAGAATGTAATGGTTGAGCAACTAGAAATCCCAAATGCAAAAATCTTTATAAGTAACAGGTCCTTCATTGGCAGCGGTAAAGAGTGTCAATCAGGATGAATCAATCAAGAGTGTAAAGTGTAGGGTGTCACCTTTGGAGTGGGGAGTTCTAGAAGGAAATGCTCACCCAATGCAGAGCCAAGGGCTGATTACTTCTGGAACTTCCTCTGCTCCAAGGCTATTACCAAGCATCAAAATCAATGCAACTTTTTAAAGAAAAAAATTGCCTGTGATACTTGGTGGGTATCTGTTGGGTATCACAGGGAAAAAAACAATGGAAAATGGAATGCCTCTGTGCCTGTGGGTTATTTGTTTTCTGAAATGCCGCATGAGATTTTACACTTTGTAAATGTACCTCCAAATACACTAAGAAAAATCTTGGAGGCTTTTTACAGATGTTATGAACATTTGTAAAGCCCCAAATAGGGGATGTGGGTGGACTTCCTTTGGTCTCTTTTAAAATCTTATAAGATTTTCACAATCTTATGGAACCCACCTCCACCTGCTTCATGTGAATGGGATGGATGAACTTTGCGGTAGGTTTGGTGGTGGTTACAAGATAAGCATTACAAATAAGTAGCTGGTTTGGGTGTCCTATTCAAGCACCCTTTTCTTTCCTGGGCGGGATAGGCAAAGCCATCTGCTGGTTACACTTTTGGTACAGTTTAGTTTCACTTAAAATGTTAATCATCAGTGGAGAACACACTCTTAAGAACACCCTAAACTCTAAACTGGTTATTCAGACTCTGGAGTAGGCCGTGATAGATACCGTTCCCACTTTAAGAAACAATACTCTCTCTAAAACAGGGTTGGCAAGTTGCGAGGTGGAATGAGCCCATTTAATAATACCTTAAAGATGTCCTTCAACTCAGATCCAGTTTAGCTGAAGCCGACTTGAGCTGAGCAGCATCTTGGGTCTCAACAAGCAACTGCATACACAAATTGGGTGGGCATTATCACTGGCCTTTTTTCATCAGCCTGTTTTCAGGAAGCCTGTTTTTGTCTTTCAGAAGGCATATCTATTCCACGAAAAACAAGTTTAGACAATAATAATTTGTCAAACTACTCTAAAGTAAGGATAGAGGCAAGCAAAATGCTAGTCAGCCTTCTCCACGTTAGCATCTCGAACTTACTCGGGTTCCAAACTTTTGTCAGGGTACCAGCTGGGATAGGCCTGACAAACCAGGAAGAAACAAGCTGTGGGTGGACTTCTTCAAATGAAGGTACCAGTGAAACCTAAAGCACTATGATGAGGGCATTCTCAAAATAAGGAGCCTAGGACAAGGTGGTAGTTGGAGTGGCACTTTTGAAATGTCCACAACCCATCGGCTTAAAGCTCCATTGCAAAGGAGGTGAATGTCATCGTGAACCTAAATATACGAGAGGTGAAGGGTTCTTACCAGTGTTGGTCAGTTATTCATAAGTTTTGATCAAGTTATCGAGCCACTTATTAGTAACCCATTCAGCAGGTAATTGATTTTTTTGATAACTGGTTAAATTGATAATCGTCTAGTATTGAATTTTCAGAATCTAATAACCTACATGGATGACCTGACTATCACCCAAGTAGGTTATCAATCTTTCAACACTGTACAAAAAAAATTAAAAACAGAATTTTAAAGATGTTTTTCAAAAACCATGTAATTGGTGTATATTTGATGGTTCTCAGCTGTCTATTTGATGATAACCTAACTGGCACCCCAAATGTTTTTTGATATTGATATTGATAACTTGTGTGATCCCCTAGAAAAAAATCCCCCTAAAGAAAGAAACCATACCTCCTACAGTTATTTTAAAAAAAAGCAATAACCAAGCAACACTGGTTCCTACTTCTTACACCTACTTATATATGGATAGCACTCTTAAGGAGGAGGTGTAAGATTCCTCCTCTTTTTCATAGATATGAGGTAGCTCTACACACTTAGTTTCGTGCATTCGGGATCACCAGAAATCACATGAGACACATGTTGCATTGCCACATTTAGAAACACCATTTTGTAACAGTTATATTATTATTGCATCTTGGAACCATTCCCAAGTATCTATGAGAAGGAAAGCTCCAGGACACATGAAACAGGGAGACCAAAAAGGAGCTCTGGAGGTCCTCCTCTTGTCATTCTAAGGTCATTTTTATAGGCAGAGGATGTTAGTGACTCTTCAGAGAATTTTGGCCATCTCTATCTCAAGTGTCGAGGAGTTATGACAACACAAGAGGCCTCTTCTAGGCTTGGTGTCCTTCTAAGCTTTATTCCCATTTCTTTGCACAATTTGTTTTGTGCTACTGGTGATGGGTTTACAATTGATTCATTTGTAACTCTATACTTACAAATTTTGGCAGGCACGGGGAAGGATTTATGTGCAGGTGGGCAAAAGGCCAACAATTCACTACAGCAACACAATATAGTTCTTATTGTGGGTATTGTTGAAGATTACAGTAATGGGCTAGAATAATTTGTGAGTCTAAGTTTGATGAAAGAATTGCAAAGACTTAGTCCACGAAAGCTAATAATTCAACAATAAGTTCATAGCATTATATATACGAGTATGAGCCATTTGGGTGGGACAATCACAACAATAGTCCAACGAGAATAGGCATGAACTTTGGGGTTTTTTAAATGATGCCATTGTCATTTGCTGACTGGAGTTTGTAACCTTGGTCTGAAGGGTTATATTTTAGTTAGTTGCCAATTGACAAGTTGACATCTAGTTTTAATCTGACTTTCCCCCATGGACGGTGCACCAAGTGGACTGGAGGGAACCAACACCCACGAGTGCACCATGTATAGAATGGATGGTACGTGGACAAGAAAACATTTTTTCATTGTATCTCTGTCTTCTACAGCTAACCACATTGTTTGGTTAAGTATTAAATACTAACCACCCACATGTCTAGGTATACCTACCTGGTAGTCACCTTGTAGCTTTCCTACCTACATACATACATACCTCATCTATGTACCTATGCTAGTTGCCTAGTACTTGCATAGGTAGTTTACTAGTTACCTAGGTAACTAACTACTCGTGCCCAATGTGAACTAGAAATAGGAGGGAATACACGATTTATAGGTTACCAAGCTTCACCCACAACCAAGTCATGGGTGCACTGGTGGCTGGCTGTTGGTTTTGTAAAATCCCATCAAGTGAGATCTAGTTGTAGGGGAGATTCCTGTTCGAGTAGGTTCTCGTGAGGGAGTATGTAAATCGACATTTTTTATGAGAACGTGGGAACGTTTTAAACTAGGAGGATCTCCCCTTCACATTAACACCGGGTGATGAGATCCCCCCCTCATAGTAGTAGTACACATAGAAATAAGAACTCGGCTGCTTAGAGCATCTCCAACTGTGCTCAGTATGTGACCCTGAAAAGAAAATACTTTTTCACATCCAAGTTTTAGTTATTTAATTTCTTGCAACCCCACCCACAAAACTAAAACAAAGAAATAGGTGGGAGACTACTAATAGCAAATAGCAAACCACCTGGAGCAATCATTATGAGGGGCCAATCAGAAACAATGAACACAGACATCAGATCATATGGTTTGACAAATTTTCTTCCAAATCTGAGAAGGCAAATCCTTGCCTGGAATCTCAGTTTGGGTGGTTCAAGTGAAGCCACAAACCAACCAATCGTCTTCTCCTCGAATACTTTATGTTATATTTACGGACTCAAGATACCATTCATCCCTTAAATCATTATTGCCTCCACATCATTACACCTTTCATCATCTACCCACAAATGATCGTGTTTTTATCATCTTCCCCAAATTAGTTCCTATGACAACAAACCATTGTGTTGATTGAAGAAAAATTTCGATCTTTCAAATTTTTTATGTTGGAAGAAGTGTTTGAGAACTTTTTATTGTGAGTGATGTTTGAAGTCGAAGCTTTTTTTTGTACATTGGATCATTTGCACAAAGCATGTTGATCAAAAGGTTTTGTCACAACAACTCAAAACCTAAGGGGACTTCAAAGAGTGACAAAATCAATCAAATTGCAATTGTTTTGTCTATCTTTTGCAAAGTCCTTCATTGCGGTTTGTGTTCCAATTTGCATTACCATGTCCATCAAATCCTAGTCTACCACAATGTTCTTGTAACCCAACCCATTGACCCCCGATGCGTGGTCAATCAATTGTCCTTCCATGTGTGCACATTTTAATTGTGAGGGCTCTCATTATTGTGTAGGCCTGAAGGTGGGAGTGCACACTATTGTAGATCGCACCTACCCCTCCAAGCATGTGTACCTTTACCACATGTTAACAATCCTCAATGTTATCTTCTCTGGTTTGCCCAAAGTTTCACCTTGTCACCTATACAATTGGACCAAAGACGAGAGTCCTTATCCTTGCACAAATTCTTTATGTTTTGAGACGGGTCCAAAGTTTCAAGTTGTTTTTGTTTTTTTCTGTGATGGGCCAATCAAATTGGCTATTTGTCCAAACAAAAGGAAAAAAAAACAAAGAACTTGAGAAACACCCCATTTAATTAATAGAACTAAAATTTTTTAAGGCATGTTTTCTTTTGGAGAATTTTAAATTCACACCCTTTCTTCGCGCGTCCGATTATATGCAGATTAAATTTGAGTGTGTCTACCCCCCACCTTTGATGTCTAGATGAAAAGTTATTAATAAAATTATGATATATTTGGAAAAAAATTGTATAATATAAATTCCTAAGTCAAATGAACATCATTGGGGTGGGGCATACACACTCAAATCTAATCTGCATATAATCGGATGCGCGAAGAAAGGGTGTGAATTTAACCAAAAAAAGTGTGAATTTAAAATTTTTCTTTTTTTAAATATTTGAAAACCTAGATACCAAACATATCTAGCTATGGATACAAATCTTTTTATAATAGATCCAAGGTTATGAATTAACGTTATGTTTTAAAAATTAAACAACACTATACCATCCACATATAAGCCATCAATGTGTAGGCAACCCTGATGTGATTCATTGATTGAACTAGCACGAAAGCTAATATGTTGTCTTTCTTAATTTTCCATTCCTCCAATGCTTTCCTCCCAAAATTTCACAATTTTCTTTTTCCTCCTAGAGACTTTGAATTGCACACATTTTTTATGTTTACACACTCTCTTTACACTTGTGCACATCTTTCTAAACTTTTGAATTTTTATTTATTTATTTATTTATTTCTGTAGCACCTTTGTGAGTTGATGAAGTTGACTACAAATTGATGGGAATATAAAAAGTTTCAACAATAGACAAATGGAATTGAAAAAACATTTCAGCCATGATTTCTTGAAGAAAAACGAGCATCATTTTACAAAAGACAAGCATCATTCAAACTTGTTCAAATTTGTATGATGACGATTGCATTTAATTCAATTGTTTCAATTAATTCTCTTGCAAGTTCAATGAGTTTACATTGTTATCAAATAATTTGATACCATCTATTGTCTCATTTTTGTGGATAGTTGCAAGGGTACAAAATTACAATGGAACTCCAATTGTGATGTTTGGTGGAATTATAGTGAATGTTGTGGCACTTTGTAATCACACTTTCAACTTTGACAATTCTTGTTGCCTTTGAAACTTGAAGTATTTTTAGGTTTCTTTCAAGAGTAACTCATTTGTGAACATTGTGAACAATGTCATTGCACTTTGCTCCTCAAGGGTGTTCACCTTCTTCGATGTTGTTGTGGCCATGTCTACTATGGTTCGAACATGCATTTACATCACACATTTTTTGTTTTTGGTCATCCACAAGTTGTTTTTGGCAACTTTCACACCTTGTGGGCATCTTGTTGCAAAACTTAAAAACTATTGGTGTTTCCATAAGTCTAGCCTCACTTGCATCAACTTCTAACATGGATGGAACACATCCCTTTTGTCTCAAGGGAATGATTTTTATAACTTCCATGTGCATGTCAACCCAATGTGAGATGTCTTTCAAAACCAACCAACACTAATGTATGAAATTAAAGTTCTATCTGTTTGAATGTTTCACCTTCCATGGTTCTAAGGCCTTCTAACTTGGATGTTCTTGTTGTTTGCATCAAATTCTTGGAGAGCTTCAACAACTCCAAAGTTAATTGTGAACTTCAAAATGTAATGCTTGATTATTCCCTATTTTGTTTTGAAAAACTTCATTGGTCTATAAGCATAAGAATTTGGGTAGCTTTTGTTGTATTGTATGCAAATCCTCTCGCAAAATGTGTTGCACTTTTGTTCATTTCTTGTGATTGAGTTTTGCGAAACATGGAGAAACAAGTTGACATTGCTTTTCAATGACAAAACTTTTCCCCTTCTTTTTGCTTGTGGCAATTTCAAACACTCTCATTATTATCATGAATCTTGGTCTTGAAACACATCAACATGTCACAAACCACTCTCGAAATGATTTGATGGTGTCAAATTTCATTACAATATTTGACACATATAAAAGGTTTAGATGATTCTTCTTGACCTTGATAATACTTAGGCCCACTTTACACTAAGAGTCAAGGCCAATTGAACTCAAATCAAGCTTTCCTATTGGTGCAATCATTGAAATCAGCCCCAAGGGCTTTACATCAAAAGTCAAGGTTGAAAATCATTTTAAAAAAAAAAATCTACCACCTTATGGCCTTGATTTAGCCCTACATTAGAAAAAGGAGGATACCCATCAACTCAAGAAGCCAATTTTCAACCCTTGGGCCCAATGTTGTTGTAATAAAATATTGTTGTTTTTTTATGAAATCCACATTATAAGATCAAAGTATACCCTAAAACAAACCCCATATCTTCTATTTATTTTCATTTTATCTGTCATCATTTTCCTTTCTTTTTGCTGAACTTTTTGTGTTTGTTTGTGAATGATGAAATAGGTTTTTATTTTTTCTAGTTGGGACATGGTCATAAAAACACAAGAATTACAAGAATCTTGTGTCTATGTTCATCCATGGTGGTCTAACTTTTATAGTTTAGCTTGAGAAAAAAAAAATGATACCGAGAAAAATAAAATGAAAACATACAAGAAATTGAAGCCTTGGTTCTTACTTTTTGGCCTTAATGGCTTTACATATGAACTCATTGGCCCTCAAATGAATAATATTTTATTAATAAATTGGTAGCCAAACAACAAGCCAAGAAATACTCAAATTTCCCTTTATTGACCTTCAAGCAAATAACATTTTATTACTAATTTGGGGCTAAACAATGAGGCAAGAAGTGCTCAAATTTACCATTATTGGCCCCGAGATTTGATTATTAGAGCATAATTGGTCTTATAGGTATTCCAAATTAGGGCATAGAAGGCTGGCCAAGTTAAACCCTAATAATCCGTGATCTCCTCTTACCTAGAGGTTCAGGCCTTTAGTACCCGTGTCCAGAACTAGTAGGTATTGAACCGTTTCAACTTGAGCACAACAACAACAACAACAACAACATTGGTGTCAACTACAAAGCCATAACTAATTTTGGTGTCTTATTGAGACACTATTTGGGTTTTTGTGTAGGTGGGTGGGACATTGGATAGGTAATCTCTAAACTCGTAGCTCCACTTTGGTTCTACAAGTTCCACTTTGGTTCTACCGGTTCCACTTCTGAAGTGAACCAACAATGGTGTACACACTTTAGTTATGTGGGTAAACAATGGGGGTATACTAGGTACACTTTGGGATAGGCCCGGTAGAACCAAACTACCCCCCAGATAGACCAACAACTCATAGGTACCCGGCTCTACTCGACATGTTCTTAGGTGGAATGGGCCCAATCTATTAGCCCACAACACACTTTTCTAACTCTTCGCCGAATGTTCTTGGGTGGAATGGGCCCTGGTATAATGCACATAACCCACTTTCGTAAATCTTCCCAGAATGTTCGCCCTCCAGTTTCAGCAAAGAAAATGGGTCCAGGTCCAGACGCCACAAGCACACTTGCCCAAGCCCCCTCCCTCCATCCATCCACCTACCCACTAGTCACCCCCCCCCCCCCCCCCCCCCCCCCCAAAGAAGAAAAGAAAAATTGGAAAAACGTGTGCACCAACCCAATCCATACAAATGTACAAGATGTTGTGCGAAAGTGCAGCATGTGTTTGAACTTTGCAACCCCAAAAGAAAGAAAGAAAGAAAAAACAAAAACCTAAAAAAGGCACCCACTAGTTACAAAAAAAAGTGTCTTTTCTTCCTCGGATTCCAGTAAGGCCAATAGACTTATACGTAAAGTCACTCTGTCTTCACCCTCTCCTCCTCCCACCGCAATTGCTTATTTGAGAGGTATCTGGAAAGTAAGGAAATTTTTATTAAATCTCAGTATAAAACGGTGAAACTCATTCAGCATTTAATGCACAAGGTTGGAGAGTAATTATAATAATTGTACCAGGTAGGAGCTGTGAAAATATATATGTAGCAGCACTGGAGGCGCTCAGGAAAAAGGGAAAGACAGAATGAAAACTCAGTATACCACCACCAAAATTGATGGAAAAACTAGTTTGGGTCCAAGTTATTTCGTATTTGTAAAATTGTCATTCCCAGTTACACGTTTGATGCTCTATTATTTTGCCGAGGCTGGCCATTCTCGCCCCCTAATTGTGTATCTTTATGGATAACTTTAATAACTTCTCTTTTAATGTTTTGTTTCTTTCTTTTGAATTTTTGCTGGGGAGTTTTTGAGCTTGGCAAGGTCATGTAGAGTTTTTTTTTGTACCTGCTGATGATTTTGGTAGTGGCATTGGAGGGCATGTTAAACTTTGCAATTATTCCTTCACCACAAAAGTGTACATTATATTTCCAAAGTGGGGGTTATGAAAAACATAAAGAACCTCCACCCCCCACCCCTTTGGATCAATTTTTACACGATTTGAAGTTGATGAACAAACCATAACAGTACTGAAATTGGGTTTGTGAAATTGGGTTTGTGCTCAACTATTGCCTCACACACCCTTCTTTCGATAATGCCCTTGCCCTCACATTTTACCCTAAACATAACGCACTCCAAAAGAATTCCTAGTGAATTTGGAGGGCACCTCATACGCCTCTAGAAAAGAGGAGGAGTGGCATACCCCCTCCTTAAGAGTAAGAGGGATCTTACACCTACTTGTTCCATGAGCACACCTCTTACTCATAATTGTCACATAAGAAATGCTCCCCCTTACACA
The DNA here is from genome assembly GCA_963921925.1 of Sphagnum tenellum. Lineage (NCBI taxonomy): Eukaryota > Viridiplantae > Streptophyta > Sphagnopsida > Sphagnales > Sphagnaceae > Sphagnum > Sphagnum tenellum. Next base: position 10,806,656 of record OY998143.1, on the reverse strand, counting down.
CCTTGTGACCTAATGTTTGTGATATCACAAATTCTTTGTTCTTTGAAAAAAAAAATTTGTGCCAAAACGTCACAAATGCCTTCGACATGAAACTTGAAAGGATACTCAATATTTTACTACTTTCGTATTTTGAATATCACAAAATTTGGCTAAATATTCTGATGGATGATCACCACTTGAGCAAAATATTTGTATACTTTCACTTAATAATTTTCCACTTTCATACTTTGAATATCAAAAAAATTGGCTAAATATTCCGATGGATGATCACCATTTGAGCAAAATAATTTTATACTTTCATATGTTGAATATCACCAAATTTTTGGGGGAGGGGGTTTTTTGGCTCCTAATTTTGGGGTTATTTGGGAGTGGCTATTCCAAGTCCGTGTAGTTACCTTCGCGTTTCTTCTCGTGCACGGTTTTCGTCTTTCGTGTCGGTTTTGCTTCCCCACAAGAGCCCTCGAAAGCGCAAGCAAGAGAGATGTCCCTTGAGCCCTTTTTTTGTTCTTCGACAAAACCCCTCCAATTTTTTGGAACACAATTTGCATTTCCTCTCAGAATTCCGCCAAGTTTTTTTCTTCTTAACAAGTCTCTCGCTGCCGAGAGACTTTGTTTTTGACCTCTCTCTCTCTCTCTCTCTCTCTCTCTCTCTCTCTCATGTTTTTTCTTCAGATGCTTTGACTCGTTGTTGCAAAGGAAATTTGTTTCATCGTTTGTTGTATTTATTTATGTTGTTGGATCCGGTGTTTCTCTCTGACACTCTTCTAGAGCTATCTATCGGTCGTCTACACTCTCTTTCGCACGTTGTTTCGCGAATTCTAAAGCTCGGCACGGAGTCGTTCTCAAGGGCGAGTCTTTGTTTGTTTAGTACATGTGCTCATTGGTTTTCTTCTCTCTCTAGAACTCGATTTTTTGTGTTTTTTTTTTCGATGATTTGTTTTTGGGTGTGCGGTTTTTTTTGGGTTTCTCTTTCGACTTTTGCAGTTTTGTTTCTCTAGCACACTGAGTTTTAAGTCGCCTGGTTTGCAGCTGGGGTTTCTTCTTCTGACAGGGCATGCCGAATCCTTAGCAACAAGCAGCTTTGTTAAAAAAAATCTTTCTTTTCTTTTCAGGCAGCAATCTGATGTTGGGCAAGAAGCTGCTGTGTGTTGAACAATTCTCATGGATACTTGAGATTTGAAGTGCGGAGGAGGGAGGAGCTACGCCAAATTTGAAAAGAAAGCAACTGCAGCAGCAGCAACAACAACAGTCTGTCCCGCCGGAGTTGCAGAACGATAGACTTCTTCTTCGTGTTTCTGGGATGAGGGTGTCAGCAGCAGCTCTCCTCCGGCAGCAGAGTACTCGATGGAGTTTGCTTTTAGCGCTTTGGGTGGTGCTTGTTGTTGTTGCTCTACTACTGCCGCTTGCAATTTCAGCCAGAGTTATTCCTCCTGAAGAAGCTCATGAGGGACGCAGCAGAATTGCGAGGAGGAGTGTAGCAGCAACGACTAATGTGAGCTGTCCTCTCGATTTCTCCATTCTCACCAAGTATACATGGATCAATCAAGCTTGTGGACCCGGCACCAACACCACCACCTGCTGCGTTGCGGCTTTGTCCGGCATGGGACTTGCGACATCCATGTACCTTCGCCAGACCGGCTATTTTGAGCTGGCGGATGCGGCCACCACCTCGGTTTGCCTCGACGAGTACCAGGCTCAACTCGACGAGATCGGTGTGCAACGGAATGTGGTGACGGAATGCTCCAACACGCTGAACTCAACCATTTTTACAAGGAGTCCCAAGCTTTGTCTAGGGATCGAGACCGTGGCCGATTTCAGGAACAAAGTGGGGCCGACTCCTGTGGACACCGCTTGCCAATACCTCCCTAACCATGGCCAATGCATCGTGTGCGTGAGCGCCATGGAGTCCCTCATCAGCAAGCTCAACAGCATTGCCTCCAATGACGCCGTCGAGTGCTTCGACTTCGTCATCATCTATGCAGCTGGTGTCGTGAATGTCGCTGGTCCTTGGGACGAAGAAACTGCACAGTGTATCCTCGCGGTTCGCTATAACCCTCCTGCCAGCAACCACACGGGATTGTTCATCGGCCTTGGCGCAGCAGGTGCGGCACTCATCAGTATTGCTGCCGCTCTGATTTTCCTCGTCATCCGGCGCAGGAGAAAGGCTGCCGTGCATCGTGAGTTTGTGGCTCGGAACAACAAGATGTTGAAGCAGAATGCAGCGGCACTGGTGTGGTTTGACTGGACGGAGCTCAAAGCTGCCACTCGGGGGTTCTCCAAGAAATACCTCGTGGGAGAAGGTGGCTTTGGCAGTGTTTACAAAGGAGTTCTCAAAGATGGCCGGACCATTGCAATCAAGAGGTTCAGGAATTGCACACCAGAGGGTGACATAGATTTTCTGAATGAAGTGGACGTGATCAGCAAAGTGAAGCACAGGAACTTGGTGGTGCTCAGAGGCTGTTGTGTTGCCAGTACCAACACAGATGGGCATCAAAGAATGTTGGTGTATGATTTCATGCCAAATGGGAGCTTGGCAGACTGTCTTTTTGAGAAGAACAGACCCTTGCTTGGATGGACTGACAGGCGCAAAATTGGGATTGGCATGGCAAAGGGATTAGCTTATCTGCATGCAGAGGTTGTGCCCCAAATCATCCACCGAGATGTGAAGGCAAACAACATATTGTTAGATGAGAACTTCAATGCACGGGTTGCAGATTTCGGGCTTGCAAAACTTGCACCTGAGGATGAGACTCATTTCACCACCCATGTTGCAGGAACACATGGCTATGTTGCACCTGAATATGCCCTCTATGGCCAGCTCACCGACAAGAGTGACGTATATAGCTTTGGAGTGTGCTTGTTAGAACTCATGAGCAGTCGGAGAGCTCTCACAGCCTCTGATAGCCCACAGATATGCTTGGTTACCGATTGGGCTTGGATGTTGATGAAGGAGGGCAGGGGCATTGAGGTTGTTGATCAAGCTATTCGCAACACAGGTTCTCAAGAGGTGATGCTACGGTTTGTGAAAGTGGGAATCCTGTGTGCACACTTGTTGGTTGCTTTCCGGCCCACCATGATGGAGGTTGTCAAGATGTTGGAAGGAGATTGTGACATCCCTGAAATCCCTGACCGACCTCTTCCCTTGACACTTGACATGGCAGATAATGAGAACTCTTGTGTCTCTTCCTCGCGCTCAACCACCCCACATATTGAGGCAGTGAACCAGCAGGAGTTGCTTAGGTAATAGTTATTGGTGCACCCTGGGTTTCTTCAATGCTTTGCAATGATACAACCCTCTTTTTAAGACAGTTTGTGTAGGTTGCTGGGAGTTTCATATACTCCCTCCCATCTTTGGTGAAGTACATCATTGTACAATAGTAATAGCAGTCAGGACACCATTGCAGTGTCAATTTTGTATATTCTTTGAGAGGCAGATTGATTCTGCTCTTCCATTATCAATGAAGACCTATGTGACAATCCTGGACATGGAGTTATATTTGTGGGATTTGTGACGCTGTTCTTGCCGATTATCAATACTTGGGTGACTGGTTCAGCAGTGTCTTCCATTTCATGCCTTTTGAAAATACAGCAATCAACAAGTCAAGATGAGGCAAGAAGGCACATTGAACTCCCCAAGTCCACAGCATTCTGATGAACCAAGCAGCAGCCTTCTCACTACCATCTCATTATCACATGCAGTGAGAAGGCGCACTCCAGAATCTGGAGCCTGCAATCATCCCAAGAACTGATGATTTCATTTTCGAACAATTTGTCCTCGTTTTCATGTAATGAGTCACCAACGTATGGAAAGGAACCCCTTGGGCACCCTGCAACATCCTTTCCAACCAGAACATAGAAATGTGGCAAGTTTCAATGCTAGGAACATGGGTTGACAATCAGCAGAACTGTTGCTTGTGCCAAGTCTTGGCACCAGCATCACCCAACACTAGAACGTCAAGTACAGAATGTTCACAGCATGTATGCAGAATGCAAAGTCTGTGACAAAGAGAAAGTACTCTCCTCCAGATGTGGGTCACATGACAACCAATGCCATGCAATGGATCATGCCTTACAATCTGCAACTCTGACACCAACAACAGAGACTCGGACACCTCAATTCAGATCACATATATAGTTCAGCCAGACCAAGCTCCTTGGCTTCAAATGAAACATTTGCTGTTCCTTTGACTTTGTGGACAGAAAAACCAAAACTGTTCTGGGTTTTTCAGCACCAGACATACCAAGAGGTGTAGCTGCAGCAAAGTTCCTGCAGTCGGTATTCATAAAACTCAAGCACTGGCACTTGCAGTTTCTCTATTTAACCAGAGCTTTACATAGTCCCCCTGTGAAAGTTGAGATCCATGATGCCAGCTTTCTTGAGAATGTCAATGATCATGGCAACTCCATGATGACAACCTCCCTTATCATCAAGGTTGTAAATTATGGTGAGAGTTGTCTCATGCTCCTTCAATCCTTTCTTCTTCCATCAAAACTCCTTTTTTGCTGAAGATGCTGAAGATTCATTCTTACCACATCTCCTCCTCATCTCCCTCCATCTTCCTGATTCTGTTCTCTTCAAGCCTTCTTTTCAATCTATACTTCGAGTAATACTTTTCTGGCTGATCCAGTCAGTGCTTCCTGTGCACTCCCTCCTTGATATCTCCTATTGTGCTTTCTCTCCCCACCTGTTTCCTTCTATCAGTTCTCTCTATCTTCCTTGCCTCTTTCTCATGCAAAGCTCATTTCTCTTGCAAACCTTGTCTCTACCTCTTTTTAATTGCCTCACACTCCCCAAATCAGTAAAAATCAACAAATCAAGCAAGGAAACAGGTGGTTAACTTTCAAGAACCCATAATTCCTCATCTGTCTGCCTGACAATCTTGGTTGTCTTTTGATGCTTCTGCACCCTCTATGCTCAAAGAGCAATCCGCATGACTTGCCCATTGAAATACAAGCTGCTTCAATAGAGACTATGGGCACAAATCAGTCACCATGCAGTGAATTATGAGTGCCATGAGGAGAACATGCTGTGCAAGGAGGAGCAAGTTTCCTGTGCCAACTGCCTCATGTTTTACCTCCTGAATTGCAAGTGTTGACTGTGGTGTGGGTGTGATGCTGAACAGGCAAAGGAGGACATTGTGAGCCAATTTACTGTTCATGTTGAACGATATATATCTTAATTCTGGTCAGCAGGACCAAAGCTTTGAACTGAAATAAGTTTTGCAGGAATCACCAGAGGAATGCTGTTAACCCAAGTGCAAGAGCAGGGGACTGATGTGCATTTAACTCAGTGTGTAGCAGTGCCACCAGTTGTGAAATATCTTGCTATACAACAGCTGCTGGATGAACTCTGCCCATTCACACTTTGGCAATTGGAATCTCTTGTAGGACAAGAGGTATGGAGCAGCATTAAGCAAAAACACAACAACAGCAGAAACTGTAGAACACTCACTATTCAAAACCTTCTATCCTGGAATCTGTGATCATGAGATGTGTGAACTGTGAAGCAGTGAACAGAAGCAGGTGGACAAGGATTGTATGGTCACAGTAGAAGAGGTCACAACAAGGAGACTTGAGATCTGTCGGACTCATTGCTGATTTCATTGGGTTCTGGAACAGGGTAGAATAAATCTGGAGGCCCATAGAAATGGGCAACAATAGCAAAAGTACCAAGCACCAGAACCCAAAGGCACACTACAAGCACAGAGAGCTGCACAACAGCAAAGACCTGGCCCCGCTTTTCAGCTGTCTCACTCTCACACACAATAGTATCGCCCCTATCCATACAACCAGTGGGCATGAGAGGACCATAGAGTGTGTATGCAGTGCAGTAGAACCATGCTCCCTGCAATGTCAGGGCCAGACTGCATGCCAAGTCCACCACAAACTTCTGTGGGTAGGCTGCCGCAAGAACAGCACCCAAGATGCACAACCCTATCAACATGACCAAAATCTCATGATATCTTCCTTCCAGCCCTGCATGAGTTGTAGAATGGAAGTAGAACAAGAGGTACTCAGCAGTGAAGGCCATGCTTGCCATCAAGAACAACCCACCCTCTGGCAGCGGCAACCACCTGCAAGAACACAAAACAATCTCAATGATTGGTCTGTGTTTGAAAAAACTCCAAAGTGACACTCTTCTGAACTCAAAACCCGAAACTGATACTCAAACCCCAATTCCAAAAGTTGACAAACAATATGTTTAAGTTTGATATACAATGCACATCCCTCAAGGTTGGATGTCAAGATGCACTTTTCAAGTCGTGGGTAAAAGAGCAACTAGTATTGCCAGAATCCATTCACAAAACAGGTGCAGACACATTACAAACACTGTGTTCTTTTGGGTAGCTGCAGATTATGCCATGATGGCACCTTTGTAAACAGCTGTAAGGACCTAGCTAGACTTTTTTAGTGTACTCAGATGCCTTGTTACAGGGCAAATAAATTTGTCTAATTCCTGCATTGGCTTTACAATTTTTCATAAAGGCTGCCTACGCTCTGCACAGGATTTATGAAAATCATAAAGCCCACTTCTGGTTCTCCTCACCATGCAGCCATGGTCTTTGTGCACATTAAAGCCCTCAGGCGAGCCTTACCAGATTCGGGCCATGATCAGCTCCACCTTGTAAAGGCCCTTATTCCCTTGCCCTAGGCCTTTACCCACCACATAACTTGTATTGTTGCATCATCCTTGCTGAAGAAGATTCAGCTACAAACTAGATTGCAATACAAATCAAATGACTAGAATCTGCAAACAAGAAACCCTGATCCTGATTTGCAAACCTAATACTGAGCCTACATGTGCAAGCAAGATGTGTGTCTACAATAGCAAAGCCTGTCTGAGAGTGCCCTCTCTCCAGCCTAATGGCTACTGCCACCAAGCTGAAAAACTCTCAAGGTAATGTGATTGATTGAATGGAACAAAGGAAGGAAACTACCCCCCTGCCCCAAAGAAAAGGAAGATGGCAAGGGAGAAAGCCAAAACATACCCAGTAGCTTCGCTCACAAGAGCAGAAACGGCGAAGAGGAAAAACATGAGAAGCATGGCAGAATGCTCAAAGTCATTCAAGTGTGCGGTGTTGAGAGCGCCATCTACCACAAAGCGCCGATGGGTGGAATAGAAAAACTCCACACACATGTCGACGAAGCTGCCGACAATGATGATGTACAGTTCCACATACCTAAGACGTGACCCCTGCGCACACCAAGCTGGTGGATGCCAGACGCGACAACAAAAGCCCTTGGAATCCTTCACATAGTTGAAGATGCAATTCAACAAGTGCCATAATCCCACCATCCCGAACAAGGAACCTGGCAACACATGACCTTCAAAAGACCCCATCTTTTCTTCAACCTTCGTCTTCCTGTAGACAAAGACAAAATGGTCTCCCCCCCCTCTCCACAACAAAAGACTAGCAAACCTTCTAGCTAGCTATGGTCAGATTTCTACAACTAACATCATGAACAACAACAAAAGCAAAAACAACAAATCCAGCTCCCCAAAACAACCAAAAAAAGGCATGGAATCTGGATCTAATCTCCACCCTTTTCAGCAATCAATACTCCACATGCTCATCATCAAGAGTATCACAAAACTAGTACGATCACATGCGTTTTTTTGGTCAATCTACAAGTTGGTCATGAAAATTTGTTATGACTTGACAAAGTTAAGTTGCAAGACTCACAATTTGATATTTTTCTAAAGGTTCTCACATAAAGTTGCAATATTCATACCTTGATAGTTTTTAGGAATCTTATATGAGAGTTTTAAATATTAGCCATTTTAATTATATTTTTATTATAATCACAAAATATATTATAAATAAATGTTTTCTTTCAAAGGTTTGAGTCTTGTGATTCAAATGAATTTGAATTGTTCATAATTAAATTTTTGTATTACTTCTTTTCAACTTGTGTTAAGTAACTTGTTATTTGGTTTGTGCAAATTTAATTTGTTCATGAACTTGCACTAGCACTTATAATTTCATTTCAAAGTTCCTACACACTTTTTAAGTTAAATTACACCTTATGTTACATTTTGTTATAACTTTGAAAATCAACAAAATATTTATCCTTATATTATTTCACTAGCTTACATACATATCAAACTTATCTACCTTAACAATGTTGAATTTTATTTATGATTTACTCAAAATTCCTCCCTTCTCATTTATATAGGTGGGCAAAAAGGGAGGCACCTCATTTTCATATGATTTTTAAAGTTTTGGGAAGCTTTTAAAGTTTTTTTTTTTTTGATGGACCAATCAAAATGGGTTTTTTTTATTATTTTTAAAAACTTGTGAAAGACCCCCATTGAATTAATAAAATTAACAAAAATTAAGTTATGATTATTTTTTTATGTTTGACTTGGATCCAAAACGCATCCAACTTTGGATATGGGTATTTCTATCATACATTCAATATTATGAAAAAGATACAAATCATCAAACTTACATACTTTAGTTATGTGTTTCATTCAAGTATATTGATTTTTGGGAAGTATGTTAGGACAAATAATATATCTTATATATATATTCAATGGGTGTATATGGGTAAAAGATATACATGGACAACATTGATTCAAACCAATCTTGGTTTGGTATAAACTTTTTACCATATTGGCATGAACTTGGTACTAAGTATGGAACAACAAAAAGGTCATGCTTGTGCTAAGACTTGGCTTAATGTTTGACCAATAAGAATTCAATGTCTCAAGAAAATGGTTTCTCTAGCAATGAAAATGCTAGGTGATTCAATTTTTTTTGTATTTACATGTGGTTGTTCACACACATGGAGTTTATCACTTGTTCAATAAACCTTGGGTCTAATTATCCATGCATGTCTAACTTTGAGTCATTGAATATTTTGTATATTGTTTTGCTTTCAATTAATAAATACTTGTTTTATAATGGCTTCATCATAATTTGTGGGTTTGTCATTCAATTTTTTATACTAGCTACTACTTTATTTACTATTTATCTATTTATTTACCTACTTATGTAGGTAGGTATGATAAGTGGGTAAATGAGTAAAATAGATAGGTAAATATATATAAGTAGCGTGCACTTTACATCAACCCGTAATAAACTATTAAGATATTTAGAACATACCCTTAATAGATCTTTAATAAATATTTTATGTAACCTTATCATACTTTTAAAAATCAATATTGTTAGGTAATCCCAAAATATATCTTTTAAAAAATCTTAACATACTTGTAATATATTTAAATATATCCCCAATGTATGTGTAATGCACCATAATATACTTCTTGAAGCTTGACCCATATCATATTAATTGTCAAATTTTATGTTATTTTTGTGATTAACAAGATGCCCAAGGTTGTTTTATGATGAAGATAATGTTAGAAATCAATTTATTGAAATAATGAACAAGTCATTGGTCGTATTATAATCACAAAAATGATCAAAATTTATAAAAATTTGAGAACAGTTGCAAAATTTACAAATACATGTAATTACAAATTAATCAATTACATTTTGGCCTTCTTTTTTAATGTTGCATGCCAAAGACCATATATTTATGCCTCATGGATGGGGGATGGGGGGGAATCCATCCTTTGCCCCAAAAAATAGTCTCCATGCTCACCATAACTAGAAGATGAAGATCCTATCGTAATAAGGATGTTAAAGAAGGTGTTGTCAAATTGTTAGCTTTTGACTTGGAATGGTTGCATATCAATGCACTACATAAACAAAACCAAACCCTTGTACAAAACAAGCAAAAGTGGAGGAAGGCAATGTATTGTTAGAGAAAAGTGCATCCCAACCAATAATCATGATAAATACTAGAAGGATCCCATAAGGAACAAGTGGAATTTGGCACTAAAGCACCATGCCTTTAGTATATTGGACATGACATTACCTGTAAATTGTAAATTATTGGAAAGGTTGGAGACTGTGAAGGAAAATCTCAAGAATTCAATAATATTGAACCAAGTTTGAACTTTGAACAAATGCGTTGGGCGATAGCTAATAAAATCTTGAAGTAATTCCATCCTCTTCTTTCAATAGGACACATGGTGGGCCAATTTTCTTAGATATAGTCTTGACATTTAAATACCATTAGAAAGTGATGTTACTAGTATGCTCCAATATTTACGGACCTTCCTTGTGGACATTACCCCTCTTTTCACTACATCCATAACCTCTAAAATTAATCATACATCATTGTGTTTTTTTAATTTGCAATAAGGGTCCTTTTGTTATTTATACCTTGAATGTGATGTAGGTTGAAGCAGGACATTCTCCTTGTCCATAGTTGGCTAATCTAATAAAATGTTTTTTCTTTTGTGAGATTCATTGAACATCTTGTGAACTTGGTCCTCCTAGCTTTAGCCTCCAACAAGTGAGGAGGGGGTTCACACCTAGACCTCACAAAAAGGTATGCCCTTGTATTTCCTATAATCAAATTAGGAAAACCAAAAGTAAGTTAGATCAAGAAAAGATTGAACAACTTACATGCCATTCTATCATTCTAATAGAAAAAATGAGATCAATTTTTTTTGCAAAGTCTATTCTACTTAAATCCTCATGCAATGTATAGGTTGTGGGTGTGAATCTCAAGCTTCTATCCATTGCAATGTGTTAAAATATGTGACGCCTTACTTTGTTTACACTATTTTCAAATTGTGAGACATATTCAAATTGTTGTATCCAACAACAATACACATAGTTGTTGAACTTTTCTTTGTAAACTTTGTTTACGTATGAAATTATACATTCATAAAATTGGTCCTATGCTTTCACATTTATGTTCTCCTTTTCAAATAATTGAAACCTTAACATTATTAAATTATGAATTAACATATCTAGGAAATATTGGAGTTCATCTAGCACACTTGTTGATTGGTTGAACATGCTTTGAAGGGGTGAAAATAATGAATGATTTATTGAACAACTAGAATGAACTTGACATTTTAAAGTTAAGTTTGTCATACTTTTGTCTTGGCAAGAAACACAAGTGTCAGGATTCCTATGGCAATTATCAGGTTGTTCATAAATTTTGAATTGCAATATTTCAAAGTGACAAGGTTGAATGTGCATTGATGTTGTTGTGTCCTTTTCAATGTAAGAAATCTTCTCCCATCACTAAACAAAATCCTCACATAATGAACCATACATTGGCACTAAATCACATTTTGCACCAAACTCTTAAAATCCCCATGCATTGATGGGCATGTTTACCTCATTCCAACCTTTTTCATATACATGACAAATAACTATTTGTTGACTCCAATTTTTGTTGTTGTTATTATCAGTTTTAATGAATCAATGGCTAAGATATGTGCACTTACTTTTATTTTTGTTGTTTTTAGTGACAATTTTAATGGATCAACAATTGAAATATGCATAAAATTTAAATCATTGGGTTAAAATCATTCAATTGTGGAAAATGCCTTGGGAAAATTCTTTACTACCTAAGGGAACAATGGTTCATCCTATTGGACTTGCCACATTTCTAGGTAGAGCTCATTCCATAGGTCATCATAAGCTTTGAGATACAACCCATTCCATAGTACATCATAGGCTTCCAATGGATGGTGTAGTAGTCGTAGTTTGTTCAATTTGGCCCCATTTACATAGTCTCTCACCTCATACTTGTTAATTTTGCATGTTTATGGGTGGGGCTACAAAAACAATTATCATTCTATGTTGCATGTGATAAACATTTATAAAGGTCAAAATACGAGGTGAGGTTACACTTACTCTTTGAAAGTATAAAACAACCAAGTGTATTAGGCTATTACTCTCATTATTCATGGAAGACATATAAAAGCCAAGGAATGGGGGACACGCACTAACTTACCATGATGTTTGGTTTTCCAAAAATATGACCTAATAAAAGTGCGTTCACACTTGGTGTTAAAGACTCTAGTGTTGAGTCCCTTAACAACAAACTAGTTAGTCATTTAAGACTTAACTTGCTTATCATGAAGATTTTATGTTAAGTTTACATTCACTTAACATCATCAAGCTATCGGCCATTTAACATTGGGTGCCACCTAGGATGCCATCTAAATTTTCATTTAATATTGATTTAACATCAAGTGTGAATGCACTTTAAGACTCGTTCCACTCGACAATCGAAGCACTAGGTCATGTGGTTTGAACAAGTTCAAAGGGGTATAAGGTATATACTATATACCTTTGGCTCCACTTGACAATGCAACATGGTGTACCTTAATTTGAACTTTCAAATGGGGGAGGAGGGGGGGGGTAGTACACACTTCACCAATGTCAAAAAATAATAATATTATTAAAACAAAGACAAACTTTGAAGAGAACAATGCACATGTTCATGCAACTCATGCCCACCATCAAAAAAAAAAAAAAAACAAAGGAAAAAGAAAAGAAAAAGTAGCTTGTGGATAAGTTAAAAGATAGGCTAAGTTGAATCATTTAAAAAATTGTCCAAAAAACACTCTCCTACCTTATTACACAAATGTTGGTTTTAACCACAATAACTAATTGGGGGGAAAAAATATTTTTTAAAAAAAAAATCACTAACAAAATGTCTAAAATGAATAAATAGTTGAAGTATATTATAACTTGTAAGTATATTATAGAATCGTTTTATTACATACATTTAGCATGTTTATTATATCTATTCAACAAGTCTTCACACTAATATATTGTTTGGAGATTATATAGACAAGTCTCCAAAACCCTAAAAAAGGATGGGTTCAATCTACCCAAAGAGCCAAAAATTAATTTTATTTATTTTTCGGTTTACCTTGAGTGTCAAATCTGACTTATCGGTAAACTTTATTTTCAAATCTTTTAATGCTCAATCCCCATTAGACACCTATCTTGACTTAGTGGTTTTTTTGAGGTGATTTTTTCGACATTTTGTGAAATTTAAAAATAAATAAAAAATTCTGTTCCAAATTCCCTGTTTTTAGGAAAATCACCATTTAAGAAAAATTACTAAAAATTTGTCACAATTGGCTTACGATATGAAAGGGTGCTTAAGATTTTTCTAATTTAAATATTTTAAATATTAAGAAATCTGGCTAAATTATGCTTATGGATGATTGCCCCACTTGAGCACCATCATCACAAAACTGCAAAAATAACATTGTTTTCCTACTTATTAGGAAAATTTGATTTAAGAGAAAAATTTTAAAAATAAAGAAATATATATATATAAATAAAGATAATTTATTTTCTTAAATTTTTAAAAAGAAAAGAAGCTCCAGGTACTATGGAATATGCGGTTCTTTCTTGTGACCACACAAAAATTCAGGGTAAAAAATAACAATTAATGAAAAGCTCGTATACACTTAACTCACTGGTTGTGGCTCTCGGACTCCAATCCCCAGGTCTAAGGATCGATACCGGATCCTCTCGCCTCAGATTCCCCTTCGCTACAAAGAGAAAGAGAAAGAGAAAGAAAGGCCGACCCTGGTCTGGCGATGGTGGTGGGTTCTCTTTGCCGTCTGTTTGCTGTGTTGCAGTGTTTTTCTGCGGCGTTTTTGCTGGCTGTTTTGCGAGCTTCAAGCTCGCCCGCCCAGCTTTCCCACAACGACAACAAGTGCGTGGGCCGAGCCTTCTTCCCACAAGTAAGATTTTCATAATCTCTGCATCTCTTTGGGGCTTTGGATTGTTTTGTGTTTCCTGTTTTTGTTTTTTTTTTTGTATCTTCTTTGAAAATCATCTGCGATGATATTCCATTTGGGTTTTGTGTGTGTGTGTGTGTTTGGTTTCTATTTGATTTTCCTCTTTGAGATTTCGATTGCACGCTTCGGAATTATGTGTGCAGTAGAAGGAAGAAGTGCTGTTGGAATGAAGAGAGAGAGAGAGAGAGGGAGGGGAGGGGGGGACATCTCAACGTCAACCACAAAGGGAAACATCATCATCTCAAGGGTTTTTGTTTCCTGCTTGGTTAAATGATGTCCGTCATTTTCCCGTTTCCCATGACAAGAGGGAGTTCCAATAGTGAGAGAATTTAAGGCTTAGAATGTGAGTGGTGGACCATCTGCTGAAAGATTTTTTAATTTTTTTGCTTTCAAACTTTTACAACGATTTTGCTTGAAGCGTTTCGAGATCTAAGCTGCAGTATGTCGAAGTCCTTTATAGTTGCACAGAATCTGTTTTATACTTTTACTGACATGCACCATACAATAGTCAAATTCTCAGAACCTTGAGATATGAAAGTTTGTGCCCACTTGGAAGGGCATTTGTTTCCTTCTCAAGACCTTTGCACAATCCCTAAATCAACAGGGCACCTTCAAATTAGAAATTCTGAGATGGAATCCAAATGGCAATGCGAATGCATGAGCCTTTTGCATGTAAATATGAATTGGTATAAGGTAACCTTCTCACATGCATGTAGATTATTCAAGCAGTAGTCACTCAAACTGAAGAAACAGAAGCAGCCACACAGAGTGTAATTTTGTTGGACATGACCATGAGAATTGGATCTTGGTGTAGGGTTTTGGATTGTCCCAAAATTCCTGAGAACAGTATTCCTGAGCTAGCCTCAAGCTTATAGCTTTGTTTGTGCTCCCCTTGCAGGTGCATGACTCTGCTGTTCCTGTTGAAGGATTTTTTGAATGTGACTGTCAACCATGGGTACGTGCTTCAGCAGGGGATTGTTTAGCCAGGAGAGTTCCCGGTGATGTTTAGTGCCAAGGTCATTTCTAACTTCATTTGCAATGATGTCACTTCTGATAGTTGGAAACAGAATGACTCTGGTTCTTCTTGTTGGCATTTCATTGCTTCTCTGAATATTGTTCCCAGCCTCCTACATATACATGCAAGGCTGATCTTCAAATGAACTGCTCAACTTGCAGGAGTTTACACCTTGCTGGCTGTAGCTTCCACACTCTCCGTGCACCAAATTCAGCGGTCCTCGTTTTCAACTTTCACACTTGGACCTTGTTTGTGTCTGCCATCATCTCCTGTGTCAACATTCTCAAAATTACCTTCTGTGTGGAGAGATGAACAGGGTGTGTGGCTGGTGCAGCCAAGCTTGCATGCTTGGAGGGCGCACCTCAGATGTTGGCCAAATAGGAGTGTTATAAGAGAAGGGCTTTTTAAAGTGACCAGGGCAGTGCATTGTGCTGCTAGCATGAGAGAGGAAATTGTGGGTGGCACCATGCCAAGACATACTGGAGCAGAGGGAAAAACAAATGGTATGCCTTATACCAACACCGGTGATTGCAGTTAGTCCTGAGGAGAGATTTTTTTTACTTCTTGAAAAGTTATCAAAGATGTTTACTTGATTAATTTTGGCTTCTTATTGAACAGGAGCAATTGTCACAGAGAAGGAACAACCCATGCAAGCTGGGCAATCAGAGTGGCAACACCTTGAATCCCATGTGGTTTCTCCTCCATCCATTGTTGGGGAAGGACCAATAGCACATGAACTTCCCATATGGCCAGGCCATATGTGGGAGAGCCCTGTTGACATGCGGAAGCAGATATTTTGCAACCGATCATTGAACATGAAGAGTATTGTGGCAGTTGGGTTTGACATGGACTACACACTTGCACAATATAAGCCCGACACTTTTGAAAGCATGGCTTATGCAGGCACCACAAAAAAACTAGTCAATAACCTAGGGTATCCAAAAGATGTGGGTTTCTCTTATCCATGACTAGATATAGCGATTTTCTTCCTGCATATTTCTGTTACTATAAGCTGTGTCACTGCATCTTCTGTGATGCATGATTTTACTTTGTGGTTGGGGTTTTTCTCTTTGTCCTTGTTTTGTCTCTTGGTCCCTCTGAGCTTGATTGCATTTAAGGATGTCTTTGTCAATTCTCATAAGTCCAGTCTACAATGGAGTGGAAGTAGAGACTACTGTTTCTTGGTAGAATGCTGACACATAGGATCATGGACTCCATACTTGTCAGAACTGTGTTATGTAAGTCTTACTAATAGTTTTCTATTCTGCAGCTGCTGGAATGGAAGTTTGATTGGAAGTATATGGTCAGAGGTCTTGTGCTTGACAAGAAGAGGGGCAATATTCTGAAGGTGAGATTGCACTACCACAAGATTGGTAGTGGTGGATTAATTTTTTTTTTGCAGTGAGGCAAGAAGGATGCTTTATGACATGGAACTAGAGATTTTATGGAAGTATGCTTCTAGCCTTATCAATTCCTGGTCTATGCAAATGGGTGGTCAATTGCAGATGGACCGCCACAAGTATGTCAAAGTGGCATACCATGGATTCCAGAGAGTGTCAAGAGAGGAACGCCAAGCCACTTATGGTTTCACACTATCACGTGATTCTTACGATGAGCCTGATTATGCTCTGATTGACACCCTTTTCTCACTAGCAGAAGCCTATCTCTTCATGCAGCTTGTTGACTTCCGGGATCAGTTTCCTGAAAAAATACCTTCTGGCACTGAGTATGATCCCTCTCTGAGATACCTTTTGTGATTGACACTGCACCTCCTTCAGTTCAAGATTGCCATGGTTCTAAGTTGTAGATGTTTTTCACCCTTTCATTGTTTCTAGATATTCAGATTTCCATTGTTGTTTTCATTCAAGCATTAACTATTCAGGGTATTCAGAAGTGACAATGCAAGCCAAAAAGGGTTTCAGATTATGCATCTGTGTTTGCTTGATTGACTTAGGTTGGGTTTGTAAATGTCTTTCTAGCAGATCTTAAAGGTCTAACTATTTTGCAAATTAAAAAATTCCATGAACAGAGTGAAATGTGCCAATGGCAGTGTAAGCTCACCAAAGTAATTTCTCTATACTGACTCCTTAAAACTTGGTCTGTATGTGTCTATTTGCCTCCTGTGACATCTGTGTCTTTTCTGCTTTTCCTGTTTCCTTTAATTTAACGGGTGTATGGAGGGCAGAGCAGAGTGGGATAGAATTTTCATTCTTCTAGGTGTGAAATAACGGTAGGACTGGCTATAATGCAGTGCTCTAACCCTCTAATGTGCATGTGTCATATAGTATTCAATCTTTGGTCATGTAGATGTTTCAATGCAAGATCTGGTTGATGGCTGATATCTATTTCCTTGTCATTGGCAGCTATGCACAAATGTATAAGGATGTGAGGGCAGCTGTGGACCTATGTCATCGGGATGGTACTCTGAAGCAAGCTGTTGCTCATGAACCAAGCAAGTATGGCCTGGTGCCTTTTAAGTTCCTCTTATGTGGAAGCTGTTTAATTTTTGTACTATCTCAATGGTTGGCCTTTCCACTTGCAAGCCACTGAATTGATATGTGAGACTCTTTGTTACCATGTTGGCTTGTGCAGATACATAAATGATGATAAACAAATTGTTCCCATGCTAAAGATGCTTAGGCAATCTGGACGATTGACTTTTCTAGTTACCAACAGGTGATTCTCTCCCATCATGTTCTTATCGATGGATTGTTTGCAATTCAGGTCTACAAACCTTTTCACTATTTTTGGGCTCAGCAAATTCTCATCAGTTGTGAGGGGCACTCCTTCCTTGTGCAAACAAGAGAATGTGTAGGAACTGCAATAGGCAGCTCACTAGTGGTCGGACTAACAGAGATATCCAGATAGACTGCACTTCTGTTGTTTAATGTGGATGTAAGCCCAATTGTACACGCAATGTCTTGAGCCCAGCAGGATACAACTAACCCTCCTGTAGCAGTAGGATTAACAGGCATACAGACAAATCATGGATAGAATGTGAGAGAAAGTCTCAGGAGATACTAAGGTGTGTGAATTTTATGTGCAGCCTGTGGGACTACACACATGTGGTTATGAACTTTTTGTGTGGCAAGAGTGGCACTGATGGTGGAACCCCTCGTGATGATGAATGGCTTTCATATTTTGACGTTGTTGTTACTGGGAGGTCCGTCACTTCCTCTGGCCTGTTTTGCCTGAACACGATACATCTTCCTTTATGCAGAATGGGTCTCACATATCTTGGTGTGGCAGTGCAAAGCCAACATTTTTCCAGGATGGCAATCGATCCCCCTTATTTGAAGTGGACATCAGCACCGGGATGCTACAGAACACTGATCAAGGCACACCAGTAGCACAGGTAATCTTCTTGCAGCATATGCCAAGATGGGTCCATTGTCCCTGACCCCTCCTCCATCAGCAATCACTAATCATGTACTTTTGTCCAACAGATAGGAGGAATTGGTCTCAACACACCCATTCTCCCTCAAAGAGCAGTAAAACAGGCCTGCCGAGTGTTTCAGGCAAGCTCTACTGAAACTTGCCTAAGTTTTGTTCATAGTTGTATGGTGCTCTTTGGTCCCCAGGCTATTCAAATTATTGGAAATGATTTTGCAAGAGCTTGCTGTTTTTCCCACTGGATTGCCACCGGTGATGCTTCTACCTAGACTTTTGAGCTGGATGTCTCATTGGAATGACATGCAGGGAGGGAGTGTGGCTCATTTACACAGACTATTGTCCATTGCAGCAGGGGCACAGGTACTGAAGAGTTTGTGCTTATACAATGTCCTATACTAGCATTGAATCAATCAGTATTGTTGCACATTGAGCGCCTATTCATGACTCTCCAGTTGCATGTAGGAATATAGCTTGTTGGTGTAGAATCGAATGTTTGATCATTTTGTCTTTGTCTAATGTGGAGGGTCTTGTCTTACAGGTCTTGTATGTAGGAGACCACATATATGGAGATATACTACGAAGCAAGAAGGAACTTGGTACGTGATAAGTTTGGTGGTGAGGACTGGAATTGAGAACAGCTGAAAAAACTTTGACATGTTGTTGAAGAGACTAGCAAACTTGTGGGGAAGGGTGGAGTTAGTTGGTTATGGTGCTGAGACTTCATAACATTTTGAACTCAAATATCTCCTTTTTCAGTCGAAGCTTTGTCTTTATCCTCAAATGATGAATATCTCAGCCTACTAGTAGATAAAATGCATTTCTGTTGGAGATTTGAGCCTTTTCCCTATTTTAGTTTGCAGATTGTTAGGCTCCATCAGTTCCAGTGCATCATGGAGTATATTTCCTGTTAATCTGGGCAAGAGCTTGAGGTTATCAGAGATGTCTGGGTTTTCTGACTTCCAGCAAGAAAATACAGGGTGGAGAACAATGCTGGTGGTGCCAGAGCTGGAGTTTGAGCTTGAAATGCTTGTCCAGACCTTCAGCATTCGGAAGGTACGTATGACTGGATTTCTGAATTTTTTTGAGACTGGGTGGGAACCAAAGTTTGAACTCCCACTTTTGGCACTGTTGAGCTGAAATGGATTCAAATTTAAAAAGTTCATGAGGGTTGATGCATTGACAATGAAACTATATGGATTGTGATCATGTAGGAAGTCAGCAAATTGCGGATGCTGCGGGATGTTCTAGAAGACAAGCTCCAGAGCCTTGAATGGGCACTAAGGTACAAAAACTTCTGTGAAATAAATATTGATCAGAGCTCTTGATGACACAGCACACCTAGTCAACATATAGTATGCAATCTTTTGTCTCCAGAAAGTTAAATACAATCTGTACCTATGTTTGCAGCAGTTTTCACATTTCAGATTGGATGCAGAAGTTCCATCTTATGTGAGAGCTGCAATGTAAATTTCCAGGTTTCACAACCTGACAGTGGAGGAGCAACACACATTTCAAGAGAAGATTGAAATTCTACAGGTAAGAGATTTATTCCTCCAGTGTGCAACCCCATTGATGACCCTGTATTTTATGACACTTTCAAGACCCTGTTACATGTCAATATTGCAAATCTCTGTGTACTTGAGGTGCTTGGGGGATCTTGCAGTCTGAGAGGGACAAGATTAGGGAACAGCATCGTCAGGCACAACGGGATTGCCACCATCAGGTATGTTCATTCCTTTTTGTAATTGCATGATGTCTCTTCTCTCATGCACTTTATAGATGTCTTCTTTTCCAGCTTCTTGTGCTAACTGGATTTCAGAGAATACGAACATGCTTGTGTAGCATGCCCATTGGCCATGTTAGAATTGCTGGACTGTTAGCTTTTGTTACAGTGATGATGATGATGATGTAACCACTCCTTGTCTGCAGTTTCATAAGACATGGGGTCAACTGATGAAGACTGGTTATCAGAACTCTCGCTTTTCTCACCAGGTTGGAATGTAATCTCTCTTTGGCAAGTAGCCTGTGATGATTGTCAGTATTGGCATGAATGTGACTCACATCTGTTTACAACTGGAGCATCTGCTTTAACAGGCAGGAATTGGGGTTGTTCTATTGTTTGGGGGAACAGGTGGAGAGATTTGCCTGCTTGTATACTAGTCAGGTTACCAATTTGTGCTATTACTCACCTGACAAGAGTTATCGCACCACTGAGGATTTCATGCCTCATGAGCTTGAAGGCATAGGCCTGTGAGACCTGGATATCTGTTCTTGATGACCCCTTGATGCTTGATCTGTAACACAATTTGCTAAGAAATAAGTTTCACTGGGAATGTAGGCACACGTGGGGGGGGGGGGAAGGGGGGGGGGAATTGGTGATTGTGTGTCAGTGTGGGGGGTTTGCAATACAGGTCTACTACAGCCCTTATTTACATAGTGACAATTCTGGTTGTGATGCTACCTTAGCCTAGTAAGGTGTACAGGCATGCTTAACCACCAGGAGCAGGTTGGAAGACAACCATCACGTGACAATGTGTTGACAGGAATATAGTTACTTCATGGATGCACCAAACAGTAATTTTTTATGACAATCTGAGTCATCTTTGTACAACATGATGCAGTAAAAATTTTATCCCTTGCCTAAAGTCTTCTCCTTTTAGCATTGAAGGGCAAAAGGTTGAAATTTGGCTTTGGTAACAGGTATGATGATGTTTCCTTGTAAGATGTGAACTCATCTTTTAGCATTCAGAGGCAAAACTTTGGGAGTTTAAAAAAAGATGACAAAAAGATGAAGATTCAGTGAGAACGTACAACTGGGAGAAAATGTTTCCTTCATAAAAGTGGACTAATGATCTTTCATGAACTAAAATCACTCATGTTATCCAGGAAATTTAGAGCCTTACAGCCCCTTCAAAACTTTTGGGTCTTTTGGCCTGAATCCTGTGTCCTCTTGGAAGGAGGCAGCTAATCAAATGAGAATCTCAGGTACCCAAAATTGTCATACCATCCATCTATTGTTAATATAGGGTTGCATTCCAAAAACTAACACTCCATTGTTTCTTTGATGATAAGAGGTCTATGCAGAGATAATTATGCCGGTAACACTTTGATTGATCCCTCTTTTGGATCCTAAGCTTTGGTGGTCGTAAGGAGTAGTTTGGAGAATGTAAAGCCATGACTCAATATTGATGGGTTGGGTTGTGATGCATCTATGACCAATGCAGTGTATCACTCTTCCAGCATGTCTTGTCTAAAAATTAACATTTCAGAGAACCCCAGTGATGGTTGCCTTATTAGTTTGTTCGGGTAACCTCAAAAACCAGTGTCATTTTAATTTTCCTTCTTTCATTGAGATTTGCTTAGGCATCTGTCATTGTTGTTGGGTTCTTAAAGAATCTGTTGTGTTATAATAACTGGCTGATTAGCAAGCTCTTCTACTCTATACGGAAGTGGGTTCAACATGCCATAAGATTTTCATTTCAGAAATTGTCAGTTCAATTTATTAGCACACAAGTAACATATCAGAATATCTCTGATCACATTGACGTGTCTTTCCGATTGCTTGCTCAAATTTGGTTCTATAGCTTGCAGTTGCTACTTGCCCAGAGCGAACCAACACCCACCCAGCACACAATTGCAGGATGGATGGTATGTGGACAGGAAACACTTTTTCATTGTATTCCTGTCCCGAGTTAACCATGCTGGTCAGTTTTGTCATGTGTCATGATGGGTTTCCCAATGGATGGTGCACTGGGGGGTGCTTGGTCACATATTCCATTGCTATTGACAACTTCACAACCTTGAAAATGGCAGAGTTGATGTTGGATGCTTGCAAAGTTAGAATCCAGATTACCTCAGTATCCTGGCATATTTTCAAAAAAATGGCAAAATCAAAGGAAATTAGTAAAATATTTGACAAAGATATTATTTGACAATCGTTTTGATTGTTGAGGTAAAGGTATCTTATTTCCAAGTAAAATATTAAAAAGCATTTCCAAGATTTCGACACTAAACTATTAATGTTTTTGAAAAGCATTGAATGTTTTTTCTAATAATTGATTGCTGCTGAATCTATTAGGCTCGTATGGTATCAATGGCATCCTTTAAGGAGATTGGTAAAATGGGGTCAGAGTGAACCAACAACCACCCGTGCACCACCCATCACAAAACTATTACATACTATGGGTAGTGCCCATTCCACCCAGAAATGCACTGAGCCCACTAAGGTGACCCATTGTTCTTGAAGAAGGAGAAGAATCCCTTCCTGTTGCAAACATCTCGTTTTTCTGTTGAGCTGATTGAGTTAATTGGATGCTAATGAGTTGTTTGCTTTCTATCTACAGGTGTGTCATGTGCCTGGGTGACTACCAGAAAAAATGACAAAATTGCAGCACTTTCCTGTCTGTGGGCATGTCTTCCATAAAGACTCTGTTGATGCATGGCTGAGAAACCCACTCAACCTGCCCAATCTGTCAAAACTGTGCCTGTTTTTAGTGGCAAAGTGGTTCCAATGGAATCTCTAGCCTGGATGGTTTCACTTGTACTTGGATGTTGCAGGTTCCTCCCGGTTCTACATACCTCAAGAAGCACACGCACATGAGATTGTGGCCTGGAAGAAACTGGCAACTTGCATGTCCAAAGGGATGTAACCAGGGAGGATGGAGAAAGCAGCAATACCAATGTCAAGACCCCTTCAAATCGACACCAACCAGCAATAGTCTGTGTCCACAGGTGGTCAGAGAGAGTACTGTTGCTGAGCATATGCTCTCTGTTGTTCAGCCAAATGTAGCATTTTGAAAAGTTCAATTACTTTTTGCCTCAATGGAAATTGGTTTGCAAACTATCTGCTTACCTGAAGCCTTGTGCATGAAGAGAGTACTGAAGCTGGAGGAGGCCATTAAAGGGTTCCAAGCATAGATGAATTGCAGAATCTAGCGTGCTCTCATTCCTTGCAACTTTTTCCTAGCTTGGTGCACATAGGAACTGCTAGCCCATTCTTTCAGAAATGGATCCTGGCGGTCATCCTATTCACACCCACCATTTTGCCAGGATGCTGTCATGAAGTCTTGCAGTTTCAGTTTTCAGGTTGCCTCAAAGGTGCATATATGGAGGTATCTAGAGTCATTGCAGATTGTCACACATGCACTCCCATTTGCATAATAATATAGCAATTGGTAGCAGTTTCTTTTCCTCTTTTCATACAGACAGATGTTGCTCCCTTCTGAAGCTGCGCTGAAAAATGTTTCTATTTTGAGTCAAAGCAACAATCCAGCAGTGCCATTTCTGTTGCAACTGCTATTCCGAGAGTCACTTATGAGGTGGACTCCTTGTTTGGAAAAAGTCGTAAGTACAATTCCGAGAAACACTTATACAGTGGTTTGATTTCATGTGCAGTGAGTCTAAACCTTGACAACCCTTCAGCTTTAACTTGTGCAATGACCAATCCCAAGAACTCGTTGAAACCAATTTATAGAGCACACTCACCATGTGATTGTGTAATATGCATTTGTTATCAACAACAATGTCAATTGTACAGATCTTTTGACCATTTGTGAAATCATTTGAGGTTTTCTAGATTAGCCATGCTAGAATGACCTAGTTAGCCTATTGGAGAGACAATCTCCTTTCCCATCCCAGATATGTAGTTATTACTATGCTATGATGCATGGAGTTTCAAGCATCAAGTTCTACAGGTTGCAATACCAATGACATCAAGCAGATCATTTCAGTCTCTCAATTTATTGGTTGTCTATGCACTCCTGCAAGTCGCAGTCTGTTGAAGATTTTCAACATGGGTCGACTGCAACTAATAGTATTAATTCAGTTTTGTTTGTTTCCTGCGGTACAAGTCTGTCATGGGATTGTTTGTGCAGATTTGACATGGACCTAGATTTGCATTCAACACTTTCCTCCACACTAGTATGATGGACATTTAACTGTGATTATCTACTTGATTTTGATTTTTACCTGCTTGTACTCACAGGGGCACCATTTGCTCCATTCGTGACTAGATCCTGTTCATGTGGTCAGAGGTTTGACACACACTGCTACACAACCTTGCAGCACCTGTTGTAACAAATACAACATCGTGATATGAGGAAGTCGTGTTGTGTTGAAGTTGACTAACCCATCTGTAGCGTTGAGATAGTGGTATGCAGGAATTCAGATGGGTATTTGGATTCTCTAACTACATACTGTTCAAACAGTGGAGTTCACACAAATAAATGAATAGAGCAGCTGCTGTAGTGTCTCAATTCTGCTCTTCTGCAATCCAGTATCAGTAGTAGGGATGGTGGGCTATACTCTCAGTCTTTGGCATTATCCTTTACACTTGATCTTAGCTAAAAAGCCAAGAAAGGTATGCATTGTCCTTTACAGTGAAGCAAAACAGAGGTGTAAATGAGTTTGGAATGTTTGTGCTGCTCTTTCTTACTTACATCTTTGTGTACTTTGTGTCAGACAGACTTCTTACTTCAATTTTTTGTTCAAGATATGCAGTCTAGCTGCTCCATCTCTCTCAGAGCTGATCATCACTCTATGCTAAGTGGCAAGCAACATAAACTTGACAGGAAGTTTTTTCTCTTTTCTGAGATGGAACTGATCCTCAATCTGCTGCAACAGGGCACACAATCTTGATATGAAATTTGCTCTTTTATGAGATGTGAAAATAACTAGTGAGAGTTTGAGACAGAGGAGAGTGGCATGATAGGTTTTGTGAAGGCAGAGATGTAAGCTTTGTAACAAGAATGAGGTTCTATGTTTTGCAAAAGGTGGAGAGCTCTCAACAGGACTAGATTATTTGGGTTTCAGACATGTTTCTTTCTGCTTGGGAAGAAGAAGAGCAGATACTAAAAAAAAGAATTCTATGGTTTTCTCAAAACACTGGGAAAACCAAATAACATTCCATGATTTGCAACCGTGTGAGTAAGCTGTCCAGAAGGCGTTAGTTTCTTAGCTTTGGAATCAGTTGGGAGTCAGCTATGGAAACTAGCTGCTTCCTGGAGATAATGAACTGCTTCATTCCATTCCCATTATACCAACTTTTCTTCTTCTGATTCTTCCATCTTCTTGATCAATTGGAAACCTCAGCAATTTTGTGAAAATGCAGCACCACTATTGTGAAGGCTCCAATGATATCTCTTCTGTGTGTGGCTTGCATGCAAACTGGTTTTTGGACTACTTCATCTCCTTCTAATTTAGCATCTTCTGTTACAGTGAAGCTTGCCATCCTTGGCCTAATCACATACATTGCAAGTTATCTTGCAATGTCTTGAGTGCTAGCCAACATTGTAACTGATGCACTAAAGTGATTCAGGTCTCAGTCCCATGAACAAATCAGAAAGTGTGTGGTGAACCTCATTCACAAATGTAGAGAAATGCAAACCAACTACAGAACCTCTTTACCCTCAACAAATTAATTGCAAAATGTTATTGGTCATAACTCAGACTGGTTTGTTCATCATGCCAATGATCACTCTAAAGAAAGACATCTATGACCATGGATGCAGTACTCTTTCTGCAGGTCAGCAGCCCAGGACACAGGTCTAAGTAGAAATTGTGATGTATCCAGGTCCAAGTTTCTTCCCTCCTTTCACAGCTATTACTCCAGCCTGGAAAAAACAAAGTTCCTTGACAGCAGCTGTCCTTGTACGCGAAGTAGGAACAGCAGGAGCAGAAGTTGGAGTAGCTGCATGTTACAATGATCCCAACATTACTACACAATGCAACCTAGATTGATCTCTCTGCTAAGAGGAGCTA
Source organism: Sphagnum tenellum (assembly GCA_963921925.1). Lineage (NCBI taxonomy): Eukaryota > Viridiplantae > Streptophyta > Sphagnopsida > Sphagnales > Sphagnaceae > Sphagnum > Sphagnum tenellum. The sequence continues at coordinate 10,780,848 of OY998143.1, read as the reverse complement.
CAAAACTTGTTTCTTAAGCAAAGGACCCTATTGACAACTGGAGATCTCCAATAAAAGTAGCTAGCCTGTGCGATCACCAGCAGCTGGGTAAGGCCTAAAGCGTGCATCAGGACCTCGTTGTGTCTGCCTTCCTGCTGCACCATACCCTCCCCCATACCCTGCAGTCCCATTGGCTGCAACATCAGCTGCAGCTCCAGCCCCCATGCTGTAGCCTCCACTGCCTGCAACCGCTGTTGTCCCTGTTGCACCACTGGTGTAAGCCTCTGTCCCTGTTGATCTCCATGTGTTATCTCCATACCCAGAAGAGTACATATCACCATATCCTGACCCATAACTCCCACTACCTGTCCCTGGTGCTGCTGTACTCCCATACTCACCTACAGCAGTTCCGTAGCCGCTGCCTCGCCCTCCATATCCTGCAGCAGATCCATAACCACTTTCACTGCTTCCATAGCCATAACCAGTACCACCATATCCTGCGGTGCTTCCTGTTGCTGGAGCAGCTCCAGTCCCACCTGAGCCCCAACCTGCACCTCCATAGCCAGCCATGGCACCAGCACCACTGCCCCCATAGCCTGTGGCATTTCCTGCTGTGCCATAGCCAGCTCCTCCACTGCCCCAAGCACTTCTTCCCCCTCCAGGAATATTTGCAGCTCCCCCACTGCTTGCCCCTCCACTCCCATAACCACTGCCATAGCCACCCCCACCTGGTGTACTACCATATCCAGGACTTCCATAGCCAGCTCCAGCAGAAGAGCCATAGCCAGCATCCATGCCATATCCAGTTCCTGCATATCCTCCATTCATTCCTGCACCATAGCCACCAGTGCCACCATAGCCTGCAGCTCCATAGCCTGCTGCACCGTAGCCCCCATAACCACCCCTCCCCGCTCCAACAGTCTGCCCATAACGGCCGTCTCCCCGCCCACCATAGGCACCTCCCCCACCACCCCCAGGACTTGCATAGCCTTGGCCATAGCCAGAATTGTAGTTGCCTCCTCCCATGCCACCTCCAAAGCCACCAGCACTGCGACCAGAGCCTGCAGAGAGGTCCTTGGGAGTGGCCCGTTTAACCTCCACCATCTTTTCGTTGAGCTCATGGAACGATTTCATGAGAACGTTTTCCACAGCCTCCTCGGAATCAAAACTGACGAAGCCAAAACCACGAGGCCTTTGAGTATTGTGGTCATACATAACAACCACATCTGTGATAGTACCAAACTGCGCGAAATATTGTCTGAAGTCATCCTCAGTGACTGAAGAGGCTAAGCCTCCCACAAATATCTTCTTTGTCCTAGGGTGGGATGACGCTGGCACTTGGCCACCGTTGCTGCTCCTAGGCACATTCTGCTTCTCATCCCTGGGCACGGCTTTTTTCGCTTCCACCTAAATAATTTGAAAAAGAAAGAGACAGCTACACTAGTTATAACTTGCTTACCACGACCATCGCTCCTCTTCTTTTCCCCCCTTCACCACTCTCCAGACATAGGCTACGACAACACCACATACCAACATACCTCTGTCTCTGTCTGTCTCTCTCTCAACAGACTTCAACACTAGGGTTTCTTGCAGGAGGTCACTTACCGTTCTGCCGTCGATGGTATGCTTCTCTTTCACAACGCGGTCAGCGACGGCGGGGTCCGCAAAAACAACAAAGCCGAAGCCGCGGGCACGGCCAGTGGCCCGGTCCTTCATGATGACAACCTCCGCCACTTCACCGTAAGCCTGAAAGTGGTCACGGAGTTTCTCCTCCGTGGTCTCCCACGAGATCCCACCGATGAACAACTTTCCCTGGTCCGAGTCCATCACTCCCCCGCCTGCCTGCCTCTCTCTCTCTCTCTCTCTCTCTCTTCCTTTCGCCTTCCTTTCCTTTGGTTTTCACTTCCCTTTCCCTACTAAAAATTCGCAACAAGACCAACACAAGAAATGCACTTCCACGCACAGTTCTTCTTCTCAATGCACACCAAGGCCCATACAAAAAAAATTCTAACAAAAATCCAAATGCCCACCTGAGCGAGGGCACAGATGGGGATTTACGAACAGAGCAGCGAGAAAGAAGAGAGAAGAGAATGAGCGCGACAAAATGCGCGAGGACGAAAATTAGGGTTTGGTGATTGCAGAGGAACACCTCCGCGTGCAAGAAGGAGACCCTCCGCCCGTGTAAGCTTGACACGTTTCCACGGCTGTGATTGTTCCCCGCGAGTCTTGGACGCTGGACACCGTCCAATGCTTCAAAGGCGATGTGGGCCAAGGCCTCTCAAGGAAGGCAGAAATTGAACTTGAAATAAGTAAATAAATAAATAAATAAGCAAGCAAATCAATGGTGAGGATTTTAGCTTCAAATTCTATCCATTTCTATGTTTGGAAATTTGTGCCCATTCATATCTCAATGCTCATAGTTTAGTTATGTATTTATGTAATTATTTATGTATTTAATTATTTAATTACTTAATTAGTTATTATGTCATGAAATTTCCTCACCCAAAAAAAAAAGGTCCAATTTTTCCATAAATCATATTTCCATAGTAAATTAAAATCTAATCACAAATTGAAGCTGGTTGGTTTAGGGAGGATGAATATAAGGTCTCATCTATTGTATTTCATCTTACCAAAATTTTAGCCCAAAATTCGTTGAACCCATTCCAAGTAAAGAAGGATGGAAAAGGTGTTTTTTTCATATTTTTATTATTTTATTTTTCTAAGTTTTTTTCTTTTTCAACATCATATTTATGAGCAAATTTGTAATGTCTTCAGCACCAATTTGTATTGGGTGATGATTAACTTGGTAACATGTAGTCATGTGGTTTGCATAAGATTAATAGTTACATTACCATTGTGAAATGTCCAAATTCGGTGAAATGGCAAAAATGGACCTTGAACTAAAGTTTTTATTAACATTGCAATGAAATAAATCATATCACAAGTAAATAAATTCATTCTTTTTCAAATAGAACTTAAAGTAATTTTGCAATAACATAATACAAAATCAAGTTTGGGAATGGGGTGCCAAATAATTAGCTGATTTAATAAAAATGTATTTGGACATATAAAGTCATATTTTCCAAGCTTTTTTTGCTTAGTGTGAATTATATAGCCTTTTGATTTCCTCTATAGTCACACCATAATATGTATGATGGGAGGAGTGGCAACCTAGCTTCACATCACACATTATAACATTCCTCAACGACATGCGTGTGTATTTCAAAGCTTTTTCACTCTTGCTATTCAATAAGCATTCGCAATTATAAGATTACAATTCACAACTTTTTTTATAAATTGTAAATGTCATTTGTGACTTAAATCTATCAATATGGTCAATGAGGATATTAATCATTGCCCTCAATGCAAAAGGATGTGATGACTAAATATTAATCATAGAATAATTCATGTGAGGAATTCATTAAAAAAAAATTTGATGTAAAGATTGGGAGACTTATTGGAAAGCCATAAAAAACAATCAAATGGACCTTTTTATTGGATTTTTATTAATGTATTCATCAAATGCCATACAAAAAGGTCTAAATGGAGGTTGCACATTTGCTTGAAATGAAATGCATTTGTAGGATTGTAGTTCCAATTGGGGGCCAACATTTTTTCTTTTCAAAACGTATCATGATTTTAGTACTAAAAAGGAACTTTCGTTGTCATGTTGGAAGCTTTAGTCATTGAAACATTTGTGTTAAAAAAAAAATGTTTTACTAAACATTGGACTATTTATTTTGCAACATGCCAAAACCCCTAACATGAGATTAAAACTTTAGAAGACTTCAATCAATTTATTACATTTTTTCTATTTGATCTAATTTTATTTTTCTTCTCAATTTCAAGTTTAATTTCATATGCACATTCATGAACATGATTTTATACTTTTGTGGTGTGAAAAAAGAATTGACAAAAAGTTGGCAAATTTTTTTTTCCCTTGTGTAAATTTGAATTAGTATTTTTAATTTGTGGAAAAAATCACCAAATATTTCATATTTCATATTTTTGGGGAAAAAAATTGTGGTTGCTCAACATGTTAATATTTAAAAACAAAAAAAAATCATGAACCATATTCACTCATGATAATTATGTAAATAACTTCATGATGATGAGGTTTATTGATGATATGATCATAAAAACAAGCTTATTAATCTAACTTCATGGTTATTTCAATAGTTTTTATGTTTCATGAGTCTTGCACAAAAAGCTTTGACCATCAATGATGTTTTGAATGATAACTTATGTCATTGCACCATATCCTTATATAAAGAAACATACAAATGAACCAAAATCAATGAATCCCATGTTATCCTGAGACCTTATAACCAGTGTTTTTTATAAAAAAAACATCTTGCCAAAATGAAAAAAGAAAAAGAAAAAAGGAATACAATGTCACTATAATTTTTTTTAAGGTGAAAATTTTGCAAAATTTTGGGGCAAGAAACAAAATCTTTGGCTTTGTGTTGCTACACACTACTAGTGATAATGAAATGATGAAAAAAATGAACTGGTTTTGCGGAAATTAAGTTCCATTTTAATGACATTGCACACCAACTTGAATTCAATTCAATTTAAATTCTTAAATTGAATTCAAATTTGATTTAGTTGAATTGAATTGATTTCACGTTTAATTGAAGAGAAACATCAGTGCCCAAGGTATTGAAAATATGTTCATCACTTCCATCATTAGTGATTATGATGTTGAAAGAAAACCAAAAAAGACACAAATTTGAGAAGACACCTTTCTATTCCATTTAGAGCAAATTCTAGACTCAATTATATTTTGGTAGGATGACACCATTTGGACCCAAAAGTTGTGCCCCTATATTAGCTTTGGCATTACCATAATCATTGGGAATTTGTGAAAACAACGACATCTTTTATATATGGCAACATGAGGATTGTGAAACTTTAGACGTATGATATGATAGGAAATAGTTTTTTTTTTGGTTCAATTTCCTAGTAGAGCCAAAGTGGCATAAATCCCTAGGCAAATTTTGATTTAATTAGTGACTTGTTTCCAAAGAACTTTTAAATATTGTAGCTACTACATATGAATGTGGGGACACTTTCCAAATAATGGGCCTACAACAACATTTTAGCCAAATGCAATCCCACATTTTGGGAATGTCCCCCCACTTGTTGGTTTTACCCATTGTAAACCATAAGGCACACATTATCATGAACCTAAACATACGTAGATCACAAAGGATAAAATAAGAAGGTTTTTATGCCTACTCCTTAAAAGTGGGAGGGAAACTATACGAAATAATTTCCTTCCCGCTCTTAAGGAGAAGGTTTAGGGTTTTCCCTACTCTCTTTTCTAAGAAGCATATTCATGCAATAAGATGTTTTCTAGAGTTCAAATATACTAGGAAAAATCTTTAATAAATGTTTTACATAAAGATGATAACCATAGCCAAAATGTCATTGTGTTCAATTTGTAACTTGATTCAACGTTCCATGATACAATGACATTGTTGGGTAAAATGGGATCACAAATTATTAAATGTCACTTCATTTTTGTTGATTTTGAACATGATTTAACTTGAATTATTTTTTTAAATATACATATGTCCAAATATTAAAGTTCCTTTTCTTAAAATAAGACATCAAGTATTGAAGTGCCATTCCTATTGAAATCAAAATGTGTACAATTATTTGCAAGCTTACCCATGTGTTATTTTCCTTATTTGCAATGAATTGTTTGCAATAAGGAAGCTCATTATTTCTTTCATGTTGTAATGAATGTTGTCATTAGAAAACTAATAAAGTCTTTCTTAGTAGGAGCTAAGATGCATTTTGTCCTGGAATGTTTTAAGCAGTGGTGTGATTTGCCCAATATTCAAAATGCAATTAATGCCAACCATATCTTTACTTCAAAATCTTCTTATTTTCCAAACAACTCTTTTGGTGAGGAGATAAAAGGATATGATGTATAATCATTCAGCTTGTGGTAAATTGTAAGAAAATATTTATTAATGTTTTCATAGGTTTAGGTCAAGTAGTGTCAAATGATTAAAGAGTCTTGCACAAATTTGGATTATATAAACATGTTCAATATTGTGCATTGTTTGATGTGAGTAGAGGTTGTGGAAATTGCATTTCATTTCATCCACTTAATGGCAAAGGTTGTCCCTTCATAAGATAGATCATGACCCCATTTTAAAAAGAGAGAACTTATATTGTTTTATAGTTGTTCCACAACATAAAACACAAGTTAAGGTGTTTTGGAGTTGATAATGAGTTTGGAATATTGAAAAAAATTAGGGATTTACTATGTTGCAAATCACATTTGCATGTTTTTTTTATCCTTGATGTGTTTACTTCATAATTTGCTAAGGATTGAAGACAAAGTGAATATTTTGTGATTGTTTTACAACATTGAATTAAAGGAAAGTAGTCATGTATCTCAAAAGCTTCAAACTGCAAAAGTTGACATTGCCCATGATGATCTAGATAATTAGAAATAAATCCAACAAGAAGAGAAGTTTGAAAATTAAGATGTTGAGCATGGAGTCGATTCATTATCTTGCCAAACATGGGGGTTTCAACTAAAACTTCACATTTTAACCTTCAAATTGAAATTATGTTCCAAAATTTGGATCTATTTTTTGATCATTAATGTTTTAGTATTTTTTATTTATTAATAATTATATTATTATTATTTTCATAAGCTTGTATTGAGTTGTTATTTTATTTTTCATGGTTTGCAACTTTTGTAAATGCCATGCTCATGACTTTAATCAAAGTAATAATAGCTCATACTATGTTCTTTTGATTTTGGTTGACATCTTCAAGAAGTCACTCCTTGTATATTCTAGGAAGAAACTATGATAAAAGGCCATTTTTTAATATTATGAAAAATGGATTCATATTTTTCATATTGAATTATGGGCACCCTATTTATATTTAAGGAAATTATAAATTACATATTTTTTCAATAAGTTTCACCTTATATTTGTTTGCCTGCTATTTAGAATAAAATGGAAGTGACCTCCTCAAGGTTGATGTCTTTGTTTTAAGTTGGCTTGATTTACTAAGTAGACATTTGTTTCTTAGACAAAAGTTCTTGGGTTTGAACTCAATTATCTTCCATAAGCAGACCACTAACATGTATGTAATCAATACATTATCTACATAATTTGCTTCCTTAATTTATTACTTCAACCATCATCTTATGAGTTTAAGAATAACTCCTCTTCATGTACTAATTGCATTTTCTAAACATATTGATGTCATGTTGTTTTGTAGTAACTTAATCTATTAACAAAAAATTGGGGTTGGGGGATTAATGTAGTACCACTATCATTTTGGCATAAATTAGATTATTTTTCGTTTCGTCAAACTTTTGAAAAATAATTTATTATTTGTGTCAAAATTTTAATAAAATCAAAAGCTTAATTGTCAAGTTTTGAATCACAAACCTTCCATAACAATGACTTAAGACTCAAGCGATCTACACACATTAGATTGTTCCATAACATTGATAAGAGTTTGTTTATTATTTTGTATAACCAATACTCGTTGAAAATTTCAGAATTAAAAAACCAAATGTCCAAGTTAAGATTTCAAATTTAATTAATTATTTGACATTTTATTGCCAAAATGGTAAAAATACTATTGTAGTGTTTGGGTCATGCAATGGGACAATCAATTGGTCTCTAAAAACAAATTCAAGTTTAAATTAGCTACTAGCATTTGCAATGGAGTGATGACATCTAAGCAATTCCAAACACAAACTAACACGAGCATAATTGAAGGTTGATTGTACAAACATAGTTCATTAATATTGGCTCCATGCCAACTCTCTAACCCATTGAGATTCTTGTGGTCTACTCAAGCATATCTAGAATAATAGAGTTGCCATTAAAATTGATAGGGTGTTTGTAGGTTGAAGGTGATTTGTTCAAACATGTCATCTCCATTGTCCATCCATTCTATCATATGTGGTGATTGGAAGATAAGCTTGCTATTGAAAAACTCTTGAACTATATATCATAAAGCCATGCCCAAAGTTTTGGGGAAGATGGAGACTTGTTCTAGCTTGACTAGTGAAGTCCAATAATGCCATGTGCTTGCCATATAATGTTGTATTTCTTTAGCTATGTCGCACCTCATTTTGTCCTTACAAGCCAAGCCATTTCTCATGGTTTGTGGAACTACCTATGTTCATGATATATTCTACAATTGTAAATTTCGCTTGGTCATTGCCATCTTGAATTGGCTTCAACCATCGACTATTTTCTCTAAATTTACAAGATGTAACACATTTCAATTGGCTTTGATAAAAGTTAGGACTTGACCATTCTCCCAATTGAGCTAACGAGGCTTTCTAACTTGAACTTCCACGTTCTTTGAATTGTTGGCCCAATTGTTTCATTGTTGGATTTTATTTGATATGTCATGGTATGCATCTTTTTTTGCTTTTCACTTGTTGATTGCAATTATTTTGTGTAAGTTGATTCAAGATTTCAAGGACTTTATAAAAATATCCATAAAATGAAAAAAAAAAATATTAGTACTCTAAGTTTAGTCATTAAGGGGGTTGAAATTTAAAAATAATAATAATAAAATACATTGCATTTAAACAAGGAGTGAAGTGTAGGTGAAACTTAGAATTACCATATAAAAGCTGTGGAACTTTGTGAAATTTTGTGATAATATGAGTTTCATTTTTAGAATTTTTTTTGCCTGAGTGCTTTCATTATTGTTGCCATAATTATTTCAAATCGTGTGCATTAGAGATTATGGTACTAAGTTTCACCCCGAATTCAATAAAATTTCTTGACTTTGCAAATAGCAAGGTTTGAGGTCGAAATTGGGGTAGGGGTGAAATGAAGACCCAAAAATGTGGTCACTTCATGCAATTCTCTATTGCATGTTTCATATTACATTTTGTTTTTGATATACTTGTAATCTTTTAATCTTCTATTGCCAAATTGCAAATTCTTATGTTATTAATTATGGGCTAATTATTAACATCTTATGTTTCAAATTGCAAAAAACCCAAAACTCAAGAAGCCAAGACTTGGATGATGTGGTACTAGTAGGAGTGCTTACATTCTACATTCTTGTGATTGCCCATATTCTTCATAGCTCAACATGATGATGGTCCCAAAGACAAATGCTTGCAAAATGGTTTTTTTTTTGGGGTGTGTTTTTGCTTGTAAACAACATTCCATTTGCTACATAATTGTTGCTTTGTCATAGCCAAATTTTTCTTTGTTGTGGGAAGGGTATAAACGAAGAGGATATGGTCATCTAGTGGCAACCATGGAATGGAATGGTGAGGAAGAAAGAACAAGTTGAGGAAACATGAAATAGTTTATGGATGAGGGAACTCTTGTAGTACTCAACACAAAAACATCAAGTTAAAGCGCCATTTTTATGGGTTTGTTAAATAAAATTATCATGTTAATTGAAAAATCAAGGTTGTTTTATGGATTTAATATTATGTAAACACTTTTGGCATGAATCAATAATAAAAAAATAAAAGAACACTTAAAATTGAATTATTATTGGCCTAAATTCTATCATGTCTAAATGTAGTTTAAATATGTATTATATATGGTGTATGTATTGATGTATATATGAAGCATGTATTTCACCATGGGCTAGTTGAGATTTGGCTACATCCCAAAATTGGACTAGTAAAATGAGTATTATTAGGGTTAGGGCTATATTGGATGATAAATTTGTGGATGTGACAAATTTCAATGGGGGGGAAATGTCAATTTGTCATCCATACTGACTGAAACGTGTCAAGACCGGGGACTTTTCACATGCATTCTTGTGTTTGTGTTTCTTGGATGATAATTGTGGATGCAAACCAAAAAAAAAGACGAAATGCCATTTTCATCTATACAAGCATACAAAGCGTCATGAATGAATGAATGAATGAATGAATGATCTGCGCCGTCTAAAACTGGCGGGAGAATCGGAGCCGTGGAACGTTGCGGGGGGCGGGACCCGGGCAGGTGCGCAGCAGCCCAGCTTCTCTCTCTCTTCTCTCTCTCTCTCTCGTCGCTTGCTCTCTGTCTCTGCGCGCGTTTTGGTGCTGCTGGTGGGATCTTCTCTCTTCCCTCTGTTGCCGGATTCATTTTTGCAGCGAATACCATCTCCTTTCTCAGGCATTAGAAGACTCAAGCGCATAAACAAACAATTCCTTATTCATTACACCTTTTATTGGGCGTGACTTCGTTGTGTTGCCTTTTATCCCCCCCCCCCCCCCCTCCTCCTACTTCTTCTCTCCTTCGATTCTTCCTCAGGAATTGGGTGCAGCAAATAGAGCGAGCGCGTTCTCTTTTTTGTCATCTTCTCCATCATCGGCTCTGCTCACTCTTTATTCATTCAACTCCTTATTGGGTCTGACTTCCTTTTCTTCCTCTTCTTAGATTCTTCGTGAGAAGTTGTTGGGTTCTTTTGTTTTTTTTTTTGCATGGATATTGGTTTCAGGAGCGGAAGAGAATTTCAACGATTGCTTGTTTCTTACTTTTCTTGGTGTTCTTTATGTGCGCTCGGTACTGGTTTAGGTTTTGCCACTTGAGGTGTTGGACACACAGAGAGAGAGAGAGAGAGAGAGGTGTGTCTTTGCATTTGTGTGTGTTGTGTGTTTTTGAGGAGAGAAAGTGGTAGTGGTAGTGGGGAGGGGGAGGGAATGGACTCGGACCAAGGGAAGCTGTTCATAGGAGGAATCTCATGGGAGACGACGGAGGAGAAGCTGCGCGATCACTTTCAGGCGTATGGCGAAGTGGCGGAGACTGTGATCATGAAGGATCGCGCTACCGGTCGTGCTCGTGGCTTTGGCTTCGTCATCTTCGCGGACCCTACCGTGGCTGATCGAGTGGTGACGGAGAAGCATACAATTGACGGCAGAACGGTAAGAGAGAGAGAAGCTCCTCCCTCCCTCCCTCCCTCCCCCTTGCTGCTTGCTACTACTAGTAGTTTTACCCTTACGAGTCTGTCTGTGTCTCTCTCTGTCGAGCGCAGAAAATAGGAATAGAAACAAGGGTGAGAAAGGATACAAAACAAAACAAACAAATGTGATACACAGTGTGCTACTAGGGTATCCGAGTGTGTGGAGAGAGAGAAGAGGAGGAGGAGGAGGAGTGCAAGAGGGGGGGGGGGGAGGAGACGGGCATGGTGTGGGATGGAGCAGCATGTTATAACTAGTGTAGCTGTCTCTCTCGTTTTTTTTCCCTCGACGTTGTTGTTCTTTAGGTGGAAGCGAAAAAAGCTGTGCCCAGGGATGAGCAGCTTCAGAATGTGGCTAGGAGCAGCAGCAGTGGCCAAGGGCCAACAGCAGCAGCAGCAGCATCATCCCCGCAGCAGCATCCCCCAATTAGGACAAAGAAGATATTTGTGGGAGGCTTAGCTTCTTCAGTAACTGAGGATGACTTCAAAAAGTATTTCGAGCAGTTTGGTAATATCACAGATGTGGTTGTTATGTATGACCACAATACTCAAAGGCCTCGTGGTTTTGGCTTCGTCAGTTTTGATTCTGAGGACGCTGTGGAAAACGTTATGCTAAAATCATTCCATGAGCTCAACGAGAAAATGGTGGAAGTTAAGCGTGCCATTCCCAAGGAACTCTCTTCTGGAAGCACTGGAGGCAGAAACTCCAGTGGCTTTGGAGCTGCAGGTGGTGCCCGTGGAGGTGGAGGAGGTAACTACACTTCTGGCTATGGCCAAGGTTACTCGGGTCCTGGTGGCGGCGGCGGTGCTTACAGCAGCCGTGGCGACACCCGCTATGGGCAAATTACTGGTGGGGGCAGGGGTGGTTATGCAGGTTATGGAGCTGCAAGCTATGGTGGTGGTGGTGGAGGCTATGGCAGTGCAGGAATGAATGGGTATGGTGGCAATGGATATGGTGGCTATGGGAATGCAGCAGGAGGTGACTATGGCAGTGCTGGATACACTATCACACCAGGTGGTGGTGGTAGTGGGGGACCAGTGAGTGCTCCTGGAGGGGGAAGAAGTGCTTGGGGGAGTGGAGGTGCTGGATATACAAATACAGGAATCTCAACAGGCTATGGAGCCAGTGGTGGCAGCAGCATGGGAGGGTATGGAGCAGCAGCCTGGGGTTCAAGTGCTGGTGGAGTTGGTCAAGCTGCCGGAAGTGCTGCTGGATATGCTAGTTCTGGCTATGGCTATGGAAGTGGTGAAAGTGGTTATGGCTCCAGTGCTGCATATGGAGGAGGACGTGGTGGTGGCTATGGGAACAGTGCAGGTGGTTACAGCAGCACAGCAGGGGAAGGAACTGGTAGTGGGAACTATGGATCTAGTGGATATGGGGATTCCTATTCTGCAGGCTATGGAGATAATACATGGAGATCAGCAGGAACAGACTCCTACAACACTGCAGCGATAGGAACTGGGAGTGCAGGCAGTGCAGGGTACAGCATGGGAGGTGCAGCAGCAGCAGCAGCAGCTGGTGATGCAACAGGGAATGGAACGGCAGGCTATGGGGGAGGTTATGGTGCTACAGGCAGGCAGACACAGCGAGGTCCTGATGCCCGCTTCAGGCCCTATCCTGCCACTGGTGATCGCACCTAGTGACTGTTCAGTAAATTTCTTTGCTATGAGACCATTTGTAGCTTTTTTTCAGTTAAGATGTCAAGCTAGGTCAAATTACAATAGGTTAATTCAGTTCACTTAAGCTAATCCAACTTTTTCAGACACCAGATCTCTATGAGGAGAAGAAAATCTGCAAGATATTGCATTTTTGGGGATATTGCCAACAGGGCTGTTGTAGTGTTGGGACAGGATCCTTACACGTTATTTGATCTCTAGTGAATTCTATGTAGTGTGACCTTTGTGATTTACTGGAGTGCAGCAAGTGTATTGCATCAATTTGACTGACTATCTCTGGGCAAAGTGATCATTAGTACAATGAACTAAATAGTGTCTACTGTGATTGGCTTACTGGTTCTGATTGGGTCAGTATTAAGGGAGGTCCACATTGGGTGTTTATGCCAAATGCAATGTCTGACTTGCTTTGGGTGTCTCCTTCTGTCAGCAAATTGAGATGTGGAACACAAGATCCTGGGTCTCTTGGGATGTGATCAGCCACGTGCAAGTGCGATTTGGATTGCAATGCTTTGCATCCTGTGAGATTGGAAGGTTTCTTGGTTGCTCCTCGAGAGGTTGCTTAACTCCTTTTGGATTGTGGCTGTGATTTTTGTAGTCTGGATCCTGGCTGCCTTGGAAGTGGTCATGGGTTCAAATGTTTCTTAGGTGTTTGCTTTGAGCAGTTAACTGGCAGTGTGGTCAATCGAGCTGTAAAGGGGGCTTCTTTGGTGAAATGGGTCACATGAAGTGTGAGAACCTAGGCAAGGGGTTTCTGAGTCCTTGGGGAATGGAATCACCACAAGATTTACTGAACTAACATGGTTGATAGCTGTCTAAACATCAGGTCTGCAACTTACTACCACTGCATATCAGGAGTGCAGAGACAAAGCAAGACTCTCCTGAATGCCATACCATTTGGGTTGATTGGGAATATGCACATCCAGACCATAATGATGCACAAGCTGGGCAGACAGTATCTTCCTTACCATCCAGGTTATACTGAGTTGTCCTCTTTATTGCCAAGCAAGATAGTCCTGAAGTCTCTTTTTTTTCTGTGAGCAATGCTGGGTATATGAGTTCCTGCTACTTCTTGTGGGGGGTTGGTTGAGAACTTGGCTGCCATTTGCCATTTCACAGATTCATACTAGCATGGGTAGTTGTCAAGTTAGACAAGGTTTTGTTTATTGGTGTGGACATGATACACAAAGTTCTGACAGCTTACTGACTCTGTAGCTCTTGCTTGCTAAAAGTGTAGTTTTGAGAAACCCTGACAGGTGTATGTACCTTAGATTGGATTGACCATCTTGTGTTGTAGTTCATGGTCATTTTCTGTTCTTGAGCTAATATATCTATGCAGAGAAAACAGTTTTATTTGCAGCAGACTGGTGGAGGTATCATGATTCAATTTTGTGTTTATAGCAGGCATTTGGAGGAATGAGGGTGGTGCTGGGACAGCTGAAACCCGAGAGCAGTGTTGGGATCACCATGGCCTGTAGGTAGCCAGAGGTACATTTCTGAATGAAGAAGTTGGGTGTATTCTTGCACATGCAAGCTTGGAGTACGCCCTCTACTTTTTCTCATTTTTCATCAAACTGATGGTTGCAAATTGTATTTCTACTGCTTGTATATACATCTGACCATTTGGTGCTTGTGACAAAGGAATAGGTTTCTGCCACTTCAAGAGGTGAGTATTAAGATGATCTTTTGACTGTTACTTCCGCAGAATGAGAGCATATGCACATCAAAGCCATCAAAGTTGAAAACAGAATTGGCCATCAAAACTTGAATCTTATGTTTATACTGAAATCTCTTGTTTTGTCATGTAGCTAAATTCATGCATCTTTACCAGCATTGGGGTCCAATGAAGTTACTCAAATTCAGTGTAAGATAACTTCCAGTAGCTTGTTGCTTCAAAACAGAGCTACTGGAATTCACTTTCTGACCTGGACCCCATCACTTGAAATGTACAGGAGCTTACTCTCTTCACTAATGGCTGCTGTTTTCCTGGCTGGCTCCTAAACACAGAAGTGAGGCTGGCAAGGGGTGAAGCTGCATCAAGGCAAGTTGGAGACAATCATACTTCCATGAAGGGCAATCTCCTCAACAGCCTTGGTTGTTCTTGGATTTTGCAAACTAATAGACTATGTACCTTGAAATGTGTTGACCTACATCGGATTCCCTCCTGTGCAAAGAGAAGCACCCAAGTCTGCCCAACATTTGACTCATCTGCATACAACATCAGTTTTTAAACCTCCAAACTCTCTGAATAAACCGAAGCTAACAGACAGTGACAGCAAGCAAAGATACCTTGATTGCAAAGCCAAGTGTCAGCCTTTATCCAAATCTAAGTCTGCAAGACGTTGCAAGACAAGCAGGTGGATCAGTCAGACTTTGTAAACTAATCAGATTGATGAAACACAAGCTGGCATATCAGGTATGTTATCTGGATCTTAAGATCAACTTGGATTAGTGGTTGCATTTGGATGGAACTGAGTCCCATTCATTTCTAATGCCTTCTTGAACCATAATGAATGTATTTTTACAAATCCATTGAAATTCTTAAATCGCTTAAACAGAAAAATGAATCCAAAATGAAAATCCTAGAATAATTTCAATAGAACCCTTCTCCTTTCTAAGATGGATATATATATATAAGGTGCCCACCAAATGCACTAGGAAATTTCTTGAAGTGCTTTTTTATGGTATGCAAAAATCAATTGCCATATTTGAATCAAATGATAATGAGCATTTGCCCATTATCTCTAACTATAGCCTTTAGGTATACCCTTTAGCTAGGCTGGCCACTACAAAAGAGCACCAAACAAAATTGGGGATAGAGAGATCCTAAGATACCCACCCAGGAGATTGACAAGTGGCTTTTGGGACACACCAAAAAGGTTCTGAAAACCCAATCTCTTCCCTCACCCAACTCCACTTTCCCCTTTCCCCCTTCTTCCCTTCACAACAACTCTTCCACAAAAATAGCAATTTGCATCACTATTTTGTGAGTACCTCACTTACCATTGTTTTTTTTTTGTTTTTTATTTAAAAATATAAATATAAATTATTTATTTATTTTTATAGAAAGAAAGAAAGAGGAGTCCAAAGAGAGTCTTTGTTTTAGTAATGTATATTTATTATTATATTGAATTTTCTGTGTTTTTTTGCTTAAGCATTAGAAACACTTGCATTGTATGTTCTTCCAAGTGTGCACTGCACTAGCTTGAGAGCGAGCTTGCACTAGATTCTCTGAGAGAGAGAAACAGGGAGAGAAAGAGGGCTCGCTCGCGCGAGAGAGAGTGAGACAGAGAGAGGGGAGAGATGGCAACAGCTTGTGTGATGGGTTTGGGATCAAATTTTCAGAGAATGGTGACCGTGGTATCACCTAAAGTTTCAGGAAGTAGAGTGGAATCCTCATGCTCGGCTTCTTCTTCTTCTTCTTCCAGTGGTGGTGGTGTTGCATGTGGAAGTGTGGGTATCTCTGGTTTTGTGAAGGGTGGCGGTGGTGGATCTTTTGCTGCTGTATCGACGACGAGTACTCTCAAGGTGCTGGAATTTGAGTTAGTGCGAGGGGTGAGAAGCCAGAGGAGAAGGAGGAGGAAGTTTGTGTGTTTAGCTTCTTCTTCGGCAGCAGAAACGGCAAGTGCCGCTGTTGTGAAGAGTTTTGCATCTGAGCCGGAGCAGTTGAAAGGGGCGAGGGAGGAGATTAAGAAGCTGCTACAGGAGAAATATTGTCACCCTATTCTGATTCGCTTAGGATGGCACGACGCAGGAACGTATGATAAGAACGTGGCAGAATGGCCCAGACGAGGAGGAGCGAATGGAAGCTTGAGATTCTCCATTGAATTAGATCATGCCGCGAATGCTGGGCTTGTGGGCGCTCTAAAGCTGTTGGAGCCAGTCAAGGAAAAGTTTCCTGACATCAGCTATGCGGATTTGTTCCAGCTTGCTAGTGCTACATCCATTGAAGATGCCGGAGGTCCTAAGATTCCCATGAGATACGGTCGGAGAGATACCGCTGGACCTGAAGATTGTGTCAATGAAGGCAATCTCCCGGATGCTGGACCTCCATCCCCGGCTGATCATCTTCGTAAAGTGTTCTACCGGATGGGTTTGTCCGATCAAGATATTGTGGCTTTGTCAGGTGCTCACACTCTTGGCAGGTCAAGGCCGGAGCGCAGCGGCTGGGGAAAAGCTGTGACCAAATACACCAAAGATGGACCTGGAGCTCCTGGAGGCCAGTCATGGACACCCGAATGGTTGAAATTCGACAACTCCTATTTCCGTGAGATCAAAGCCAAGAGGGATGAGGACCTTCTGGTTCTGCCAACAGATGCTGCACTCTTCGAGGATCCAGGATTCAAGGAGTTTGCAGAGAAGTATGCCGAGGATGAAGCTGCTTTCTTCACAGACTATGCTCAATCTCATGCCAAACTCAGTGAGCTTGGTTCCGAATTCTCACCTCCTGAAGGCATCTACATTGATGCAGAAGCACCAGCAGGAGCAAAGCCAGAGAAATTCGTGGCAGCCAAGTACTCTTCCTCCTCGGAAGACAACACCAGTCAAGGACTTTCAGAATCCATGAAGGACAAAATTCGAGCTGAGTATCTTGCAGTTGGTGGCAGCCCTGATAAACCTCTTCAATCCAATTACTTTCTCAATATTATTCTTGTTGTTGCAGCACTTGCAATCCTCTCCTACTTCCTGGGCTACCTCTCCTGAGCAACTGTAAGTTCATGATTCAACTGTGAGGCAGAAGAAGAAAAAAAAAAAGAGGAGAAGGAGGAGGAGGAGGAGGAGGAGGAGGAGGAGCAGCAAACATGAATCCATACCAATCCCTTGCCTCAGAGAGCTCAGAAGCCCCTAGGGTTTCCATGATTTGGGCGATTTGCCAAGTTCTTGGCTTTCATCATGGGTAGTAGTTTCCGAACCCCTAGGGTTTCCATGATTTGGATGATTTGTCAAGTGATTCCCATGTTCTTCTGTGCTTTCATCATGGGTAGTAGTTTCCGAGCCCCTAGGGTTTTTCACGATTTGGGCAATTACCAAGTGATCTTCCAATGTTCTTCTTCTTGGCTTTCATCATGAGCAGTAGTTTCTGAGCTCCTTGGTTTCCATGATTTGGATTGTTTGTCAATGTTTTCCTTCTTGGTTTTCATCATGGTTAGTAGTTTCAGAGCCCCTAGGTTTCCAGATTTGGATGTGTCAAGTGATCTTCCAATGTTCTTCATCTTGGCTTTCACTGTGGGTAGTAGTTTCCAAGTGCCTAGGGTTTCCATGATTTGGACAATCTGTCAAGCAATCTTCCAATGTTCATCTGCTTGGCTTTCAGTGTAAGTGGTAGTTTTCAAGTGCCTAGGGTTTCCATGCTTTAGACAATTTGTGAAGTGATATTTTCCAATGTTCTTTTTCTTGGTCTTTCATCCCGAGTAGTAGTTTCCAAGCCCTAGGTGTCCATGATTTGGACAAGGTGCAAGTTCTTCATGTTTTTCTTCATGTGTACATAATTTCCAAGGCCCCTAGGTTTCCATGATTTGGACGAATTGCCAACTGATTCCAACATTCTTCTTGGCCTTCATCGTGGGTAGGCAGCATTTCTGGAGTCCCTAGGTTTCCATGATTTGGATGATTTGTTGAATCATTCCAAAGTTCTTTTTGGCTTTCATGGTGGGTGGTACGTTTTGGAGCCTTTTTTTTGGTGTTCTATGATCTCTATGAGTTGCCAAATGTTTCCAATATTCTTTCATTATGGAAGCAATCAATGGAAGCAATCAATGTCCACAACTAGGTTTCTATGGTTTAGATGATTAATCAAGTAGTTCCAATCTTTTGCTTCTTGGCTATAACATCATGAGTGGTTCAAATTTAGTATATACCCTTGTTGCAATAGTTTTACTAAAGGAAGTGAACTAGGTTAGAGTCAGTGACCATTTCCAGGACATTCTTGCTCCAGGAATGAAGCAGACCAGAAACACGTGGAACTTTTTGTAGAATTATGTGTAGCCAATTTTTTGCGTACCCAACTCATCCAAGAGTGTAATTTTCAAGTGCAAAAGGTATCATACTATTCGTGTTCCTCTTCAGTAGTAGTCTTCCTGGGTTTATTAGAGTTGAGAAAGGATGTAAGCAACAATGTATTTGTTCACAGGTCACGGTTTGTAATGACAATTCTGTTGAGATTCACGAAACAGGTGTGAGACAAAAGTACACACTCCAAACAGAAAGACAGGAGTAGTTTTGTATTTGGTCATGCGCTTCCAGACATGCTGTGTGTGCCTGTGCTTGTTTAGCTAGTGCCTGCTGTTGGGAAAGGATCGTGTTACAAGCTCTCCAGCACCTTCTGCATTGCACACGACAAGCAACAATGAAGCAACAGTCATTGTGTCGCCATATTTGAACTTTAGCTTGTAATCTGCAGCATACCCAGCTTGACAAGCCATAAAGCTTGTTGTAAAACCTTCACGTGAGAGTATTCTAGACTTGCACATATGTAAATACATAGTCCCTCATTTAAGCATAATTTCATTTTTTTATTTGCTCAAATTCACAGTACCTGAATTTATATCTACTGTGGGAGAACAAAAAAAAAGCTTAGGTTCTTGCAGCTTATTGACCTGCATAGAGGACACACATCATTAGATAGAGAAGTTCTGATGATTCTGGAACATAAGATTAAAAGACACAAACAAGTTTGGAGGAGAGTAAATGTGAGCCTTACTTACAAAACAGGTCTAAAGAAAAACAGCAAGATTTGTGGGTATCCATCATTCTCAGCCATAGACCATTACCTCCTTTGGACAGACAGGCAACTGTGACTACGTCTCCTCAGCTCCCTGGACATTTTAGTCAGGCACATTGCATGGTATAAGTTTGCATTTTGAACAAGCTCTGCAGTCATATGGGATGAGTAGAACCCCAAAATGACTCTCCTGCGATCATCACAACTACAACCATTCATACCACATCTCAGTCTATTGGACTCTCCTGTATCTCCCTAGTTGGACCTGCCAAAATGCCACTTTACATGCCCACACTTCACCTAGACTCTGTTTCCGCCCCAACACAGGAAATTGGCATGACATCCTCAATTATGTACTCTAGACATATCAACTCCTAGCTGGAAACAGCCCCCAAACTAAGATACGTCTAACTTGGCACAATGTTTTGATTTCCCTTATTTACCAATATCCCAATATCTGCAGCATGAGGAATCAACTCTTCTCTTTCTTTTGACCTAGCTAACATGGTATCCTGATATACAACAATGTAAGGAAGAAATGAATACCAACAATCTGAACATTTGCAAAACTAACTATCCAAATGTTGTTATCTTCATGGAAGGGGACTGACATTACCTGCTAATGTCATCAAACTCTTGCACTCTCAACAGACAGTTCTGTCTTTCACATTCAGCCTGAGGTTGATCCAAGATTGCATTTCACCTCCAATGCATGATACTTTCCTCTGGACATCTTCAGTATACACAAATCCACCATTCTATTGTTAGTAGTCCTATCAGACCAAAATCTGTTCTGAGGGACTCCTGTACTTCCCTCAAACATGGTGTACCTGAGCCACCCAGCAGACATCATCTCCTTCAGATGACACTGCAGAACGATACTCCATTCAGAGCCCCTTCAACCCTGAATACCACCTGAAAGCCAGTGCACACTGTTATTATTGATTTCCATTCTACTATGATACTCTTAAAGTTTGGTCTAGAACCAAGACACCTGCAAAGCACAGAATTCATCAAACACATCCTATGGTATCTCCTGTCAGATGAAAAAGCTGTGTGTCCACATTCCCCAAGTACCAAGTTAAAGGTACATGAATCAATCTCCCATACACTCAAGTCTCATCAAACCTTGTATTGCAATTTTTTAATGCTCTACAATGAATGTGCTACCCTTTTAATGCTCTACTAATGAATGTGCTACTCTCTCTCCTTACACATACATACTTCTGAGCCAAACTGACACTGAACACACAAATTAAATGGCTACTCACCTGGTTGGTGGCATATTGACTAAACTGAGAGCTCAAACCAAACAGAAAAAATGAGCACCTAGCTCTTCATCCAAAATCACCTTCTAAATTACCTGAGACATCTTGCCAAATAAAAATCAGTAGTGCAGGCAATCAGAAATCCCTGAATTTGTGCTAATTAAAACACTGAAACCAGAAACACAGTTGTCGCTACATGTGTTACAAGCATTGAGGAGCATATACAATGCATTGTATATCTTTTATCTCTATACTGTTAAGATCAACTTCATTTATAGTTTGACCGGGCACTGAGTGCAAGCTGCAGAGGAGATTGCTCTAGTAGAGCTTTCTTCTGAACAACTCCAAACTTTTGCTTGGGACACCAGAAGTCTCTGCCAATTGTCTTCTTGCATTGACCTCTTGAGCTGCGATCCTCTGCTCCTCCATATACAACTCCTCAACCATTGGCTTCCAAAGTCTGACCCGTGCATTGATGAACCAGTTGGACACCTGCACTACCAAATCCTTGAATTATGAAAAGTGATGTCACCTTGTTTTGGATTCCACCCTCTTCAAATGTTTCCACTTGGGATCAATCTACTGTCTGGTGGACTCATACACAAAGCTGTTTTTCATCCAAAATAGCAAGGGCCAAAAGACAGTTTCATCCTGGTCCCCCTGTGCTCTCTCAATAGAAATTAAATCTTGATATGCCAAAACAGCTCAAAGAAACCTGAGAAGTCAAACAAAGTAGCACAACAGATCATGCAGCTTTGCAGCACCAACACAGTGCTCTTGATGCCTGAATGAGGAATGTCTACTCACTCATATGATGAATTGTAAAACCTTCTCACCCCCTGTGCACTTTTGACTCTCTAGAGAATAAACCATGAACCTGGAATAGCATATCAAGCCCAAAGTTGTGACTACGCCCTTTGAATTATGGAGGCCCTTTTCACATTTTTCTAATTTGCAGAATGACACAGTTCAAGGACACAGAAATACTCCACAGACAACAAATCTGTAGCAAGAATCTCTGAGCCAACTGATCAACTGCAAGCTTGGCCCATATTAGGGTATGTAGTTGATGTAACTTTTCTGTATTTTTTAGTCACCTGATATAAGTAAGATGAATACCTGACTTCTAGTTAGACAAGTCTGCTTGGCAAGTAATAGCTTGTCTGCATCATTCGGGTACCTGAACATGCATGATAAGCACTGAGCACCAGTATCAACCATTGATACCTTAGTACATTTCTTGCAGTCCTATTAGGTGCAGGCTGATCAAGTGGTTATACCGGCGATCACAGTCTTTGGACCAGAACAAGAAGATGTTCTGGCTGGGGAATACGTATGTTGTACATACATTTAAGTGATGAGATCATCACACAAACACTACAATTATTGTTTGAAGTTCCTTCACAAGTACTCTACTATTTTAGTTAAAGGCATGCCACACAAAGCTTCACTCATGGTTCTGGTGTATGCTTAAAAGACTCACGGATGAAGAAAATTCTTGGTCATCCAATCTCGGAGAATAGTGACTGCACGCTCTGGAAGACCTCGTTGTGGACGCCATGAGTGGTGCTGCTGAGGAGTGCCCATCACCTGGACAGCTTGCTGCTGGCAATTCCACTGATCATGAGGAATTTGGTAGTGCCTGGATGTCTCTCCACTTCCTGGCCTGAACACATGCTCTTCTCCAAGTGCTCTTCTTACCATCCTCAGCTGCTTGTTTGTTGCATCCCTCACAGCCCTGCAAATATAACATGCAAAGAAGGCCCATATTGGATTCTTGTGAGACTGAAATTGCATAGATCTGTAAACCTCTGGTGAATACTAAGCTTACATGCCGATGATTTCAACTCGAGACAAGAGATTGAACTTCATTTGGACATGTTAATACTATCCATAGTGAGTGATGAATTAACAGAGTTTATTTCACTGACTCCAAAGAAGTGGTTGCAAGATTTTTTTGTGAAGAAGTCATTTAACAATTGGAGTTGCCAGACATAGTCTTCTGGCTCAAATCGTATTCAAACCTCACACTAGTCATGGATGCTGGCTTACAAGCAACAAAATTCTCGATTTGAAGAGAAATTTATTTTTTCATTGACAGAGTGGTTCTAAACCAAGAGAAGTCACAGGGGAGTACCTGCCCAGGAACACTTCACCTTTTGAGAACATATGTATCTGTGTAAGCAACTGGACAGCTGGTATCCACACAAGACAAATGATGCAAGCTACGTACTCACCCTTGGAAACAAAGTTGACAGTGCTTCTTGCAATGGGAAAGGGTGCAGAGAGGATGTAGTACCTGAATTGACATGACATTGTTTGGAAAGCCAAGTCAAGGTATGGTGTGGCTGTTTCTGCTCCGGCTTGAGCATTGAAGTTATTCATCATCACACGGAAATGCTCACGATACCTCTTGTGTCTTGCTTCCACCTGCAAGTGATACTGGTCAGTTACATCACAGATGGCATGCATATCTACATCTACAGGGAACTGTGCTGGCACTAGCTCAAGATCCGACTGACACTAGGCAATGCACACTAGACAAAATACCACTTCTTGGTAGAAACTTGGATTTACACAAGGGTACCTGCTGTATTAGAGAATCATCAAGAGAACAAAACAACCACTACATCTTAAACAATTTACAGTAGCGTACACAGTAAAAGAGTCTCCAGGAGACATCTTAGACCCCACATCCATGTGGTTGCCACATGGTCTGTAAGTACAGAAATCATAACACCTGACAGAAGCTCCAATCTTAAGCAAAGAACTTTTGAATGGCTACAGGATCAGCTTTGAGCTCTTGGTGAAGTCCAGTTCACCAATGCTTCACATATAAATACTGATTTGAAAGGACAAGTTTCAATTTTCACACCATGCAATTTCCATCCAAGGAACATCTTCTGAACATTTCTGAGCAGTTCTTTCCATCACAACATAACTAGAAAAAATTCAGCTCAAAAAAGCAGTAAGATGTGCTTGATGTTGCTCTCACCTCATTTAAGATCATCATTAGGTCATCCTTCTTCAGTAACAGGGTTTCTCTGTTTTCCTTCCTTGCAGCATCAACCGGGCTTTGGGTGATGTATTGTGCATGATAGGAAATCAGAGGCACCTGGGGTGATGATATCCCCTGACACATCTGTGCCGGCTCTTGAGATGCCAACTCAACCACAGGAGCAGCTTGTCCAGCAGCAGGGACACTGATGTTAGCAGAGTAATAATTTCTTGGAGCTTGCATATTCCAACAGTCCGTCTGCTGCTGCTGCACGTTGTGGACGGTCTTTTGACGTTTGGGCGGCGGAACCACGCGACATACTTCGACCAGAAGCTCTTGGGCAGCTCTCAAAAACTTCGACGTTGGAAAGCAATTTGTTATCCTTGAGATCGTGTCTGCCGGACTACTACTTCTGGATCCGCTGCTGCAAAACTCGATTTCATGGAGAGGAGGCAGCTGTTCTCCAGCTCTGCCTGCTGATGAGCCACAATTACCAAGCTCAAATTCGTACCTAATTGCAGCTTTGGAGGCATGATTACCTTTCCGAACTGGCGTTGGAAAACGACTTGCTCTTGCAAACTTTGGCTCACCTGCAGTAGCAGTACACAATCTGCTCGAAAACTCCGTTCTAACGTTATTGGCAGCTACTCCACCTGTTGCAGCCTGAGAGATACTAGCTGAAACGACACTGTTCATCTCGACGTCGGCACATTGCAGCACATGCCGACCTGATTGCAAATGCAGAGCTTCAGAATTTTGTGGCTGATACTGGGAAGATAAAGACAAAGACAGTCCCTGTACTCCGTCGCCTACTAGGGTTCCGCGATGCCGGAGTTGCTCGAGGTCGTATAACCTTGCACGCGCTGCTGCTGGAGCATTATCCGCAGTACCGGCTTGATCAACTTCATCGTTGTCAGCGTTCCTTCCGTTCCACCAATTACCATAGGCTTGGTCTGCTGCTGCTGCGGTGGATGCTTTCAGAGACACGGAGGCACTACGCTGGTCGGCGTAAACCGGGATGGCTGCTTGAAGATCACGTATAATATGCGTCTCATGCGAAACCTGCGCTGGTAGAAATGGAACGAAACCTTGCTCCTGGATCATGTGAGAAGAAGAGACCAATGCAGATGAAATTGCACCTCCGTCACCTGATCCAGGGGCCGCCGTCGTATACACTATTGTCACACCAGAAGCGTCTTCAGAACAGCAACTGTGAGGAAAATCCGGAGTCTGCACATAGTAAAGCTGCTCTGCTTCAGCTTGTTGAATACTGCTAGAGGCCGTCGTTGAAAAGAAAACCGCACTACCAGAATCATTGTCCCTGTTACAGTCATGAGTACTTAAGCCAAAAGGCGACGAGGGCGCAGGCATTGTTCCTTCAGCTTTTGGCCCGCTCACCATGAAGACATGAGGACGATCAGTGACTGTACCGCCCATCGTCAACGATGCAAACAGGCGAAGTTCTGCAAACCAGATCCACAAAAACTATTCCTTAAGAACTCGTCCAGCGGCCGATCATCGGTGATAGCACGAGCAGAAAAATCAGAAACAAATTCTTGCAAAACCGCGTTACATACTTTTGTGAAGATGGATTGATCAGTGCCGAACAGACACAGAGAGAGGAGTTTGTACCTAATTTCTTACTCGACAAAAGAGTTCCAAATTCTTAAATGTCAAGCTTGCGAATTAGACTCTTCCTGAGCAGATATAAACCTTTTAAAACATATGTGACAAGATTTTTGTTTGTTTGTAGATCTGTACCTGGCAAAACCAGCGCTTAGTCGCGGCTCTTCCCTCTTCCCTCCCTCGACCTCGTCGTCGACGCGCTCGAGTTCTTTGTTTCTGCGCTCGCTCTCTCTCTCTCGCTCGCTCGCTCGCTCTCGCGACGCAACAAGACACAAGCTACGTAGCCAAATCAATAATGCGGCAGTCCTGCTAGTTCCGTCCCGTCCATGCACTTGCCATTACCGTCGCAGGAGTTCACCAGTTGCCGTATATTACGGGCCTGGAACGCTGTCCGTAGCTTGGAACGCTGGGTCCCTTCCGGACGGATTTGGTCCAGAATCTTCCAGTTCGCCAATTGTTGCTTATTACAAACCCCTAGAACGCTATCTGTAGCCTGGAATGCTGGGTCTCTTCTGGATGGATTTGGCCCGGAATCTTCCTGAGTTCACCAGTTGCCACTTATTACAAGCCTGGAATGATAGGTCCCTGCGAGACAGATTTGGTCCAGAATCCTCCAGTTCACCGGTTTCTGCTGATCACGGACCTAGAATGCACAGTCTCTTATGACGAATTTAGGGTTTTGATAACCCTAATTTTTGGTAATAAATGGTTTTCCAATCATTAATGAAACCCACAAATTAAAGCCCCACATAAAGTACAATTTATGATGATGATGAGGACAATTTTGATAACCCTAAATTTTGGTAATAAATGTTTTGCAAACCTTAACGAAAATAAAAAATTTAAGGAAGCCATCAAATGAAGTACATAACCTTTGGTAATTAGGGTTTTGATACCTTTAATTTTTTGGTGATGATTGTTTTCCAAACCTTAATGAAACCCACAAATTTTTCCTAAAATATAGTACATAGCTTTTGATGATCAAGGTTTTGATGATTGTAATTTTTGGTAATCAATGTTCCCCAAACCTTAATAAAACCCACCAACCTAAGCCCTTATAAATAGAATACATAGCTTGAATTGGTAATTAGGATATTGATAACCCTAATTTTGGTAATAAATGTTTTTTGAAACCTTAATAAAGCCCCACAAATTAAAGCCTTAATAGAATGCATAGCTTTTTCTAATTAGGATTTTGATAACCCCACTTTTTTGCAATGAATGTTTTTGAAACCTTCATGAAACCCACAAATTAAAACCCTAAATAAAATTAAACCTTTTGCTAACTAGGGTTTTGATAACCCTAATTTTTTTGTAATCATTGTTTTGGAAATTTCACCCCATGATGAAAGCCTTGAATAAAGTACATATAACAAATTAGGGTTTTATGAACCAAAGTTGTAAATAAAGTATATAACTTTTGGTAGTTTGGGTATTAATGGAAACATTAATTCATGCATTATGTATATGAAAAATTGAAATTGAGTTCCTTTTTTAAAACTTTGGAGAACATTAATTTAAAATTAAAAATTAAATAAGTTTAACTCTCAATGATGAATGTTTTGAAACCAAATGAAACCCACCAATTAAAGCTTTGAATGACTTAGTACATAGCTTATGGTAATTACAATTTGCAAAATATAATGGAAGTATTCATTCATGTCTTAAAATAAACATTACATAGTTAGGATTAATGTTTTCAATAAAGTTTACAAACTCCTATTTAAAACACTAATTAAAACCTTAATTTACCTTTGAACTTTCAATAATTTATGTCAAAGCTTGATCAAGATGCTAACAAAAAACTTGGATGATTTATTTCACTTTCAAAAAATTGACATTTCATTTAACCATGCCACAAAAATTGATTCAAACCTTTAATTAGCTACCTAACTTCCAATAACCAACATTTTGTTCCCAAACCCTAGTTTAGACATGAACTAAAACCCTAAACTACCTTTACATTAACAATTTGGTAATGAATCTTATCCAAACTATTGAAACCTCAATTATCTATTTAATTTACAATGTTAAACATTTTAAAAATCTAATGAAACAAGAAAAAACTTTTCGTTTTAATGTCTTAAAAACAATGATTTAAAACTTCATATTATGCATTAAAAGATATTACAACAAGTCCTTATACAACATCTACAACGAAGGTATATTTATATGCAAATAAGGAGACCATAAGAACAAAATGCATTATAGAATTATTTTCATTAAGTTGAAAGAAAGTTAGAAAAAAAATTAAAACTCAAAAACAATTTTTAATTAATTTTTTGGGCCCATAAGAATGAATATCTATCAATTGATATGTGAAAAAATATGTACACCTATGGAAACCTACCAAATTTGTTGAGCAAATGTGGGCTTACTTTGTGTGAAACTAAGTAAGACACCGAAGAGTTAATTCTACAAATCAATCATATAACATCACATAAAATGTATTATTTTACAATATTTAATCCCGTTATTTTTTTAGACTTCATGAACATAATGCTTTTGTTATTTTTATTTATTTTTAATTGTTTTGAATTTAATGCTTGTAATATGTTTTGCCTTTATGGAAACAATAACACCAACAAAACATTATAGAAATAATCACAAACAACTTTTGGGGTGAATGAATTTAGGAAGTTAATAAAACAAAGTTCCACCTTCATTGTGTCAATACGATATTTTAGTCTTTACATTAATTAAAAGTTAAAAAGACATAATAATTCATTGAACAATAATTAATTGATATTAGAGTAATCATATAAATAGAAATGTTTTTAACAAAGGTCTTTTCTTCAACTTGATTTTGTCGTCGTTTTTATTTACTTGTTTTTATTTTGTTTGTCACCAGTGTTATCTCCAACTTTATATTTATATTTCCTTTTCCTTGTTTTATCATTGTTTTCCTCATTGTTTACCATAATTAATAGCCTATAACACAACACTTAACATCAAGTGGCATTTGGTAAAACTTACATTTGTATGCAAATATATTATTTAGTTTCTTGAAGATGTGAAATAAATCATTCCTATAATGTACCTTCCTTTTATGTAATTCATCAAATAGGTGCTTCAATTAGGTCATCTAATATTAAATAAATGTGAAAATATATTCAAAGACATGCAAGTAAATAAGCATTTCTATTCGTCTAATTATCATCATTACATAATGAACAAAAATGATAGTAAATCATTTGTTAACTATTTTTCATTCATCCATTGGTGGTTTATAACAATCAATTCCTTGGTGTGTTGTTTCACTATCATTCTATGTACAATCTTTGTTGTTTAACAAAATATTTGAAAGTTATGGTCCCACATTTGATTTGATATTTTTCAACTAGAAATACAAATATGATTATTGTAGAAGGTGAACTTTGAAAGAAATCACAATTTAGACATCAAATCTTCATCAAATATTGATTTCCCCACACAAAAAAAAGATTCAAAACTTAAATCTTTTCAAAGCTAATTTAAAATATTTTATTGTTTCTAACCATGATGTGCACACTCTAATTTGAAACAAAGTTCAACTTACCACTTTAAAATAGATGTTTGTTTTATTGTCCAACCAAGTAATTAAGACATTTTTTCAAACTAAAAAATAGCTCAAAAAATACAACTTGTTTGATTGCATAATAACATTTTTTTTAATTTTGAATTTTTGATGCAATACACTATAACAAAAACGATTGACAACTTTTATCTTAAAACAACATTTTAAAAATCACACATCCATCTTCCTTTGGTATAATGTTTTATTCTTGGTCAAAACATAAATTGTTGATTTGAAATGTGATAGCAAGTTGCATTCTTCAAACAACTAATTTTTCCATGTCCATTAAATTGGTTTCAACTTTATAAAAATATAAGCGTTTCAACCTATTGTAGTCCAATTTATTTTCTATCAAGTTAGCTTCATTTCATATTACCCAAAAATATTTATTTTCAGTTTTACCCTTCTACACTAGTGACAATTCATCTACGTTCATTACTAATCTATTTCATTTAGTAATCCACATCCAACATTTATGTCTCATGTGTTGCATTGCATTTCATCTTCACAAGTCCTTTGTTGATTTAAATGTGAAATATCCTAAAGATTTACAAGTTTTTTTCTTGATGTATAGGATCATCACAAGCTTAAAAAGTTTCCATTTGCAATCATTTTTGTAATTTCAACAAAAAACCATGGAAATGGAATAAGAGATAATCAAACTAGCTAAATGTGATTCATGTTCAATACCACTAAGACTACAATTCTTTGGGTATATTACTTGAAACTTGTTAAACCAAATTTCTCAAAAACATTGAAACACTCAATGCTTATTTTGACCCTCCTTCAACTATTATGAAGGTGATGAACTACAAGTCTTGCCAAAGTGAGATATTTGTGGAGAATATGGCTTCCCATTATTATTATTTTTCAACAAATTGGCATAGTTTGAAATTGGTGTTATACAAGGAAAGTAAGGAAATGTTGGACATACTTGCAACATGTAAACATGGCGTTGGATACTATGGAAAACACCATACTATCATTTCAATTCCCATGATCCAAAATTCTATGTACAATTCATTAGTGTCCACATAAGTGTTTTGACCATTCATCTTTGTAAGTTTTTAAAATATCCAACAAAGTAGTTGTATGTGAACATGATCCTTGTGGAAAGTTGTGGTGCAATCTTGAATTACAATGGAAGATTCCATTTTGAATGGTGACCTTGTGATCATATTTGGAGATTTAATATTACCAATAGGTAGTTACCAATTATCGATGAGTTTCACCAAACATCTATTTGCTTCCAAGGCAATTAGCAACATGTTCAAAATATTTAATTCACTACAAGAAAAGTTGTCTTTTGTGACTTGATTTATGATTAGGTTGTTAGTCATGGAAGACATCTATGATTACATGACTATGTAGTTGAATAGGAAATGTTTATGATAACACCTAGTCACTAGTGTGGCTTAGTCACAAAATAATTTGCGACTATGACTTTTGCGACTATAAAGTCATGGAGGTCATTAGTGTTTGATGAAATCAATAAATTATGGCGGTTGGATATAATTCATTAGATATGAAATAAATATGTTTTCCACCCTTGCCATGTAGATACATGGTATAAAGGCTAAAAACCCAACCTATATATTAGGAATGTAAGCTTTATCCTACCTAGGAATGTAAATTAACTTAGCTAGCAAGCTAAGCTAGTTAAGGTTGGTTCAAAAAGTTATAAGTGTGAGGACTTGAACTCATCACCTCCATAATGAGGGAAGAAGTCCTTAACCCCCACTTAACCATTGCACCACATGGTTTTTACATGACAAAAATTGTCACCAGATTGTTATAAACATTTTTTAAAACCTATTTTATAGTTAGATACCTAGAGGTATTTACCTAACAACTTAAAACCTACCTAGTAACCCAATAGGTACCTAGCTTGGTAGGTAATAAGCAAGTAGGTAAGTAGGTGCCTAGTAATAGGTATATATGAAATATCACTCTAATAGGTAGGTAAGTAGCTACTTAGTAGTAGGTAATAAGTAGGTAAATAAGTAGATACACACACACATACATACATACTACCTAATTGGTAGGTAGGTAGGTACATATGTACTACATAGTATGTAGGTAGATAATAAGTAGTAGTAGCCCATAGGTACTAGTTACTTTATAGGTAGCTTGTAAATAGCTAGTAGGAAGCTAGCACCTAGTTAAATTACTTATATAGGTAGGTTATTAATATATGTAGGCTAGTCATGTAGTCATAACTGAATGTAATTGCAATGTAGTCATAAATTTGAGTAAAAGTATATGATTAAAGACATATGACTACATGACTAGATTAGGACATTAGTCATAAATGTCCAAGTCATGAAAGACATGTTTTGGTGTTATGATTGTGTGCATAACCATCCCACAATGTTAACCCTCTTCAACCTGCATGTTTTGCCCTTCCTATCTTGGGCATACATTTAGTTACATCGTAAAACTAGTCTCCACTAATGTTTTGAATTCCAAAATGGAAAATCTAATATATACTTTGATCATTACAAACAAATCAAATAATTTATTAAACTTGTGCATATGGAGATGGCTCATAATGCCAATTTCCTAAAAATGTTTGGCCTTTATTAAAGCCTGGATATCGAAGAAGAGGAGGATCCATCCATTTGTTGGTCTTCACATTGTAAGATACAATTGAAGTTGCATTCTCACGACTGATGAAGGAGATGCATTCCATGCTAGATACACAATCAAATTCAGATTTCCTATATTGTTTAGTGAAACAACTAGCAAATAGATTTGGTGGCATCATTGTCACAAGTTGGCAACTTGGAATATCATAAACATGGGGTATGAATTTCCAAATGTTCATTGTTAATGGTTCTACAACTCCTCGTGCTACAATGTACAACTCATTGTTGCATTCTACAACTTGTGGGAATTCTGTCACAGATGCTGAAGGCCATTCATATGCTTTCCAAGTGCGTGTGCACAATCGATAACTAAGAATGACTGGAGCATAAACACCAATCTTTTGGGTCATTACCTCCGCACCCAAAAATAGTGTAGGACCTTCAAAAAGTTTTGTCACAAGCGGAAGTGCTCTTGAATAATTTGATTGGCCAGGACGAAAAAGCTTGCAAGCTGGAAGACTAAAAATCCTCCAAATTTGATGAGTTGATTTATATATTGCAAGTCTCATGCCTTCTGGGTCTAGGCATTCTCTTATTCGACGATGAAACCCAACAATGTATGCAACATATGAATTAGACATTGGGTTTACAACCAATCGAGCCACCATATTTTCTAAGTTGCAATGCATGGGTGGGAGAATTCGAAATGTTCTTGCAATTGGATTACATATGATGAGAAGGTGTTGTGGAGGGAATTCAACAATGACTTTAACCTTTGGTTTTTTTTCTTCATCCACTATCTTTTTTTTATTTTTCAATAATTTATCATCATTAGGTTTTTCTTCATTCTCAACCCCTTCAACTCCTTCCTTGAGAGACTTGTCTATTTGTAGAGATATTTTCTTTTTAGGTTTTGGTTTTAAAGAAGGTTTTATATCATCCTTTCCAAGATTTTTTTCAATGGATTTTTTATGGATATGTTTCTCTCCATCAGCATGTTTACTTTCATCAATAAGTTTATTCCCATCACCAACATTTATTTCCAAAGGCTTAGGTTTAATAGCCATTGGATCTTCATAAGGTATTATGTCTCCAAACAAAAGCAAAAGACCACCTTCCCCTGCAAGCATGCCATTTACTTTTGGTGGGAGAAAATTCAATGATGGCATTACCACCCACTTCTTGCTGGCAATGTGGTAAGCATGTATTTGGCGGAAAAGGTCATTAACATTCACTACCCTAAATGTGAGGATTGCACACCCAAACTCAAGATCATCATTCTTCGTTACAAGCTCAAGTTGTACATATGGTTGTTTTACAAGTCCTGAATAATTGTCATTTTCACCTCTCACTTTGAACAATCCAAATCTTACTTGATTTTCACCTTGTATTAATTCAATTTGTATGTGTTGATCCTCAAGGTTAACAACACCTTTTAGAGATTCATCTTCAGTAGGGATTATTATGTATGTATGTTCAAGTGGTCCATTTGGGGATGATTCATTTTTTCCTTTAATTAATTCTTTCACATCTTGCACTTTTAAAGAAAGTTTTTTATGTTTACTAACATCTTGTTCTTTGTCAAATTCTTCTTTAATTAAATCTACACCCACTTGTTGATTTGTTTGTGAAGGTTTTCCTACTTTTAAATCCTTTTCTATGATGCAAAATGAGCTAAGAAAATATTCTTTGCAATGAGAAAGATGTCTTTGCAAGATTGGGTTGAGGGAAATGTTGAACATTGCCTTCTTGTACATAGGTACACATCCTACCGCATAGAGCTTGGCAATAGGAAGCTTTGACAATATGAGATCTCGTATGTTATTCCCATCCTTTTGGTCTTCACTCAAATAATTGAACCATGCATTCCACCAAGTGGGGCTCATAACTTTCTCTACTATATTTTCCAATTCTTGTAATTGAGGAAGTGTAGCAAGGTTTATAGTAGGTCGAGGTAGTCTACTTTCATTAGGTGCTTTGAGACATACTTGTGCTCTATCTTTAATAACTAATTTGACTCCTACTCTGTTGCCACGATGAGCCATGGTTGTTTTTGTTTATTATGTATATTGCAAGCCAACTTCTATATAAACTTTTGATGAAATTCTATGATTTATTTTGCAACCATAAGAAATATCCATCGAATTTGTTATATGAAGATTTTGTCTTGTCTTGTTCCCACATGTTCATAAATTAAATACCAATAATCTTCGATTTTTTTTATAAAGTTGATCACTTTCCATACAATTCCATTGAGGCAAACATTCAAAGTTAATTCAAAAAAACATTATTTCAATAAAAATATTTAAGAAAATGGGATTTTCTTTCATAGTTGACAACAATCAAGATGAAAGATCTTTGAAGAGATTTTTATATTGAAAGGGTGCAACCTTTGAAATGCTTGTAGGTTTCTTTTTTCCATGCACATATTTTAGTCCAAATGTAAGTAAATTCTGAGATTTCATTCTTGTTTCATGCATTGTATTCTCATATTGCAATCGATTGTTGTGACAATAATCCATATAATTATCCCAAAAATCAAATATGGAATATATCAATTAACAATTAAAACAAACAAAGTAAACAAAAGTATTGGGAGTTTGATGTTGAACATGAATACACTCAAAGTTATGAATGGGGCCTTACATATATTACAATATAATAAAATTATTTTTTTAATTGTTTAATAATAGTTTTGGATTTTTGCTCCAAATGGGTATCATTGTATGGTTATTGCATGTTATTCAATCATGTTTTTAAATTAAAATATGGAAATGTTATATAAAGTAAATAAGCTTTTACTCATGACGTGACAATTGATGTGGGAATCCTAGCAATAAGGTTAACATGCAAGGATTCATGTTGGGATGTATGGTAAGAACCTATCAATATTACGTTAACATAACACTAAAAGTTTACCAAAATATTGATTCAACAAGATATTCATTTATTAGGTATGTAAATAAAATAAAAAAATTCTCCATTCATTTTCAATCAATTTTTTGATTGGGTCTTCACATCTAATTAGACTTCAAACTCATTCTTGACGTTAGTAGAACATCCCCACTAGCACATTGCACAACATTGGATGAAAAAAATCAATATTAACTTGGGCTAACATTTGTGCAAAAGATATTGGGGTTGGCAAAAGGCATTGCATAGTTCAAACCTATTATGATTGGTTAGATTGATTGACCGGTCCATGTGGTTTATTATTAGTAGTTTATTATGTTTAATAGTCTTAATTTCATGTTCCTAAATTGGGCATGATAAATAAAAAATTAGTCATCTTGGATGTGAAATTTAATGTTGGAGGCCCAAATAATGAGCATGGGTGGAACTACTCTCATTAAAAAACTCTTCAAATTTGAATTAAAAACTTGCAAAAGTGGAAGAGACGTTTTTAAAAATCTTTCATTGTCATAAGGTCCTTCAATTCAAAGTGAAATTCTATCAAAGGATGTGTTTTCAAATATAAATACCAAATTTGAAAAGTTCCTTAGGAAAAGTTTGAAATATAAGAATGTAGGATATTGAAATTTTTGAAAGGATCAAGAGATAAACCCTTGTACATAAAAAAATCACTACCATTTGATATATAAAGGAGATTAATGGAATCAATAAGGTCGAATTGCTTCCCATGATTTTCATCAAGGGGTGTACAAAGGTTTCATAACCATTTATCCATGTTCATATGGTTAATAAGAACATCAATAAATAGGTAAAAATTTATTATAATGTTTGATAGTTTGTTTATTTTGTTAATAATTTTTTGTTTTGGTTATTTGGAAAGTTCATAAATAAAAGAACCTATCATTATAACTTTTTGAAAAATTTCAAAGAAAATAACCTTTGGTTCAAAATTCTGAAACTTTTGCAAACAAATTAATGGGTTTCACAAAACAACATGAGGTTTCAAATAGGTTCTTGGATTTTGTGATAATTGTGTTTAAGGGTCAAAATTGGTTATTCTAATTTTGGAGAACCATCTACATAAAGTCAAAATTAGTTTTAATTTGTGGGAACCACCAATCAAGGTTCCAAATATTTTACCCTTACCCATCAATTTTAACTTTGAAAAAGAAAATACATCCAACATTCCTTACTCCTTGAAATATATTATTGAAAATAGTTTCATGTAGGCTAAAGACCAACATTGGGTGGGTAACCCACTTTGGTGGATAAGACCCTTAGGTTTCAATTACTAAAACCTAAATCGGAATCTAATTTTCAAAATATAATTAAAACATGATTTATTGTTTTTGAAAACCAAACTTAAAACTGAGTTATTAATTTTGGTTGTAATTATGTGTAATTGGAACCAAAAACAAAGTTAATAGACATGTTTTTGAAAAAAACTACAAGAACCAAGGGTTAATTATTAATTTCATTTTCTATTAATAAGAATGGAATTAGAACCAACTTTCATTTTTGAAACTGAAACTAGAATTTAGGTTTTTGAAAAACAAAACCTGAAGTTGGAATTTGAATTAAAATGATCGTAATTTATATTTTAAAATTTGAACCAAAGGTTCTTTGTAAAGTAAATAATTTCCCAACATTATAAGTAGGAGGGAAAACCAAACACAAGGTTGTTATGGGAATGATGATTTTGTGTAGGTTAAGGACCAAGGATAGGGTTGTTTTAAGAATTAAAACCTTGCACAACATGAAAGTTTAATTTAAGAACCTCATCCCTAGAATAGTCCTTTTGATGTCTTCATTTGATTGCAAGGAATTGGTTGAATTTTGTTTTATAAACAAATGATTGTGATTCATTTTGAAATGAAATGAAAGACCCTACATATAAAGTGCAATATTTATATTCAAATATAAATTGTAATTAAGGATATGATGCCATCCAAATATACTATAAAATTTCTACCAATCTTATACAAACTTGTATTTTTCCAAAGTGCCTTTGAAGTTATGGTTAATGTTCACGGTGAATTTTTTCTACTAAAAGACCCTTGCAACACAAAATAAGTACCTAATTCCCAAATCTAGTCCTCTCCCAAGTCCCATTAGAACCACCATCATCCCCACACAAACTTTTCATATCCTTGTCCCACATTTCCGTGTGTAATCCCCTCCTAACTTTGATTTTGCAAGTTGATTTGAAATTGGATATTTTCATGCAATGATCATGAAGCTTTATTCGTATTGAAATTTTTTACCAACACCTTGTGTCAATGACCTTGGCTACATTATTCAAGGTGAAACTTTGTGGGAAACATAAGAGACATAATAAAACAATGAATTAAATTTCAAGTCCATTAATGTGCTTATGAATGGAAATGTTGAAACAAGGCATTTAGGTGCCAAGGGCCCCTTCATTGGTGGGAGGAAGTGGTTTTGAAATCACCAACAAGGTGAAAAAGAAGCAACACAAAACAAAGGAAAAAAAAAATCAACAAAACGACATCGAAAATCAACATAGATCAAAATAAAATTTAGTCCAATTAAATTTCCAATTTTTTGTGTGAATGAAACATTAATTTATTCTCCAACACTACAAAGCTTCATTGACTCCTAACCAATTTGTCTTGAAAGAACCAACAAATGGTTTTCATCCCTTGGAGTCATGATTCATAACAAATCCCCACATGAAACACTAAAGACCTGCCATCAAGCCTTAAACAATGTGGACAACAAGTGCAACACATGTTTAATTTCTCACAAGCTCTAAGAAAATGACAATAAATGTTTTGTCAAGAAAGATGTTTTTTTTGGGTGGGGGACACAAATTGTATAGAACAAAGTGAAAGCATGCAATGCTCCAAAAATTGTCCCAAACAATGAACTAAATAAAACTTGATGGGGGGGAGGTGGTGTGTTTAGTGTCTTGCAATCCCCAACCTTGGAACTTTCCAATGCATTAAAGTCTAACAATGTCCCTGGCTAATGGATTTGTTATGAAAATCTTGTTATGTTTTATGACAAACATTTTATGTTACAAAACTATTTTGCATCGATAGATATCATTAGAGTGCACCATTTTGTCTTTATGCTCATAAACTATGTATTAATTTTCATATATTTTCTTATTGACATTTGAAAGTTCATGCCTAGCAAGGCTGCCCAAGCTAGCCTAGTTCACAAATGTTTGTTTTAAAAGGATTATGTAGCCAATATCATGAAGAAAACCAATGAATAAGCCCATTTTTTCAACTAACAAACCACTATGATGTTCTATTATGGCCATTACATCCTATTGAAATTCCCAATTATAATAATGTAGATGTGATTTGACACAAGTTATACCCATTTTTGTGGGCATGATATTGATAGGCTAACTAACTTAGACATTTTGTTATGTATTATATACACAACAAACAATAATACATGACAAGTTCAAAGAATACCCCAAAATACATGCCATTTTTTTCCACGTTACTTTTGGAATTATTATTTCATCTTAGTCTAGCTTTTGCTATACGTGTCATCAAAAGACCCCCCAACATGATAGAAAGCAATTCCCAAATGGTTTACACAAATATACAAGTTTGAATATTGAGGATTTATTTGGTCATGAAATTTTAAAACTATTACAATCCCAACAATGAATTGACATTTAATTTAAGTTCAACCACATTCACCAAAGCAAAGGTTGATGAAAAGAGTTCAAGGAGAATCCAATTACCACACTGTAAACATTAAAATGCAAGTTTGACCTTGGATAAAGGTGAAATTTAGGTCTTGAAAAGGAATATCATCAAATGACAATGTGTTACATTCTCAATGTACATAGTTTGAATGACTTTGTGAACAACATTTTTGCACATCGCAATAGTTGATATCATCAAAACATATCCTCAAAATTGTTGCTACCACCGAAGCCTTACTTGTAAGTATCACGTCCCCAAATGTATTGGTAAAAACAATCATCAAAATCCCTAAAGCCAAATCATAATATTTACATGATTCCTTATCAAAACCAATGTTGTGAAGGTGAGCATGTTGACTTGGGGCCTCACCTTCAAGGCTCATTAATCATATTCCTTCATAAAATAGGTACATGAAATAATGTAATGTTGCATGTAATATATTACATGCAAGTATTCGAAATTTAATTTCCTTGGTAATCTCTAACTCGATGCAATTAAACAACATTGATATTCTCACCTTGTACATATGTCATTTGCCTTAATCTCTAGGTCCAAGAAGTTGTTTAGACATACTCTTATTTAAACAATAAATTGTTTCCACATACCTAGAATATAACCCTAATAGTTAAGGATTGTAAAGGTTCAACAAACAAAATGCACCTTTAATGTTTATAATGATTCTAATGGATATTGCATATGGTCAATCACAATAAGAGCCACAACTTTTCCTATTCTTGATTACACAACTATAATATCAAATAATGGTGCACAAGAACATAAATAAAAATAGATTTCCAAAGTTCAACACCATTGAAAGGTTGACCAACCTTAGTACTTTAGCCTTTTGTAACATTTTTGTATTCATTTGCTAGAATACAAACAACATTATTTGTCTCCTCATCTAAACTAGAATATAAATCATAAAGTACATTAATGTCTATTTCATCTAGAAATGGTAAGGTGGTTTTCAATTTCCAAAATGTTAATGACCCATTTCTCCTTCTAAAACACACTCATCACCCAATTATTTAATGTTAAAAATTATGCAAAAAGCCCATGAAAACACAACTTACAATCATTAAGTCTAAAAATTGTTAGCAAAATTCTTTAACATCAAATGCTTTTAAATGTTGTTGATTCACTTCTTTCATTAATGTTGAAGAAAATACCCTTCTTCTTACAAATAAACATTCTCATCATAGGTAGTTTTTTACTTTTGAAAAAATGTGCAAAAGGTTATGAAAACAAAACTGGTTCTTTTTGCCCTAAAATTGGCACCAAAATCAACAAATGCAACTTATTGTACTATTTCCCATGATCTTAATGACCCACATCTATTTCTTTGATGTTGAAATTTTTCTTTTTCTTCTAAATTCTCTTCATCACCCAATTCTTTGATCTTTAAAAAATGTGCAAAAAGGCCATGAAAACACATCTTATTGGTCCTAGTTTTGAAGTTGTTACTACAAGAAAACTAGCAACAACTCCTAATATCCACCAACTCAAATGGATTGCAAAATGAATTTACTATAACGTCAAACC
The DNA here is from genome assembly GCA_963921925.1 of Sphagnum tenellum. NCBI lineage: Eukaryota > Viridiplantae > Streptophyta > Sphagnopsida > Sphagnales > Sphagnaceae > Sphagnum > Sphagnum tenellum. The sequence goes on along the minus strand of OY998143.1, from coordinate 10,741,368 downwards.
TTGACCATTGACCCCAACACCACAAAACATGGGAATTGTTGATTATGTTCATATGCCAACTTTGATCAATATTGCCATTTCTTACAATTTACAATGCTCATTCTTTCTTCAATCATTATCATTATCAAAAAAATTAAAGCATTTTTTGTATACTCATTTCTACTGCAAGCAATGGTGGACCATGGAAGAAGGGAATTTTAACAAAGAAGAAATGCATATACTCATGTAATTTTAAGCATGAAATAAAAGGGGGGGGGAAATAACCAAAGGTGAAATGCATTATTTCTTGTAGAAAAGAAAAAAGAAAAAAAGAGGTTTCAAAATCTTGTTTAAAATTTCTTAAATGAATGGGTCACATGGCCATACCTAAGGTTGGGTTTTTTCAACAACTATAAGCCACCTCTTCAAATACAATTAATTTATTTATAAAAAAAAGATACTTAAATGCCCATGTGCAAATTAAAGTTTTTTATTCCAATTTTATGATGTCACATAATTTATCAACATCCCAAAAAGGATGTAGCATTAAATGGTGATAAGTTTCTAGAACCTTTTGAAAAGTGAAATTTTGGTTTAAAAATTTCCCCAAACTAATATCTAAATTGAAATCATGAAAATATTTATTATTGTTATTATAAATTTCATGACTTTTTTTATCATGTCAAGAACATGTGGCCAAATTTTGTTATTTTTCACATTGTGTGAAATTTTTAACATGCAAAAAAGGCTTACACATACAAGTTTAATGGTTCTTTTCAAAAAACATTATGTTGCATCATTGGGTAGCATCCAAAAAGGATTTAACATTGTGTGTTTTTGGAAATACCCACAAGTGTATTATGTTAACAAGACTACTTATAAAAACCTTTTAAAAACTACACAAGTTTTTATCATTTGGTGAAGTTTAAAGCCTAAATAATAATGTTGCAAGTTTATTACTTTTTCTTTTGATACCTAATAGATATTTAATAGATATCCTTTAGGTATGACAAGAATTTTTATTAGAAAATAAGGTGATTTTTATGTTTTGTAAAATCCTTGGGGGCAAACTCTATAGGAATTGAGTTTGTGTTTGGTTCCACTTCAAAGAGCTTTTATTTGTGTAAAGCTCATCCCCTTAGGTTTTACCTTTACACATAACCATCTTCCTTTTTTACCATTAAGATTTTATTATGGAAAAAAGGTGTTTTGCAATTGGCCTTGCAACTTAATTTTTGAGTTACAAAGACAATTGCAACTCATTGTATTTATATGTCATGAGTGCTAATGGACAAGTTGCATGAATTGCAAAGTTGCAACTCAAGGTATATATGGTGCAATTCATTGCAACTCAATTGCAATATTATCAAAACAACTCATTTTCAACTACTATGCAACACTCCATTATAATCCACATGAAAATATTTCATTTTGTTTATACGTGCATCATACGTGTTTTTGATGCATGAAATCCACGTGCAAAAAACACAAACCCTTGAAACAACTAATTTCGCATGAATTTGGAATGAACCTATGAAGCCTATAAGTTTGTGATGTAAAAGATAGTTACACAATAGTTGTATATGAGTTGTTTTTGAGTTTTAGTTGCAAGGTAGTGTGGTTTCAACATATGCAGTTTCTCATAATGTTTGGACCCAAATGTTCCTCTTAGTTTTATTTTCATTTGAGACCTCATTTGTATGAGTACCCATTCACTTTGTTATGTTTTAATATGTGCAACAATTTTTTCCAATTATAATGGAGTTCAAACCTCTAATTGAAAATTCACTGATACATAATGGTTAATAGATTATAGCATAGATAATAACATTTCTATATCAATCACATTTGCATTAGTATAAAGAGTTGAATTTTAAAAGTGTTGCCTTTTAAACACAACCATAATTCGGCAAGAATCTTGAGGGAAAAAAAGGAAGGTTTTAACTTCCTAATCACCATTACTTACTATAGACCATTCCAAAACAAATCTAAGGGTTTGGAGTGTAACCACATTGTTATCATGATAGATATAAATAGGTTTAGATTTCTCAAATAACCAACAAAGTCTAAGTTATAGTCAAGCTTTGACAAATGCTTTTAGGGTTCCCCCCCTCCCCCCCTCCCTTCCCAATTGTGCTCTCCATGTACCCCACCCATCACCAAATCCCATTTTCTTTCTCAAAAAATCCAACACTTTGTTTTCAAACTTTTCTTAATAATCAAAAATCAAATCACATTATGTGAAGATTATAAATTTGCTTATAATAAACAATGGGGATAATGTTGCTAGTGCAATGTTTGTTCTGTTGAATATATTATCAACATTATAAAACACATATCCCTAATGAAATTTGGCCCTCTTATTGCACCAATGATTTTAAATCACATGATACATTGGGATTTATGCATTTGTTTTCAATTGGTTTTTTGGCAATGGTGATGGCTTGTCGAAATGCACCATAATAATTTTAGTTTCATGATCACTCTTCAATGACATGCCAATTATTCCAACTTCAAGGCAATGGCATGTCACATTTTTGACAAATTTGAAAAGAAAAATGTATTGTTTATAATGCCTTCCTTCCCCCCACCTCCAAGTAACATATTTGTAAACTTCATGTAGGAGGTTCAACAAAATTTTTTGTCTTCGGACCAAATCATATGATATTGGGTTATCCACAACTCAAAATTAGACCACTAATGGAAAGGTAATAAACATATTGTCATTGCATGCAATATTGTCATTGTCAAGTTTCAATGACATGCAAATTATGTAAAGTAGGGTTTAGGCATACTAAGGTGTCCATTTTTTGGTGGCCCAAGGGTAGTTTGGGGGGGAGGGGGTACCTTTAAGTTTGGTACAATATGTGTTGAAATATGATTGAAAATTAAAAAAGGATTTATTTAATTAATTTGTAACATTTGTAGAATCAAATTAAAAATATTGAAATTAACATGCCATCATTTCATTACAAGGTGGATTGTTAAACGATGTAACATCTTTTGTCATAGTCCATAAAAACATTTTGACTTTTATTATATAATAAGCATGTGTGCAATGTTATTTTCTTTCCTAATATGATTGTGAGGCTATTAAAATGTCAAAATAAGGGATTATAACTAACATTAATATTTTAATTTATCAAGATTTTGTATGATTTCCAATAGTCTATGAATTCCATGATCTATTAAAATGGAAAAATTTATCATTTTTTTTTTGTAAGAAAACACATTAATTATTACCCTACAAAACAATGGCCAATTATAAAGAATGAAAAAACCTATTTTTTGCTTCTAACCTTTCCCTTATAGCTAATCAAACCAAAACATGTGTCACAATTTATAACTTGTAAGTTTAAGTTTTAGGTATTTCACTTGCCTCCTACTTTCAAATGGATAATTTTACATTACCAAAACACTAAACATTGGAATTTAAAATTTTGAAAAAGTAAAATCGTGGACTCCACATATGCAACTTTTGGTACCACCTTAATGTGCCCTCACCTATAATGGTTTTAGACCTTCAACTCTAGACCAAAAAAATTATATGAATTAGTGTGATGAAAATTACACTTATTGTGGTAAATAAAAGTACATGTTATTTATGTGCATGCACATCATGTAATGGAAAGTTTTACACCAATCATAGCAGTGTAGGGTGTTTTGATGAACAAACAAATGTGACTGATTTTTTAACATCCTAATACATTCAAACCTTTTTTCCACCCATCAATAATAATATTGTGCATTTTGCATGTTGGATTCAAAAATTGGAAAAGTTCCAAAGTGGTGATAATTACCAATTCAAAAGGAGAAAATAGTTGAATTTTAAACATATATGTGTCTTGTTATTGTGTAACTTTTATGCAGCTCAAGTTTTGATTTATTTTGAGTATTTGCATAACATGGATATAATCCATTAAGATGTGAAAGTATTTTCCCAATTGAAATATATTAAAGACCCATTTCTTGGTTTTAAAACCCAAATGAACTTCTCATGACAAAAGCAACGGTGATTTATTCTTTCTAGTTTTGTGGTAATTAAAAAATCTACTTATTTGATTCACATGGCAACACAAATATACCTTCAAGCTCCTAGCTGAATTCAAAATCTTTTGGTTTGTGATTTATAAACTTGAATAATTTAAATAAAACTATACAAGATATCATCCTTTTTAGAAGTCTTGTCATTTGATGAAGCTTTTTCATAATTTTCAACATTTTTTTATGAATCAAGTGACAAAAACTCAATCACATGTTTTAGAAAAGTGTGTCCTCCAATTGTTTTATCCCTTCACTAAGTTCTTCAACACTTGGTTTCAAGGTTTTTGATATGAAATGAATGATTGTGATTTGTTTTGTTCCATTCTTATTAATCAAGATTTTTTTGCATGTGTCACTGATGTTTTAAACCACTTGAGGACTTGTTGACAACCAAAAGTTATGATTAGATGCATGAGTTATCTCCTAGAATAGCCTTTTTTTTTTTGCTTCTTATTTATCTTATACAAAGCATTGGAAGTTCACTTTGTTGCTCATATAAACAATTTGCAATTTTTTTGAAACCAACAATTACAATAGAAATACAAAGGTTTATGTTGAAGTGGTCCCATGATCACTTTTTTAAATTGTTATTTTATTGCTTGTAATTAAATTAGATACTAACAATGCCCATTTTATTAGCTTCTTGATTAAATGCTTGCAAATTAACAAAATTCCAAGTTATCAAGCTTTTAAAATTTGGATGTTTCAATAATTGCAACGAAGGGTTTTATTGGAAATGGAGAACATGAAATGTAATTAGATGTTGCTTTGCATCATATGGTTGTTTTGTTGCACCAAGTGTGACATTGAATTTACATGGGACAATGGAGTATTCCTCTTTATTTGTAGAGTAGTTTGCTTTATTTGCAACTTTATTGTTTTTTCTTTGAGAGTTAGAGTTTTTGTAAATATATATTTTTTCTCTTCTTCAAAAGCTTGCATTTATTTTTTCCATCATATCCTCCAATTTTTGCTTTTTTTTTTTTTAAAATGTGTTCCTGCGAACATTATTTTTGCACATCATTTCAAGAGCTATGAAAATAGACTTGTCCAAAGTTTTGTTAGAAGGGTTTATCCCATCTTTAATGCTAAGTGACACAATATATTGTACAAGTAAATTCAAGCAAAAAAAACACAAATAAGACCAAATTTCATTTGATCAACCTTTCAACTTGCCATGTAAAAGCTCCAAAGTATGTTCCATGTTTTTTTAAAGAAATTCTAGTTGTTGTTCCACGATAGCTACATTAAATTCTTTGTAACACATAATTTCTAATTTGTTATCACATCACATTCAATCACGTTCAAGGTTTTGAATCTTACTCAAGAAAGTTAAAACAAACATGAATGTTTATTTAAAAAATTATATCATTCATCCTTCAAACATAAAACTTATGTCAAACCTAAAAATTAAGCTTGAAGCATATTAATTCCAATATAGTTAGTAGATTGGGGAATAAATATGCCCACCTTTCTTGCAATTTCAAATTGATGTGCATTAAATGACATTCATTTTCAACATGAACTTCCAATTTTTTTTGTAAAACATGTACTCCACATTGCAACACAAAATGTGGCATTGCCTTTATATTTTTTGACCTTGCATCTAAAGATGTGAAAACATGTAAAAAATTGCATACATGGTTTTTCCCATTCTTGAGACAAGACTTAGGTTCTACTTTGAATAAAGTTTCATGGCCACCAACTCTAACATTATGATGACATGTATTCATAGGTCGGGGTTGAAATAGGCCATCATTTGCAACATTTTAAAAAAATTCAAAATGGTTATTAGGACTTATTGATACAAGGGATGAAGTTTTATCTAAAAGGTTTATGTTTTGTGAACTAATGAATCTCCTAAGAAGTAATGGATTAACCATGGTTAACATATTTGCCTCTGATGATACATAAACCATTGTCAAGCGACTAGAATGTAAAGCAAGAGGAGGATGAGAAATAATAATGGGATTTCAATGAACATTGGTGACGCACTCCCAAGTCCCGGGGTGAACCCACTTGAGGGTTCACCAAAGTGCAGTTGCGGAAAGTTGGGACTCGGAAAGCGCTTCCGGCTTCCAACTCTAGAAAGGGGTAGAGGGTCAAATTGGGAGCCCAGGGATTCGACTAGGAAGAGGTATTAGTTGATCAAGCTAAAATCTGCATCAAAACAAATCACCCATGTGGTTAGTTCACATTCCGGGACACCCTTGGGTGTTGGGACAAGCCCTTCGGACCACAAGACTCACCATGGCCCGGACTCGGGGGATGCCACCACCATCCCCCATATAGTATACTCGGCGACGCTCCGCCGCACCTACATCCAAATGGCTCTTTTCCCCAGGACTCCCAAGTTGGAGTCCCGAAATCCAACCAAGTGTCCCGGTTTTGGACTCCCGGGAGTTTGAGAGGTCATAGCTCCTCGCCCTGACCTTTGATCGCAACAAGGTCTAAACCAAAGTTGTAGCCCTTGTCCGGATCTTTTCAACGACGTATTGCACTCTTGAATCGGACATTTGGAGCTGGTCGATTCCCGACTTTTAGTGGTCGGGAGTCAAACTGCCAGTTTGACTCCCGGCCCTTCTTTTGCCCATAACTTGGGCTCCAGATGTCCAAATTGAGAATGCGAGGGCATTTTCAATATTTACGTTTCAAGACCTTTCCAACAACACTAAGAACACCTCAATGCGAGGTGTTTTGCCCCTTGCTGTTGAGCTATGAACATTCGAGAGTCCCGGAGGACTCCAAATCCCCAACTTTTCCAAGTGTTGGGCTTCACCCCCACACTTGGCCAAGTTAGAGTTGCGACAATTGGGTTTTTTAATTTGCTTTGTGTTTTAAGTTAACATTGTTGAAAAAGACAAAATTTCCTTTGCATTTTGGGCACAAGGTTTTAAGTTTTTTGAAGCAAGTGGTATTAAGGATGCATGTTTGAGAAATGAAGCAAGTTGTATGGTGGGAAGACATGAAATGGGGATGATGTGAATATGTTATTTGCATGTTTCAACAAGAAGTTTCACCTTTTGGCAAATTGTTTCCATCATCTTCAATTGTTCCATAACCACATTTAGCAATTTACAATTTTTTGGAGTAGTCATTCTAAAAAAATTATCTCAAAGTTGCAGTATCACCCCCAACAAATAAATGATTATGATAAGCATAAACCTACACAATTTTTGAAAGCTTGAATCTTTGGAAGCAACAACAATATATATCATGACTAAAAAGTACTAGAACTCCACAAAAAAAATGATGTTTGAATTATGTTTGCAATATGGTACATATAATGGGAAAATGAGAAAATAGAGAAATGATGAATTAGAAAAGATGACAATATGTCTTAAAAGGTCCTAAGCTATTATCAATACCTACATATATAATCATCCTCTTCATCAAAAGTGCAACTATTTATGTACCACCTAATTATCCAAATTAAAAAACCCGACTTTTTGTTACATCAAATGAGAAAAAAGATGTGTATATTTGAATGTTAATGAGCAAGTTAAAATTTCACAATGGCTATTACATTCAAACACATATTTAAAATTTATCATCAAGAAGTTTTAAGTTTTAAAAATCAAACATTCCATTTTTATTCCCAAAAACATGTTCAAATTCAAAAGGTTGTGGTGTGAACTAAAGTTGACAAAAACAAATACTAACACAAGAGCATATTACAAACTTAAAATGAAAATGTAGGAAATTAAAGCAAGAAAAACAAACAAATTAAAACTTTTGAATGCATATTCATGTACTAAATAATAAAACACATACTTAGACATCAATTTCCTACCACAACTTTGAACATGTCATGCAATGACAAGCATTGTATAAACCTTACTTTATTTCAACCTTATGTTTGCAAACTCAATAGATTTTTAAAAAAAAATTGATTTCAAGCACAAATTTCAAATAAAAAGGCTATGAGAAAACAAAATCAAAAAAATTAAACAATGATGAACACCATGCAATGATCAATTCATGATAGACAAACCTCAATAGGTTTTCCATTACATGATATTTGCAAAACATGTTGGTTTAAAAAACAAAACCCTATACCATTAAATTTCATTACATTTATATTTAGTAATTTTGAACCATAATCTTATAATATTTGACCTCGCATCAAAACACATGACACCATCATTGACTTGATAATTTTTATAAAATTAAAAATTAAAAAAAATTATATTGAACAAATAACTATGGTTATGCTTGAAACTTTTCTATTTTGATATGCCATTCTATTGCACTTTTCTTTTTGAAAAGGATTATAGGTGAATTAGCCAAAAAACTCATAATTAATTTGTAAACATGAATTATGTTTTCAATATTGCAAAATTTCAAAGGTGGGATGTGATTAATTAAAAACTTGTAGTTCTTTCAATATTTGAACAATAATGATGTTGATGAACACATCCACAACAATTCAATTAAAAACTTCAATTGCAACCATACCATGTAACTCCCGATGCCATAATTCATCTAATTAGAAAGATAGAAAATTGCCAAGTAAATTTGTAAATTATCATGGAAACAATTCAAATGCACAATAAATGGGATTAGTATGCACACCCATCCATTCTAAGGTTCCAAAACAAATTTAATAAAATGATGGAATATTCACCTTGAAATATTATGTGAAACAAATAATAACACCTAAACACATGAAACATGTTAATTCCAACCAATCCCAGAATCTACATAACCATGTAAAAAATGAAACATTTACAAGAAAAGAAATTGCTTGATAATATATATACACATTTAATATGTTAAGAATTCATTTTCAAGTTTAAAAAGCAACTCTAAGAGGTTGGATTGATTAGTTGAAGGTCATAATAATGTACACTTCCAATTGAAAATCATTACATTTACAAATTCATAAAAATATCTGGCCAAATGATAAAACAAGTCACTTTGCAAAATATAATGTGGGTGCAAAGAAACCTTGTGGCTTTAAGTTGAAAAACTATATTCTTTTCCTTCATGAAGTTGGTACATTATATGGCATATAAAACAAATTTCAAAAGGTTGTTCTCAATGAAAATTTACAACCACTTCCCAGGGTAGCGATGGGTAGTAACTATGATGGATGCAAACATTAAACACCATCTTCCAATGGATGGAATTCATTCATAAATCTTAGTTAAGTCATAGTTAATTTTTAATTAAGTCCTAAATAACTTTTAGTTAAGTTGTAGTTAATTTCCATTCAAGTTTTAATTAATTTTTAGTTAAGTCTAAGTTAAATTTGAGTTAACTTTTAATTAATTCATAATTAACTCCCAATTAAGTCCTAATTAATTCCCAGTTAAATCATAGTTAAAATTTAATTAATTTTTAGTTAAATTTTTGTTAATTTTAATTAATTTTTAATTGACTCCTAGTTAAGTCTAAGTTAAGTTTCAATTAACTCATAGTTGACTTTCAGTTATGAAGGTTTTCAAAAAGCTTCCTTGAACTAGGTCCCCAAAGGGGTATAAATAGGAGTAAAACTCCTCATTTTCTTTAGTCTATTTAACACTGGTTTTAAACATGATCTTGCACCATTGCCTTGTCGTGTTCTTTTCATGTTCATGTTTACATATGTTAGTATAATAAATATATGTTTCCACATTTGTCTTGCACATCTCATGCTCTTGTTTTTATTTCTTGTGTTTTTTTTTTGAATCACTTAATCTTATTTTGTTCCTTATTTGAAAAGTAGACTTACACTTTCCTTTAACCTTCGTTCTTGTTTTTGTGTGTCCTTGATTATAAGTAATGTTGTTTGGTTCTTCTTTTTTCATAAAACCCTCCTTGAAATTTTGTTATGTATTTGGATGCACCTTTATAGAGTGGAATATTTTCTCCAATCAAAGGAGGCACTTTTACATTTTACAGTCAAGTATCATAATACCCTCCATACAACATAAAAGCCCATGGTACAAGGATAGTGCATAAAAGGTGTCAACCTTCATCAATTAGAAGGTCAAGCTTTATAGTAAATAATGCCCTTAAAAGGACGCATTCTTGCAATGGATTATTATTTCTTATTTGAGGAATGCACCCTTCCTCATGCATTACCTTACACATAATTACTTCAAAAACAAATTATTTGCCTTATAAATTTGCTTCCATTTTTTCCCATATGATGTGCCAAAAAAATGGAATTAATTAATTAGGTAATAAAATTTATTGATCTGTCAATAGGGTGATTATAATACATTATAAAATAGGGATTTTCTATTTCCATCAATGGGTCAATGAGCATGAGGATTTGCCAAATACTTTTGCTTCCATTAGTGGGTGAAAGCATAGAGGGACTCATGGAAACATACATACAGACTACATGTTCATATTTATGGAATACCAAAATGGCCATGCCCTGTCCTTAGAATTTTTAAATAAGATGCCTACGTAGCCCAAGTTCTTAAAGTAAAAAGTTTAGGTAGCCCAAGCCTTTTACTTTAAATAAAAATCTTTAATTGTTTTTTCTATGTTTTTGGATAAACTTTGAAAACCAAGTCTAGAAATCAGGTAATTTTTTTTTTGTGCTTCTAGCAATTGAAACCTCCAAAATCACTTAGTTTTTTAAATTTCTTTTTTTGGAAAAATTTAGTATATGAAAAAGTAAAAGGCTACCTTTATTGCAATGTCCCCCCATTTAAGAAATTCATATACAAAGCCAAAGCTCCAAGTTAAATATGTAAGAGAGTTTTTAAGGTTTAAATTTGACCAAATTGTCTAGAATCCAAAATGTTTGTGGCCATTACAATGAGCAAGACAAATTTCAAAATTGGCATTATTATTATTGTATCTCTTGTTTCTTTGAAAGATTTTAGTCTTATGTCGTTTCATTCTGTACAAAGTTTTTGAAGTAATATTTACGACATATTATTATTTATTATTATGTATAAGATTAAAATTTGTTGGAAAAGCACATTTTACAATGAAATGATAGATTTTTTTTCCCCAAAATTTAATTCAATTTTTTTTCTAGGTTTTGAAAACAACAATTTTGAACCCATCATATTTCCATAATAGGTTTTAGCTTATTTTTACTTATTAATACCCAAATTCAGCCCATTTGAAAAAATCATAAATTAATTTGTAATAAATTGCAATAAGGCTATCCTTTTATTTTTTCATTGACTCAAATTCACCAAAAACAAAATCTAAAACATGAAAAAAAATCACTAGATTTTTAAACTTGGTTTCCAAAATTTAGCCAAAATCATAAAAGGATGATTAAATTTTTTTAATTAAGGTATAAGGCTTAGGGTAAAAGAATTAGGCTACCTAAGCTTTTTACCATAAGTTACCTTTACATTTTACCCTAGGTTACCTAATTTTTAAATTTACTTGAGCCTTTTACTTTAAGCTACCTAGACTTTTTACTATAGGTTATCTATTTTTTCCCCCTAAGTTATCGAAGCTTTTATCCCAAAATTCCTAAGCTACATAGACTTTTTATTTTAGGACCCTAGACTATTTAATCATCTTGTTAAAAATTTATAAGAACATGGCATGGTCATTTTGGTAATACATATTGTGTCAATTTGGCGGGGTGCCTAGTATGGTTGTAGCAAGGTTGGGTAGTTAAAAAAATTCTGAACCATTTCAAGCTATAGGGACAGGGGTAGATAGGCCTTGTCAAGGATTGTTCATTAATTAGCAATGGCATGATTTAGGCTAGCTTTACTATAGGAGTTAGGGTTGAAAAAACTTGGGGCCAACTTTGAGCATTTTTGGCTTGTTGTTTGATCCCCAAATAATTGCCTAAACATGTTTTGGTTCTCATGAATCCATTTAAAGGCAATTATTTGGCATAAATCAGTCCAAAAATATTGGCCAAGAGTACATCATTTTTACATTTTGGAACTAATGGGTTGTTTGTATTCAAGTATGGTCAAGCTAGTGGTGGTTTCAATGACATGGGCTTTTCAATCTTTTCATGACATGAGTTACTATTCCTTATGATTCCATCTTTCTCTTTGTTGTTGTTTCACTTAACCATGATTTCTTTTGAATGGTGAATATTTCCAATTTGAGATCTTTCTTTTCACTCTCTAGCTTCAAAATTTTACTCTCAAGGAGAGAATCATCCTTTTCATTGTAAAATAAGAGCATATTCAACTCCAACCAATTCAAATGTGAGTTCTATTGTTCCTTCCTCTAAGTACTTCCACACCTATTTTGTGCATGCACTTACATTCCTCCTTCTTCTATTTCCATTTCTACTTTTGTGTACACACTTTTGGTAACAAAATTTGACAAGTTTACATCATCAAAGATGACCATTGTGTCTAGAACTTTTCTTCACAAAAGTGAAAATTCTTGGGGTCTGCTATTTTTTGGGTCCCAAAACATCCGTCATTATTCTCTACACTTTCATAACTTTGCATCATGGCTCAAGCCAAAACATATTCCTTTTTTTTCACTTTCCTTCAATTATGAAGATGTGAAAATCTCTTGAAGCTTCAAATCAAAAGTAAAAAAATTGTTTTTACTTGAGCTTGGGTTGTTGAGTGCATGGCTTCCAATTGAAAGTGACAAGTGGTTTTACTTGAGCTTGGGTTGTTGAGTGCATGGCTTCCAATTGAAAGTGAAAAGTGTTTTTTACTTGAGCTTGGGTTGTTGAGTTCATGGCTTCTATTTGAAAGTGAAAAGTGTTCTCTTAATTTCAACTTAGGTTGTTGAGTTCATGTGGTGTGTGTTTTTGGACAACTATGCAATGAAGGGAAAGGGAAGATGGAAGTTGAGAGATTGGGAAAAACGCAAGATGAGCAAGATGACATGTGTTTGGGAGAAAGCAAGATGAGCAAGATGACATGTGTTTGGGAGAAAAGCAAGATGAGCAAGATGACATGTGTTTGGGAGAAATCAAGATGAGCAAGATGACACATGTCTAGCCTAAGTGAAGTCAAATTGGGTGTGGCAAAAGAACCCAAAAGACCACATCTTCTGGAAGAGTGACACACCATTTTGAAAAGTGATGCAAGATGACATATGTTCAACAATGGGGACTGAGTGTTGCCAAAACAATCCCAAAAGCCACACACACACACACCCACTTGAGAAGTGTGTTCTAGAAATTATGATTCTTTTGAAGAAATGAAGGAAGTCATAATAGCCACCATTTCTACCACAAAATAGTGGGTGCAAGAAACCCAAGAAAAAATGGCCTATAGGTAGGTATCCAAGATTTGACAATTGCATGGGATAGGAGTCTAAGTTATAGAGTTTTCCATAAAGTCAGGAAAACACGGCACTTGAATCCTGAGTTTGGTCCAAAACCAGATGAGATTTTTAAAAAAATTGCAAAAAATTCTGCATTAAATGCTTGAGTTTCAGCATTTCATGCCCAGATTTACCGATTTCAACAAAAGCCCGTCATGAAAACTAAATATGTGCTCATCATGCCAGCTCATGGGGCCAAGGAATAATTGTGCACTACATAACATGGCCTATAAGGTGGACCAACCGGTGATCATCGAACACTTAAGCACTCCGGACAGGCCGGATCCAAGGGGAAAGCTCCATTGTTTACGGTGTCCAAACAAGAAGACTTGAACCCCTCTTCTTGACACATTCAGCATACTAACTATTGTCAAAAACGGATTATAAATGAGAAAGTTACATCCCCCAAAAGTAAAGGGGGTCAAAAACTCAAAAAACCAAACCACCAAACACTACAAAGGTCGGTCCATGAACACCCAAAAAAAATTCATTTTATGTTTATTTATTAGAGTTTTAAGATAATCTGTAGAACTTCACATGGTGCTCCTATAGCATTTTAAATCATTTAAAATGAATACAAAAAAAGAAATTTATGAAGTTTGAAAATAGAAGGGGTCCAAAAGAAAAGAAAAAAAACATTTTGTAAGTTGAAAAGCTTATTTTTTTCTTCTTATCATTTTTTCCATTAATCTTTTTCATTTGCACTTCAAAGATGACTTCTAGGGTTTTAGGTAACTCTCCCATAACATTTTAATTCACTCAAAATGAAGCACATATGATGAAGATATAAATAAATGTTCAGTCATAAGCATGAGCCAGGCTACCCTAGTTACACTACAAAAACTCTAAAGATTTTTTTTTATAATGTTATTCAAACAACAAGAAACCCAACAAGAACTCATCAATCCCGCTACTTTGATATATATGGAGATGCATACTTCATTCGAGTTCTTATATCTTTGTCTTGCAAAAAAATACAACATACCCAACCTTCATTCCAAAGAATGTTTTTTGCTCCAAAGACCAATGAATGGTGTAGTGGAAGGCTAGAGGAAGAGAGCATTACCCAAATGAATTCATTTTTCAATTATATATTTTTTCTATAATCTACTATAATATTGTGATATGAATAAATGAAATTATTAATTTCAGAGTGTAGCCTATGATAATTATGATGATTTTCGACATGATTTTTGCAAATTTTCATTTCACTATTTTGAGGATTATTTAATGATAAAACTGACCTTAGGGTAAGGTAGGAATGTAAAATGTATTATACATTTGACTCATAAACCAATTGTTCACTCTATACTATTTTCCAAAACAAAAAATTATATAGCCTAGTCAACTTTGTTGTAGACATGTTTTGTTTTTTTTTGTCTTCACACCAAGCTCTCTTTGAAGCAAAACTTCTATACTACAAAAAGCAAAAATCAAGTTGGGTCTTGTGCAAGTGGTCTTCAAATCCCCTTAAGAAGTCAAAAGTAGCTTATGATTTGCAACAAAAGCCCAAGGCATACTTACAAAGTGACCTAAACTTGTGGATGTCAAAGTTGAATGCAAACAAAAAGGGTCAGAATGTCACCACACTAAATAACCCTTTTGTCCATCCCTCCCAAATGACAAAGTCATGTGTTTGACCTTCGGGTCCTTCTATTATTTAGGGGACATGGGTGTGTTCTCAACCAGCCATCTCTTTAGACAAAACTTTTTTAGTCCAAGTCCAGACTTGGCTTCCCCATCTCTCTACTCACTTACTAGATTTGTCATGGGCATAAAACATTCCACAAAGAGTTGCAACCGCAACAAACATAAAACGTTCAACAAAGAGTTGCAAATGCAAAGATACGATCAACAATTCAAAGGTAATTTACATAAACTATAGATCAACACATGATTTGACCCAACAAAAAAATCACCCTAAATCCTAAACCCAAGGAAATCACCCTAAACCCTAAATCTTAAACCCAAGGAAATCACCCTAAACCCTAAATCCTAAACCCAAGGAAATCACCCTAAACCCTAAATCCTAAACTTGCTTGCATTATTATATCACATTGACATAATTTGAATTCAACCCATTGCAATTTGTGGTCATTTACACCTTGATGCATATATAATATATACTTAGGAAGCTCTTGAGATGCACAAATGATATAACAAAATTGTAATTTTCCCATTTGGGGTGGGCGTTTATGAACAAACACAAATCTTAAGTCAATGAAAGTATTTTGGTTTGATTTGTCATCCAAGCAAAGCATGAGAAAAACATGGATGATGGGTACCTATACTTGGGTGAGATTTGGTCATTTTGTATGCTTGTTGTTGGCCTTGGGGGGTAGATCCCATGCCAAATCTTTTTGCATTTTCATTTCGTTTTCGGGAACCAATTTTGGTGGAAGATATCTTCCACCACCAAATACTTGATTTGGGGGAGGGAGGGATGGAGGGATGGGGGGTTCCTAAGTAGGAAGTGAAAATGCACAACCAACAACCAACACACAAATGCTTCTTCCCCTACGGGACATCTCAATTGCACTTAGGGCTCATGTATCACATGGAGAATTTAGCTTGCTTGGGAATTAGGAGGTGGGGACATGGGGGACGCCATGAATATGAATATTTTACCCAAAGGTGACCTTTGCTTGTGAGGTAAGCAATATTATTAATGCCATATAAAATCATGGTGCAATATCCTCGCAAGTCTGGAGAAAAGAAGTCTCCTTCTTCCTTTTTTGGAAGCCAATTTGAGTCCTCTTTTCCCTTGGCCTACCTTTCCACACAAAAAAATCAATTAAAAATAAATAAATTTACAAAACCAAAAAATTCCTTTAAAAGGCCTCAAACTCCATCCCCACCATGGCCAAAAACAAAGAAAGAAAGAAAGAGGAAAGGGGGAAGAGAAGATCTCAAAAGAATTCAAAGGAGAAAAAATTGGTTGTAAATTTTATGAGCTTAAAAAGCTTCAAACTCCATCTCCCCACCTTGACCAAAAGAGAGAGAGAAAGAGAAAGTGGGTGGGGAATTTCTCAAAAGAATTCAAAGGGTCTCAAATGGTTGCCAATGTTATGAAAGTGAGTGAGAAAGAAAGAAAGAAAGAAATTGACAAAGCTCTCTCCACATGACCAAATTTTTCCTTATGTCAACTAAGCAATTTTTTAAATAGAAAAACAAAGGAGAGAAGACTAAAAGTGGGGTCCATAGAAAGACCTAAGGTAGTTTACACATGTGGTTGGAAATAAAAGATGTGTGTGTATTTGAGCAGCCTTATTACATCATCATATGCACACCACCATACCTTTTGGTTTTTTTTTGGGCAAAATTTTTGTTAAAAAAGGCCCCAAATAGGGTACCTACATGATTGATTCCTCTTGTCTAGAGTTAAGAACCCCCTTTACTTGGTAGGATGGACTTGCTTTTCATTTGTGCCCAGAAAAAAAAAATTATAAAAAAAAAAATAAAAAATCCTCGAGTCTAAATTT